>JAECXR010000046.1:305000-905000 GCA_018153035.1 Drosophila pseudoananassae pseudoananassae
AGTGAGAGCCATCGTGAAAGGATGCTAGCAATTCAGAGCTCATGCCGAAAACGGTTATAAATCCACAATATGTGCCATAAAAAACATGAATGTCTAAGCGTTGGAGAAACTATGGGAATGTCTCACCTGAGAACCTGAGGCTAGAGGAGGTTCGTGTGCCACAGTATCGGGTATCATATAGTCTGCTCGATTTCAGAAAAACATTACTATTTAATTTCCAACAGGAATTATGAAGAGTACCGGGTATCATGTACTCTGAGGCGTTGGCTCTCAAGGTAGGGGGCTTATACCAGGCTTTTTCTTTTTGTTTCTAGTTATATGGAGGTTGCTTCAGTCTTCAGTATATACCCCAAGCACCTCAATATTATTTCCATTCAAGAAAATAATTTCTCATTTTTTTAACAAACATTCTTTCAATAAGAACTATGAAATCCCTGATATACGTTTCTGTTTTTTATTTCCTGGTATTATTTTCTAAAAAAAATATTACATGTTACATAAAGACTAAAAAGTAAAAAAAATATATAACTAAAAATTATAATTAAAAAAAAATATAAGAATACTAAACGTAAATCGTGCGATTGTCGTATAATTTTGGGTGGTGCAAGTTTTTCGATTAAATTGAATCTTTTTCGAAAAAAATCGATTGTTTCATAATAGAATAGATTTTATTAATTGTATCTTTCTTAGTTATCGATAGCTAACTTTATTTTTTTTTGCAATTTTTACATCCACTGGATTTAAATATCTTTTCGCAATAACTCTCATTTGGAATCTGGGAGGCACTCGATCTAAACTGCCTGAAAATCGAGAAACCAATAGCCCCAAACTGATTCGCAAGACGAACGTATCAGCGGCACTTCATCTTGATTGACATGCGCATTGAGAGCGTTGACATAATGATGGACACCGGGAGGGAGATGGACCCTGGGTGCCGTCGCTCGGCCGTCGCTTCTTGATCTGGCCGCAGGAGGAGGCCGATGCCAGAACCCAGTACCAGTGCCAGAGACCTGTCCTGGGACTTTGCGGCGCTTGGTCTTCGTTCCGATATGCGTAATGAGGGGAGTTGGCCCCGAAGTAGCGGTGATTGCGGCCTTTAAGATTTTCCACAATATCAATTTTCATTGTTTCGGATCGGGACTGGAGATGGACCCTATGGCTTTGTCACTCACGATGTGGCGGGTTGGCGGGATCGGTGCGATCTGAGTTATCTCAGCGTTGACATAAATAGACGCCAATTAAGTGGAGCCCTTTGATAGAGCACGTTTTTCGGGCTTTTAAAAAAGGAGTGTCTAAAACTTGTAGAATTATAGTGAAATATTTTTCCTTCAATTATTGATAAAAAAAAAGAATTATGTTTTGGGTTTTGGGCCACAACACAAGAACACGAATCGAGGCAGCCACAAAGTAGCAGCAAAACGGAAATAATTTTACAATAAATTATATCAAAACGAATCACACAGAGCGGCCGGAGCGCGAGGTGGGGTGGGGTTAGAACCAGTTCCTTGAAACTTTGCGAGACATAACGGCGTCTGCCAAAAAGAAACGGAAACGGAGAAGCCTCGAGGACAACAAAAACAACAACAGCTAAAAGGGCAAAAGTCATTGGAGGAAGTCAGAGGGAACGGGACAAGGGGAAGACCCTCCAAAACTTTTGTGGCGACAATTTTCCCGACTTTTCATACCCTTACGAGCAGGATAGTGCGATTATTGTATAAAAATTAACTTAAAATGAGCTACTTTAGACTGAAATTGGGGGTTAGCTTTTGGGTGTATATGGTCACTCTAAAGGGTCACTCTTACTTATTAAAAAAATAGAAGATTAAGATATTTTAACATCTGTTGGAAATTATCAAAGGTGGACGTAGAAAAAGTATAATTTTTTTAAAGAAAAATATGTAAAAGTTTTAGGAGTTTAATTACACTTTCTTATGCTTTTATTATAGTCACTCTGAAGCGTAAAAAATACCTTATTTATGTATCTCATAATTCTAAAAACTGAGATTTTTAAATATTTGTTGAAAATTACTAAGGGTGGATGAGGTATTTTGTAAGTTTCAAAATATAAATAAATTGTAGAAGTTTGGGTACACTTTTTTATGTTTTTTTGTTGGGTTTTTACTTAAAAATACTTGGAAGAGCAGAAAAAGAAATTAAAACCTAATAAAAACACTAAAAAGGCTAGTTTAATTTAAAAGCCCCTGTTTATTTATTCAATATTATATATTAAAAACTAAAAGATAACATTTTCTAATGTTTCATTTTAATCAGATAAAAATATAAACAAATTTGAAATAAATAAAATAAATTCAACTTATTTGAAACGTTTGAAAGATAAAAAAAAAAGATTTTATATTTTTTTTTAAAAGAAGCGCATCCCAAATCGGTTTCCCGCTTGACTTCCCATTTTTGGTGCAGTCTTGTCTCTGCTTTTTGTGGCATTTCGGCCTAAATTGCCGAGACCTGTCGAAAAGTTTTTCATCGACTGGCGGACTTGGATTCGTGAGTGGGTGCCAAGGTAAAAACTTTGCTTTTGCTTATCACCAAGTGGCAGGAAATTTTATTCCCTATTTTTTCTTGCCTTTCTGATGTTTTATTTTCGCTATTTTTTTGTCGGAGCGACAACGACAAGTTCCCAACCAACCAAAGAAGATTATAGTTTTTTTTTTTTTATCATTTTCCTTGAATTATTGATTTTTTGTTTCAGATGATCGGAGCTCTTCTAGTTTGGTATTCAATTAGAAAGAGAAGGAATCTAATGATCTATAAACGATAATGATGTCATTGTTTTCAATATTTTTTTATCAGTATAGGCAGGAAAAAGTGATATTAAGAGAATATCATTTAGTTTAATAAATTTGATTAAAGCTTTGATTTGTTATATAATTTCTTAAATTTTAATCAAAATAGAAAAAAAGTAAATTTGCAACGCAGTCGGTAGGATTCGAACCTACGCTCCCAGAGGGAATCTGATTTCTAGTCAGACGCCTTAACCGCTCGGCCACGACTGCTTCATGTGAGTGTTGGCCTTAAGAGCAACTTTTATAAGTTTGATGAACAACTTATTCACGAAAATAATATCTATTTTGGGCTACTAGTGGGCTAAAACCTGTTCCCTGGGCTGGAACATTGCTGCCATTTCTTTCAAATTTATTTCTAATTCAAGTATTTGCCATTCAAGTGGTCTGTCTGTCGTCTGTCGTTCGGATTGCGATTGCGATTGCGTGCCCCTAATGACACGGCTCCAATTAAAGCGGTGCACATTGTCAAAACAGCCGCCAACGAATTGAAATCAAGACGGTGTGCCCCGAAAACCAACAAAAACAACGGCCCCGGACCAGCCGCAAGTTGAAAGCTTCAATTTACCACCCATTGTGCCTTGTGGCAACTCTGCCAGAGACAACAACAAAAAAATAAATAAAAATACAAAATAAGAGAAGAGAAGAGATGGGCAAGGCGCATGCGCCCCGTTGCAGTTTCCCGATTCCAAAGGGGGGCACCTGTTGTGGGGCACTTTCAGAAAAAAAAAAAAAAAATAGCAGCTCTTTCAAGATAAAAACTAGACTATAGCTTGGCTAGTATTTTATTTAAATACTTTTCTTCCTCTGCATGGTGGTTGGTGGCGCGTGGGTTAAGCAAATTTCTTGATTTACGTTCTGTGGTGGCCAGTTGACAGGCAACGCGAACCCCGAAAACTCCCCAGGATCTGGAGCTGGAACTCTACTGAAATAAATGACAGAAAAAAAGTAAAAATAAAGTCCCCCTCCAAGCCAGAAGGCACAGCGGCACAGTCGGTATCCCTTGATCTGGATATGGATATAAGGCTAGGGGTCTCTGTTACAGATACAAATTTTACAGCTAAGCAAATCGCTGGAATTAATTGCCCAGCCGATAAGCAGCTGCCCCTCGCACGCTCAACAACATTCAATTAAGTTGTAGTGGCACGTTGGGGGGGGGGCAGCGACAAGACTGCAGGTGCAAAATGTGTAACCCCTAATCCCAAGGGGCATATCCTTTAGAAGAGGAGGTGCGAAATCCCCCGAGATACGGCAGCCAAAAAATGCCAGCCAAGACCCTTGCGATCCGTTACATTGCGATCCCCCAGCATAAGGTGGCAGCTGGCACTTGCCACACTTGCCACTTGCCACTCATGCCACTCTTGCCACACTTGCCACTGAGGTAGTCGCATTGGTGGCATTGCCGCGGGGCATTGCAATTTATGGTTATGCGTTTAAATATCGAAGCGAAGCGAACCGGGGTCCCCTTTTCCATCATCCTCGTCATCATCATTATCCATTAGCCATCGCTGACTTCTCAACATGCCCCGGTATTATTCGGGGAATTTAATACCAGGTCATCGATCCCCTCCTGGATCGATTCCCGGGGCGCTCGGAATCGATTTATTGCTCATCACAATCCACTTTTCTTATCGCTCTGGCTGCTGGTTTTTCATTTATTTGTTTTTAAATGATTTATTGGTCAGCGGGTCAGTTTTCTTCGAGTGTATTCGAGTAGTGCAAGGTCTCCTATTTGACGCTTATTAAAAATATATCTTATCGGGATCTTCCCCGTCTAATCTGAAAGAAGACTTTCTGCTCCATTTTATCACCGAGTTGGCCAGCAAATCGTTTTCCGGGAGAAAGGGGAGGCACATTTCGTTGGCAAGCGCCCACAGGCCGAGTCAGCCAGTTTCCCCAATACACAGGCAGAAAAATTTTAATAAAAAATAGAGCTTCTCCAGCTATCTGTTGTTATGATTTTCTTTAACTTTGTATTTTGTTCATAACATTTAGTTTTAATTGTATTTATAAATATTTTTTCGAGTGCATTTATTGAAGGCATATTGGCTGCCAGAATGTCAAATGCACGCAACACCAGCCAGTTGCCATTAGCCTCTCTTTTCCGCCTTGCTCCTGCAGCCTCTCGCCCACTTTTCGCCCGGCCTTTCTCCCCTTTCTATGACTATTTCCATCTCTGTCTATACATCTCTTTTCCCTCTCGCTGTCACTGTCAGTGTCACCGACTTCGTCTCTTTCTCTAGTTGCGTCTCTGTCCAGCGCCACATGGCCCATTACGCTGTCCATTTGAGTGGTCATTAACGTAAATTTGATTTGGACTTGGCTGCAGCTCTCCGAACACTTGGCTCGGCTGCAGATGCACTGAGAAAAAATGTTCAGGAGTAGGATATTCCCTAACCAAGTTCTAAGAATAACTAAAGAATGACGATACGACGTATGGTATGATGGTATGATGGTATGGTGGTATAATGGTATGATGGTATGATGGTAAGATAGTAAGATGAGTATGAGAATATGATGGTATGATAGATAGTATGATTGTATGATGGTATGATAGTAGATAGTATGATGGTATGATAGTAGATAGTATGATGGGATGATAGTAGATAGTATGATGGGATGATGGTATGGTGGTATGATGGTATGATGGTATGATGGTATGATGGTATGATGGTATGATGGTATGATAGTATGATAGTATGATAGTACGATGGTATGATGGTATGATTGAATGATGGTAAGATAGTATGATGGTAAGATAGTAAGATGAGTATGAGAGTATGATAATAAAATCACCCTTTAGATTTCTCTCAGTGCATAGTTGGCTGGGCCGCATTATCAATAGCTGAGTGACACAGCTGGGGGCCCAGAGGCGGGCCTCTGAAGGGGCCTTGGCTGAAATATCGAACACGTAGTTAATCAATCCACTGGTGGTCCGAAAACACGACGCGCCAGCAATTACTGTTAACTGGATTGTTGCCGTTACCAGTCCTCTCCCTCAGCCCGACCCCTTTCCATACGCACTTTTGCCCATGGGCTGTGGCAGAGAGAGGGGCGCCTTCGGGGCCAATCGAGCCTGCCACAGAGGCGAGTGGGCGGCCGGCTGCCACATCGCTCACCGTTTGGGCCACATTCTCTACTTTCCAGTTCCGGTTTGAATGGGAATTCTGGGCCATGTTTTGGCCTTGGCCATTGTAATTATCTTGCCAAAGTTTCAATTTTTTTTTTAAATTGGTTAATTAGAGCGTTTGAAAATGGCAATAAATACTTGGTAACACATAGATGTAGTTGTGATCTCTGAACTTTCTTTATCCGGCATATGCCTTGAAGGCCTTTTTTTCTGTCTGCGTCCCATAGCTTTTGGCCAACAGAGATACTAAAAAGTTAATTTTGTGTAGCATTCTATGAACCCTAATTGTTCCTTACCTTTATGCAAGTAGGTTTATATACCATTCCATGCCTTATAATTTCCCTTGCATTTTCAAGTTTTAACAATTTTGACTGAATTTAATTCCGATATTCCCAATCCGAATGATGCAGGTAGTTTCCCCCACCCCCCGATTCCCTTTCAGAACTCACCAAACTATTTGCAACACAGCAAGCTGTTATTTAATTATTAAATTTTAACATTTAACATTAAATTAATTGGAGCTCGTCTCCGGGTTCTCTCCTTTATCCGGGGTGTTGCCCTCAAGGTCTGGGGTATTGATCTCTTCGCCCTTTTCACGCTTCACCAAAGGATAGCGCTTCCACTCCCGTATATTTCCCTTCCGCAGGGCTTCCACTGGAAACCCCTTCTTTTTGCGTATACCCCTCTCGATCCACTCGATGGAGACCAAGTTCTGGTCGGCGTTTAGTATTCGGATCGTGGCCATTCGACTATTTCCATTTTTGCGTAGGAGGAGCACCCTCTGGTTGATTCTGTATTGCTCCATATTGCTTCGTCCACCTAATCGTCCAAATAATATTTTAATTTGAAAGTTTTAAATTATTAAATTTTCCCGAACCTTTTATTTTTTTTTTGTATTTTTTTTCAGATTTCTGTCTGGGATATTCGACCTTTCGGTGAGGCTCTCAGAATGAAACTGATGGAACAGAGTCGGATTGGGTGACAGTTTGAGTTAAACATTGTTTTCATGGCCGCCTATGATGTGAAATTTTTTTTTTTTTGGATACTCACAATGGCACTTTACAAAGATTCTAACTTGGAAGTTCTAATTATTTTTAATCAAATTCTTGAGTCTTGATTTCCTATTTTCTTTCTTGAAGATTGTAGATCAAGCTAAAATATAGGGTTTTTAAAATATATAGAGAATGTTCTTCTTTTACGATATTATAATTTTTATCAACGCAAATGCAATGGATTCTTTATCCAAAGTCTTCTGATAGTTCTATCTGTGGTTTGGACTGTTGATGCTGATCAAGAATATATACATATGTTCATACATATGGTACATAATTCTTATGGAATCGGAAAATAAAACCCCTGAAGTCTATGTCTGCCAGAACCAAGGCACAGGCTAGTACTTGCTGTTCTACTCCATAGACACTTTGTTCTGAATAATTTTAATTATCTCATTATAATTATTAGTTGCTTAAGCTTAAGCCATGGATTTTGCTGGCAATTGCAAAAGGCGGCAGCTTTAAAAGCAGAGTGGGCGTGTCCCGAGTGCATGCAGTAATTGGCCAGAAAGTCGGGACGGGGTTAAGTGCGGCGTTTTTGCATACAAGACTTTGGACGATTCGCATAATTACGCGCCAAAGCTTAATTTTAGACTTAATTAAAATTATTAATACTATGAAGGGCGGTGGGGATATCGGGGAAGGTGCGCGGAAAATGCGTTCAGGCGGCCGGAACTAATAATCCGGTGCATGCAAGGGCGGCAATTGGTCAAGAGGGCTGGTGTTACTGATGGCAGCGTGAGTCGTGAGACCCTATAAGTGTTGTGGCTCTAACTATAAGCTTTTATATATTAATTGAAAAAAATATAAAAATATTTTGAAAATCCCCTTCTATTCTAGAAGTCTTCCTGACATATTTTATTTTTACTAAATTTTAAATGTATAATTATAATTTAGTAAAAGTATTGTTTAGGCCCATTCACTAGTATGTGTTTTTTGTAAATTTAATTTTACAATTTCACATTAAAAAGACAAAGCCACGTGAAGAGACTGCGTCCACCACAGCGTTCTTCTCTGCCTTCCGAAGTCTCTTTTTTGTGGCAAGTTCTGTGCCGGTTGCAAGTTGCAACCAGCAATCAGCACGCAATTGCGAAATGTTTTTCCTAATAGAATCCCATATGCGCATCGCCACGGCTCGCATGCAAATTGCAAACAATTATAAAGCAAAAGAGAGCGTTCAGCCGGCCAAATAGGAAATATTTTTATGGAAAACAATTTTTACATCTACATACTTTTCACTATTTTTCTTTTCATTTTTTTTTTTCTTTAATAGAAATAATTGCAGGTGAGTGCACCTGAGCACTCACACACACACACACTGGTCAGAGAGAAGAAAATGTGGCCAAGATTCTCACCTGAAATATAGTCGCTTTTTAACCAGATCTGAATCAGAATCGCGGCCAAAAGATGTTCGCACTTCGTAATTTGTGGCAACACCGCCGGTTGTCGGTGTAGCTCCATAAATTTGATGCCCAATTATTGAAATTGCATTAGATGTGCGTAATTGCCACATGTAACATGTGGCAAGAGTACTCTCCGAACAACTCTCCCAAGCAGGAGAGGGGCCCGGCCGGCTTGTTCAATTAACACTTATGTCATCAGTCCAGGGGCTGGGCGGAGGGGCCTTCCCAGCCAAATGCCTCGAAAGTGGAGCCTTTCGATTTATTTACTGCCTGCTAATTGCGTATATTTTACGCCTTTGCCACTAGTGGGCGTGGCCGGCTTTCAGGTTCAGCTGCTGAAGGAATGCGATTCCTTTGGCAGCAATTTTCTACGCGGAAATTGAATGAGTGTCTTGGGACTCTTGAGTAACATTTGTGGTAATAGTTGATGCTTTTTTAGCGTCAAAGTGCAAATTGTTGCAATGCAATTTTGGCCAGCACTAAGTTTCAGTGTTGGAAATGGCCAAAAGTCTAAGAGACTGATGCCAGATTTTTACGCGGAATGAGTGCTTCAGACTCTTTCCTTAGAATTATAGTGATAGTCATTGTGTTTTTTTGGTTTTACAGTGGAAAATATATTTATTTCCAGCCTTACACCAGCACTGAGCATAAAAGGTGCGTTTCATTTGCGTTTCAGTGTTGGAAATAGCCAAAAGTCCAAAAGACTGATTCTAGTTCCTATGAGAAATAAATTTCTTTAGACACTAATGCAATTTCTACTAAAAGTTAAATTGCTTTTGAAGATTTGAAGTGGTAATGCTCATGTTTTTTAACCCTACACAGCACTGGTCACAGAAAATGCTTATCATTATGGAATTAGTGCTGGAAATGGCCTAAATCCAATAAACTTGAATTCCATTTTTTTTCACAGAATGAGTGTTTATTTATTGCAATTCCTACCTAATACTACTAATACTAAATAGTTAATATTTTAACTTATGCAACATCTGAATAATAGTGTTTCCATTTCATCTTGAATAAAAGCCATTTGTTATCGGTTATCGATAAGTTTTCATTCTAAAGACCTTCCATGCTTAACTCAGCACTTTTCATTCGGTCGAAAATGTAACAAATCGAAGTAGCCTTTGTTCCAAAAACTGTATAAAAGGAGAGCCCCATCCCAAAAAAATCAGTTTCGTTTTTGCTTCGGTTGTGACTAGTTGAAATAAAAAAAAAAAAATAATGAATTAAAAATTCAAATTAAAATAAAAATAAAAGTGAAAGTGAAAAAATAGTGAAAATAAAAATAAAATTCAAAATAAAACAAATTTGAACAAATAAAAATTTTAGAAAAAAAAAAAAAAAGTTGAAAAAAAAATTGTGAAATAAAAATTGGTTCCTGATTTTCTGGGTAAGTACTTAACACCTACATATTTATAAGTCCTTTTTTTTTATTTTCATTTTTTTTTACAAGTATGTATGTACATATTTATATATTTTGTATAACAATGTTAGTAATTAACCATTTTCCTCTGCAGTTTTTTTTCTTAGAGGACGTTTTGTGTGCCCTTCCTAATGCAGCGGCCATATTTGGCTATAGTGTTTGTAAAATAAGCTCCTGAATTGATGTCTCGAATAATATAACCTCTTACAGCCTTATCTGAGCCAACGACACTTGATGCTGCTTCTTTTCTGATTTTCTATTCCCTTGATCTATCTTTCCACAATTATTTTGTAAGTAAAAACCTGAAACCTTAAAAGCTTAACCGATGACTTGCTTTTATTCAGTTTGAAAGAGCTATGTATCTTCAGCACCACATCATCATCATAATCATCCTTTGGAAGTAAGTAATTGAAATTTACCAAAAAATATTATAATATTTATGTATTTGTTTATTAGGGTCCTTCTGATTTGATTTATTTTTGTGCCTTGGGCTCTGAGTTTGCCTCCTGATTTATTTGTCACTCGTAATTATGACAATAATGCTTTATGTTCAATTACAAAAATGTTAAATTTATTCCACAGAGTTTTTTGAATCTTCTTGGGTCTTCTTTGCTGCATTGGTTACATTATTTAAATGCGGAATGTTTTTTTATTTAAATGTTTTTAATCAACAAATTCGATAGCTCTGATGATTTGGCATTTGTGAGTATTTAATTTTTTACAATATTTTTATTATAATTTATATTTCAATGATATACATATCTTTAGCTCGGGATACCACCTCTGCTGCATTTTGTTATTGTGAGTTGTGCTCTTTTGCTGCTGCTGATGATATTGTAAATCTTTTTATCTTTATATTTAATTGCTTTCCGTAAGTAAAATGTCTGTATGCTTTAGAATGTGTATTTAGAGATATATTTCACAGATAAACCATGGGATCTTTGCGCTTCCTCTGCTCCTGTTCGGGTTCTTTCCGTAATTATGAACAAAATATTACATTTTATATTTACTTCACTGTAACTTTTGTTTAATTTCATTGCCTTGTCCTCTGCAGGATGCGGATGGTAATTTTTGGATTCTATCTGTAATTATAAGTATTATTTAATATTAACTTTTACATTCTTTTCCTATTTATATTTTACAGTTGTAATGATAGATTTTAAGCGTCGGAGCATCCTGGGTCTTATTTCCTTCTTTAGTTTTATTAACAAACTTTTCTTCAAGCTGATTAGGCATTTGTATGTATTACATTTTTAAATTAAAACATTTTTTTAAAATTATATATGGTCCTAGTTCTTTGCTGCTTCCTTTATTTTATTCCTTGGGCTCTGTTTTCGTTTTCATTGATGTGATGTCAGTCTTTTTAGCTTAACATTTAATAGCTTTACGTAAGTGAAATATTTTAGGCTTTCAAATCATTAATGTCCAGTTTTTTTCACAGATGAACCATGGGATCTCAGTTCTTCCTGTCCGATTTGGGTAAATCATGGGTCTTATTCTTTTGGGACCTGATCAACCATGGGATCTTAGTGCTTCTTCCTTCTTTGGTTTCATCATTGGTCTTATTCTTTATAAAAAATACTTGAATTGTTCAACATTTTTCCTATTTGTAATTAAAACGAAACTGAAAATGAATCTAAATAGGTCTACTTTTATTGGTTGGACAATTTTTTATTTCAGCAGAGAACATCATTGGCAACTTGCAACATGCAGTGGCAGACCCCACAATAAAACGTATGAAGAAGTGAGGACAGCAGCTTCATTGCGTACAGTGCCGTCCCCTTTTTTGTTTTTCTTCTTAAATTAATAAAAGACGGCTCGAGTATTGGGAACTCGTTTCTCAAAAAAGGGTCGCTTTGTCGCTCTGGCGTTTATCCAAAAAATAAGCTCCTTTCTTGGCTCTCGCCACCTGAACTCGAGCCCAAGCCCGAGCCCGATTCGATGCGATTCGAGTGAGCCTTGGCAGATGTCACGACGCGCATTGTCAAACAAGCTGGCCCAAAAAAGAAACCAAGCCAGGCTAACAAAAGCACTAAAAAAGCGACCAACAAAAATAAAGAACGCAAAACCCAGCTTCGCACAAAAAAACAAAAAAAGTAAAAAACAAACGCAAAGTTGGCAACATTTTTTCGCTTGGCAGCCACCAAATTGTAACATAAATAGACTGACTAAAGTTAGTTAGAGCGAAGTTGTCGGGCACTGAGAGAAAATAGTTGGAGGCAGTGGGAGTATATGATAATTATTATTAGAGCTATTTTTAGTTAGTATCTTTTAATATTAATTTTAAAGGTATCTTTACATCTTAGTTTAAAGTATAAAATTTAAATATTTTGTGCTTATAACTTATTTAACTGATTAACTAAAAATAAACCGAAAATATATTTTTAGACCTTGGAATGCCAAATTTCATCCAAGTCTGTCAGTGTCAAAGGAATATACTCACTTTTGGTGAGAAGGAATACCCGAGACAGGCAGATCTTAGGCGGGGGAGAGTGGGATGAGGGACGGCTGCGGGTGCAACAGTTGCGCATGTGCAGCAGCAGCAGCCTGCAACTGCAAGAGCAACAGCAACATCAGCCAGAAAAGTTCAACATGGCTTGTCGGTCTTTGTGGCGACCATGAAAAACGTGACATTTTTATGTTGCAAACTTTAAATCTTTCATATACTCGTACACTGCAATATGCTGCAGGCACTGCAGTGAGAGGGAGGCGAAAGGCGGCCGGGACCGAGGCTGTTGCACATGCGCAACAGCAACTGTTGCAACAGCAATTGCAATATCAACCAGAAAAGTTCAACATGTCCCGTCTCGTCCCGGCTCCAACTTGGTCTTGCGACCATGAAAAACGTGACACTTTAATGTCGCAAACTGTAAATCTTTCATATCACAAAACGAAATGTATCAATGCAATGGAGAGCCATTGCCGGGGAATATATTTTCAGCAAAAAATACATCCCTAATGCTAATTTTTTAACAACCCATACATGCCTGGAATAAATGAGCTCAACAAGCTTTAAAATGGGTGACAGATATTATATTAACTTCTATATTATATCAACTTCTTGTATATAAAATGTACTATACCATATTGATATATTTTATAAAATCGAATTAATATATATTTTATTTTTTTATATTTATTTTCAGAAGAATATAAAAATAAGAGCATTTGAAGAATATTTCCCATAGACGTGTTTCATCTTCAACTATCGGTAAGTATAATATTTTTCATAGACCATGAAAGTAAATGTAAAAATACTAGAATAATACCAAAATACGGTTTAACTACGGAACTGATATCCGGTACTCCTCTGTGATATTCTGTGTTGAGTATTCAGTATTAAAATTAGTATTTTCTTATACAATTCCTAAATAAATATCTATCTCCTATTGAAAAAATACTCCAAGCCCTTTATGCCAAGTTAGCACAAGTAATGTAAACACTTAAGCTCCCGAAGATAACTATAATTCGCCGGTAAGGAGGGCTTAAGTGGGGCTCAGAACTGAGCTCAAAGCTAAAAAAGTAATTCCCTCGTAGAGTCCATATTTTTGGCCAAGCGCCCTCCCTATTCCTGACACTCACCTTTTGCCAATCTGCTGCATTGATTAGCAATTCCATGTAGCAAGCTCAAGCGAATATTTTTTCTTACTTTAGTTCCGGTTGCTGTTGGGGACATTTAATTAATGCTTTCGTTCTTTTTTTTTTTGTTTTTTTTTTTTTTTTTTTTTTTGTTTATTGCGGTACATAGGGAAGAAGAATAAAAAAAATAAATAGTGAGAGAGTGCCTGGCAACTGGCAACTGAAAAACTGGGCGAGTCCTCTACAGATCCTTGTGAATTTTTTCGGTTAGCCATGTTCGATTTTGGTTGGTCAGCACCATCGATGGCATCGCTCCCCCATCCATTCCCCCTCAACTCCACCGACAAACGCATCTATAACCATATATCCCACATATCCGAATATCCATATGCATATGCACTATATGGCTGTACATAGGTTTCATTTCTTTTGGCGCATTTTTTGCGTCCATAGCGATATTTTCCTTTTTTTAATTACAAAAGGCAAAAACAAGAAGGATGCAATGCTAGACGTGTACATACATGTCCGTATTCCGTGTTGCAAAAGGATATGGTGGTGGCTGCTCCTCTGCAGTGGCAATAATTCGATTAGTGTTTGTGTCTATTTTCAGCCTCCTCTCTGGCTTGCTCTTGTTGTTGCCGCCTGCTGGTGTCCTGCAGCTTGCTGTCTATCTATTATCCTTATGCCTTCTGTGTGTGAGCCCAGCGACGTTTATTTTTTTTCTCGAGTTTTCTGCTTGTTTTGCCATTTTTTTCCTCTCATTTTTGCCTCTTTGTGTGTTGCATGCTGCGCTGCAGGACTCTATCGAGGCGAGGACACCCGCGCCTGGACATTGGTCATCATTCATCAAAGTGAAATGTTGATTTAGTGCCCCGAGTTGATGCCACCAAAAAAAAAAAAACGAAAAAAAAATTTCAAAGGAGAAGAGAATGGAAAAAAATGGCCACCAATAGAGGTTGCACTTTTTCTTAATATTTTTTTTATTTTTAAGGCTGGGGGTGGGTATATCCCGCATATCCTGAGCCTGGTGGCGCCATTTTGTGTTGCCTCTACACATTTATATTTTTTTTCTTTGTTGTGTCGTGTTGCAGCAGCAGAGGCAGCAGCATGTGATGAATTGATGCTGTTTATTCGACTGCAAACATGACCATGGCATGTGCAGTGGGACAAAGTGGGTAAAAAGTGGACAAATCAGGGCTAGGGCGAAGGTGGTGGGCCCTGCTTCTTGTTATGCTTTTTGATTAGCAGCAGCCCAAGGAGCAGGAATAGGACGCAAATAGAAATAAACAGTACTAGATGGGATAAGAAAAGCTCGGACAAGGAAAAAGAGTAAATAGAAACCGAAAATTATTTTTAAAAAATGGAAGAAAATTTAAAAAAAAATGTATTTAGTGTGGAAAGTATTAATTGAAATAATAGATCTTATAGATAGCTTTTTAAAATTGCTGGTGTAGACAGGACTTCAAGTTAGTTCTTAGAAGATATCGATTTTTAAATAGATTTTATATCTTCTTATAGAATTTAGAATTTATGAATATTTAGTCGTGTAGATACATACGTGTAGGTCTTATAATTAGATCTTATAAAAGGAAACGAGGAAGTGATATAGTAAAGTATATGGAAGTGAAGTCATTTGTTATATCCCTGAATATAATAATAGAAATGACTAGAAAAGTTAGAATGTTCTATAAAATAACAGATCTTATGAATATGTAGATAGATCTTATAGATAAGTACAGCTTAGAATAGAAAAATACAGTTTTTGAGGACCCTTATTTAATTTTTATGGCAACATAATTAAAAGAGATTTGCAAATATTTATGAAATATGAATCACCTAATTTTTTTCAATAGAATCAAGTATCAAGTAATAGAATAGAAGTATTAACAAAATTTAAGAATAAAAGTAAAAATAAAAAAAAATTTAAATGCTCAGCCATTTTTGAAAAGGTATGCCCCTTCCCAAAACTATTAAGATTAGGTTCATTAATTAATCAATTGATTGAGCAATTAATTAATTAACTAATAATTTCTTCCCATGCAAATTTTTTCCTTATTTCTTCCCCCTCACCCCCTCGTTTTTCATTGCTTTACATTTTCATCTTTTGCATTGTCCTTTTTTGGATGTTTTCATCTTTATGTTTTGTTGCCGTGGTCGCCCCACTTTTTTTTCTGTGTTGCCTTCATCGTTCCGCTGGCCAATCAAATCGGCGGTTCAGAGGCGGAGGGCGTGGCATGTCGGGCCGATATCGAGGAGCCATGCACCATATAGGTGCCGCAGATATAGTCGGCGGGCCTGGGATGAGGGATGTCCTTCACCATATACGAAAAAATAATGAAAAAGGAGCGAAGCTGCTGGTCACATTTACATAGAGAGGGGTGGCAAAAGAGGTGGGGGTGGTGCTGGGGACAGTGTGGGTGTAGTGTGTGGTATGGGAGTGTAGTTGGACAAAAGGGACTTTGACAGGCTCTTTGGCATATTGATTGAACGGACCACCCGCATGCTGGTGAAATCCCCACCTGTCCACGATTTTTTATTCATTCGTTTCGTTTTTTTTTTTAATTCAGGGTTTTCCTGGTTTCCGCTCTTTTTTAATTAACACTAATTCCAATTACATACTTCTCTGATTTCTAGTGGTTTACACACTGCAGGTGTTTTTTTTTTTTGAAATATATGTTTGAGACTAGTGGTATTGGTTATATGTATGTATATGTACATACTTATGAGTATTATTCGGTTTTTGTTCTTTTTCATGAAATTAAATCCTAAATTTAGGCATCTTAGACCAGCATAAAAATAGGAATTAATAAAGTATAATAAAATCTTTTAAATGTCATTACATAGACCTTGTATTCTTAAATACTTCAATATTCAAAACGTCTGTTTAGTAGATCAGAATGTATTTCAGCCAGAATATAAATCGTAGCCATTAGAAGATAAGTATGACACAGAACTATAAAAGATCATAAGAATCAAAAGATTCTATTCCATTTTTCCCTTATTTTTAAACAAAGTTTTATTTTCTAAAGCGCAAAATAAAAGGTCAGTTAAGAAAAGCTTTTGGTGTAATTATTGGTTTTTCGTTAAACGATGATTTTAACATAAATACTTTT
Source organism: Drosophila pseudoananassae pseudoananassae (assembly GCA_018153035.1). Classification (NCBI taxonomy): domain Eukaryota; kingdom Metazoa; phylum Arthropoda; class Insecta; order Diptera; family Drosophilidae; genus Drosophila; species Drosophila pseudoananassae. The sequence continues at coordinate 321,499 of JAECXR010000046.1, forward strand.
ACCAACAATACTAACAATTACCATCATAGAAAGTACAAGAAATGCATCTTTTAAATTCTTAAAAAAGTCTTTATATTATTTTTCTTTTTAAGTGTCCCTAGGATTTTTCCTATTGAAGTTTAATTAAACTATAACTGCTTCCATTTTCAATAGTTATTAAATATAGAATATTTATATATATATATATATTTTTTTTGTGTCTTTCGCGAAAATTCCTAGCTCTGTTTATGAAAATAAAAGAAACAGAAGATCGGCAAGCAATGCGAATGACATTCGATGCACTATTTGGCTTTTCCTTTTTTACCAAACACATGAAGAAAAATGCAAGAATTATTAAGTTTTATTATAAAAACTAAATACTACAAAAATATACTCCTTTCCTTGAACTAAATTCAAGTTTTTCACTCGAAACACATTTAATACTTTACCAAAAAAACTGTTAACTCTTTGAAAGCTATTGATGTTATTTTATTTGGGCTTACTTTTTTGGTACATAGGGAGTTGGCTTAATTTTCTTTTTAAATTACAAATATTGATAAATACTAAGTATATTATTTTTTTTTAAACTGCTCTTCTTCGGCCTGTTGTTATGCATTCCAATGGCACTGGGGATCGTCGCAAAAAAATGCGCAGATTTTTCTTGAGATTCATTTCGAGGCGGGAATCGGGGATCGAAGGGGGTTACGAGCACAGGTAGGTGGGCGGGGGATGGCAGAGTCTGGGTGAGGGGGTGGCAGTGGGAGGCGAGCAAAAAGCACAGGCGGGTGGGCGCCGTCGGCCCCATCGCGAGAGCCAAGAACGTAAAGCATAATAAAAAGTCGTGCCTTACGTGCAGCAGTTGCAGAATCCCCTGCTCTTGTCCCAGCCTCTTCCCCTGCCCCTCCCTTTTCTACTTCACCGCCCGCATGGACCACGCCCCCTCCTTCCACCCACAGCTAACTGAAAGCATTTGCTTTTTACAGGATAGTTGAGGTATATTCAGTTTTTTGAAAATTTCCTAAAATTTTATGGTTTTTGTTTTTTGCAGTTTAAAAAATCATATTTTAAAAGCTTCCGATTTTTTATTGATTTTCATCCTTTTATTCAAACTTTAAGTTAAAAAAATCCTAAAATATATAAAATCAATGTATAGAATAAACAATAAAAACAAAATAAATTAAAAATATTTATTTATTTAAACTAACAGTAAGAAGTATAACAAAAATGCAAGCCATTTTATTTTTTTTCGGTTTCCTTGGCAAAACATTTTTTTTAGTGGCTATGGTCACCTCAACACCACTCTCCCCACCCCCCGTTGCCCACTCTCTGGGCACTGGCCTGACCCTCGCCGGCAGCCCCCCTTATGCCCGCCGCCGCCCCTGCTCGATTTCTGCTGTTTTTCCGTTTTTTATGAGCGTCTTAAGGGCACGCACGATTTTTGTGATTTTTGCGTGGCGCGTTTCACTGGCCGGCAATGGGCTGGAGCTGGGCCAAGTCTGGAGTCTGAATCGTTTGGCATTTTAGTTCGGGCCCGGCCTGAACGGCTCTGGTAGGTATAGTGCGTTATGTGGCACTGATTACCGTTGGCTGTTCTGTTTTCTTTTTTTTTTTTTGGTTTCTTCAGCGAGCTAAAGGTCAGAGCCATGAAAAAGTTTCCCGGGCATCGCCTTCGAACGCTTCGAAAATTGAATTTAATTTATTTTTCAAGTCTATGCTGCCAGGTCTGCAGCTCTCTAGCTCTCAGCTCCAAAGACCTTAATTAACCAAAATGGTTTTGGAATTTTTGCATATGATTTTCTGTAGTCTGAAGTCTTTAAATTCTCTATCGTCCAACTAACTTAATTAATTAATCTGTCTGTGATAGTGGCTCTGGTTTTCTTAATTTTAAAACAAAAAATAAAATTCCCTAAATGGTTTGATTCTGTCTTCCTTTTTTTGTATTATTTTATTATAGGTGGTGTGTGGAAGGTATACCAAATCCTTGAAAGTCCTCAAATGTCCTGGGGAGTGTGCGGATGGGCCGTTTCAGTGCCGGTATCTGGGGGCCAAACGACAGTACAGCAAATGTGAATTTAGTTGCCACCAAAACTGCAATAAGCCGGCTGAAAGGGCCAAGGAGAGCGGCAAGTGGCAAGCGGCAGGACCTACTACACAGGACAACGCTATTGCAGTCATTCGGATGCACGCCCCCACACACTTTTCAGGCACTGAAAGAAAATGGCTGGCAAGTTATAGTATTTGGTAAGTAAAAAATTTTGAATTTACATAAAAGTTTTTTATTTTTTGCTTAAAAATTGGTGAAAGATACAAAACAAAATATTTAAATTTTTGCTTAAAAATTTCATAAAGAAGACAAATATTTAAATTTTTTTCTTAAAAATGTTAAACCTCTTTCGTTTAAACTTTTGTATAACTTGAATAATAATTTGAATCAAAAAGATTATTTTAATTATCTTCCCTCAGTTCGCAAAGCATGCAAATTTTTTTTATCTAAGATCAAATATTTAAAATTTTAGCCTAAAAATTGGCATAAAGTATACAAATATTCAAAAGTGTGCTTAAGATCTGAGTCTTACCTTTTTTTTTACGTAAGATCTAAATTTTAGTTTTTATTTCTACTTTTATATTTTTTTTGTGATGTACCGGCATTGTTGGTCCTTTGAGCATTCTTGTAATCCTGTCAGAGCACGTGTGTGCCTCTCCTCCTGCCCCCAGCAGACCCTCTCGCCCGCCCACTGCCACTCTCTCCCTAAAAAAAAAACCTAGAAAAAGAGTCCTTGCATTTTATTTTCGTTTATCATTTATTTACTACTCAATTTTTCTACTACTTTAGTCGCGCTGCTCCTTGGGGGGAGTGGGCGGTGTGGATGGGTGGTGGGTGGTGGCTGGCTGGTTGGGTTGTTGGCTGTTTGGTGGTGCGGCCCAAGTTTATTTCGTATGCCAAGTAACGGCAGCTCAGTGCAGCTGTTGTTGCACGCGACTTTATCCTTCAAATGTCCTTGCGTGCGTTGCAAACGCCGACGACCATTTTACGTGCCACGTCTCTTCATCTCCATCTCTCTCCTACATTTTTTAGTACCCTACCCGGCCAGGATCCTACCGCGCCCCTGGCCGCCCGCCCCTCTTTTCTACGCCGCTGGCCTGTGGATTTTAATGGCTGCAGCAGCCCTCGGGGAGTCCCCGCAGTGTGCATCCACATCCACATCCTTGCATTCGTGATGCGGCCGGCTTCGTCCAACTTCGCCCCCCTCCTGCCTTTGCCCTTTGACCCCACACTAAGAAGAGGGTTGGTTCATTTCCTTTTTTAGTATTTTGGGAATCACTTTTTAGAAATTTTTACTTACAAAATATTCATTTACTTCTAATCTAGCCTTACAGTTAAAATATTAAATTATTATAATAAAAAATTAATTTATTTCTCGCTGTGTATTTGGCTCTTCGTCGCCATTTTAATTTTGCCTGCTGCACAACGTCGAATTTTCTAATCTTGTGCGGACTACGGCTCCCCAGTCGCTGCCTCGTCCTCGTCCTGTTGCAAGGACCCTGCCACATGGCCCATGCCCGTGCATCCGGCCCCCTTTGGTGCACTTTCAGCTCCTTGTGGCTCCTCTTGTTTGTTGCCTTTGGTTCGGGGGTCGCAGCATTTTGGCGCCGGAGGTCGTTTAAAGGACTTTTGCCGCAGGCCTTCTGCTGCCACGCGCCCTCTTGCCCCTTCTCAGTGTGTGTGTGTGTGTGTGTGAGTGTGCGTGGTTCGTCCTGCATCCTGCACCCTCCTTCGTTCTGCGCCCTCCTTCTTGTCCTCCTCCTTCGGCCAAGATGGATGACGTGTCAGTGGGAATTGATGATGCTGGGGCTGGCCAGAAAACAAAAATGGCGGCTTCCTGCAGGAGCACTCCTCCACTAGCACCCCCTTCCACTGCCAGGCCTCGTCATCCTTTTGGCACTTTTGCAGCACGGCCACAGGGCGTATGAGTGATGCAGCCAGAGGATCCCACCAATCCCAATTCGAGTCCCTGTGTCACCCACAGCCCAGGCGAAAACTAAAATGAAAATTGGAAGGCATTTAAAAATGAATCGCTCAAACTTTTCAATTATTGGCTAAAAAAATAAATAAATGATTATTAATAATATATTTAAGCCTATTCATAAGGTATTTGTTAGGATAATTTAGGAACCTAACAATAAGTAATAGGTTGTCTCTAGGCTGGCAGTCTACTTTTCATTGCGAATCAAAGCTAATTCGTTTGGAGTTTAGTTGGACAGGCATTTAAGAACTCGATCAGATGGCAAATGAGATTTTAAAAACTGTCAGTTGAAGAGAAGAGGTTGGCAGGCCCCCCTCATTGGGGGGCTTGGCCCGAAACCACCAAACTTTATGGCCGGAAAAACAATTTGACGATCGCTTGTGCCTGGGCCACAAAATCCAATCACAAATTGCCAGAGTCGTTCAATGTTGTTGTCGTGGTGAGCATGGGCAGCAGCAACAACAAGAACAACATCTCCAAGGCACAGCGACAACATGCGGCAAAATGTGGCAAAAGCTTTTGGGCATCGAAATTCGAAAATGCACTGGCCTGCCTGGCCGCCCGTTGTTCGCTGTTTTCGATGTTTTGCTGTTTGCGTTGTTTCTGCTCGCCATGGTGCCATCGTGTTGCTCCGGGGACAAAGATGCAACACCAACAGAAACCAGCAACAACAGCAAATGCAACAACCTTTGGCGATCATGGTGCCTCAGAGTCATGTTGCGAATCGCGCACCTCAACTCACCTGGCGAGATTTGTGCCACAAGACAAGTGCGACATGATGTTATGTGTCAACAGCTTAATTCGCAGCGAATCGAGAATCGAGAAAAGTCAGCCAGCCATCCAGCCTCTGGAGGATCTCTAGCGAAAGAGAACCGCCAGAGATTCGACAGAGAATCTCCAGCGACAAATCCAGAACGTCGTTGTCCGATTTTAATCTGATATCAGGGACCAGTCCAAACGCACACAATTATTTATTATACGCCCCTCCTGCCCCACGGTCTGACATCTCTGACATCTCTCTAAACATTCTCCAATTCTCTAGAGAACCGAGAGGTGACAAAGTTGATTTTTAAACTTCCCAATGACCTACTTCTCAAGGTATTCCCAAGAAAGTTTTGCACCAAGCAGCATTATACCATTTCGAGAAATGGTTTATTTTATAAAATCACACTTGTTACTAATTTTTTTTACAAAATATTTTATTAAAATTATTTGTTATGTCAACCTGGTCACACTAATTTTTATTCTATAAAACTACGGCCAAACAAATTTCTTTGTGTTTCCTGTATTTTACCTACTAAATTTAGTTAACACTTTGTCGAAACGCAAAAATGTACTAAATAATGTCCGTATTTGTACAGATTAAAAAGTAGTGTGACCATATTTTTATAGATAAAAAATTAGTGTGGCCAGGGTAGTATGATCGTATTTTCCAGCAATCAACCCGGGAGCTAGTTTTATTTTAAAATGTGGTTGATTGCGAAAAATACGGTCATACTTTTTTGTACTGATAGCCTGGTCACACTTTTTTGTATTTTTTTACAGGTTAGCATAATAAAAGTAGTAAGGGACCCGGGCGCTGTTTTTTTATTTTAAAAAATTAGTGTGACCAGGTTTTTACAAAAAATTGGTGTGACCGTATTTTTTTTAAATAAAAAATTAGTGTGACCGTATTTCCAAGTTATAAAGTGGTGTGACCGTATTTTAAGATAAAAAATTAGTGTGACCAGGTTTACATAACAAAAAGGTATGACCGTATTTTCCCAAAATTTAACCGGCCGCTATTTAGCCAAAATACGGTCATACTTTTTTGTTCTGATAGCCTGGTCACACTAATTTTAAAATAAAAAAATAGCGCCCGGGTCCCTTAGTACTTTTATTATGCTAACCTGTAAAAAATACAAAAAAGTGTGACCAGGCTATCAGTACAAAAAAGTATGACCGTATTTTCCGCAATAAACCACATTTTAAAATAAAAATAGGGTCCGGGTTGACTGCTGGAAAATACGATCATACAAACCTGGCCACACTAATCTTACAACTAAAATAACCTATTTTAACACTATTTACAGGTAAACCTATTACAAGTGACGGGATTTCTTATATTTGGCCGGAAAGATCTTGTGAGGGATTTGACCGAGCAGAGCTTACGCCTCCAGGCTAAAAATCCTTGTTTGCAGGTACTCACGGCCTGTAAAAGCAGAAAGAAAGTAAATAATCTTTAATTAGTGTAAGATCAAGTGAATTTGAAGAAAATAAACTAAAGTAAATTATAAAACTGTTATTTATTTAAAAAAGCGATGTGGACGGGGAATTTCAAAAAGGCCTTACCACATGTGGTATGGTCAGCATTATCAGTTCCAGGGGGAATGGTGGTGCCTTTATTTTTTCAGCCCGTACGCTATACACCGCAGCCCGTAGGCCGTACCCCGTAAACCGTATCCCGTATACCGCAGCCCGTAGGCGGTAGCCCGTAGGCTGTAGGCCGTAGCCCGTAGGGCGTAGCCCGTAGGCTGTAGCCCGCAGGCCGTAGCCCGTAAACCGTGGGCCGTCAACTGTAGCCCGTAGGCCGTTGCCCGTAGCCCGTATGCAGTAAACCGTGGCCCATATACCGTAGCCCGTATACCGTATGCAGTAAACCGTGGCCCGTAGGCCGTAGTCTGTAAACCGTAGCCCGTAGGCCGTTGCCCGTAGCCCGTATGCAGTAAACCGTGGCCCGTATACCCGTAGCCCGTAAACCGTAGCCCGTATACCGTAAGCAGTAGCCTGAATACCGTAGCCCGTATATCGTAGCCCTTATACCGTAGCCCATAGGCCGTTGCCCGTAGGCCGTAGCCTGTAAACCGTGGCCCGTAAACCGTGGCCCGTAAACAGTAGCCCGTATACCGTAGCCCGTATACCGTAGGCAGTAAACCGTGGCCCGTAGGCCGTAGGCCGTTGCCCGTAGGCCGTAGCCCGTAGCCCGTATACCGTAGCCCGTATACAGTAGCCCGTATACCGTAGGCAGTAGCCCGTATATCGTAGCCCTTATACCGTAGCCGATAGGCCGTTGCCCGTAGGCCGTAGTCTGTAAACCGTAGCCCGTAAACCGTAGCCCGTAGGCTGTAGCCCGTAGGCCGTTGCCCGTAGCCCGTAGCCCATAGGCCGTTGCCCGTAGCCCGTAAACCGTGGCCCGTAAACCGTAGCCCGTATACTGTAGCTCGTATACCGTAGCCCATAGGCCGTAGCCCGTATACCGTAGCCCGTATACCGTAGCCCGTATACCGTAGCCCGAATACCGTAGCCCGTATATCGTAGCCCTTATACCGTAGCCCATAGGCCGTTGCCCGTAGGCCGTAGCCCGTAAACCGTGGCCCGTAAACCGTGGCCCGTAAACCGTATCCCGTATACCGCAGCCCGTAGGCCGTACCCCGTAGCCCGTACCCCGTAATCCGAATTCCGTAGCCCGTATTCCGCAGCCCATAGTTTGTACGCGGTAGCCTGTAGCCCATAGGCTGTACGCCATAGCCTGTAGGATGTACGACGTAGCCAGTGGCCCAAAAGAGTCCGTAGTAGGATGTTCGCCGTAGCCAGTAGGCATACCCTCTGCCTATAGCCAGAAGTCCGTATTCCGTAGCCCGTATTCCGTAGCCTGCATTCCGTAGACGTATCTGGTATCTCGTAGTCCGTATTCCGTGTACCGTATTCAGTAACCTGTATTATGTATCTCCTATCCCGTGGGAGCTGTAGTCTTTACCCGTAGCTCGTTGCCATCCTGCAGCCCGTAATCCGTAGCCTGTATTAGTTTCTTGTATTCCATAGCCAGTAGCCCACAATCCGTATCCCGTATCGAGTATCCCCGTGCGCTGTAGGATTACAGCTAGACTGTAGCCCGTATTCCATAATCCGTAGCCCATATTCCCGAGTATAGTTAGACATTAGCCCGGTACGTTTTGTGTCCGAAGCGTGTTTCGATTTAAATTGTAAAACAGATTATTCTAGACAGTTCAGAGACTAGATAGACAGACGGACTCGACTCGATCCTGATCAGGAATATAAATATGTATTATAACTCTGGAGACATCTTCGCTGCGTTGCACCTTTTGAGAAAAATTATAATACCCTCCGCAAGGATTTTGCAGAAAGGGATATCCATAGCTGGGATCTTGAATAAATGATACATAGTACAGGTCTCTTCCATTACACCTCTTCTCTCTATAATGAACGCTAACTCTACTAACCTTAATAAGAAATTCACAACCAAAACAAAAAAATATGTTGCATACTTTTGTACGCGCTGGAACTAACAACAGAAGAAACCATCCATAATAGCTGAATCGAAAATAAGAATAAAAAATATAACTTGTTGCTTATCAACTTTTTTTGACCTTGGATATCACACCACATTCTTCATACGTATGTACATACATATATAGTTGTATGGTGCAAACGTAGCACTATGGGGCCAAATACCACTTTTGTGGCCTTAAATAATATATTTATATATAGTTATATTTTTTTATATAGCGTTTTATATTTTATATTTTTTATATAGACTTAGAAGGCTTGTAATTAAAAATTGAATAAAAATGTTATATGGTGAAAAATTTTAAAGCTAATGACTTCATGATCGTTTGGCCCATAGTGCATAGTCCGAATTGCGTAAAAAGAACTCACAGGGGCTGCCGTTTTTATCGGAAATTCTTAAGCTCTAGTCCCGTCTTAAGCTCGGGGATGGTTTAAAAAGCCGGAGCTATGAGTCGCGTAGAATCAGTTTCAATTCTTCAAGCGACTCTTTCACAAAAAAGTCGAAAAAAAAATTTGAAAATGTTCCTACCAGTGGTCCTCATCTATGCTACTTTTTTCGTTTCCGCATCCCTCGGATCGGAAAAAGTCATACCTAAGCCATTGTTAAGATACTTTGAGGAGTGCCAGGGGAAGGAAGACCAGATATCAGAGCTTAAAAAAGAATACTTCGACTTGCAGAAAAAATATTCCGACTTGCTGGAAAGTCATTCGAAAGTGCTGCTTCAACTCAACGACGTTAGTGTTAATCTGGAAGTTGAGCATCTTAAAGCTCTAATAAGTCAAAAAAATGAGGAAATCGATCTTTTAAAATATCAAAATAGTGACCTAAAGAAAACGAGTGAGCTTTTAACATTAACAAATCAACTCCGCGAAGAAATAAAAAAGATGCGGAGAACAGAAAATAATGCAGAAGGGCCTCAAACTGAAGTTGAGAAAGACTCAATCCTAAATAATCTGGAAGAGCCCAGTAATTTGAAAAATGAATCATTGGATTACATAGTTCTTCCAAGTGTAAGTGCACGACCCCAAGAAAGAGTCCTCAAAGAAATCCACATCCCCGGATCACATTCGTTTAAAGTGGTTTGTGTCTCGGAGCAGCCTTATGGAATTGATTGGATGTTGGTTTATGATAAAAGTTTCGTATCAGATCAGTTTAATCGCACGTATGAGGAATATGCAACTGGATTCGGAAATCCCGGAATAGAAACTGCGTTCTTTGTGGGACTCGATGCATTGCACTTTCTGACGAATGGAATGCCCCATGAGATTCTTATCTGGGATTACAGTATACAATGTGAAAACTTTGTCATTGGCAATCGAAGCGAAGGCTATATGTTGAAAGATCTTGGCGAGTGCACTAGACACCCAGATGTGAGCTTTAACGAAGGCACCAAATTTTCGACCTTTGATCGAGATGAGGATGGCAATCCTAATTATAATTGGGCAAATGAACTTGGCTTTGGCTGGTGGTTCGATTCTACGTAAGTATTCAAATATTGTTACATCTTTTGTTTTATAAAATAATTATGTTATGTTTTACAATTAAAATAACTTATATGAAATAATAAATTTTTTTAACCTTTTTTCATTTGATAGAAGTACATACAATTGGAGTGGTGTTGATTTTATAATGATCCGAAGAAAATACTACTAATGGCAACTAAATGGCCTTTGGACAATGAAATATTGTTGAAAAATATACTATATACATATATATATAAATATAATACATATATACATAATATTTAATATGAATTTAAATATAATTGTATTTTTAGGATTAGGTCTGTAATTAAATTTATACATTAAATGTACAAAATAAAATACCTGTTTTAGTTAATTAATGTTTTCCTTAAAAAGTTGGCAAAAAGAAAGAAGAAGCGTTGTCAGGATCGACTCGATCCGGATCAGAAATATTTATATATGTATATATATATGTATGTAAATATGTAAATATGTATTTGTTATAAGTCGGGTGACATCTCCTTCGCTGCGTTGCACACTTTTCAGGAAAATTTTAATACCCCCAGCAAGGGTTTAGCAGAAAGGGTATACACATCCCAGCTGGGTATCTTCACTAAACGATACCTGGTACAGGTATGGGTATCTTCCATCACAAATCAAAAATGTTCTTGCTTCTAATCAACTGCGCTTCGACCTTGGAAATCACACCATACTCTTCATACTTATATGTACATATGTTTGTATGTTGCAATTATAGTCCGAACTGTGAATAATTCTTATCGGAAACTCTCAAGCTCAAGCTCCGGCTAAGCTCGGGGATGGCTTAGATGTTAAGAGACGTTGCGGAATGCCAGGGACAGGAAGCCCAGCTACAAAAATATTATTCTGAGTTGGAGAAACGGGATCTGGAGAAATCTGCCCAAATACAACGCTGACAGATGGATCACTCGGCGGTGCTAAGTCAACTTAATGAAGTTAGTGTTAAATATAAAATATTGAAATCGTAGCATCTGAAAGTTGGCCATCTTGATGCTCTAATAAATAAAAAAAAATGAGGAAATTGAGATTTTAAAAAATCAAATTAGTGACCTAAAAGAAAAAAGTGAACTTGGAATATTGACAAATAGATTTAGCCAAGACATTGAAAGTCCAGAAATACGTTGAAAATAGACATTGAAATACGTTTTTAGTTTATTAAAGTATCCCCACCTTAAAAAGTTGACGAAAACAAATAAGAAAATAATAAAACCTATTTATTTATATTTTTTTTGAAAAAAATAAATAGATTTTATAGGATCAGATTAATTTAATTGAGAGACCTTTTCACCAAATCTGTTGAAACATAAGAACATTTTGAAAATTAAGAAGAAACAAGAAACAACTTAAGACGTACGAGCTAGTAGACGATCGGAGGAGCAACAATAAAACTCATAAATCAAATGAGACAAAAGACTCGGGGCGAACGCAGGACACGATAACCGAAAGCTGGCGTGCGTCGCTGCCTGACACTCCCCCAGCACAGTACACTGCGAAAAGCGATGGACTTTAAAAAGCAAGAAATAATACTACTATCCTAGGCCCATCAAACAGAAAAGGCTCCAGTGTTTGTTACAGTGTAAAAGGTTCTAGGCTGTGTAGCTTGTACAACGCAATATTGAACCACGAACTGCGAACAATGGGAGCAAATAACTGGCAGGCATTTCGCAGTCCCGAAGTCCCGAACTTCCCAGTCGCCAAATCCAAATCCAAATTCGAAGACATAGACATAGACGTAGATGGTCTCCCAGATCTCCCAGAGACACGAAGTGGAGGAGCCACATCCAACATTCAACATCCGACTGCCAACTGGAAAATGGCAACTGGCAACTAGCAACATCCATCGACCACCGAAGCAGCCAACAGTTGCTGCGAGTAGTCAGCGATTTTCAAGGTAAGACAAACACTCCTGGCAAGATCGCAGGATCACGAATTGTGGATACACTTGGAGCAGAAATTGATGTTGCTAGCTGGTAGTTGGAAGCTGGGGGTGGAGGCGAAGGTGGCTACTACTAGGCCAGAATTTGGTCAGAAAATCAAGAAGCTTCTTCCACAACAATGGTCTAGGCCGGACAACAAAATATGACAAACTAGTCTTGACAAAATTAAAAAAACAACAAAAAAGAATGATGATGAAACCTAATAGGGTCTACAAATTTAGGGGATAATTTCTAAACCAAAACAATCCTATTCCTTGAAGAGCTCTAACCAGGGATAGTATGTATTAATAATTTGAAAATTTCAAAGAGCACAGGTGTCGATCCAGAACCCAGGGTTTTGGGCAATGAGCATGGAAATGGAAATGGGTATGCGACTGGGAAAGGTAAATGGGATAAGAAAATGGGTCCAGGGCACCCGAAGAAGGGTCTTAAGTAGAGTCTGGGAGAAGACTATTCAAGGGCAAAAGCACTAGCACTGGCACTGGCCATTCCGAGTGGCCAGCGACAAGATGAATTTCCAACGTATTTTGCTTTGTTATTTTTGCCTATGCCAGATCTATATATATTTTAGTACATATACTAAATATATATATATATATAAAGAAAGATTTTTTTTTTTTTGGGCGCTTCGTTACACAAAATCACGAAGCGAATCGTGCACGACTATTTTGCGTGAGCTGAGAGCATGATCGGTGGAGTGACTTCGGTCCTTTTGGCTTTTTAGTTGCCAGATTGGTAATGGTAGTGTGATGGTGGTGGTGGTGGTGCAGCTGCGACCTGTTTGCCTCATAGACCTCATCCAGCCACCCATGCCTCCTCTACCCCCACCTCCAAGTCACTCCCCCTTTTTTGCACCTTAGCCACCTTTTGGACTTTTGACAGAAAAACCAAAAAAAAAAAGAAAGGAATTACCAAATTGGTTCAACTATACGATGTTTTCTTTCATTAATAACTAAGAAATTTACTTAACTTTAAGTTATTTTTATCTACAACCTCTTTCTTCAATAACTTTTTTTTTTGTTTTTCCCCATAGCTGTTTTATTTCTCACGCCTTGAACTTGACCAGAGTATTTAACCTTTTGTTAAAAAAAAGCAAGAAAATACAAGGAAAACGGGCCGAGTGTGTCAGTCAGGCTAATAAAAATAGCATCATGTTGCAGTTTCAATTGCAAAGGAGGTAGCTGTTGCAGCTTAACACCAGCAACACCAACACTAGCAACAGCAACTTAACAAGTGCCAGCAGCGACGTCTACAGCGGCAGAGTTAATGAACATAAGAAATTCGTTTACATTTTTGCCATTTGTGCGAATTAGAGACAGGACAAGGCAACTATGCTCCTGCACTTTTATTACACTGAGCTTACTATAAAAAAAACAACAACTATAAAACCAAGAAAACAAAACACCAACAACTCGAACTGACTCGAACAACTAGCGATTGTCAAGGCAACTGTTAGTTACCAACTAGTTTTAAGATGCTTAAGTTTTTATTTATTTTTAGAGGAAAGTCTAATTTTAAATTAGTTTTGTTACTCAAATAAATGTTTCAACTATTTGAATTTTATTAAAATTAAGTTTAATGTAAAAACAGAATAAAAATTATTCCAAAAAAGTTAATTCCTTATGGTTTTGTTAATTATAATAATAATTAACCCAATTGATGAATAAATTCTTTAGGCCACTAAATAACAAAAACTCCCCCCAATATAAAAATAAATAAAATAATAAAATAAACAATTCTTTAAAAGAAAAATAATAAAAACAAGTGCATTTCCGGTTCGGTTCGAGACCACTCATACTCCAAAAAATAAGCCTTTTATTTCTTATTTTTTTGTCTCCTATCGGTTGAACAGGCACAGACACGTTGGAGGTACATCGATATGTGTTTACTGTACAGTGAACAAGACACACACACACACACACGACAAAAAATTAGAAACTTTGGCCCGCCTGTCTGAAAAAATGCTGACTGAGGCAGAAGAACAAAGGCGAATTCTGCCAGGAGATGTCAGCAGGTGCCCATGGTAGTGAAGGCTAGAAGGGGTCAGGCAGGTGGGGGGGCTGGGCAGGCTGCATCGCCTCATTGGGGGGCTGACGAGGCTTCACTGTATGGGCAAGTGTTTTCCAGCTGATGTAACATTACTTTGAAATCTCTTGGCCAGGCCGGACCAAAAATAAAAGCCAACGAGAAGATGCTCGTTTTCAGGCCAAAGGAAACAAAATGCCACCAGATCGGTGAGAATCGGCTTAACCCATTAGGTATCTGGGTGTAGAAGTGGGTGGTTAATATTTTATAATAATATTTATTAAATAGAAAAGTTAAAGAAACAACAATTGTTTAAATATGTATTAATTAATGGTTAATATTAATTTGAATTAATTTAATACTTTCATTAGAATTGGAAAATGGTAATATAAGTAAAAATAAAAATAATATTATTTACTTTTATATTTTAAAATTATTAATTAAATTTTTATTAATAATAATAAATCTTTCTAATAAAAGAACTAATAGTTTCTAATATAATATAATTATAATAATAATAATTGAATTAGTAATTCCCTGAAGAATCTCCCAAAGAGTGGGTTAAGAATGGGTTAACCCCCTAACAAGGGGTTCTAGAAAGGGGTTTTTGGAAATATCCATTTCCCGAATGGGGCAGGGGAAAATAAAAAGGGAGGGGTGGCGCTGGGGTGGCCTAACTGCAGTTGAGACAACGGGTACGGATACTCGGCTTAATTTCAGCAACTGTGTTGGTCAAACTGGCCAAACAAAGTTAGCTGTTGTCTTTTTGGCCAGGATCCCCCCCACTCTATTTTTTTTTTTTCTGGATGGCCTTTAAGGAGGAAGCGGAGGGGCGGCGTGGGCCGAAAGGGGGGGTGGCGATGCACGCGAAACGCTTCGCTGGACAATGAACAAGCGAAATTAGAGAATGTAAACAGCGAATTTTATCCTGTTCGCTGCTTTGCAAAACACCAGCAGCTAAAACACAAGCCACAACACCAAGCCATACACCAGAGGTCAAGCATATATATACCAGGGATGAAAAATTAATAAAGATATATACAAGTAAGGAAATACCATGGAATTCCTCATAAAGGAACTACTTCAAGAGTTCTCAAGACTAGTTCTGATTAAAATGAGAAGAATTATTTATTCAAAATCATAGTAGTTACTAATAATTTCCTCTAAAAACACAATATTCTTTAATAAATTATAACTCTTCATAAATAAAAATTAACATCAGCCCTAAACCCTCAAAAACCATTGTATATTTCAACACAACAACCAGATGGACAAGGCTCCAATGAAACGTGGACCATTTTTCTTTGTCTGGGCCTTGGGACCTGTCCGACACAACCCACAGAAAGAGATGGGGCATCCAGGGCGTGAAAGAGATGGGTAGTGATGGGAGGCCGCTCTACAGCAGCAGCGGCGCCAGTTGACACGTCTTCTCCTTTGACAAACATTTAAACAGGCGCTGCAGCAGCCCAAGACCGTAGGACAGAAACAATTACAAGCCATTCCAGTTCCACCTTAACCTTCGACTTTGGCCCGGACTTGGACTTTGGCTTAACCCGGCCATAAAGACCAACAGAAACCACAACAATGACAAGCTAAACACGGCTCTGACGTCATAACAATAAATTAGTAGGGGGTATTAGGTGGCGGGATGGAGATAGGGAATCCATCGAAAAATAGATCCTACTAGTTCACAATCTATCAGTTATTAAGGAGGTTTCAGAAAAGAAAATGTATTCGTGATTGAATCAGAAGTCGTTCAAGTCATTCCTCTAAAGTGGTGGATGTAGATTTCGAAAGATAATGGCACACATTACGCACATATTTGTGACAAACTATAAATTATGGATTATAAATTTGGTAATTGTAATAGCTATATCTTCCCCAATTCTCATCCGGCTCTTGAGCGGAATACGTTAATCGATTTCTGGATCGATTCTCCACCATTCTGCATCAAAACCCTGCGACCAAATATTTTTCAGATGATTTGTCCAATTTTCGTGATGGGATCCCTTGAAAATGGGATTTTCGCTATATGGGCCACTGCGATGGCTATATCTTCCCCAATTCTCATCCGGCTTTTGAGCGGAATACGTTAATCGATTTCTGGATCGATTCTCCACCATTCTGCATCAAAACCCTGCGACAAATTTTTCAGATTTTTTGTCCATTTTTCGGGGGGATCCCTTCAAAATGGGATTTTCGCTATATGGGCCACTGCGATGGCTATATCTTCCCCAATTCTCATCCGGCTCTTGAGCGGAATACGTTAATCGATTTCTGGATCGATTCTCCACCATTCTGCATCAAAACCCTGCGACCAAATATTTTTCAGATGATTTGTCCAATTTTCGTGATGGGATCCCTTGAAAATGGGATTTTCGCTATATGGGCCACTGCGATGGCTATATCTTCCCCAATTCTCATCCGATTCTTAAGCGGAGTACCTTAATCGATTTCTGGATCGATTCTCCACCATTCTGCATCAAAACCCTGCGACCAAATATTTTTCAGATTTTTTGTCCATTTTTCGGGGGGATCCCTTCAAAATGGGATTTTCGCTATATAGGCCACTGCGATGGCTATATCTTCCCCAATTCTCATCCGATTCTTAAGCGGAGTACCTTAATCGATTTCTGGATCGATTCTCCACCATTCTGCATCAAAACCCTGCGACCAAATATTTTTCAGATTTTTTGTCCATTTTTCGGGGGGATCCCTTCAAAATGGGATTTTCGCTATATGGGCCACTGCGATGGCTATATCTTCCCTAATTCTCATCCGGCTCTTGAGCGGAATACGTTAATCGATTTCTGGATCGATTCTCCACCATTCTGCATCAAAACCCTGCGACAAAATATTTTTCAGATTTTTTGTCCATTTTTCGGAGGATCCCTTCAAAATGGGATTTTCGCTATATGGGCCACTGCGATGGCTATATCTTCCCCAATTCTCATCCGGCTCTTGAGCGGAATACGTTAATCGATTTCTGGATCGATTCTCCACCATTCTGCATCAAAACCCTGCGACAAAATATTTTTCAGATTTTTTGTCCATTTTTCGGGGGGATCCCTTCAAAATGGGATTTTCGCTATATGGGCCACTGCGATGGCTATATCTTCCCCAATTCTCATCCGGCTCTTGAGCGGAATACGTTTATCGATTTCCGGATCGATTCTCCACCATTCTGCATCAAAACCCTGCGACAAAATATTTTTCAGATTTTTTGTCCATTTTTCGGGGGATCCCTTCAAAATGGGATTTTCGCTATATGGGCCACTGCGATGGCTATATCTTCCCCAATTCTCATCCGATTATTAAGCGGAGTACCTTAATCGATTTCTGGATCGATTCTCCACCATTCTGCATCAAAACCCTGCGACCAAATATTTTTCAGATTTTTTGTCCATTTTTCGGGGGGATCCCTTCAAAATGGGATTTTCGCTATATGGGCCACTGCGATGGCTATATCTTCCCCAATTCTCATCCGATTCTTAAGCGGAGTACCTTAATCGATTTCTGGATCGATTCTCCACCATTCTGCATCAAAACCCTGCGACCAAATATTTTTCAGATTTTTTGTCCATTTTTCGGGGGGATCCCTTCAAAATGGGATTTTCGCTATATGGGCCACTGCGATGGCTATATCTTCCCTAATTCTCATCCGGCTCTTGAGCGGAATACGTTAATCGATTTCTGGATCGATTCTCCACCATTCTGCATCAAAACCCTGCGACAAAATATTTTTCAGATTTTTTGTCCATTTTTCGGAGGATCCCTTCAAAATGGGATTTTCGCTATATGGGCCACTGCGATGGCTATATCTTCCCCAATTCTCATCCGGCTCTTGAGCGGAATACGTTAATCGATTTCTGGATCGATTCTCCACCATTCTGCATCAAAACCCTGCGACAAAATATTTTTCAGATTTTTTGTCCATTTTTCGGGGGATCCCTTCAAAATGGGATTTTCGCTATATGGGCCACTGCGATGGCTATATCTTCCCCAATTCTCATCCGGCTCTTGAGCGGAATACGTTTATCGATTTCCGGATCGATTCTCCACCATTCTGCATCAAAACCCTGCGACAAAATATTTTTCAGATTTTTTGTCCATTTTTCGGGGGATCCCTTCAAAATGGGATTTTCGCTATATGGGCCACTGCGATGGCTATATCTTCCCCAATTCTCATCCGATTATTAAGCGGAGTACCTTAATCGATTTCTGGATCGATTCTCCACCATTCTGCATCAAAACCCTGCGACCAAATATTTTTCAGATTTTTGTCCATTTTTCGGGGGGATCCCTTCAAAATGGGATTTTCGCTATATGGGCCACTGCGATGGCTATATCTTCCCCAATTCTCATCCGATTCTTAAGCGGAGTACCTTAATCGATTTCTGGATCGATTCTCCACCATTCTGCATCAAAACCCTGCGACCAAATATTTTTCAGATTTTTTGTCCATTTTTCGGGGGGATCCCTTCAAAATGGGATTTTCGCTATATGGGCCACTGCGATGGCTATATCTTCCCTAATTCTCATCCGGCTCTTGAGCGGAATACGTTAATCGATTTCTGGATCGATTCTCCACCATTCTGCATCAAAACCCTGCGACAAAATATTTTTCAGATTTTTTGTCCATTTTTCGGAGGATCCCTTCAAAATGGGATTTTCGCTATATGGGCCACTGCGATGGCTATATCTTCCCCAATTCTCATCCGGCTCTTGAGCGGAATACGTTAATCGATTTCTGGATCGATTCTCCACCATTCTGCATCAAAACCCTGCGACAAAATATTTTTCAGATTTTTTGTCCATTTTTCGGGGGGATCCCTTCAAAATGGGATTTTCGCTATATGGGCCACTGCGATGGCTATATCTTCCCCAATTCTCATCCGGCTCTTGAGCGGAATACGTTTATCGATTTCCGGATCGATTCTCCACCATTCTGCATCAAAACCCTGCGACAAAATATTTTTCAGATTTTTTGTCCATTTTTCGGGGGGATCCCTTCAAAATGGGATTTTCGCTATATGGGCCACTGCGATGGCTATATCTTCCCCAATTCTCATCCGATTATTAAGCGGAGTACCTTAATCGATTTCTGGATCGATTCTCCACCATTCTGCATCAAAACCCTGCGACCAAATATTTTTCAGATTTTTTGTCCATTTTTCGGGGGGATCCCTTCAAAATGGGATTTTCGCTACATGGGCCACTGCGATGGCTATATCTTCCCCAATTCTCATCCGATTCTTAAGCGGA
The DNA here is from genome assembly GCA_018153035.1 of Drosophila pseudoananassae pseudoananassae. Lineage (NCBI taxonomy): Eukaryota > Metazoa > Arthropoda > Insecta > Diptera > Drosophilidae > Drosophila > Drosophila pseudoananassae. The sequence goes on from JAECXR010000046.1 coordinate 340,520, forward strand.
GTACCTTAATCGATTTCTGGATCGATTCTCCACCATTCTGCATCAAAACCCTGCGACAAAATATTTTTCAGATTTTTTGTCCATTTTTCGGGGGATCCCTTCAAAATGGGATTTTCGCTATATGGGCCACTGCGATGGCTATATCTTCCCCAATTCTCATCCGATTATTAAGCGGAGTACCTTAATCGATTTCTGGATCGATTCTCCACCATTCTGCATCAAAACCCTGCGACCAAATATTTTTCAGATTTTTTGTCCATTTTTCGGGGGATCCCTTCAAAATGGGATTTTCGCTATATGGGCCACTGCGATGGCTATATCTTCCCCAATTCTCATCCGATTATTAAGCGGAGTACCTTAATCGATTTCTGGATCGATTCTCCACCATTCTGCATCAAAACCCTGCGACCAAATATTTTTCAGATTTTTTGTCCATTTTTCGGGGGGATCCCTTCAAAATGGGATTTTCGCTATATGGGCCACTGCGATGGCTATATCTTCCCCAATTCTCATCCGGCTCTTGAGCGGAATACGTTAATCGATTTCTGGATCGATTCTCCACCATTCTGCATCAAAACCCTGCGACAAAATATTTTTCAGATTTTTTGTCCATTTTTCGGGGGTATCCCTTCAAAATGGGATTTTCGCTATATGGGCCACTGCGATGGCTATATCTTCCCCAATTCTCATCCGATTCTTAAGCGGAGTACCTTAATCGATTTCTGGATCGATTCTCCACCATTCTGCATCAAAACCCTGCGACCAAATATTTTTCTGATTTTTTGTCCATTTTTCGGGGGGATCCCTTCAAAATGGGATTTTCGCTACATGGGCCACTGCGATGGCTATATCTTCCCCAATTCTCATCCGATTCTTAAGCGGAGTACCTTAATCGATTTCTGGATCGATTCTCCACCATTCTGCATCAAAACCCTGAGACAAAATATTTTTCAGAATTTTTGTTTATTTTTCGGGGGGATCCCTTCAAAATGGGATTTTCGCTATATGGGCCACTGCGATGGCTATATATTCCCCAATTCTCATCCGATTATTAAGCGGAGTACCTTAATCGATTTCTGGATCGATTCTCCACCATTCTGCATCAAAACCCTGCGACAAAATATTTTTCAGATTTTTTGTCCATTTTTCGGGGGGATCCCTTCAAAATGGGATTTTCGCTATATGGGCCACTGCGATGGCTATATCTTCCCCAATTCTCATCCGGCTCTTGAGCGGAATACGTTAATCGATTTCTGGATCGATTCTCCACCATTCTGCATCAAAACCCTGCGACAAAATATTTTTCAGATTTTTTGTCCATTTTTCGGGGGGATCCCTTCAAAATGGGATTTTCGCTATATGGGCCACTGCGATGGCTATATCTTCCCCAATTCTCATCCGATTCTTAAGCGGAGTACCTTAATCGATTTCTGGATCGATTCTCCACCATTCTGCATCAAAACCCTGCGACCAAATATTTTTCAGATTTTTTGTCCATTTTTCGGGGGGATCCCTTCAAAATGGGATTTTCGCTATATGGGCCACTGCGATGGCTATATCTTCCCCAATTCTCATCCGATTATTAAGCGGAGTACCTTAATCGATTTCTGGATCGATTCTCCACCATTCTGCATCAAAACCCTGCGACCAAATATTTTTCAGATTTTTTGTCCATTTTTCGGGGGGATCCCTTCAAAATGGGATTTTCGCTATATGGGCCACTGCGATGGCTATATCTTCCCCAATTCTCATCCGATTATTAAGCGGAGTACCTTAATCGATTTCTGGATCGATTCTCCACCATTCTGCATCAAAACCCTGCGACAAAATATTTTTCAGATTTTTTGTCCATTTTTCGGGGGATCCCTTCAAAATGGGATTTTCGCTATATGGGCCACTGCGATGGCTATATCTTCCCCAATTCTCATCCGGCTCTTGAGCGGAATACGTTAATCGATTTCTGGATCGATTCTCCACCATTCTGCATCAAAACCCTGCGACAAAATATTTTTCAGATTTTTTGTCCATTTTTCGGGGGGATCCCTTCAAAATGGGATTTTCGCTATATGGGCCACTGCGATGGCTATATCTTCCCCAATTCTCATCCGATTCTTAAGCGGAGTACCTTAATCGATTTCTGGATCGATTCTCCACCATTCTGCATCAAAACCCTGCGACCAAATATTTTTCAGATTTTTTGTCCATTTTTCGGGGGATCCCTTCAAAATGGGATTTTCGCTATATAGGCCACTGCGATGGCTATATCTTCCCCAATTCTCATCCGATTCTTAAGCGGAGTACCTTAATCGATTTCTGGATCGATTCTCCACCATTCTGCATCAAAACCCTGCGACCAAATATTTTTCAGATTTTTTGTCCATTTTTCGGGGGATCCCTTCAAAATGGGATTTTCGCTATATGGGCCACTGCGATGGCTATATCTTCCCTAATTCTCATCCGGCTCTTGAGCGGAATACGTTAATCGATTTCTGGATCGATTCTCCACCATTCTGCATCAAAACCCTGCGACAAAATATTTTTCAGATTTTTTGTCCATTTTTCGGAGGATCCCTTCAAAATGGGATTTTCGCTATATGGGCCACTGCGATGGCTATATCTTCCCCAATTCTCATCCGGCTCTTGAGCGGAATACGTTAATCGATTTCTGGATCGATTCTCCACCATTCTGCATCAAAACCCTGCGACAAAATATTTTTCAGATTTTTTGTCCATTTTTCGGGGGATCCCTTCAAAATGGGATTTTCGCTATATGGGCCACTGCGATGGCTATATCTTCCCCAATTCTCATCCGGCTCTTGAGCGGAATACGTTTATCGATTTCCGGATCGATTCTCCACCATTCTGCATCAAAACCCTGCGACAAAATATTTTTCAGATTTTTTGTCCATTTTTCGGGGGATCCCTTCAAAATGGGATTTTCGCTATATGGGCCACTGCGATGGCTATATCTTCCCCAATTCTCATCCGATTATTAAGCGGAGTACCTTAATCGATTTCTGGATCGATTCTCCACCATTCTGCATCAAAACCCTGCGACCAAATATTTTTCAGATTTTTTGTCCATTTTTCGGGGGATCCCTTCAAAATGGGATTTTCGCTATATGGGCCACTGCGATGGCTATATCTTCCCCAATTCTCATCCGATTCTTAAGCGGAGTACCTTAATCGATTTCTGGATCGATTCTCCACCATTCTGCATCAAAACCCTGCGACCAAATATTTTTCAGATTTTTTGTCCATTTTTCGGGGGATCCCTTCAAAATGGGATTTTCGCTATATGGGCCACTGCGATGGCTATATCTTCCCTAATTCTCATCCGGCTCTTGAGCGGAATACGTTAATCGATTTCTGGATCGATTCTCCACCATTCTGCATCAAAACCCTGCGACAAAATATTTTTCAGATTTTTTGTCCATTTTTCGGAGGATCCCTTCAAAATGGGATTTTCGCTATATGGGCCACTGCGATGGCTATATCTTCCCCAATTCTCATCCGGCTCTTGAGCGGAATACGTTAATCGATTTCTGGATCGATTCTCCACCATTCTGCATCAAAACCCTGCGACAAAATATTTTTCAGATTTTTTGTCCATTTTTCGGAGGATCCCTTCAAAATGGGATTTTCGCTATATGGGCCACTGCGATGGCTATATCTTCCCCAATTCTCATCCGGCTCTTGAGCGGAATACGTTTATCGATTTCCGGATCGATTCTCCACCATTCTGCATCAAAACCCTGCGACAAAATATTTTTCAGATTTTTTGTCCATTTTTCGGGGGGATCCCGTCAAAATGGGATTTTCGCTATATGGGCCACTGCGATGGCTATATCTTCCCCAATTCTCATCCGATTATTAAGCGGAGTACCTTAATCGATTTCTGGATCGATTCTCCACCATTCTGCATCAAAACCCTGCGACAAAATATTTTTCAGATTTTTTGTCCATTTTTCGGGGGGATCCCTTCAAAATGGGATTTTCGCTATATGGGCGACTGCGATGGCTATATCTTCCCCAATTCTCATCCGATTCTTAAGCGGAGTACCTTAATCGATTTCTGGATCGATTCTCCACCATTCGGCATCAAACCCCTGCGACAAAATATTTTTCAGATTTTTTGTCCATTTTTCGGGGGATCCCTTCAAAATGGGATTTTCGCTATATGGGCCACTGCGATGGCTATATCTTCCCCAATTCTCATCCGATTATTAAGCGGAGTACCTTAATCGATTTCTGGATCGATTCTCCACCATTCCCTTCCCTTCAAAATGGGATTTTCGCTATATGGGCCACTGCGATGGCTATATCTTCCCCAATTCTCATCCGATTATTAAGCGGAGTACCTTAATCGATTTCTGGATCGATTCTCCACCATTCTGCATCAAAACCCTGCGACAAAATATTTTTCAGATTTTTTGTCCATTTTTCGGGGGGATCCCTTCAAAATGGGATTTTCGCTATATGGGCCACTGCGATGGCTATATCTTCCCCAATTCTCATCCGCCTCTTGAGCGGAATACGTTAATCGATTTCTGGATCGATTCTCCACCATTCTGCATCAAAACCCTGCGACAAAATATTTTTCAGATTTTTTGTCCATTTTTCGGGGGGATCCCTTCAAAATGGGATTTTCGCTATATGGGCCACTGCGATGGCTATATCTTCCCCAATTCTCATCCGATTCTTAAGCGGAGTACCTTAATCGATTTCTGGATCGATTCTCCACCATTCTGCATCAAAACCCTGCGACCAAATATTTTTCAGATTTTTTGTCCATTTTTCGGGGGGATCCCTTCAAAATGGGATTTTCGCTATATAGGCCACTGCGATGGCTATATCTTCCCCAATTCTCATCCGATTCTTAAGCGGAGTACCTTAATCGATTTCTGGATCGATTCTCCACCATTCTGCATCAAAACCCTGCGACCAAATATTTTTCAGATTTTTTGTCCATTTTTCGGGGGGATCCCTTCAAAATGGGATTTTCGCTATATGGGCCACTGCGATGGCTATATCTTCCCTAATTCTCATCCGGCTCTTGAGCGGAATACGTTAATCGATTTCTGGATCGATTCTCCACCATTCTGCATCAAAACCCTGCGACAAAATATTTTTCAGATTTTTTGTCCATTTTTCGGAGGATCCCTTCAAAATGGGATTTTCGCTATATGGGCCACTGCGATGGCTATATCTTCCCCAATTCTCATCCGGCTCTTGAGCGGAATACGTTAATCGATTTCTGGATCGATTCTCCACCATTCTGCATCAAAACCCTGCGACAAAATATTTTTCAGATTTTTTGTCCATTTTTCGGGGGGATCCCTTCAAAATGGGATTTTCGCTATATGGGCCACTGCGATGGCTATATCTTCCCCAATTCTCATCCGGCTCTTGAGCGGAATACGTTTATCGATTTCCGGATCGATTCTCCACCATTCTGCATCAAAACCCTGCGACAAAATATTTTTCAGATTTTTTGTCCATTTTTCGGGGGATCCCTTCAAAATGGGATTTTCGCTATATGGGCCACTGCGATGGCTATATCTTCCCCAATTCTCATCCGATTATTAAGCGGAGTACCTTAATCGATTTCTGGATCGATTCTCCACCATTCTGCATCAAAACCCTGCGACCAAATATTTTTCAGATTTTTTGTCCATTTTTCGGGGGGATCCCTTCAAAATGGGATTTTCGCTATATGGGCCACTGCGATGGCTATATCTTCCCCAATTCTCATCCGATTCTTAAGCGGAGTACCTTAATCGATTTCTGGATCGATTCTCCACCATTCTGCATCAAAACCCTGCGACCAAATATTTTTCAGATTTTTTGTCCATTTTTCGGGGGGATCCCTTCAAAATGGGATTTTCGCTATATGGGCCACTGCGATGGCTATATCTTCCCTAATTCTCATCCGGCTCTTGAGCGGAATACGTTAATCGATTTCTGGATCGATTCTCCACCATTCTGCATCAAAACCCTGCGACAAAATATTTTTCAGATTTTTTGTCCATTTTTCGGAGGATCCCTTCAAAATGGGATTTTCGCTATATGGGCCACTGCGATGGCTATATCTTCCCCAATTCTCATCCGGCTCTTGAGCGGAATACGTTAATCGATTTCTGGATCGATTCTCCACCATTCTGCATCAAAACCCTGCGACAAAATATTTTTCAGATTTTTTGTCCATTTTTCGGGGGATCCCTTCAAAATGGGATTTTCGCTATATGGGCCACTGCGATGGCTATATCTTCCCCAATTCTCATCCGGCTCTTGAGCGGAATACGTTTATCGATTTCCGGATCGATTCTCCACCATTCTGCATCAAAACCCTGCGACAAAATATTTTTCAGATTTTTTGTCCATTTTTCGGGGGGATCCCTTCAAAATGGGATTTTCGCTATATGGGCCACTGCGATGGCTATATCTTCCCCAATTCTCATCCGATTATTAAGCGGAGTACCTTAATCGATTTCTGGATCGATTCTCCACCATTCTGCATCAAAACCCTGCGACCAAATATTTTTCAGATTTTTTGTCCATTTTTCGGGGGGATCCCTTCAAAATGGGATTTTCGCTACATGGGCCACTGCGATGGCTATATCTTCCCCAATTCTCATCCGATTCTTAAGCGGAGTACCTTAATCGATTTCTGGATCGATTCTCCACCATTCTGCATCAAAACCCTGCGACAAAATATTTTTCAGATTTTTTGTCCATTTTTCGGGGGATCCCTTCAAAATGGGATTTTCGCTATATGGGCCACTGCGATGGCTATATCTTCCCCAATTCTCATCCGATTATTAAGCGGAGTACCTTAATCGATTTCTGGATCGATTCTCCACCATTCTGCATCAAAACCCTGCGACCAAATATTTTTCAGATTTTTTGTCCATTTTTCGGGGGGATCCCTTCAAAATGGGATTTTCGCTACATGGGCCACTGCGATGGCTATATCTTCCCCAATTCTCATCCGATTCTTAAGCGGAGTACCTTAATCGATTTCTGGATCGATTCTCCACCATTCTGCATCAAAACCCTGCGACAAAATATTTTTCAGATTTTTTGTCCATTTTTCGGGGGGATCCCTTCAAAATGGGATTTTCGCTATATGGGCCACTGCGATGGCTATATCTTCCCCAATTCTCATCCGATTATTAAGCGGAGTACCTTAATCGATTTCTGGATCGATTCTCCACCATTCTGCATCAAAACCCTGCGACCAAATATTTTTCAGATTTTTTGTCCATTTTTCGGGGGGATCCCTTCAAAATGGGATTTTCGCTATATGGGCCACTGCGATGGCTATATCTTCCCCAATTCTCATCCGATTCTTAAGCGGAGTACCTTAATCGATTTCTGGATCGATTCTCCACCATTCTGCATCAAAACCCTGCGACAAAATATTTTTCAGATATTTTTTCTATTTTTCGGGGGGATCCCTTCAAAATGGGATTTTCGCTATATGGGCCACTGCGATGGCTATATCTTCCCCAATTCTCATCCGATTCTTAAGCGGAGTACCTTAATCGATTTCTGGATCGATTCTCCACCATTCTGCATCAATACCCTGCGACAAAATATTTTTTTAATTTTTTGTCCATTTTCATAGAACTCATAGTTCTAATTTTACTTAAGGGCAGTCCCTTTTGAAATGTTAAGGCTCGCCTTCAAACACATGCTAGACACAGTAATGAGAAGAGTAGCCGGCATGTGAAGGCGTAGGTTTTGTTTTCGAGCATTTGTGCGGAATATTTAGTACATAAAGGATATTTTCATTGGGAGCTTGGGTGTTTATAGAAATCCCTGACTAGACGTTAAATCCAGCCAGCATTTATAGAGCGAGCTACAGACATGGCAAAATAACGAAACCATTTCGGGCACTTGGCTGTAGGAAACAGGACGAAGGACAAAGGATCAGGGACACAGGGCGAATGACGAAGATAGGGGAACGAAGGCCGAGGGACCAGGGACGAGGTTATTGTTAGCGGTTGAAACACCATGGCCCGCCCGCCTCCGAAAATCTTGGCTCATGTTAGACCACCAACGTTTTCTCTAAAATGGATATTGAAAAAAATTAATCAGAAAATTAATAATTAAAAAATATATTAAACAAAACTTAAAGAATTTAAGAGAGATAATGATACCCTGTAGTCGAAAGTATTGATTCTATAGTAGAGCCTTGTTTCTATTTTGGGCTTTTTTTCTTCTTTTTTGCTAATTCTGAGAATTGTTTCCTTTCACTTGTTTTTCAGTGTAGGCATTACATCCAAACGTTTGTCGGTCTGCTGCCGCTTCATCAATTCAGTTCATGTCCGACCAACAGAAACAAAACATCAACCAGGACGACAGGACGCCGGGACTGGAGCAGTGGCCAAAAGGATTGCCAAAGCGAACAGTTAACAGAGTCCTTGCTGGAGGAGGGTGGAGGCGGAGGCGGAGGTGGAGTTCGAGGCCAGGACGACATTTCCACATTTCCATTTGAATAATTTAGACATTTTCGTTGATGAATAACCGAAAGCACATTGATAGATATTCGTTTGCATCCTTCTCCATTTTACGCAGGACCTGTGCCGAAGCACATATCCATATCCTTTATAGAACACACACACACAGTCTGTCTGGAGTCAAGTGGCAAATGGAAAATGGATAGCCAGGGGCAAGGGCAACCAAGGGGCAACCAAATACTATCCCTACATTTTCGATATGCCTTTTGTGCCCAAAACGAACAAACGAGCAAAAGCCCTTCTGTTTTTCATTTTTGAATCTTAAAGGACTTTTCATTTTAAATCCCAAACTATTTAAAAACAAGGAAGGAGCTTTGGAAAAATCGCATAAAAATATGTTCATTAAGTCAGGTGGTTTTCGGCTTGCATTACTTTAGATTACTGGCCATAATTTATCTCTGCTTGACTAACTTCTTCACGCCTTTGGTGCCTGGAAGATGATGGATTTATGAGACGTTGTCTTGTAGAACAACGGCATTCGGAAAATTGTTGCCAGCTTGATTGTGAAATATGTGTATGTTTGTAGACTATGCCTGAGATGCACTCGAAAGAAACTCTTGAGTTTTTCATTTTCAGTATCTACAACTTTGTGTGAAAGAACTAGAAAAATCCTGTATCGATTTAAAAAAAAGAAAAGAGGTTAAGATTTAAAAAAAGCCTTAAAAATTGTTTATTGTTTGAAAACTATATTTTATTTACTCCAGTACCGGGTATAAATAGTCAGCCCTTTCTTCTCCAGACTTAAGGTCTTTTCCTCACTTTAATACTACTCTCACTTCAAGAATGTACTAGTCGTATTTCCTTCTATATAGTATATACTTCTTATAATCAAGACTTTCCAAATAATACCCCAATGGTAATATATTTTTTTTAGTGCCTTTAGTCTGCAGATATCTAGGTATGAGGCATGAGGCATAAGGCATCCAAAGATCTTGTAATGAGGCAGCGCTAATTAATTTGTATAATGTGCTGACTGAGAGACGACCGACCACTGATAAGTGGCCGTAAACATACAAGGGTCTATTCTATTTATATACGGGGGTACCTATGTATGTGTAAAGCCCCTTTGGCAGGGCCGCCCCTGGATGCCCAGGCTGTCGGCCAATCAATTAGAGGACCCGAAACACCCCGAATGCCCCTCGAGGCTCGCGTGGTGCGAAGAGTAAAACGTTTATAGTGCGTGTAATCAGCTCTTAACTATAATTTATAAAACTGCATTTCTTGCACCCGTCTTTCTTTGCCGAGTCCCCCCTCGGTGGGGTTAGTTCGCAGTTTAACGCGAGAAATGAGGGGAGAATAACGCATCGGCCCGACGGAAGCAATAAACTTCTGTATAATTAAATAAAATAAAATTAAAAATGTTAATGAGAACAAAAACGAAAAGAGGAGCGTCCGGAATCGAAGAGGAGGGCCTTGTAATCATGGTCGTCTCGAGTGGGGCCCCCCTTTGGCCAACGCCTCTGGCCGGCTTGTAAACAATTTAGCGTGTCTCTTCATATTATATCATTAAAATTAATACGAACTTGGCGTGCCGCAAGTTATTCACTTTGGTCGGCTGTCAAAGTGCGTTCACCAATGCGATCCATTCTGTTTTTATTATTTTTCGCTTTTCTCATAGCTATAGTTGTTTTTCCTGACCTGCCTGTTGCCTTTATGTCCAAAGAAAGTGCAACCAACAGAGCTAGTTTCTTTTAGTTGTAGAGCTTTCTTAACATCTTAATAGAGTAGTTCTTCTCTTTTCTCCTCGAAATCTCAAAATCCCCATCTCTGGCTATGGTTTATGCAAATCAGAATCTGTCCCCAGCTACTGCGTTTTATGGCTCGGCTGCAGGGCATTGTTTTTTATCTTACTTTATTTTTTATTCATTTTTTTCGCGACTACATTCTGGCCTAACACGACACTGACAAATGTTAATCCATTTGGGCCCTGTCAATGGACAAATCTGTCACAAAATGAGAAAAAAACACACAGTGCAGAGAAAAAAATAAAATATAAAAGAAATAAAGAGTGGTTTTTAATAAAATAATGACCAGAACCTATTCTTTTTAAGCGAATATACCTCTTAAATGTAATAATTCACAAAATAATCAGAATATGTCAAATTATTCTTAAGGGTAATATTTAACTTAAACTGCAACCTAAACTTGCTTTGCCAAAAATGTATATTTTGTAAGTATTTATAGATATACATATCATAATATGTATATAATTGGCTGTTCTAGACTTTAAAATTCAAAAAAACCTTGAAGTATCCCAAAATATTGAGTTTATAAGCCCGAATTAAGGGGAAAAATAGTTTTTTTGTTTGTTTTTTAAATGCCTTTCTATAGGTAAGTATGTAGTGCCAATCTACATCATGTAATATCATATAGAACCGTAGTCTCCTTATAAATACCTTTCCTTTTAAAGGACTATACATTTAATAGTACTAGACTATAAATATTATTAAGTAGTTATCTATTATACCTTTAGTTAAATATTTTAAAAATTATATTCCTTTTTTAAACCAAAACAAAAAACAAAATATTAACACCTTTTCACCGACAACCTCTAGTTTCACTGTAGCTACAGTGAAGCTTATTAGTGGCATGAGCTGAAAGTGCAACTTAATTGATGCAAGGTGCATCGGCAGCCCCTCACCCTTATAAGCCTCCTCGGATGCCACACCTCTGGGATTTACAGAGACAAATGCGAATGCTAAACTTGGCCAACAACAAATTGGCAATCAGGCCGCTTCGGCCAACTGCCCACTGGGCAGGTGTTGGACAACTTAATGCGAAATGGCCAAAAGGCGTAAGCGAGAAGGGGATATGGAGAGACAGGGACAAGGAGACAAGGAGTCGAGGAGCCAAGGAGCTGCGTAGAGCGCGTGCCGTGCAAAATTTTTTAAGTGCCTCCTCATTAATCGTAATCTTCTGGAGGCCGGAGATCCCTCTTTCTCTTTCTTGGCTTCTTACTTCTTCTCTTCTGTTTCTTTCAGAAAGTCTTTTGAGAGATATTTAGGGTCCTTGTGGTGTTCTTGCAGATGTTTTTATCAGTGTAATAATAGTAATTCGTTCCCCTTGCGGGGGTTCCCTTTTCTAAAATGGTTTTTAAGTGCCATTTTATTCTATGTTTTTAGTTTTATTTATAAGGTTCCCTTATTGGATTTATTTATTTTGTTAATCTTAATTTTATTTTATTTATTGTATGTCCTTATAAAGTACTTTTGTTTGATTTTAAACTCTTGCCGTTCATTGTTTGCCTTCGTTTTTCTCGTAAGAGTCTTATATTTCCTCAAGATTTTCTTTTTTTAAGATTTTTATGTTGTACTAACTTTAGGAAATCATAAATAATTTTATGATTTTATCTTATATTTTATTCAATATCAATATCTCAATTAAAGAATTACATAGAAAAACATTTAATTTTCAATCCTTTACAGCTTTTTCAAATATTTTTTAAGATGAACTTGAATTTTAGACAGAAAATGGCCAGAGACCGACACCAAGGACTATTATTTTGATTCCGTCAGGTGACGGTGACACAGGTGCCAGATGGAGGAGGGGCTGCTCCTAGTGGCCAGATATCAACGGCCAGGGCCCAGGAGAGAGGTGCACCCTGCTCGTTTGTCTAATTGCAAACTGGATAAACAGCAAAGGCCGAAAGAGCGCCAGAACCAGAAGGCTTTGGGCCTTGGAGGCGGCACGCCCCTCTGTCATTTGTCAGAGTTCGTTTTTTAGGTGTAAATATGTTAATGAGTGTGAGTAATTTCCTAGAATTTCCTGCCACTCGATTGTCGATAGTCACTGGCCCAGGAGCAGGAGTTGGAGTAGGAACAGGCACTGGCACTGGTCTTAATTGGAATTCGAATGACGTATGCCGGCGATTAATTTCGCTCAGTGCGTAATCAAGTCGAAAATTTATTGAAGTTGCAATAATTGCGCCAGCGGCATTAGGGGGTTATCCAAGCCGGAGGTGGGTGAGGGCTGCTATGGTATTCGGCATTAAAAGTGGGCGGGGCCAAAAAGGGTTAAGTAGGGGAGTCGCTCATTAGAAAGGCTTCAAAAGCTTTCGCCTGCGTGCGTTTTGATTTGGAAGCCGCAGACGATGACGATGACGATATAGCTTCCAAAACAGACCTTTTCCCACAAAGATGCACTCACAAAAAAGTTCTATAAAAAAAATATATGCCTTAAACTATAAAAACCTCAAAAAAAAACGTTAAAATTAAATATTTTTTAGAGATAAGTAATTAGTTTTTAAAGCCATAAGCTCTTAAAATATTTTGAAAAACACTATAATTTTCAGTGCATATTTCTGCTTTGTTTTTGGCTAAACCCCCCTATTTTCCACACCCACCTGCCACTTCTGTGGTTTTCCTGCGTCAGAAATCCGCGAGAGTCATGTTTCATGCATGAATTGTAGCCTAACTCCCGTTGTTCCCGTGCAATCGAGTCAAGTGGCTCACATTCGGGCTAAAATATGCCGCATTTAATGTTTCTGAGGCCCTCAATCAGGAACAGCCACCACATAGCCCTACGCACAGGCCCTTAGTCGTTCGGGAGGTGTCTGGAGGAACTTTAATTGACAAATTGACATTTAAGGCAGTTATCCAAGAGGTGATAGTTGTAGAAGCCTCTTATCTTCTGATGACATAAATTGGTTCTTATTTTAATTCTGGTTTAAGGGTTATTTTGTTTAAAAAATAAATAAATTATTAACCTTTTGCATATAAACGTATAAATTTCAAAAAAAAAAAAAAAATACAAGTTTTCTATAGAAATAATATATTTACATAAAAATCAATCTATAAATAAATGTTCTAAATATTTAGATCAAATCTAAATAAAAAGGACTACCCATATCAATATACTAATTAAAAAAAAAGAACAATAAAAAAACAATAAAAACTAAAACAAACAAAAAGAGTGGTCTCCTGGTGGTGCAACAGAACCAAACCAAACCAAAAAAAAACCAAGAGGCACTTAACCCAGAGCTGGGTCAGTGAGGCATTTCCAAATGGCCCGGGGCCAAAGCAGTTAGTCTGGACTCCGGGACTGGCTACTCCTCCTCCGCATTCGGGGAGAACCTGGCGTTAAATTTATTGCCCAAAAAAAGGTGACCCAAAAAGAACAAATAACAAGCCAAAAAACTAAAAAAAAAGGAAAACGCAACACCAATTGGACCCTTTTTATTCTAAAAAAAAGATAAAAAAAAAACCAAAGGAATTAAAACAATTGCATAGTTTGCATAATTTTTGTAAACAAAGTGGTGGCTCAAGAGTGGAGGATGCACTGAAAAATATTATAAAATATTTCAAGAAATAAAATAAAAGAGTGAACATTAAGATTTCAAGTCAAAGCCTTAAAAATTTGCCGAAAAATATTGAAAAATACTTATTTTTTTGCTTTTTGATTTATAAACTATGTAATGTATTCTTTGAGTGCTTGAAATCTTAAAGGTTTTGGGGGATGGATCAACAAAAGCTGCCAAGAAACGCGCGAAAATGCGAATTAATCCACAGCCTGACTTTTGCTTTGTTTAGGCTTCGCTGATTTGCGGCCCCAGCCCAGCCCCCTTTTCCTTTTCCCACCCACTTAACCCCCTATCGATTTACCAAATCAGCTCAACCCCCACCACCACCCCCCTTATCTTTGCGCAATCCATTTGGCTAAAAAAAAAAAGAAAATAAAACAACCGCGAAACCCTCTCCCTTGACTCTGTCAGTTATTCAATTTTAGCCATTTTATCGCTTCAACATGGAAAACCTTTTAAAATCGCAGCACACTGCGAGAAAAACAGGGGGGAGAACTGTCCGTACTGAGTACGGAGTGTACTGAGTGGGTGGGCCATGGGTTGTGGCATCTAGGCCCCTTCTTATCAATTGTTATCGATAGGCCGTCGCCGCAAAATGAACTCGAACCGAAAACGAAGCAGGAGCAGGAGCCGGAGACGGAGACGGGAAATAGCCAGGCCCAGAAGCAGTGCCTGTCGAGTGGCAACCGAGTGTTGCCAATACGCACACACTGGCACACTAACACACACACACACACACACACACACTGCGACAACTATAATTGGCCATAAAACATTTTCGAGGGCCGTTGACTGACGTTTCAATAGCGAAAGGCCAGACATATCCTATATCAGTGCAACAAAAATTGACAAAAAAAAATGGGATTAAATTAAAAAAGATTACTAGGCTTTTTAAAATTGAACTTTCGATTAAACGGTTTTTCCCAAGGCAGCGCACATAGAAAACAAAAACAAACTGCAACAAAATTAAAATATAAAAAAATATAAATTTAAAAAGCAACGTTAATTTACTGAAATTTACTTGATTTAAAGGTTTAAAAAAAATGAAATAGCACGCCATATTAATATTTATGATGTAAATATGATGTAAAATAAGAAAGGAAATCTATACCCTTGCAGTTAAAACCGGAAACATCGGATATAGTTGTTCCATCCAATTTAATACAATAACAAATAAAAGAAGCAATTGGAAGAATGTATCCTTCAAAGGGAGGTCCTTTAGGGGATATATATTAATCCAAAGACCGATGAAATAAAAAACGTATCCAAAAATGTACCTTGAAAGTACTAGAACCGAATATGATACATTTTTAATAAAAATTACTTCCATTTTAAATTTTAAGGAAATTGATTTTCAAGCAGAAACGGAAACACAAACAATTTCCTTTTTAATTTTTCCCTAAAAAACTAAAGGTGTCATTTAATTCTACGCCTCGAAGACCGAGACCAAGACCCAGAGAAGACACCTTTTTGCAATTTTTTGTTAACACTTTCGGGAAACTTTGTTGACGGCCAAGTTAATGGCAGTTGTTGGCCAAAGGACACGCACTGACACGCACCCTTAATTATGACTCTTTTTTTGCATTCCGCATTTTAATGGTGAAGAGAAGCCAGACCCCTCTCCTTTATTTTGGAGGTAAAACCATGACTCCGCCTTTCGGACCATTGATGGTCTATCATTTTGTTAAAACTTTTCAATTAAATGTTAATTATGCGAAATTGACATTGACCATTATGACGGGTTGCGGCCAACTTTGGCCCCACCCTTCTAGCCATGGCCGTGGTGGCCCGCACGCCCCTCCAAGCCGGCAACTACAAATTTAATTTAATTGCATTTCATACGCCCATTTGGCTGCCACTTTGAGCCTCTTCTCCGTCTCGTCTTGTCTTCTGTGAGTATGTGTTTGTATATTTCTTTTTTTTAGTTTTTGTTTTTTGTTGCAACACTTGACTTATTTAGGCGGAGAAGCCTCCAGGAGACAAGAGAGACCGTGGCGGCAGACGAGGGGCCCCGTGTTTGGTGTAAAATTTTAATTGCCTTGCAACTGGCAACTGGCAACGCGCTTCCCGACTGCAACTCAGACTCGGTCTAAATTTGGTTACCTTCTATTATTTATTTTTTGCAATTTTTTATTTTTTATAAAAAAATATAAAAACTTGTTAGAGTCAGCCACTTATAGCTGCGCTTAGCTGGCCTTACAAAAAGAGTGTTAGAACTAGCTTTTCATACGAAAATTGATTTAAGATCAAATGGAAATCTGGAATATAAAGAACAATGTGTATTTGAAATGAAATCCAAAAAAAAAAATGAAAAAGTAAATAATGAACCGATTTTTATTTAATGGTTTCGTCCAGGGTGTGTACTGTGTTTTATCTCCAACTGGAAATAATGAAATAATCATTCTTCTATTTCTATTCTATTTTTTTAGAGCTACTAGCCCCGATTATACCACTTTTATATCAATAAGACTCCGTAGAAAAGACTAAAGGAAGCTAATAGTCCTTTGGTTTAGACTTGGGGAAAGGAAAAATGATGAGAAAATTGCTCAACAAAATTATTTCTTTTAGTTAATTACAAGAAAATAAAGTTTCCGGCTGGAAAGATGAGTTTCTCATACAAAAAACCAAAAGTCTTTCCTATCTACATAGTCTTCTCTAAAATATCCAATGAACACTGTACAGGTCACCAATTAAATCGGTTACTATCCCAATGCAACTTGCAACACCGATCTACCGATTTGCCTTCACACACATTTTCACTGTCATTTCCAATTGGCATTGCCACATTGCCCCTCTTGCCACTTGCCACTCTTGGCACTTGTGGCACTCTTTTCCTTTCGTTTCGCTGGATTGTCACTTGTTGCAATAAATTGAAATTGACCAAAAGCGTGCGGCAATGTGCAGCATGCAGCATATAGTGTGCAACGTGCAACGTGCGACGCGTATCTCGTTGCAAGTGCTGGCCGGGAATTCAGTTTCGGTTTCGGTTTCGGTTTGGAATCGACTTTTCGCTTTTTTTGGGGCTCGGCTTGACAATAAATGTCAACACTTGGCGGTCGCTAATTTATTGGCGCGCCCAATGCGTTCACTTTATGCGTTCTTCAGAGGATCGGCGATATATATGTACATATGTGTGTATACAAAAATAAGGAAAAGAAAAAGGCATTGATTGGGATGGGCTTTTCAGTTATAATAGAAGGGAAAAGACTATGAGAAGAGTTTTTTTTTTCAATAAATATTTAAGGAAATACTAACTGACTGATAAGCTTTAAATTATTAATATTAAATTAAAAATATTAATTGAAAATACCAACTATAAATCAGAGAGATTCGAATTTAAGGCATACTTTGAACATACTTTCCAATACTGGTACCCCAAAAATTAATTTACAACACAAATATGCGAATATAATATCTTTTATAATTAAATATTAAAAGTTTTTATTATTTACACATCAAGGCTCTATAAAAAATCTCTAAAGAGAAAATCAGCCTGAGAAAGTTGCCGAAAATATGTCAAACAATCTTTGACAATTTCCTGTACAGGAAGTAAGGCCAAGAGCATCTTCGGGCCAGGCCAACAGCACACTAAACCGTCACATGTCTGGCATTAAAGAGCCAAAATTAACCTCTATCCCTGGCTTCGTCTTAGCCCCCTGTTCCGACTCTTTCCGAGGCATCTCCCACCTTTATGACGAAGGCCAGCCAAGCCAGTTGAGGTGGGTTAATTTTATTGGCCAAATAAGTGGGTATCAAATTTAATGGCCAACAGCACCGGAGAAGAAAAAACAAAAGGTGATTTGGGGTTGGGGGTGGTGGTGCATGGTGGCTGCTAGGGGGAGGTAAGTGAGGGTGCCACCAACTGCAGTGGGGTGGAGAGGGAAACGAGCAGTGCATAAAGCGTAAAAATGAGCCAAAATAAATAAGAAGCCGCAAAACGAAGCCACGAAAAGTAACCGCCAAAGGCACGGCCAAAATAAGAACGAAGGAGGTGGAAAAAGTGCCAAGGAAATAGAGCTAAGGGCCCTTTGATTGATTGGCTGACAGCGGAAGCGTGACGTCACAGCCGGTTACTGGAAAATATACATCACACTTTTGCGAAAACAAAAGAACAGCTTAAGCTCAACTTTGCCACGATTTTTGAAAGGTATTTTTAATATAAAATAAAGAAAAATCATACATTTTATGTTTGTTTAAAAAATAATATTTGAAAACCCATAGAGAACACATCAATTAAATAGAGAATTGTTTCAAACAAAAATTATTACAAAAAAATGACATTTTAACCCTAAGAAAAGTGTAGGCCCTGTTTAAAAGTTAATAAATATAAATACTCATTATTGATATAAAATAATACTGCCATATATTTAAGTAAAAATTAATTTATTTTTTAATTTTTCTCAAAAAATCTCAACAAAAGTTAAAATTTGTAATATCACATCATTTCTTTTTTTGTTTTCTTACGAACCCAACATGAAAAAATTTTTTAAAATTCTAAGGTAATTGTTAAAATATGTAATCGATGGTCCTGCTTCTAGCACTACTTGCTTCTAGAACACTTTGTTTAAAATGTTAAAATATTCTAACCAATAAAAACTAATCTTTAAATAAAACACCATCAACAACATTACATATATTAGACTTTAAATATTCATAGAGATCGTTTAAATCTTCGTATGTTTCTAAAACATTTCTTTAAATAAACAAAAAATACAAAACAAACTCCAATCGATGTATCCAGAATTTTGTGCCAAGGAATTTCATGGATCTGTGTGTGTGGATGTTCGGAAATTACCTTAACCTACTTCCCACTTACCACCAGCCCACCTCTGATTGCTGGCCAATTGCCTTTGGACCTGGCTCACTGTTGGTTTACATTAGTTTAGTTTGGTTTGAGTTTCAGTTCGGTTTGCTTTTGCTTTTGATTTTCTTTTTTTTAAGCTTTGACTTTTTCTTTGGCTTCCATCTACTAACAAGCCGCCGCACGAAATTCTTCCGCAATTTTCACATAACTCAGTCGGCGGAGGGCCGAGCTGGGGCCGAGCGGGATTGCCAATTTTCACGCTGATTTTCTATTGCACTCCGGTTTTTTGCGTATCAGCATCGTGTGATCTGCTCCTCCCGCAAAACCCAAAAGCCAAAGAATAAAAAAACGCATGATCACGTTGGCTTACGCATCATTTAATGGGTTCGTGAAGCGAACTGGCTCTCCGACTAGCTGGCCGACTAGCTGGTGGCAACCCAAAGCTGTTGATGGAAAATCCACAAGAAGGTGCAACGGTGGTCGGGGGCAGGCCCGGCCTAGGAAGGCACCCACCAACTGGGCATACAACTTTATCACTTGCCCACAAAATATCTTCAATTGGTTCCATTAAACTTAAGCTGCGATCCCTGAGCACGTTTTTTTTTTACTCTTGGACCGGCCGGCCACTCTCTAGTGGGCCCCTCACTCACCACCTACCAGCTACCAGGCCCCATCTACACTGGAAAAACTATCACCCAGTATTAATCCTCTGGTTCATGGATGAATATAAAATATATATAAAAGATACTAGCTGTGTAAGGATATTTTTAAATTTGCAATTATTTTTCGTCACCAAAATGGACCTGTTGTCAGAGTGGCATGAGCGTTCCTGTATTACAATTCCTCTGTAATTTGCCTCAATTTTGTATTTATTTTTCTATAATTCTTGGGATTTAAATTATTAAAATATTTCTTCAACAGATTATATTTCTAGATAACATTTATTTTTACTATTTTCTGCGCTCTATAGTATACTTTTTTCGCAGTACCCAAAGAGCCGCTTCCTTCGTGCGTTGCCATCATCATCGTCATCCACATGGCCGCATGGTCGTGCCCAAAATTAACCTGACCAGGGCATGATCATGAAGGCAGCAGCAGGCAGTAAAAAAAAAAACCAAAAAAAAAAAAAAAAAGAAGAACTCAAACCCAAACAGAAACCGAAAAAAAAAAGATCCGAAAAACGCAGTCCGAGAGTCGCTATAAATTCTATTGGCGTATCTATCTACACTATTTCTAATTTGGAACTCCTTATGCCCGAGAAGCCCCCTTGGAAGCACCTCCCCGGCCTGGGAACTGTGGTGGGATCTCGACGGGATCAGGCATCAGGCATCAGGCTCCTCGGCTCAGAGCTCACTTTTGGCCAATTTAAGTTTAAGTGCTTTGGTAACAGTTTCGCGCTTTCGAAACTTGAGTCGTGATTTATTTTTCTCAGCCTCTTCTCTGCCGTGGAATGGAATTCCCTACCTTTAGCACCGCCCCCTTTTAGACCCCCAGCCTCCCTCCATACAGCCCTCTTGCCATACAATTTTCTGTGGGTTTTCCTCAAGTGCCGTTTTTCACGCCAAGACACGCAATCGCCGCCGCCAAGTAAATTAGGAAAATTGATCTAAATTTTCTTGGGAACCTTTGCCTTTCCACAGCGGATCGTTTTTCCCCAACAAAAAAAAACAAGAGAGATAAACGAAAGCCCCATCGTAGGAAATAAAAGAAAGAAGCTCATCCATCAGGCATATGTTTAAGAAAAAAAAAAAAGAATCATTCGTCAACCAATTAAAATTCAATAAAAATTTAAAGCCAATTCCTGCGAAAGCCATCGGAACCAACTTATCACAAAATTGAGAATCTTCGAATCGGGGGCATGACTAGAAGCAATCAGTACAAGTTCCATGTAAACAGTATCGCCATCGGAATATATATAAAATAATATATGTATATATACAGTAGAGTACATGCATGTATGTGTGTAGAAGCCAACTGGCAGCAACAAGTTCGAGTTAAAAATCTTGGCCGGGTCAGCGACAAAGTCAAGTGCAAGTTGCAGTCAGAAAAATGCAAGGAGGCGGCTTCCACAGGCTCTAAGACACTGGGAAAAAATAAGAGGATAAAACCAAAATATTTCATAAAAGAAATGGGAGATAGTTTAAACCCTTAACTTAATTAACTTAAACTCTAAAGAGAATCTGAACCTTACCAAAATAATTTAATAAATTATTGAAAGTCAAGTCTTTAAATAAAGATACTAAATATAAAATATTATTTAAATAATACCTTTTATTCAAGTAAGAAAGCTCTTCCAAAAACCCCTTAACTTGTGTCTCTCTCTGTAACCTGAGAGTCTACCCTCCCCTTGTGTCCCCACCACCAGTAGCCAGTGTGGCATGCAACCTGAACTTGCACCGTTCGCCTCCTCGTTCGGCCGTCACCTAATCTGCTCCAAATCAAAATTGCTTATTAAACGTGGCGAGCAGCGACGAGTATTGGCCATGGCCAATGGTTGCCCCGCTCTCTTCCTGGCCAAAGCCAAGTATCTGAATCTCTGTGGGCCAGAAGCTGGCTGGCCAGCAGATTGGCCAACACAAGTTGGCCAAGGCTTGCGGGTTCCAGGAACTAGTTCGCCAAAGGATCACGTTTGTTGACGGAAATGTAATGCGCTAATTAGGGTTTCATAAAAATTGTTGTTTTTTTTTAAGAAATTATAAAAAAAAAAAACTATTCAAATTAATTTGATTTTTTAATATTTAAGAAATATTTAAGGTTGGGATTTAATATTTGAAGTAAGTTTACAAAAATTGAAATTCAATATAGAGCCTATAAGAAGAGGGCTCTTAGTTCTTAAAAGTTTTGAAGAAGGAGTATCCTCATAACATCTTAGGAATATTATATATTTTAAATTAAAAAAAAAAAGTTCACTTCACACAAAACTAGCAACCAGAATCCAGAGTTCGCGTCGATCACGATTGGCTTCTCTACGAAAATCGAAAATCGGGGATCGGAAATTGGCGATCAAGGGTGCAGAAGACTCCCGAGGGGCCTAGAAGAGGGGGCTTAGGCCTATCTTGATGGGCCTGGGATTGGGATTTGAGTTGGGACAGGGGAGGGGAGGGGAGGGGGTTTTCGATCGGGTTCTGGGATGCGGCGCTACAGGCCCAGAGCCAAGAGCCAAAAACTGAGCATTGATCGACGATGACGATGACGTCGTTGTCGTGCTTGTCGCAGCCAAGAGTTGGATTTTTAGCCAAAAAATAGCTAAGTATAAAAAAAATAGAGCTAGGGTTTTGATGTAGAAACTAAGATAAGGGCTATGAATTATGTAGGAATTACTTCATAGGATGTATCGGATAGATAAAGCCTTTTAATAGATATTACAAAGAAAAAGTTATATTTCTTAAAGCCTTTTTAAAGCTTATATTGAAAGCATATCAATAATGTCATATAAGTCTTCAAAATAGAATACACACTAGTCTTAGACCATTACATTATATGACCACTATATTATAATTGTTCTAATTTTCTAAACTTATTCTTTAAATCAAGAGAATACCTGGCATGTCTGGCAACAACTTGCCAGCCAAGCTGCCAATGAACCAAATCCATTCTCCTGCCTTCCTCGGCCTCCAGCCGCTAGCCATATTGGCCTCGACTATCTCAATTTCTACATTTGACCTTTGACTTGTAATGGGTTTTGTATATATTATAATTGCCGACCGTGCTACACACAATCTCCTTCAGGTTGGATTTTTGTTTTCCCGATTCTGGATTGAACTGAAGGAAAGTAACGCAACGTGAAGCGAAGTGGAGTGGATTGGTGATCAAGCGATTGCCCCGGAAGCCTCCAACTGGATTCGCCTCGACCATATCATCGCAAATCGCAATCTTTCCAAGAATATTTAAGAGGGAAACCAAAGACCCAGTGAAAGAGAGATGGCCATAAAGATAGACAGTGGCAGAGGCAGCGGTAGAGAGTGGCGAACTCAAGTGGACTTGTCGCATTAGCACCAGGTTGGTGCAAAAAGCATTAGGATTACGATCACACATTAGGCAACAGAAATCGGCTAACATAAGAGGGTCAACAAAAGAGAAAGAAGTTTCAGTTTTTTGATAAAAATAATGAAATTATCAGATACTTAAAAGGATGTAATTATGGTTTATAGATTACTTTAAACTGCCATTAGGTTAATAATGAGAGGATAAGACAAAGAAATTGGAGAGGATATAAGGTTAACCTCTCTATACGATCTATAGGCCTATACGACAAAGATCTTATAGCTAAACACTTATACATATGTACAAAATATATCCAAATATCAAAATATAATGCATTAAGCGGAGTACCTTAATCGATTTCTGGATCGATTCTCCACCATTCTGCATCAAAACCCTGAGACAAAATATTTTTCAGATATTTTTTCTATTTTTCGGGGGGATCCCTTCAAAATGGGACTTTCCCTATATGGGCCACTGTGATGGCTATATCTTCCCCAATTCTCATCCGATTCTTAAGCGGAGTACCTTAATCGATTTCTGGATCGATTCTCCACCATTCTGCATCAAAACCCTGAGACAAAATATTTTTCAGAAATTTTTTCTATTTTTCGGGGGGATCCCTTCAAAATGGGATTTTCCCTATATGGGCCACTGTGATGGCTATATCTTCCCCAATTCTCATCCGATTCTTAAGCGGAGTACCTTAATCGATTTCTGGATCGATTCTCCACCATTCTGCATCAAAACCCTGAGACAAAATATTTTTCAGAATTTTTGTCTATTTTTCGGGGGGATCCCTTCAAAATGGGATTTTCCCTATATGAGCCACTGTGATTGCTATATCTTCCCCAATTCTCATCCGATTCTTAAGCGGAGTACCTTAATCGATTTTTGGATCGATTCTCCACCATTCTGCATCAAAACCCTAAGACAAAATATTTTTCAGAATTTTTGTCTATTTTTCGGGGGGATCCCTTCCAAATGGGATTTTCCCTATATGAGCCACTGTGATTGCTATATCTTCCCCAATTCTCATCCGATTCATAAGCGGAGTATCTTAATCAATTTCTGGATCGATTCTCCACCATTCTGCATCGAAACCCTGAGACAAAATATTTTTAAAATTTTTTGTCCATTTTTCGTGATAGGATCCCTTGAAAATGGGATTTTCCCTATATGGGCCACTGCGATGGCTATATCTTCCCCAATTCTTATCCGATTCTTAAGCAGAGTACCTTAATCGATTTCTGGATCGATTCTCCACCATTCTGCATCGAAACCCTGAGACAAAATATTTTTTAAATTTTTTGTCCATTTTTCGTGATAGGATCCCTGAAAATGGGATTTTCCCTATATGGGCCACTGCGATGGCTATATCTTCCCCAATTCTTATCCGATTCTTAAGCAGAGTACCTTAATCGATTTCTGGATCGATTCTCCACCATTCTGCATCGAAACCCTGAGACAAAATATTTTTAAAATTTTTTGTCCATTTTTCGTGATAGGATCCCTGAAAATGGGATTTTCCCTATATGGGCCACTGCGATGGCTATATCTTCCCCAATTCTTATCCGATTCTTAAGCAGAGTACCTTAATCGATTTCTGGATCGATTCTCCACCATTCTGCATCGAAACCCTGAGACAAAATATTTTTTAAATTTTTTGTCCATTTTTCGTGATAGGATCCCTTGAAAATGGGATTCTCCCTATATGGGCCACTGCGATGGCTATATCTTCCTCAATTATCATCCGATTCTTATGAACATATCCAAAACTCAAAGTGAGTATTTTAGTATGAATGCCTTTGTCTGTTAATACCCGGTACTTGCAGTATATATTTAAGTATAAGTTCCTTCAAAAGCATTCAAAAATAAGTAACGAGTACTCTACATTAACCTAAAGTTAAACTAAATCAATACATTATTATTCAACTATTTAAACAATATTTAAAAACTAGTACCGGGTATCATACAGTTCAGAAAGTAGATTAAACCAAAACGCCTCCTTGTTTAAATAAAAAAATTCTCAGATTAAATAAAAAAAATAAAATTTTATATTAAATTTACTTCTTCAAATTTTTTTCCTCAAATTTCTCAAAAAACCCAGTTCACATAGACTTTCCCTTAAAAGCAAGCCCAAACGTTTGTTTTGTTTTCGTTTGAAATCGTTTCGGTCGCTGTCACATCAACTGACGACAGAAAAAATTTATAAAAATTCATAATAAAAAAACAAGAGAAAGCAAAGCATTTTGTGAAATCTTCAAAAGTCTCAAGGAGTCTCAGGAAGAAGAAACGAGAAGACATGTCGACGGCTCCCGAAGATCGATTGCGGGAGAATCTGAACCGCTGCCTATCGGATGCTTTGGTGAAGGGAATTGGAGGCCTGGTGATCGGATCCGTGGTCACCCTGCTGTTCTTCCGTCGCAGGATCTGGCCCATTTGGCTGGGTACCGGATTCGGAGTGGGCATGGCCTATAGGGGATGCGAGAAGGAGCTCAACTCGCTCAAGTACAATCCGCACGAGTGACGAATGCACATCGGCGATGCTATCCACCTAATTGATGACAAATTTATGATGCTGGCGTTTTTGGACTTGGACTTGGACTAGCGGCAATGTGACATGTAATTGGCAAACATATTTGTTTTTAATTTCGGATGCCCCTTATTGGAAGCAAATTTAAAAAAATTTAATATAAATTAACTTTTTCCTGAAAGTTTGTCACTGAATTCGATTTTCTTTTCTTTTCTTATTTTTTTTTGCGGTGTGGATTTATTTCTTGAGAATTCCAGTTGGCAAATTAACAGCTAGACGATCAGAGAAAAGGGGAATCCCCTTTAAGGCTTGCCAGGCACTTAACCTTGTTCGCTATGCTCAGCATAAATCGATCACGATCGATTTCTGCCAAAATAGATAATAATCGATGCACACTGGCGATTGAGTGCAGCCCGGCAATCAGCAGCAATCTTATCGATCTATATGGTCATGTCGGCAAGCATGCGAGCAAGTTTACTTATACTTTGTGGCATTTTACACTTGCACTTGTCGAAAATAATTGGGACAAGTTGAGATTTATTTTGGAAGAGAAACTCAGTACATGGACATGGTATGTAGCTTTCAACACTTAATTTTTGAGGGCAGATTAAATAATATTTAATAATAATCTAATCTCTTGTCCAATTACTCTACTAAGAGTATTTACTTAAGGTACTCAGGTACTCAAAATAATGATTAAATAAAATTTAACAAAAAACTATATAAAATAATGAAAATTAATGGACTTTTAAAGAAGTCTCGGAAAAATAAATTTAAAAGAAGAATAGTTATACATAGCTTATACTTTTTATTTAAGACCAAAATAATAAACATAATATATCATAGAAAAACACCTAAAAACCCTGAAATTAAAAGACTAATAATAGCCTAACAAAAATAATGAAGAAAAGGACACTTAGAAGTCCCTAATTTCTTATTTAAATCTTGCTTAAGAAAATAAAAATAATAATAATAATATATATATCATAACCCCTTTAAAACCAGAAAATAAAAGCCTAAAAGCACAAAGCCTAAGTCGCCAGCACCCTCTAACCAAAAATGCTTGGGAAAACAGTGTCGGCGGCGACCGTGTTGACGTGTTAAGTGTTTTGGCCAAGAGATGGCCCCAAAACTGGCCGAAAGAAAAAAAAACACAGAAAATAGGAGAAGAAAAGCCAGACAGCCAACGGAAAAAAGGCAGCTGAACTTGGTCCGCTTCTTCCACTTGCCTGAACCTGGGATATATAATTTCGTCTTGCCGCCCACAATTTTGTCGACTATTTTTTTGTTGATTTCCACTTTTTTTTAGGCGTTCTTTTTTTTAGGGGGGGCGCAACTGAAGCTTAACTCGAAAATTGCAAATTCGGGTGTTCAATCGAGTCAAATCCTTTTCTATTACCAACTCAGCCGCTGCGCCAGAGCTCTGTGTTTAAAGAAATTGTCGGCCTCATGAGCAATTTAATGCCTGATTTGCCTTTTCCTTTGCCTTTGCCTTGGCGAACTGCAAGTTCTGGGATTCGGACTCTGCTTTTCTAGATTTTGGCCATAGGGCTTCCTCAGGGGCACGTAGGTGTTTTCGCAATCGGATTCGTGGCACAGTTTTCACGCTAAGCAAGTTCTTAATACAATCTACAAAGTTTTTGGTAAAGATATAAAGGTTTTTACATTTTCGGCAAGATGGAGGACAGATCTAACCAGAGTTAGGAGTCTCCAGACCTTAAACCCCAAAAACACACTCTATAAACTTAAAAAACTTATTCCCAGCTCGAGCAAGTCTCCCAGTTGGCCAACAAATTGGCCAAAACTACTCAGAATCATAATAAAGACATTTATGGACCCGCGACTGGATTCAATTGTGCGGCATTCAACAATTTTTGCAATCAATGCGCTGCGGAATGGCCCGAAGCCAATGGCCTATACTCAAGACCAAGACCATAAAGACGCCAAAATAAAGTGCAAATAAAATTTTAACAAACTCTTAAAAAAATACAACTTTCTACAAGGTGAGTCTACGTTTTTAAAATTGCTAATTATTTTCAAACAAACATCTAGCCTATTTTTTTGTAGCCAACTGTTGGCAGTACGTGTGCGTTGGGTGGGTGTCCCTTTTGAGCTGATCGTGATCCCCAAGAAAATCAGGGGCGGAGATCCCCCCAAAAAGAGGGGATCAGGGGCTGAGGGGGTCAGGATGGGGATACTCCTGGTACAACTCAATGAGGCACATGCAAGTCAAAACACTAGACCCCGGTCTTGGACAAAAGCCGTTGGCCATATGCTTGCCCCGCTCTCATCAATTCCGACGACTTTAGGCCTGTTTTATTAATACTCTATCTTGGAGTTTCTTGGTTTTAATAGGAAGCTTGAGGTTTTATGATTTTCTATTATACTACTCTTCAGTATATGCTCTTGCGTTGCTTTAACACGTGTTCGTGTGTCCGCGTGTCCGACAAAAGGGTTAAGGATCGGATAATAAAAAAAGATAATTTTCGGAAATTTAGTATCTCCTTTCCTTATGCCATTGGGATGTATATAGGTTGAAATGAATAAGAATGGATAACTATATCGTAGTCATCTATTTTATGCTTTGGATTAGACATAACTTCGTCCGTGTGTCCGCCAAAGTACTTCCAACACAACCTAGTTGCTTATTTTTGTTGAAAAGAAACTCATTAAGTCTTCTCAAGATTAGGGATAATATAATATAATGTTTATAACCTATAGCTAGCCTTTAATTAAAGACACCTACATCTTAAATCTAAGAATTTATAGTATCTAAGAGCTTTAAAGAGCATCCAAACTTCCTGTTCCTTATATTTTCCTGCCTTTTTTCCTAGTCTCTGTCCAACTCGGCTAGCTGGGTTAGCTGGCCCTCATTATAGATGCAGCGCCGATTTGTTTTGTTGTCCCCCCATTTGACTTTGAATTGATAGCATCGGGCAGCATCCAACATCCAACATTCAACATCCAACAGCCGACGGCCTTTGGCGTTTGGATTTCCCCCCTTGCCATTTTTTTTTCTTTCCTGATTTTTATTTTCCTTTTTTTTATTTTAGGTTTTCCTGCATTTAAGATATATAAATGTATTTGAACAATTGAGTTGGCCGAGCATGCGCTTCGCCAGTGAAAATATTTTAGACTCGCATAAACTTTGCATAGTTTTCTGCCAGTGCACAGTGGTTAGCCAAGCGAATTGTGGGCCATAAACGTTGGTAATTAAGTGTTTAAGTAGTTCTTATTAAAGCCATAAAGGCTCTTAATAAATTTATGGCTGGCACTTATTATTACGATTTTTCTTTAACAAAAAAAAATATGGGGGATTTCTAAAATGAAATCTGTTTAAAAGTTTAACTTTTTTAAGAAGTTTATAGGAATGTTTTCCAGAAGTTTAAGGTTCTCCAAGCTTTGTTAGATTTTTAAGAAATATTTGTATTATGATAAGATTAGTTCTAAAAGGCATGAAAGAATGAAAACCTTTATGGCTAATTTTTATTTTCTTTCAAAATTCTACCATCTTCTCACCATTAAACTATTAATCTTTTATTTTTCTTCATTACTTAATTAGATTTTTATAAGTAACATTTTACAAGTTGTAATATAATTTGGAATGAAGCTGTAATTCTGGCTCACTGTTCATATGACTCTCCAACCGACAAACCATTTTTATTTTTATTTTTATTTTTTTTTAAACCTTTTTTTTGCTATTGTGGCTGTCCACGCACTCTTTGCAGTCACTGTGGCTGCAGTTGTTGGTGGCTTTCTTGTGCCTGCGGTGCCTTGGGCTGTTTAGCTGCGCATTTTTATTTAACATATCATTTAAAATTCATGTAAAACACATGTAGCTGGGCCGCAAACTGCTTTGCATACGGTGGGCATAAAGTAGAAGCCGGCGGACATGCACTGAGAGAAGATTTGGGCGAGGAAGCATGTCCAAATGGTGGGGAAATAAAGTTAAGGAAGTGAAGATTCTTTCGAGTATTATTTAATAATGAGGAAATCTTTTTAAAAGAAAGTTTTCATAACTTTATGCTATTTATTTTTTACAATTTTATAAAGTAAACATTTGTATTTGTCCAAAATTTTACAACTATTCTTAAAATTTTACAAAATAGTCAAGAAATTCAGTTAAAGGACAAGAAATATCTTTCATAATTAAAAGGTTATAACGATAATCCGATAAAGTTAACTTTAAATTTCTGATACAAAATATAAAGGAATATTAGATGTTAAAATCAATTCTTAAACAAACTGCATTTTAAACCAAACACTTCCAAATAAATTAGAAATTTTCCTCTCTGTACGGACTGACGGACAAACAACGGACACATCACACCCAAGCGCCAGGAGGCGGATTGCGTTTCTTTTTTGGTTTTTTTATGTTTTTTTTTTTTTGGACGATCGAGGACTTTAGCAGGGATTTGTCCGGTGAATTCATAAGTAAAAACAAAAAAAAAAAAAAAAGAGTAAAGAGAAGAAAACCTCTAGAGGGCAAGATCCAGTGTATCTGTATCTCAAGTGGAATATCTGCAGAGAGGCTGCGGCGGCCAGTTGACCAACTTCAGATGAAGATGTCGCTTGTTGCATGCTGCATTTAATTTGTAAACAAAGTCTTTAGTTTATGACTGGAGTTTTTATTTTAGCATATCTCTTCTAGCTATCCAGGCTATCCTCCCGCTAGCATTTTGTACGGAAATTTGTAAACAATTCGAAAATTCCAGAACGCAAAAACGCGAATCAAAATTTGCATAGAGATCGAGAGTTGGGGGCATACAGGATACAGGAGCCCCATTGTTGAAGAAAGAGGCCTAGAAAGAGCTTGACCTTTCGGCCCAGCTCCCCCCACATATACATACATACATATGTATGTATGTGTTTATATTCGTAGCACTACCAATTCCAACCGTTAACCGCGCCAGCCGTAACAAATCAGCAATGACGTGGCCCGACACTAAATGCAATTTATAACACTTTTTTTTCTTTTCTTCTTCGGGGTTTTCTGGGTTGGTTGGTTGCCCGGTTGGCTTGGCTGGTTGGTTGGTTGGTTGCTTGGTTGTTCCTGTGAAGATTGTCAAACATCTTGACTTAAAGGCAAGTTAACGAGCAGCTCCCCCAGCTCTCCGTCCTCACACTCCATCCCATTGCTTAACCCATGAACGACAACTTCATCATGACGGCGACGTTGTCTACTCTTCAGCTCCTGTCATCAGCATCACAACACACGATGGAACGTCGCTGGATATGGCTATGGCGATGGCGATGGAATGGCTTTCGGGGATGGGATCAAGTTGGGAGGAGCTGCTGGACCAACTCTCCGACGGGCCCCCCAAAAAAAAAAGGGGAAGAAGAAAACCCATCAAAAGCGTTCAGCCAGGGAACGTAAAATGCAACAAGAATGAATGCAGAAGAGCACATGGACGTCCGGGAAGGGTTAATAGGAGTAGGGGGGTGGCTATGGGACAGGACAGTTAAGCCGGGACAGTGAGGGGTCTAGGGGGTGTTTGAGTTTATTAAACAGGGAAAGAGGCTTTCACTTTTGGAGGCCAACAAAGAACAAACTAATGCCCTAACTCATAATGCAAAAATAGAATAAATAAGAATTAATTTATTTTAATGAGAGTTTTTTTAAATAAATCAATAGATAATAAATTATCATAAATTAATTATAATAATTTAATTATCTAAAATATAACCATGATTTATTAATTGGTTGGTTAATCATGAGACAGTATAACAATGGAGTATATGTGCTGATTAAATTATGATTAATGATCTTATTCAATACTCAATATTCATAATTCATTAAAGCATTAATAATGTTTATTCAAGGGTTTTTGATGATTAATCATTTAGGAAATGGGTTGCGGGTACAAATTATTAGACGAGATGTTAATTAATGAAGCTATAAACTCAATTTTAAGCTAATAATCTGCCTTTTAGCGTCTTGAATATTTTTCACAAATATTGTTAATAAAATTTATAACATTGAGGGCCAAAAAAAATCAATTTCAAGAAATAGATAATAGATATGTATAAAATAGATCAACATATAATCGATAAGTTAATCAGATAATTAATCGAAATAGAAAATGTTGCAGTTAACATTAACAAATAAACATATAGTCTTACTAACTTATCTCGTATTTTAAACAAAGAATCCTAATTAGATGCAAAACACACTCATCGATAAATGGAAGTTAGTTCTACCGATTATGGCCCGATTACAGAGTATAAATATGTGCAGTCAGTACCGTCCACGCCCCCATTTTGTCAACGCCCAGAGCCTCCAACGACAGCGAATTTCACTTGTCTAGGTTTTGGGTTTTTATGAACATTTGGGCTTTAAAATAAAACTACCGCGGCTATCACCACCCCAACCCAAGGCCCACTCTGCTCTGACAGCACATGAATAATGCAAATGCCCAAGAAGACGAAGCTTACATTTGTACACTGAGAAAAACTAATACTGATTTTATATTAAACAAAAATATTTGAAATTTCTTAAGTTATTTAAGCATTTCTTCTAATATTTCCCCTATAATACACTCCCTATTTTGCAGCTCTATCTCCTTGTTCATTTTATTTCCCTCAATGTATAGTCGCATCTGGGCTTAATGCGCCATAACTCACCCACCCACTATGACACACTGACACTAACACTAAGGCAGCTCTCCAAACAAAAACAAAATGTCAGCCCAAAAATAAAAAGGATATGGAAGGGAATCTCATCTAATATGACCGCCCGTCACTCATTAAGCTCTCGGTGTCGTCCTTTATTGTTCTTTATATATACTCCGATATATATATATATTCCGATATATGTACAGATATAGATATATTTAGAGAATATGCTTGTAGCCGCCGGTTATCAGAAGCCCAGGAAATTGCGATTTTTCATTTCAGACTTTTTTTCGGGAAAAGCGCCAAGGCATTATAGGCAGTCCTTTGGATGAGGGGCGGAGTGGGTAAAGGACACATCAAATTTTGTCAAATTTTTCGTTGTTGTTGTTGCATTATTTTAGCAAAATAATTAACACGAACCAGCATCCATCCAGGCATCCAGTCATCCTGCCATCAAGCCATCCATTTCAGTTCTGTACGAGACTGCTACTTTTGGCCAAAAAATAGCTAAAGGAACTCACAATGTTGCATGTTTCTATTTTTTAGTTTTTAAATTTAAAACATTTTTAAAGCAATATTTGTATTATAAAGATTTTCTATTTAAGGGACAAGATTTACTTCCTCATTCTTTTCTACATTTTCCAAATAAATAAACCAATATTTATCCATTTTATTAGTTGGTTTTTAATTAGATTTTTTTAATTAATTATACTTGGGCTTGAAAAAAAAATTTCATATTCCGAAACATGCCTTTTATCTCTTTTGTTCCAATAAACATATCGATATTTATCGATTTCTTAAAAAACGTCTTTAATTATGCCCAAATATTAAAGCCCAACTTCTATTGCAACAATCTGTCTTGTTTGTTTTATTAAAAATAATAAAATTAATCGATTTATTTAATTTTTGTTGAAAATATTTATTCTTAGCTATTTCCCTCTATTATAGCCAAATTTGGAAGCCAAATTCCATGCCATCCCAGCACTCTGCCCATTCCTATTTTTTATCCTTTCTGCATCCTCCCGCGTGTCCTGTGTGTCCTGGGGCATTTATTTATAGTCCCTTCTAAGCAGCCGCATTATATGCAACATTTTGTCGCCTTGTGATTATTTTCGGGCCTTTCCGGCGAAAATCCGAAACGAAACGAGGCAAGCCATCGCATCGCATAGCCGTCATTTTGCTTGATTGCTTTGGGCTCGAGGCTTTGGCAGCTTGAT
The DNA here is from genome assembly GCA_018153035.1 of Drosophila pseudoananassae pseudoananassae. Lineage (NCBI taxonomy): Eukaryota > Metazoa > Arthropoda > Insecta > Diptera > Drosophilidae > Drosophila > Drosophila pseudoananassae. The sequence goes on from JAECXR010000046.1 coordinate 373,497, forward strand.
TTTTTATTTCTTTATTTTTTACATTTTATTTGCGGCATCGTCTTGGGCTCCATCATCTTGTCATTAGACGACGACGGTGATGAGGCCGACACATGTGCACGTAATATTTTAGTGTTCTTTTACTTGGGCGGCCTCAGCCTCCCAACTACTTTTGGTTTATTTGTTTGATATTTGCTTAATTTTTAATGGACCCTTTGGTGGCCGGGCGGCCATATTTTTGCTTTACAACCTCAGCGGCACTTGGCTTAATTGAAAGGGGGCGTGGCAGATGCACCGCCTTGAGGCCATAATAACTAATTTATTGTAGTGCACTTAAGGCGAAGACGTGGCTTCTTGGGCAGCGAAAGAAAGCAGAAGCATACTTTTAGGCTTTGGCTTTTCCAAGCCGAGAAACATGAAATTTTAAGCCAACTTGGGGGCTTGCACGGAAAATAGCCGTTGGAAACTAGTAGTTGATACTAATTAAACCTTGTATTACAAATTATTTGAATGAGCTAACAAAGCTATGTTATAGTTATAAGGTAGAAGTATGAAAGTCTGAGTTTAAAGATTACAACTTGGCGCTTGGACGAAAAATAAAAGCTATGTTTTAATACCTTTTTGGATTTAAGTTTTACAATATAAATTTTAAAAACAAAAAAGTAAATTTATAAAAGTTAGAGAATTCCTGACCATTCGTTTATATAGCACATATAGAATATAGTTAGTCGATCCTTATAAGGACTATTAGTAGATCTACTAGGTCGGTTTTGATATCTATTTAGTATTTAGGGATCTATTGGACTATAGCAAATCCCTTAACTTTAAAAAATCATATTTAAAAAATACCAAATTTATGGTATTTCCGATCAGTCAGTAGTACGATATAGCTATGCATATAGTACATATTGGCTTAATATATACGTAGACAGCTATAGGATATATTATAATAAAGTATACATAGTTATAAGCTAGGTGAAATAAAAAGAAGGATGTGTGCAATGTTTGGAATCGATAGACATTAAACTTCACAAATCACAATTATATATACATAAACTTTATATAAATTTATTATAAAATAATTATAAAAATCCTTTAAAATCAAAGATTTTTTCATCTACTATGATTAAATTATTTTCATCCAAAAATATTATCGCCTTCGTAGATATCTTATTTAAAAGCCATTATAATTATACCTTACAGTTCATTAAATAATCTTAATTGATTTAATAATGTAATATAAATAAAATATGAAAAAACGTAGGCAAAAACAACTAAAAAAATTGTTTCAAATTAAAATTAACAAATTAAAAAATAAACTAACTACGAAAAGCGGCTAAAAATACATGGCTTAAGAAATAAATACGTTTATTGGATCTACAATGTTTGATAAAATCATCAAATACAAAATCTAATAAAAATAATGTCTAATAAATACATTTTAAATAATTTATTTGTTTTCAAATTTTTAATTAAATTAAACTGTATTTTTTCTGCATATTTTCTTTATTTAAAAAAAAGTTCTCTCCCCTTAATGACCCCAACCTCTTCAGAAACCATTATAATCATTTATTCAAATCAGCCAAAAACCAAAAATGGTTTTCCGAGAACCACAAGACCCAGAATGGCTTTTTTATAAAATTTACACAAATCGATAACCATCATAAGGCAGCCAAAAATTATATAATTATGACAAAATTATGTTAATCGCAGACAAGAACATGAGGGTCTGAGCGTGGCCCGTCGAGGTTACGTCAATGGGAATCCCCTGAACAAAATTTGACCAACCAAGACATGGTCATAAATCATAATAATAAGTACCTTAAAAAAAAATAAGCGACAAGAAAAAAGATGGAAGTGTGTAAACACACAAGTGTGAACAAAAATATGAGACAAAAAAAAAAGTATTAGATAAAAATAGTGTAGAGGGAGATACGCTATATGGGTTATATTTATTTTGAAAAATACTCAAGTCTTTAAATAAGCTTCGAGAACTGAAATCGAAGTAAAACCCCCTTTTTTTACCAAATTGGCAAATCAATAAACCAAGCGAATATTTACATAATTTATTAAAGAAGCAATCTCATTAAGAGCAGAACTGCCATTTAAGTCGTTTAGTTATGGCTCGGGAATGAGAATCTTGATCGGATTCAATTTCCCATAGCTGCCAATCACTTCCCGGTGATCAGTGATTGGTGATTCGATCACCGATCGTAAAATCATTTGACAAATTGAATGACATTTCGCCGCACCAGCAACGATGACAGCAAAAATGTCACTAATTATGCCAATACTACTCGGCCACAACTGACACACAGTACAACAGTGTGGATATGGTGGCTCAAGTGTTCGCAGAAACTTGATTTTGTAATTGACGAGCAAATTACGCGATGCCCCAGAGTTAATCAAACTAGTTTTGGGCCTGGCAATTGATGTGAAGATGTCATTGGGTTTGAAAACCAGATGGTTTTATTATCCTACAATCGAAAGAAAATTTTCAAAGCAAGACAGAGTGGATGCTTTGTTTTCGAAATAACATATCTGTGGCTATTGTTCTTCCAAGAGAATCTTTTAAATAAATACTCTCCTTTTCAACAAAAAACCATTTGCTCTCCTTGTCCCATTTGTTTTCAGTGTTTTAATACAGTTTTTTTAATTACCCAACTTTAGTCGTTAAGCTACCACCTCCAACAGCCAAAAACAAAAAAAAAACCCAATTGTTGATCTCAGCAGACGTCTGCCTAACTGACTGCCCGACTGACTGACTTCCTTCGATTGCCCTTCACTTTCGCGGATTATGACCGTAAAACAATGATTAAATTTAATTCCATTTCGTCTCTGACACGTTTTGGCCGTAGAGAAGGTCAGGGCCTCCGACCCGAATTGAAACCAAAATTTTCTGCCAAGTAATCAAACAAGTACATGCTCTGCACAAGAAACCTTCGCCTCCATTGATCTTCATTTTCGTTTTTGACGAATTAACAACAAAGTCTCATAGAAAATAAAAGTCCCCTTTCGATTTTTCAATATTTACACTAACAATTAATACCAAAACTGATTTTTCCAGTTTCGAAAAACAAAAAACTATCCGCTAAACATTTGTGCAAATGCCAAGCGCCGTTCTATGCGATTCTCATAGTGTCTACCACACGCCTGTCAAGCCATGAAACTTTATTTGCTGTTGGGGAGTTTACGGAACAAATATATAGAATGATGCATTTATGCCGATCTAACATTGAGAGGCGAGCACATATTTGCCATGCCAGCAACTAGTTAGTTGGGTTGAGTTAAGTGATGGGATTACAAATGCTAATAATGACAAACAATACACACAATCTAGAGTTCTTACTGCTTGTTTCATTCACTCGTTTATATTGCGAATAAAAATCAAATAAAAAAAAAACTGGTTTAGCAATCAATTAGACAAAATTTCTTACACCCAAGTGATGAATTTTCGATTTGTATAAACGGAAATACTAGTATGATTCAAAATTCTAATTAAAGATGAGCAGCACCCGCATCTTAAGAAGTTGCCCAACAGCTTCAGCAGCGTTGCAAGCAAGCGATTGGTTTTGCAAAACGTTAAACAAAAATGCAATTTGGCAAACGTTATTTAAGAGCTCACGGTGCGGTGCCCGTCTTATTTGAGCATCATTTTTACTCATAACGATCCTATGGACATCCATCTCGTACAGAGCTACATGACAAATATGTGTGCCCAACATGCATGTGAAAAAAGGCGGCCAAGCTGCTCCATCTGTCCAAGATTCGTTGCGGGTCGGGGGCCAAACAATTTGCCGCGTTTGTCGCTTGTTGTTCCGCAATTGTTTTATGGTCGCTGCCGGGGACCCAGAGGCCAAAGCCCCACGAAAATATATATTTGTCGGAGGCACACAGACCAGGCTGCTGAGCAAGACAAATATTTAGGAAGCTACCGAAGAAGACCAAACTTTATCAGGGTGGAGTACCGCAGTTTCCAAAATTTACCTTTTTAAAACCAGAGAAAAAAAACTATTCTATAATATTTTATTTTTTTTTTATGGCTCTTCTTTTTAATTTTCTTTCGATTCTTTTCATTATGGTCTTAATATGCTTTCGATTCATGCCAAATATTTGGATTTTCTCGATTCACATGAAAGTATTGTTGAGTAGCATATTCTTCCTGTTTTTACAACAGGATATTTCAAATATCTACATATTCTTGTACCTTCAAAATCCAAAACAAGACATTAGTCTTTAGAAGAAATCTTCAGAAAAATTTTAAGCCAGCCATAAAAATAAAAACACTTGAGATACTTTACCCTTTTTTTTTTTTTAAATTTCTTTCCGTGCCTGTCTTGAAAGACAAGTATAATTGAGGGCCTGGACATTATCTGCCATCGAGCGCACACCTCTATTAAGTCACCAACAAGTTTGTCCCCCAAATGCACAATCAATATCAATAAATGTTTTTTTATATACTATAGTGAGTATGGAGGCGATTGTACAAACTTGATCTATTGTTTCGCCACAAAGAGAGAAAGAACGAAAACAAATAAAAGTATATTCTCGTAAATGGATTCTTTGATCTAACCATGATTATAAATCTTTTGTGGTCCAACCTGATTTTTGTTGGCATTTGATTTTGATTTTGATTTTTACATAAAATAAATGAATATATTTATAGCAAAAAATCCGTATATGGCGGCTATATATTTTATATTGTGTTCTTTTTTAATTACAGAACTCAAAGCATAAATTTTCATAATTAAAATGGCTAAACAAACAAAAGGCATCGTCTGAGGCCTAAAACTAGTTTTCTCTTCTTTGATGTGTGAATCAGACTCTGCCAACTTGACCAGACGAATTTTTGCCAATTTGCATGCGAATGCTGAGGGTCTAAAAATATATATACGCCCCTAAAGATACAACCCCTTAATATTCATGAGATAGTGGGGCCTGACGTCACTGGGAATATGGTACATATCGGGAACATAGTCTGGCGCCGTCAAAACAAGGTCTTTTTAAAAATAAATATTTTGAATTAATTTGCAAATTTAAAAAAGGAAAAAAAACTAAAAGAGAAAGATCTAGAACTTGGTCATTTCTGTTTATGGAAATCTTAGCCTACATGATATTAAACTCAAAACCTGACACAAATTATCAACATTTCAATTCTAGGACCATTAATAATTCTGCAAATGATTTTTATGATCATTTTTCAAACAATTAAGCCAACTAAGCTCCATTGACAATCCATCTATTGTCCACTTTTTTGGCGACAAAACAAATCAATAAACAAATATTATATTTTGGCTAAAACGATTTTCAAAGGTGCAGTTCAATGATCGTTAATTATGCTAGATCAGATTCTATTTAAAAACTTAAAAACTCAACGGCCGTTAAATACTCTCTTATGTGAAATGCAAAATGCTATCCTCATTATGAAAATGCAAACTTATTCATTAATTTAAACAAGTGACGGCCATAAAATTGGTTAAACGATTAGTTAAGCGCTAGTTAATATCCATAAAATATTTTCTGCAACTTTATATAAACTTTGTGAAACTCTAAGTTGGCAAACCGAATCAATATTGAATATAAAACTTGAGTTAATTTTGATTTAATCCACTTACCTTTTTGCAGAGCAACCGGAAAGTTTTAGAAGCAGCGGCAGTAGCTGGACAAAATATATGTGTTTTGATGGAGAATCCGTCGATTGATCCATCTTGAGGCCCAATTAGTAGACTCGCTGGCAGATCTGGCCAAAACTTGGCCAAGATGAGATGAAACTGGTTTCTGGAGCCGATTATGACACCCGGGGCCTGAACTTGCCAGGCGCTAATCAGTGACTCCATTTAGCGTTTCATCGGGAGGATGGCGAAAACACTGACAAAAATTGTAACATGTTAGTTTTTTAGTTTTATTAAAGCTTGGAACTTAAAAATTAAAATTCAAGAGGATATAATTCACCTGAGGTAAATTATTAAGTACCGGGTATTGTATAGTTCCTCAAGTATACTTTAAAAGAGTACAGGGTATTATTCCATTTCTTCTTCATTTTAGTTAGTCCCTTTTAATAGATCATTTGGAAACTATTAATTGACCTATTAAAAGCAGGTTAGAGATTGTAGATATATGGATTTAATAGATCTCTTTGAATAGATAATTTTAAAGCATTTGTAATGTTTAAATAGTGATTCTTCATTCATTCAAGTAAAATGAATAAGTACCGGGTATCATACATAGTCTTTTGGATAGACTTTAAGTAGTTTCTCTTAATAGGTCATTCGTAAAACATAAAATGGAGTTTATAAATCATTCGCTTTCGTAAGTAAAAAAGCTACCGGGTATCATAAAGGGGTACCTCATCTAATCTCTTGAAGCCATGCATGGAAAAATAAAACTGAATGTGTACCGGATATCGTGTAGTCCCTCATCTAGACTCTCTAATAAGAAGTAAAGGCTCTTTTTATTCTCTTATATTACATTAATCTTAAAAAATCTCCAATTATCTCAATAGATCATCTTGAAACCATTAAAAGAACTTCCAAACGAGATATTTTATTCTACAAATATAACTGAATGGGTACCGGGTATCATATAGTCTCCAATCTAAGCCTCTTATCTAACATATACTATTGTTCCATTCCAAAAACCATTAAATGTTAGACAATCTTACCCAAAATATCTGCAAGTGTACCAACCAAACGACAGTTTAATTGCCAAAAAGGCCAAGGCGTTCCAGCCCGACTCGGGTTCTAATCAAGTCGATAAGATCGCTGCTTTTGTTATGTTGTCCATGCAAATTCTCCATCTGGCACCTCCCTAACCCGCGAAACCCCATCCATTTGGAGAGAAGCATAGAAAAACAGGCAGAAAGGTTGGATGAAATGTTATAGGAACCAAATGGGTGGATGATCAAAACAAACCTCCAATTAGCATAGGCCCATTATACTTTTGTGGGTATAAAAACCTGAAACACCCCTCGGTGGACGAACAGATTTGGCACAAACATGGTGAGTTTCGGTTCTAGGGGGATGTACCGTGGCCCCCAGACGCCTACGCCCTCTAATGGAATTCTAATTGGCCCAATTTCCTCCGATTCCCGTCTTTCAGAAACTCTTCCTCATTGCTGTGGCCTTTGTGGGCCTGGTTGCCGCCGATGTCAGTCACCTCAAGCTGGGCCAGTCCGCCGATGGTGGCTACGGGTTCTCGACCTCCTCCTCCGCCTCCTCATCATCATCGTCGTACTCCTCGGGTTCCGTGGTTCCCGGAAGCGACCCGAGTTCTTATCAGCCCGCTGAGTACACTCCTGCCCATCTGAAGGCTTCAGAGGCCTACGGAGCTTCTGCAGCGTCTGGATCTGCTGAGTCTGCTGCGGTTGTTCCTGGAGGAGATTCCAGTTCCTACCAGCCCGCTGAATACACTCCCGCCCATCTCAAGTCTTCTGTGGCTTATGGAGCTTCTGCATCCTCTCAGGCCGCTGAAGTTGTTCCTGGTGGAGATTCCAGCTCCTACCAGCCCGCTGAATACACTCCAGCTCATCTTAAGTCTTCTGTGGCCTCCGGAGCTTCCGAGGCTGCTGAAGTGGTTCCCGGTGGAGATTCTAGTTCCTACCAGCCTGCTGAGTACACTCCTGCGCATCTAAAGACTTCAGTTCCGGCTGCCATCGGAGCTGATACCACTGCTCCGGTTCCCGCTGCCATTGGAGCCGACACTTACACTCCCGAGCAGTTTATCCCGGAAGCGGATCGTCAGGCTCACTACAAATACGTCCAACAGCAAGAGCAGCAGACTGTCGTTCCTGGAGGAGACTCCAGCTCCTACCAGCCCGCTGAATACACTCCCGCTCATCTCAAGTCCTCCTCTGTGGCTTATGGAGCGTCTGTGGCTTCTGAAGCCTCTCAAGCTGCTGAGGTCATTCCTGGAGGAGATTCCAGTTCCTACCAGCCTGCTGAATACACTCCCGCCTACCTGAAGACTTCCGTTCCAGCTCCCATTGGTGCTGATACCACTGCTCCAGTTCCTGCCGCCATCGGAGCCGATACTTACACCCCGGAGAAGTTCATTCCCCAGGCCGATCAAGAGGCTCACTATAAGTACATCCAAGAACAGCAGCAGGTCGTCGTTCCCGGAGGAGATTCCAGTTCCTACCAGCCTGCTGAATACACTCCCGCCCACCTGAAGACTGCTGAGGTCATTCCTGGAGGAGATTCCAGCTCCTACCAGCCCGCTGAATACACTCCCGCTCATCTTAAGTCCTCCTCTGTGGCTTATGGAGCGTCTGTGGCTTCTGAAGCCTCTCAAGCTGCTGAGGTCATTCCTGGAGGAGATTCCAGTTCCTACCAGCCTGCTGAATACACTCCCGCCTACCTGAAGACTTCCGTTCCAGCTCCCATTGGTGCTGATACCACTGCTCCAGTTCCTGCCGCCATCGGAGCCGATACTTACACCCCGGAGAAGTTCATTCCCCAGGCCGATCAAGTGGCTCACTACAAGTACATCCAAGAACAGCAGCAGGTCGTCGTTCCCGGAGGAGATTCCAGTTCCTACCAGCCTGCTGAATACACTCCCGCCCACCTGAAGACTGCTGAGGTCATTCCTGGAGGAGATTCCAGCTCCTACCAGCCCGCTGAATACACTCCCGCTCATCTCAAGTCCTCCTCTGTGGCTTATGGAGCGTCTGTGGCTTCTGAAGCCTCTCAAGCTGCTGAGGTCATTCCTGGAGGAGATTCCAGTTCCTACCAGCCTGCTGAATACACTCCCGCCTACCTGAAGACTTCCGTTCCAGCTCCCATTGGTGCTGATACCACTGCTCCAGTTCCTGCCGCCATCGGAGCCGATACTTACACCCCGGAGAAGTTCATTCCCCAGGCCGATCAAGAGGCTCACTACAAGTACATCCAAGAACAGCAGCAGGTCGTCGTTCCCGGAGGAGATTCTAGTTCCTACCAGCCCGCTCAGTACACTCCTGCTCATCTCAAGTCCTCCTCTGTGGCTTACGGAGCCTCTCAAGCTGCTGAGGTCATTCCTGGAGGAGACTCCAGCTCCTACCAGCCCGCTGAATACACTCCCGCCCACCTGAAGTCCTCCGTCGTGGTCCAGAGCTCCTCCTTCGTCCAGGCAGCCCCCCAGCCCAGTCTGATCCCCGCCTACGTCCAGGGCCAGGTGGTGTCCGCCATCAGCAAGGAGCTCCAGGCTCCGGTGGCCATTGGAGCCAACACCATCACTCCGGCTCATCTGTACGAGGAGCCCGCCTCCAACGGCATCGAGGAGTTCAACCCGGAGACACATGTTCCCGTGGCGATTGGACGCGACACTATCACCCCGGCCCATCTGCTGAAGACCAGCCAGGGCACCCAGTACGCCGCCAATGGTGGTTACGTCTACTAGTATAAGTCTGTCCCCGCCGAAGAGTCTAATAAATATTAATACCCCCCTTTTTTTTAATTTTTTGTGTTTTCCTAATTAATGTTGGTCTTTAAAAGGAAACCTCTCTCTTCATAATGATTCAAAAAAAAGTTTCACAATTTCAGTTCTCAGAATACTTGATGTTGAACTTTAAGTGTTGCAACCTCAGCCCTGAAAGTGCCACAGGTTGCCGTCAACTTGTTGTTGTCTTGTGGAACATCTTTCCACACTACACTGATAGAAAAAATAGGTTGAATTAAACTGAATTATGTTTATTGTTTCAAATAATTGTGCTTTTAAGTTTTAAGTTTTTAAAAGACTTTTTAAAAATCAACTTCCCATGAGAAGAGTATTATTTGTTTAAGATTAGACCCAATAAGTACCAGGTATGAGTACTTTTATAAGAAGTTATAAGAAATTTGAATGAATTTTATAAGGAAAGCTATCTGTCCTTAATAATTTGTTGCTTTATTAACGGATTAAAAAATTAGCTACCAAATTTCTGCTTTCCTAAATAAACTTCTAATAAAAACAATGTTTAATAATAGAAAAAAATAAACAAAAAGTACAGAGTATAAATACTTTTATAAGAGATTCAAATAAAAACTTCCTTCCTGGTACACGTACCGTTTTTTTACTTCCTTTATATAGAATTATAAAAAAAATGTATAATCAATCTATAAGCATCTAATATTTTAACAATATAATATGAATACGGATATGAATACTTTTATGAGTTAAATGGTATTTTATAAGGAAAGTTATATAATATTGTTCTATTTAGTTTCTTAAATATTAAATTAAAATTTTTAGGGTATGAATTCTATGCAAAATGTAAGAGACTTAAAGACACCCTTTATATCACAAGCAATAATATTCCAAAGCTCTACTATTAAGTGCCTCAATGGTTTTTATTTAAATCTTAACCTGATACCTTCGGCTTCTCTCAGTGCACAAACCTTTCAGGCTGGATTGCATTTCAAGTTCACGGACAAGTGATGCGACAAAAGCCACAGCAGCAACAGCAGCATGTGGCAGTAAAAGTTGATCTGAGCGACCGGATCCAGAGTCCGGACCATTTAGCTCTTACTTATTATGTAAAGCCCGCTCTGGAAGTCGTAACTCTCTAGGCGTTTCGGATCGGTTCTCAAGGCCAGTTCCCGGCCAGGCGAGTCTTCTTCTCAGCCGATGGCTTTATGGCTTTTTAGAAAGTGAACCCAAGACATTCTCGGGGCAACCGGAGCCCATCAATCTGACTTCTCCGACACGGCCTCGGTGTATCTTCGGCCCATGGATTGCGGTTAAGCGCCACGACAGCCGCAAGACAAATGAAACAAAAACTGAGCCTCCTATTATAATGTGTTAAATTGAATGTTAATTAGCTGGAAACCCTCTTCACTAAATAAGCCTGATTGAAGACCCCTACAAACAAAACCCCCCCAAAAAAAGGTGTCCCAAAGTAGTTCACCCGACCATCCGCAGAAAACCCGTTGAGTTTTGGGTCTAAAAAAAATATATACTTTTATATGCGTATATATAATTTTTGTAAATGAGACAAGAAACCCGTTTGACTTTGCGATTTTATTCGGTTTATGTTGAATTTAATTTTTATGTGATTTTCCGTTTGCTTTATACACTATTTTTGTTGTAACTCCCGCCTTAAGTGTACTAGAGTTGCTATTTTAGAGATTTTTTTGCCAAAAATAAGAGAAATATCATACATGTTTAACGATTTTGGTCGTGAAAATGCAATAAAATAATTTGCACAAGCTTAATTAGGCGGGAATTAAGAGTTTCGTTTTTAATTAGGCAGAAATGTGGTTTTGGCCTTTTGTGATGCTATTTTGTAGTTTCTAAATTTAAATGGAAGCTTAATAAAAAAAATTGTAAAATATAAATTGTAGTATTCAGTTTGGCAGGGTATTTTTGAGAAAACTTTTTTAACAAATGTATATTTTAACAGAAAACGAATAAAAAATATTTGTTCTTGACTTTTAAAAATCTTTAAAAATGTAGTTAGTTTTATGTAGTTAGCTTAAAATTGTTTTACATTTAATTTTTATAGCTAAATTATATATTGTAATCTGTGCAAAATTTGCATTTAAAATATTTAAAGAATTTTACAATTTTTCTAATAGAAAATTAGTCACAAGAATCTTAAAAGGTTTCGAGTTTTTTTCTTCCAAAAAGTACATATATTCTGATTGAAAAATATTAGCTTTTTTAACTATTTAAGCCTTTTAACCTTTTTTTCATAGAAAACCAGTTAGTTATATATATTTCTTTAAATGTTTCAATGTTAAAAACCCTATAAAATGTAGTAACTTCTTTTTTTTTTAAAACTTTATTTTTTTACTTTATATTTTTAAAGCAACAACCGGACTTATTTGGTTTAAAGACTTTAGCAGCCTAATTTGAAAAAATGCTGGCTTTAAAAAAAAGATAGCATCAATGTATATGCATATAATTTAATATATATTTAATTTAATTTTATTTTTTTAATCTCCCAAAGACATTTTAAGTTTTTTTTTGAAAAAATTTAGCTCTCGAAACATTTTGTCACCACCAGCCAGCCACAAGGCGTTGTTCAATTTATTGCGACCACACCGGCCGCTTCTTCTGCTTTATTTATTTATTAATGATTTTTTTCGTTTGTTTTTTTTTCTTTCATTTTTCAACTGCTGCAGTTTGAAACCGCTTTTTGAGCCAAAGCCGGGGGGCTTTTCTTTCAAGCCGGCCCGCGGGGCTATAAATTGAAAGCCCGCTCTAGGGACCGGCATCAGTCGCAGCCTCAAGCTCATCCAGCCCAGTCGCTCAAAACCACAAACAATAACCAAAATGGTCAGTGAAGGATCAAAGACGTACTTTGGAAAATATTTTGAAAAACCTATTTTAGGTTTTGAAAGCCTATTCTTTTTTTTAGAATTTTTTTTTGATAATATTCAAGTGATCTTGCAAACAGTGTGCTAATGTGAAGTGTTGTCCTTAATTGCAGAAATTCCTGATTGTGTTCGCCCTGTTCGCCTGCGCGGCCGCCGACGTCAGCCACCTGAGCAAGTACCTGCCCCCCAGCAACGAGTACCTGCCCCCCGTCCAGAACACCTACTCGGCCCCGGCCATCCAGCAGACCTACTCTGCTCCCGCCGTCAGCTACTCGGCACCGGCTGTCCAGCAGACCTACTCTGCTCCCTCGGTGAGCTACTCCGCCCCGGCTGCTCCTTCCGTGAGCTACTCTGCCCCCTCGGTCAGCTACTCCGCCCCCAGCAACGAGTACCTGCCCCCCGTCCAGCAGACCTACTCCGCTCCCGTCGTCCAGAAGACCTACTCCGCTCCATCGGTTAGCTACTCTGCTCCCGCTGCTCCCGCCGTGAGCTACTCTGCTCCCTCCGTCAGCTACTCTGCTCCTTCCGTGAGCTACTCTGCTCCCTCTGTCAGCTACTCCGCCCCGGCTGTCCAGCAGACCTACTCCGCTCCCTCGGTGAGCTACTCTGCCCCCGCTGTCCAGCAGAGCTACTCCGCTCCTTCCGTCAGCTACTCGGCTCCCTCCGTCAGCTACTCGGCTCCCGCCGTCGATGTGGGAACCCAGTACGCCTCCAACGGCGGCTACGTCTACAGGAAGTAAGAGGCCTGCACCCAAAAACTGATCCAGTGTAAATAAATACTGCCACAAATTCACTTTTTTTAAAAAAAAAACATCTTTTGTAAAATGTTGTCAACAGAATTCAATAAAACCATAATTTAACAACAAAAATAAAATTTTTTTAAAAAGGGGGTTCTACAAAAATAACCATCTATACAATATCTATAGGGTATAGTCCTTGGGAGATATTGGTAATAAAATTACCAATCAGGAACTGGAGGGAGTTCTTTATTAGACTTGAGAGAAGTAAGTAAAAAGGATATTCCTTTATTCCTTTATAAAGGATATTATATGTATAAGAGTAGAAAAATACTGTCCTTAGCACTCATTCTTAATAAGATCATAGATATATTCCAAAATCCGTTAAAAATACGTCCTTTAAGGTTCAAGGCTTAAACGAAAATACCTTTTAAAAACCTTACCAAAACTAGTCTAATTAAATTATTGCTGCTTATGGAGATAATCAATAAAATAATACCACATTAAGGGTTTTAAATTAAAACCAAACATACCAATTAAAACATATAAAAAACCTCTAAACCTCTAAATCAGTTCATAAAGTATTCGAAGGTTCAAAGTATTCTGAAAAACATACTAAAATCTTTAAAAAATGCCTACTGACTATTAAACATTATTTATTGCTTCTGAAACTAATCGTATCACCCATAAGCCCTTACGCACGTAATAAAAATTTAAACAAAAGCCCAATAAAAATATGCAAATAATTTCCTGATAATGATTGTCTTAATGGCTTAATGGAATCAAATTAAAAAACAAAATCATTTGAAAGCGAAACTGGTTGTGGATTTGAAGCATGTAAACTTATCTGACGAATTACCAATCCAAAAGTGTGCAAAGAATCTGCATATAACAGATGAATTCTTGTTTTTAAACTATGAATATATTTTCCAAATTCAGGATTTATATTCTTTTGTTCTCAGAAACTAAGCACAAAACAATAAAATATGTTCTAGAGCTGCATTAATAATGAAACTGTCGGGATAATAAGTTTCTAAGACATATTCTTAAAAAGACAATAAAATAAATATTTAATAAAGCATCTTGACAGTTTGTTTCTTCCAAATAGTTTAATTTTTATCAGAAACACAAAAGCTTGCACTAACACCTTTGACTAATTTTAAACGGAATAAAGCTTTTCGTAAACTTGCAAGCTCTCAAGAGTTTATTGGTTGATTTTATAACCTTTTTATGAAACTTGTATTTGCATAAAAGCTTATGTTTTTCTGTGGCTTTGCTCCTTCTTACAGCTTTTGCTTTGTTATTGATTTGTCAACATTGGCAAGTGGTATTATTTTTGTAGCCTATTTTTAAAGAGTTTCTTACATTCCTGGTAATTTATCCTTTGAGATTAAACTGCTAAATAATTTTTAGCTTGTTGTTTTATTTAAATAAATATTTTTCAGCTTCTTTTTAACAAAGTGTTTTGTTTTTTAATAAATTTATCAACACTCTAAAATGGAAGCTTGCAAGTTTTAAAATCGATTTCTTATGGTATCTCATATATTAACTCATTTTTTTTTGAAGTTTTTTATTAAGCTTTTGTTTTAAAAAACACTTACCAACACTTTTATGCATAAATGCAAGCTTGCAAGTTTAAGACGAGGTTTGCAAAAAGTATATATTACATATTATTTTTTACCGGCACCAAAAGCTTAAAATAAACAATTTCTTTGGCCATTTCTCTCAATTTCTTTTATCGCAAGCTTTATGCAAAACTAGTGGGCATTCGATTTATGTAAAATTGAGCGCTTAATTAATTTTTATAGTTCAGTTTCGGATCTGTGGCTTGGATTCATGTCTATTTATGGAACTGTGCTTTGTGCTGTTGATCGCCACGATCATCATGATGATGATGATGCAAAGCAATTTCCGTTTCTTCGCCAAATGGGAAAGTGAAATGAAATGCGAAATGATCCGGCCGTGCTTTATGTAATACGGGTGTCTTATAAGCGCCGGACCCAAGGCCCCTGGCCGCATACTCTTTCCAGATGCAGTTGTGGATCGTTCTAGTCTTGATCGCCTGTCCCCTAGCCACCCACGGCGACGTGAGGCACCTGGCCCAGGGCGAGGGCGAAGGCGGAGAGCCGCCAAAGGAGCAGCAGGACCCATCTTCTGGATTTTATCCCTCGACCGGATTACCATTGCCACCGGGCTATGCCATTCCCACGGGCGTTAATCTTCCGCCGTCTCCGGCCCAGCCACCCAACTTCCCGCTGCCGATATATCCGCCATTCTTTGGATTTGGCGGTGGGGAACCGGGTCCGGGATTGGTGCCAGGTCCTGGCGCGGTCCCTTCTGCCTATCCCAATGGAGTCGCCGGCGGTTTGCCCACAAATGCGGCCATTCAGCAGCCAGGAATCGGTTCATTCGGAGCCCCAGAGGGAGCTGGTTTTTCCGGCCAGGGAGGAGCTTTTCCCGGACCAGTAGGCGCTTATCCCGGTCAAGGAGCAGTCTTTCCTACTCAAGGATCAGGCTTTCCTCCCCAAGGAGCAGGCTTTCCTCCACAAGGAGCAGGCTTTCCTCCCCAAGGAGTTCCTTTCCCAGCACAGGGAGGAGCTTTTCCTGGACAGGGAGTGCCTTTCCCAGCACAGGGAGCGGCTTTCCCAGGACAGGGAGGGGCTTTCCCAGGACAGGGAGCTGCGTTTCCTCAGGCAGTACCCTTCCCCGGACAGGGAGTACCTTTCCCCGGACAAGGAGCACCTTTCCCGGGACAAGGAGCACCCTTCCCCGGACAAGGTACCGCCTTTCCACCACCAGAATTCCTCTACAACCAAGGCCTGCCCGTGACCAATGCCCCCGGAAGCTTCCAACCACCCGGTTTCAATGTCCCTGCCGGATTTGGAGGACCCATCGGTCCCGGACAACAATTCCCACCCGGCTTCGGCGGATCAGCCCCGCCCGGCTACTCTGACGAGCCGCAAAAGGACGAAGAAGCCCCCAAGCCCGTGGAGTCTAGTGTGGCGGCCGACGATCCCAAGTCCGGAGCAGACACCATCTATGCCACCAATGGTGGCTATGTCTACCAAAAAGCCAAATGATGCGATGCGTCGACGACATGTTCACTATAAATTATCAATCATTTCTTTTCTTTTCGTATCTTTCCGTTTTTTTTTTTTTTGTGTTTTAATTTTTTATTTATTCGCTAGTTTTTGGCTTAAGTTTTTTTTCTTTTTAGCGTTTTGGTTGGTGGTTTTGGGCCATAAAGTCGCAGACAGACAGACAAAGTGCTTGTCTTTATGCTAATCAAACCGTCATCGTAAATGATGACAGTCTATCGCCCGGATTGATACACATATACGGCCGGACTTGTATAAATGTATGTTTTATGCATATATCATTCACGTTGGCTTACGGCCAGTCTGTCGGCTTCATAAATTATCAAATTGTCTGCAAAAAGTCAGAGCAAGGCGATTAATATCTTGGCCAAACACGCTGATCGACTTTTTCGGTCTAGCATTTGGGTTTGTAATTTCAGAAAAGCATAAATAAGAGCTCCATTAAATAGCGGAGATATAGGCTTGAGGGGTTATTCAACTTTTACGTTGAAAAGATTTGAATTTATCAAAAATTCTAATTTTAAACTGAATACTGAATCTTTCTGGCTGTAGAATAAACCTAATCCATTTTTTAACATTTATTAATTTTGACATTTAAACTGATAGTGAATTGTGGAGTTATGTTTAAAATCCTTTATCCTTTAAAGAGGTTGTATCTTGATATTTAAAACTAAAAAATTCCATACAATTGAAAGACATTTTCCATAAAATATTTCCTTTACCTTTCATTTAGAAACCCTAAATCTATTTCATTAAGAACCTTTTTGAAAGAAGTTCAACATTATGCAACCATTTATATATTTTATCATGAGACTATGTTTCTTTATCGGAATTATCTGATTTATTATCAAGCATACCTTTTGCAAATGAAATATTTATAGAATATACCAACTAAAGCAACATAAAAGTTGCTTCGTGAAACACAAAAATACCTATGCAAATAAACCAACAAAAACCCATAACCATGTCTAGCCTTACTATTTTTTATTAAAAAAAAAAACTTGACGTCAAAGGGTAAAAAAAAAGAACATTTATGGTAATATTAACCATTATTATCTCTTCTTTTTAGGGATAAGCATGGGGTATTTTTCCATAGATTATATCCAGATCTATTCAAAAATCATGTATGGGCATTTCATTTCCAAATACACAATCGAAATTGTAACAAAACAAACTGTGTAGATGTATGTATGACTAGTTGAGTCCCACAACTTGTCCGAATTGATTTCTATTCATCTTTTAGGTTTTATGTCTCCACTGAATTATTTATTGTTTGCTTTCGGTAAACACATTTAAAAGCTTTTATGACATATTTTTTATGGGTTTTCAAGCATCTTCAAAAGGGAAGATCTCGGGGAGATCTTGTTAGCTATTTGATTGTTTTTCAAGTTTTTCTTTTGGCAAGATGCATAATCTTGGGAGTTACATAAATTCCCAGAGTCCCCCAGAGGGTCACCCACTCACTTCCAGATGCGATTCTTCACTTTCTGCAAGTCTTTTGACTCTTTTTGGGAGCTTAAGTCTTTCACAGATCGTTTTTCAGCTTTTAACCTTTTGCTACTTATTTGGCTTTATGCAAATCATTTCGGGCTATCAGTTTCCACGACACTTCGAAAAATATTAAAATGGTAAAACTTCAAGATTTTATTAGAAATATTTGGTTTTAAATATGATTTTTTTTCAATTTAACTTTTTTTCTGAAAATATATCACTAGTTTTAGTAATGAGAACATTCCAAAACCCCCTAAAATAAATTATTTACAAATTTTTCCCAGTGCCTAGGCACATCTAATTGAATTTATGGTTTTGTTGCAACTTTACATTTTGTGGCCAAAGCTTGAATATTCATGCAGAGGTGCCAGAAAAAGACGAAAGGTGGCCAAAATGGCCAAGTGACCAACAGACAGATGTCCGGATGGATTGGGGCTGTTCGCAGAATAATTAGTCATAATTAAGCCAACACTGTGCCCGCCGGTTGTCGGAGGCCCTCAACTTGACATTTTCTTTTGTGCGAACCTTGTTTTCAATTTGTCACTATTTTCTGGGTTTAGTTTTTGGGGCATTGTTTAGAGGCGCGTGGTATCTGTTGACTTTGTTGTGCTCGTGCTCTGACTCTGGCTCTGGCCTCTGCAAAATCCGCGCATTATCCGAGTCTGTATCGGTTATAAGCCTATAATGGTGCTTATCATAATCTCCGACACACGCCTACAAAATGCATGCATAAATTGGGAAATTAATAACCATATTGAGACGAACCGGAGTCCAAGTAAAGCCAAACAATCGGTGGCCCTTGATTGACCATAAAATATGGCCCATTGAAAGTGTCCGAAGGTTGGACACATGTCTGCCACTGCCTTGGCCGTTGGGAAATCGCTCCGATAACCATCTTGGCCATAAGTTTCATCTTAAACGGCAGTAAACGCCACAGGTGTGGGGGAAAGTTAAACATATTTTAATTTTTTAAACTTTTGAGAATTTGTAGTAATATTTCATAGTTGTGGCTTAAATGGGAGCACAAGTCATTGCACTTTCGGCCAAGGTGTCAATTGGCCAAATGGACACAATTCATGCAACCAGCTTTGACAAATATTTACACACTTTTTGCACACCCAATGGAATTTGTTTTAAGACTGCTTTTAGGTTGTCATGTGACACTTGAAGAAAAACATTATATAATACTACTAATAGTAATGGAAATAATAATGGTAGAGAAAGAAAAGGCAATACAATTGTTGAAAATAACAAGTTGAATAGAGTTCCTTAAATTGAAGTCCACCTCAATTATAATGTTATCGATTACAAGCGTGTTCTAATGTACTTATCGAGGCATTTCTGCAAAAATATCGTAATAGCAAAAACAGAATTATATCTTGTATTTTAGCGAAACTATAGAGCATTAAGGTTTAATATTTGGTTGATTTATGGCTCATATATTTTATAATTTGACATTAAAACATCAATTCCGATAACAAGTGACACGATATTTTACCGAAAATGCGACGATATGTAGAACAAACATGTATACCAAATGCATGCACAAACATGCTCAAAATTTACATGATTTTGTTTTTGAAACTTTCACTTTAAATTTCCGTACTTTATCTTCTTAAAATGTATTTAAGGTTTTTATACTCACTTCTTTTAATAAAATAGTTTTAGTTATAAATTTAAACTTTAAGAGATTGTTAGAATCATTAATAGTTAAGGAATATTTTTTCAAATATTAGTTGAAGTTTTCAGAAGTGCATAAGTCGACTTTTTTTTAAAAAAGAACTTTAAATAAATTTCGTATAATTTTTACTTTTAGTTTTGGCTTTATTTAATTATTTATTAGTTTAATCAAGCAATGAAGTACAATAATTTTAAATAAAATTATATATTAAATGGAAGGCTCAAGACTTACTTTGAATATTATTGTCATTTAACAATATTCCCATATTTTAGTTGATAATTTATTTAAAATAAAATCCATAGATTTTATTTCATTTAAACAACATCTGAAGCGCATAACAAACAAATGTCTTTTATTTCAGAATATTATTTAATCGAAATGCCATAAACAAATGCATAGATATCCACAAATGAGCCGATGAGCTGTGCGATTAAAAAATGCTAATTAAAAAAAGGAAAATTTAAAATTCATATTAAAAATTGATGTGTAAAACACAGCAGATGTTGCGGGAAATTTGTGTTTTGTTTGTTTTGTCTCCGATTTTTGTTGGAGAGTCGTGTCTTTTGGCTTTCAGCAGCTGGCCATTTGATAATCCGCACCGAAATGAGATGTGTTTTGCATGATTTCATTGTTGGCCCTCTGCATTAGCATTCCCTCGCCCCTAGTCCCTCGCCCCCTGGCCCCTGGCCCTTCTCCCACAGCCAGATCTCAGCCAGATGCCATCCACCAATCCGCACCAATTTCGGGCAAGAGCCGCCAACTATAAATGCAGACTGGGTCTCCGAGTTCATCATCAGTTAATCGGTTACGTTCGCTAGGTGCACTTCATCCACTCCCAGACTCGCTTGTGACCTCAGTGAAGATGGTAAGTGACCCCAGACGGTCACTTTCTGGCCTTTTTCTTATTTTTTTTTTTCGAGTGACATGTGATTGAACCTGTGATGGACATACATTTTTTTATCCGTTTCCTTCGACCAGAAACCCTTCGCCTTTGTTGTTCTGGCTGCCCTCTGCCTGACCTTTGCCCAAGGTCGTCCGGCCCATCACTACCTTCCGCCCCTGCCGGTCAAGGAGGCGGTGTCGGTGGCTCCCACCTTCCAGCAGGTGGTCCAGCCCCAGATCCAGAGCCAGGTGCAGCAGGTGGTCCAGCAGGTGCACCAGCAGATCCATCCCCAGGTGGAGTCCATTCAGGCCTCCATTCCTCTAGCCAGCTTCACCATCCAGTCGGGAGGACAGTACCAAAGTGCGCCAGCTCCAGCACCGATCTCGATCCCAGCTCCGGCTCCTGCTCCTGTTGTGATTAATGCTCCAGCTCCGGCTCCGGCTCCAGCTCCGATCTCCATCCCAGCTCCTGCTCCCGTTGTGATTAATGCTCCAGCTCCAGCGCCAGTTGTGATTCCAGCTCCTGCTCCCGTGGAGATTGCCCAACCAGCTCCCCAGGTGATCTATGAGGCTCCCAAGCCCATTGTGGCCACCCAGACGGCGGTGCAGAACGCCTACCTGCCACCTGCGCCCGTCCAGCAGTTCGTTCCAGCACCCGAGCCCGTGGTAGAGACCATTGTCCAGCAGCCAGCTCCTCAGGAGACCATTGCCTACTCGGCCCCAGCTCCGGCTCCAGTGGCAGTGCCCGCACCAGCTCCAGTGCCAGTGCCCGTGCCTGTTCCCGTTGTCCATGAGCAGCACCAGGAGGTGCAGCAGACCTACTCTGCTCCTGCTCCTGTCCAGCAAACCTACTCTGCTCCAGCTCCTATCCAGCAGACCTACTCTGCTCCTGCTCCTGTCCAGCAAACCTACTCCGCTCCAGCTCCTGTCCAGCAGACTTACTCCCCTCCTGCTCCTGTCCAGCAGACTTACTCTGCTCCTGCTCCTGTCCAGCAGACCTACTCTGCTCCAGCTCCTGTCCAGCAGACCTACTCTGCTCCAGCTCCAGTAGTTCAAGAGTACTCTGCACCAGCTCCTGCTCCAGTGGTCCAGCAATCTTACTCTGCTCCTGCCCCTGCTCCAGTTCAGATCCAGGAACCAGTCTACACTGCTCCCGCTCCTGTTCAGGTCCAGGAACCAGTCTTCACTGCCCCAGCTCCAGCTCCAGTGGCTCAGCAGACATACTCCTACCCAGCCCCTGTGGTCCAGCAGGCTCCAGTCATCCAGCAAGCTCCAGTGGTCCAGGAGGTGGTCCAACAGGCTCCAGTCATCCAGCAAGCTCCTGTGGTCCAGGAAGTAATCCAGCAGGCTCCCATTCAGGAGGTCGTTCAGCAGGCTCCAGTCATCCAACAAGCTCCAGTAATCCAACAGGCCGCTCCAGCTCCAGTAGTTCAGCAGTATTCCGCACCAGCTCCTGCTCCAGTTGTCCAGCAGTACTCCGCACCAGCTCCTGCTCCAGTTGTCCAGCAAACTTACACCGCTCCTGAGCCTGTTCAGCAGGTCATCCAACAGCAGCACTACAGTGGTTACTCCTACCAGGCTCCTCAGCCCGCTCCGGTTGTGATCCCTGCTCCTGCCCCAGCTCCTGTTGTGATCCCTGCTCCTGCTCCTGCACCAGTGGTGATCCCTGCTCCTGCTCCAGCACCAGTGGTGATCCCTGCTCCTGCTCCAGCTCCAGTTGTGATCCCTGCTCCTGCTCCTGCACCAGTGGTGATCCCTGCTCCTGCTCCTGCACCAGTGGTGATCCCTGCTCCTGCTCCAGCTCCAGTTGTGATCCCTGCTCCTGCTCCTGCACCAGTGGTGATCCCTGCTCCTGCTCCAGCTCCAGTTGTGATCCCTGCTCCTGCTCCAATCCAACTGCAGCAGTCCTTTGTGCCCGCCCCGCCGGCTCCCATTGAAATCCAAGCCCAGCCAGCGCCCCAGCCCATCGTGCAGTACACTCCTTCCGTTTCCGTTCCTGCTCCCGCTCCCGTGGAGGTAGGCACCACCTACGCCGCCAACGGAGGATACCTGTACAAGTGAAGAGATGCCCGTGAACGGACCCCGGGCGGAGGTCCGAACTCGCATCGAGTTGGGGCACCGAAGGCCAGCCAGGCCGATGGGTTCGTCCGAACTTAATGTTACGTAGCCAATTCTTAGCACCAATTTTTTTTGTTATTGTTTTTGTTAAATACATTTTTTGTTAAAAATAATATGTTTTTTGTTAAAAAATAAGAGGAAGCTTATTGGAAAGGAACGACCGAGGGGGAGAATAGTTCTTATGGATTTCCCCCCATTTATACGGAAGTGATAGCTTTCTTTGTTTAGTAGGAAGATATATATCATTAGCTTTTTAACTAAAAGACTGGTTTGAGGAGCGGAACCCTGAACAAGATTAATACTTGATAGTAGTTTGAGGAGGTGTTTATAAGGAAGGATTATACAGTATACAGATGGGGTATGGAAAGGACTTTCTAATTGAAGGACTAGAAACTCTAGTCCCCTACTCCTCAGCCATTGTAGTTCGACATATGCCTATCATGGTCCTTTTAGGGTATTATATTCGGACTACAATGGTTTCTACTTCCATCGTTTAAACTTCTATTCTTAACACCTTATCTGAGCAAGCCTCTTCCTCGTAGTTTTTCACACTTTTCTTGACTCTCGGATCTATCCCCCATGAGCCGTACTCTCAGTCGGTTGGGTGGGAGGTGCGAATAGTGTTCCTTCGGAGGGTTTCAGATCTGGAAGAAGGATGCAGCTATATTGTTTATTTTAGCAACTTATTCAAAACAATCTCACTAGGATACCATAGTACCAATTCACTCAAGATCCAGCAGTGAAAACCTCCGAATCATCCCAGAAAATTATAAGTGACCCCTTTCCAAGGCCCTGATTGAAGCCATGCTTTCAAATCCACATTAAAGATTGAAAATCTTTTCGAAATTATCCCAGATTCAGACTGGCATACCACAACTGAAACACCCCTGAAAGAGATGTCTTAATCAGGGCCGCAGAATCACTTTTATTTTTTTTACAAAAAATCCACCTTACTCTTCCAGTTGGACAAGCATTATATGTATGATTATCAGGCAGATATCTTTAACCAAAAAGGCCACATTTTTTAGCGCTTGAAAAATGGATTACTTCCATTTAAGTATCTCTACATCGAGCTCCAAATCAACGCTAGCACCCATAATAGGGCTAATTAAGAAGCCCAACTCGGTGGGTCGCTTGGTGAACGGCCTAAGGATGAAGGTGATCAACGTCCCGATCAGACGGGAGAGGTGTGCATCAGCAATGGCCAGCACTGGCTGGGATATTACGGAAATGAACAGGAACCCGCGGTATTCGTGATCGCAAGCGGTGATTCCACTCCGGTGATCTGGGCAACGTGGATCGCGATGGCTTCCTGTACATTTCAGGGCATCATGTACTATGCCCTGATACCAAATGATATCGAAAACATAATATCCGAAATGCCAACAGTAGGGGAGGTGTGTGTCTTTGAGTGTGGACCTATGCTCATGAGGATGAGGCTGCCGCATGTGTGGTCAGTAGATACTGTTTGTTTTTGGTCATCACCTGCCTGCATCCATTCCCCATGCAGGATGAACCTTTCTTCTCATCTATATAATGTATAATCTTTGAGTTAAGATAGGTCTATAAAGATCTAGGCCCTTTAGATATTGGAAGAATTAAAGATACACAAAAGAGAGAAGACAGAAATTTAGGGACAAAGATTGGGAGAGCACAAGTGGGCATGTTGTAGCAAGAAAATGGTATAGTTTGTTGTGAGAAATAGTTTAAAAATGTGATTCCTGGTTTGGAATATCGGTATTCCCCTAACGCATTCATTAAATACCCAAATAATAGTCAAGTACTTACAAATGCCAATGGGGGAAGTTAATATTAAAAGGATTTCAACTACCTTGTTCTACTTGGTCGTTAATTTCGTTAGTTTCTTGAAGTAGATAGTAGATCTCGAAGAACTTAGTGGGATAGTACACCCTCGTGGTCAGACTTCATGGCGGCTTGGCATCTTGGTGATTGGAACACGGCCAACTTCTTCCTCAACTGAGTTTACTGATCCACACTCCAGATGACCCAATAGTCAGGCTTAATCTATTTACAAGAAGCCTAATTGGCTCAGCATGGCCCGAAATACCACCTCAGGGACGGCCTGGCAGTCTGTTGCGCAATACCACGCTATCAGTTGTTCTGGTGTCCGTGTCAGTGGTGCACATCCCAAGAAAGCATGATGAAAGTTCTAGTTGGAGTTTGGAATTATTAAAAGGGCTTTAAATTATTTGGCTCTTACTTTTTAGCCGAAAGTTTTCCTTTTTCGCCAAAAACGTTCTCAGTTTCTAAAAGCTAAAGTTGGCTGCGCTTGTTGTTTTTCTCCCTCTTCTGGTGTGGTGACACTGATCCACCAGCCAGTCCAAATCATCTATTTACAAGAAGCCTAATTGGAGATATACATATATATGTATTATCTTTTAATAATCATATGTGGATCAAAATATTAATATTCGCAATCAGTAATTATTTTCAGCTTCACTAATATGTATACACACATACATACATACCAACATGTGCCCTCTGGAACGTCACGAGGCACTTGGCGCAGTCTGCACTTGGCGATAGATTTTGTAGATACACAGTTACGGCCATGACATGGAAATGAAGTCCAGTTGGTGCATTTTTTCATGGTTTTAAGTCTTTCAATTACGTTTTAAGCGAAAGTCCTCCTTTAACGCCAAACTATCGTATCGGCAGTTCGAACTAAAGTTGGCTGCGCTTGCCGTGTTCTCTTTTGGTAGGGTGAGCTTGATAGCGCTTTTCACGGAACTTTTAAAAAGCTATTTATAAAAATATTTAAATAAATAAATTTTGTTACATATTTTTTTAAATAAAAAACAATCCTTAAATAAATCAAAATTAAAATATAGGTAATCCGTTAAATGATTATTCCAGTGATACGCGATACATATCTAAAGATTGTATGTACATCTATGCGTGTACAGTTACAATGTATGTACATACGTACAATATCAATGTAAATATGTATGTAAAATTACAATGTATGTATGTACAATTAATAATTAATTAAATCTTCTACCACTCGATCAATGTGCCATCCCGGTCGTAGCACTTTTTGAGCTTGAGCACGTCGTCCACTAGTTTTTGGAGAATGGCAGTGGCCTCCTGATCATTGGAGGCTATGAGACGTTTAAGGATATCAAGATTAAGAAAAGAATCGAGGATCCTGCGCTTGAGGACGAACGCCGGCATGATAACGTGGAAGTATCGGGGCTGATAGCTCGGCGCAAACGGCGGCAAGACAATGCGATTTAAGACAATCACATTGTCCTCCACGTTATGTACATATTCAACGCGAGGAAGTGGCTTCTTCTCAGCCTTCGGTGGAGCCACAGGCTTGGCAATGGATCGCCGTTTACGAGGCCGTGGGGGCGTTAGTTTTCGGCAATTGGAGTCCGGTAGGCGGTTTGTGGAGTTCAGTTTCTGTTCCCAGACATTGAGCAGCTTGCCGAGCGACCTGCGCTCATCGGCCTTTAAGCCAGGAAGGTTATCTTTACAGGCCTTTATTGTGCTCCGGAACACGTCACCTGGAAAGGTGCACGACTCTGCGATCCAAGTCTCTTCCATTTTCGGTCGAACCCGCTTGCGCGTCTTCGTCTCTACTTCGATTGGTTCTTGCTTTATTTCAGCCTCGGCCTTTATGCGCAGCATAGTTGACGGCTTCTCTGTGAAGTTCTTTTATTAATACAAAAGTTTTCCATATTTTTAGTCCCTACCTTTCAAGCTTGTTTTCCCTTTTTAATCGAAAGTTTTCTTCTTCTTCAGCTTTCGTGGTAAATATTCTTTGGAAAAAGTGAAGTTGGCTGCGCTTCAGCTCTGGAAGAAGGTCATATGCCTGGAAGGAGCTTAACAACACTGATCGTGGAAAGTTTTGTTTGTTTTTATTTGAAGGGCCGTTATGGCCGTTGGTATTTGAAATTGCATCGCATTTTTAAGCCCTTTGGAAAAAGTGAAGTTGGCTGCGCTTCAGCTCTGGAAAAAGGTCATATGCCTGGAAGGAGCTTAACAACACTGATCGTGGAAAGTTTTGTTTGTTTTTATTTGAAGGGCCGTTATGGCCGTTGGTATTTGAAATTGCATCGCATTTTTAAAAAAAATTTAAAAACTAATTTTAGTCAAAAAAGTATAGAGTATTGATCGAACTCAGGTGAATAAACTCTTCAATCTCTATACTTTACTTGGTCTTACAACAAGCTGCAACTAAAAAAAAACAGGTCTTTCAAGGACGTCATGCCATTTTGCATTTTTTAGCTGTTTTTTGGGAATATTTTTATACAGCCCATTAAAAGAAATCGAATAAAATTGGAATTTTTCGCCATATGTTAATCATATATTTAAGTACAAGAGAAAATATTTTTTAGATTTTTTGTCCATTTTTCGTACCACAGGGACCACAGAGAAGGCAATATCTTCCCCAATTCTTATCCGATTCTCAAACGGAGTACCTTAAACGATTTCTGGGCCGATTCTCCAGCGTTCTGCATCAAAATACTGAGACAAATTATTTTTTAGATTTTTTGTCCATTTTTCGTGATGGGATCCCTAGAAAATGGGGTTTTCCCCTATAGGGCCCATGGGGATGGCTATATCTTCCCCAATTCTCATCCGATTCTCAAGCGGAGTACCTTAAACGATTTCTAGGTCGATTCTCCACCATTCTGCATCAAAATCCTGAGACAAAATATTTTTTAGATTTTTTGTCCATTTTTCGTGAGGGATGCGTTGAAGATGGGGTTTTCCCCTATAGGGCCCACAGTGATGGCTATATCTTCCCCAATTCTCATCCGATTCTCAAGCGGAGTACCTTAAACGATTTCTAGGTCGATTCTCCACCATTCTGCATCAAAATCCTGAGACAAAATATTTTTTAGATTTTTTGTCCATTTTTCGTAATGGGATGCCTTGAAAATGGGGTTTTCCCCTATAGGGTCCACAGAGAAGGCAATATCTTCCCCAATTTCCATCCGATTCTCAAACGGAGTACCTTAAACGATTTCTGGGCCGATTCTCCAGCGTTCTGCATCAAAATCCTGAGACAAATTATTTTTTAGATTTTTTGTTCATTTTTCGTAATGGGATGCCTTGAAAATGGGGTTTTCCCCTATAGGGTCCACAGACAAGGCTATATCTTCCCCAATTCTTATCCGATTCTCAAACGGAGTACCTTAAACGATTTCTGGGTCGATTCTCCACCGTTCTGCATCAAAATCCTGAGACAAAATATTTTTTAGATTTTTTGTCCATTTTTCGTAATGGGATGCCTTGAAAATGGGGTTTTCCCCTATATGGCCCATGGGGATGGCTATATCTTCCCCAGTTCTCATCCGATTCTCAAGCGGAGTACCTTAAACGATTTCTAGGTCGATTCCCCACCGTTCTGCATCAAAATCCTAAGACAAAATATTTTTTTGATTTTTTGTCCATTTTTCGTGATGGGATCCTTGAAAATGGCATTTTCCCCTATATTGCCCATGGGGATGGCTATATCTTCCCCAGTTCTCATCCGATTCTCAAGCGGAGTACCTTAAACGATTTCTAGGTCGATTCCCCATCATTCTGCATCAAAATCCTGAGACAAAATATTTTTTTGATTTTTTGTCCATTTTTCGTGAGGGATGCCTTGAAAATGGGGTTTTCCCCTATATGGCCCATGGGGATGGCTATATCTTCCCCAATTCTCATCCGCGAGCAAAGGGAGTACGGATCAAGGACGATGTGGCAGGAAAAATGCGTCAAGTTTAAGCTTTAAATGTCGTTTCATATAGTAGACCTTGAATACTCACTTGTCAAGTTTGTTTAACTGAAACACAGGCTCTTCAATAAGCCCAGTACACATACTTAGTACTCTTAGAATAAACAGAAATAATTAAATCAAATCTGCAGTATATTCGCAAGTTCTCAAATCCAACAACAAGATGGTAATTGTGCGTGGCATGTACGAGGTCACTGAAGTGGTGGCCGCCTCCATGAGCTGTGTGGGCTTCTACCTTTGTGGCTACAACATAGTACCGCTGATGTATCCCTATGATCTGTCGTCGATGTTGTTCATGCTGTCGGTCGTGTTTCTACTGAACCATGCGAGGGTCCTATTACTGGCGCCGGTGGAGCAATCGTGGCGTTTCTTCCTGGAGCTGGGATGTTGTTATCTGTGCACCCAGCTTACAGTGCTCTGGGTGTGGGACCCATTCCATTCACAGCTGCATGTGCTGCGGGATTTAATAGTCGACACTCGACCCGTTTTGAATCTCCTGGTCGATTGTCCCAACCTGTTCATGTTCATTCGCCAGGACTGTTGGTACATTGTGAAGCTGACTACTGCCATCCTGATCACATACAGGACGGTACGGTTTACTCAAGCCCTGGATTATGTGCTGCCCGGACGGCGTCGGTACCAGTACACCGAACGCGTAGCTCCTGATCAAAGATTCAACGAATTTGGGAACCGCCCACGTCGGCGCAACAATCTCCGACAAAGACGAGGGCGATAAGCGAAGAACTGAAGAAATCTCTGATAGATTACTAAGAATTCAATGTGAATTAGTCCCCCATTAACTATTATGAAGAACAGTACACGCTTTCTACAGAGCAGTGCTCTTACCCTCAGACTAAATATCAATAGTTGCTTAAATTTCGCGTCCTCAACCACAAATCACTTGTATCTTATCCCTAGAAAAAGAGAATAGGAAACTAAGATCGAGCAAAAATAAAGAAGGCCAATAGACAAAAAAAGGTGTTTAAGGTATTTTTAGGTATTTTTTTTAAGAAAGGTAAATGAGGATAAATTAATTGGTTCATTTAAATCAAAAGACTTCAATAACAAACTTGTTGCTGGGTTTCCCCTATAGGGCCCACAGTGATGGCTATATCTTCCCCAATTCTCCTCCAATTGCGTCAACTTAATGAGGTTAGTGTTAAGTTAGTGTCATCTCCAACAATATATTTATAAAATAGCAAATACAAAATAATAAAAAAGTCAGAAAAAAACGAATACAAAAAAACTAATAGGGCTTGGCATGAACTTTAAATTTAATTATTAAACATGAGGTGACAACCTCAAATATTAATAAATGTTATTGAAAAGTTTAATAATATTAATAATATTAAGAATAACTTAAAAATGCATAATGTATAATTATACAAAGGGAAAGGGAGGGTTAAATGAGTTAAATGAATAATAAATATCCTACATTATCTTCTTGTTTCGATTTATATTCCGTAATAAACGAAATAATAATAAATTATTTGTGGTTTTCATAAATTATGAACCAAAAACATTTATTGGCTTTGAAATGTGTTGGCAAAACCGAAAATTTATTGTCATTCTATTGAATAATGATCAAAAATTTAAAAATAACTTTGGGCTGCAAGCTTAAAAAAATCTATTAAAAGTTTTCATTTTGAAACGGGCATTTCCAAAAATCAAACGGATTTTGGAAACAGACTTTCCTGCCCTGTAAAGGTCTTTGTATTTCTAGGTAATTCCCCCGATTATGATTAATGGTTTAGAACTCGATCGACGTCAGAGATCCTCTTTTTTTAGGGTTTCTTGTTGTTTGCTTTGTGCTTTTTGCTTTTCAGATTTTTATTTTTTGTTTTTTTGCCTTGATGGATGAGCAAGTGACGGAACTGAATTATGAATGGAGTTCCATAACGAGTTTCTCTGCCCATTTCACATGTATAACATTTCTCTGCCCCTCGTGTTCTCCTGCTGACCGGCCTGTTATCGGTTTTAGCTCGGAATCGTTTTCGGATCGAGTATCAAAATCACAATCAAAAGAATCACCTGGAACAGGGGCGGGGCAGGGGTTGGGGTACATGGTAGAGGTCTTTGGGATCCGAATATTATGGCTCGACTAATGAGCTGACTTTGCCAGCCAAGTGCTTCATTATTATTTCTCCCGTCTACTTTATAGGCGATATATAGTTTGTGACTTTATGCACAGAAAAAAAACCACAAACGAGCTAACAATGGGATTATTGTTAAACTAAGTTATACACTTGTAACAACTAGGGGGATTAGGGGGGTTATCAATTTGGCTATGAAATCAAAACATATTTTTTGCAGCACACTAAAATTTTCTTTTTAAATTTTTTGTCTTTACTTAAACTTATTTAGTTTTCATATTTCTTAAAAAATCCACTGCATATATTGATATTTAAAAACTAATTTTTTTTTGGACAACATTCCTATATAACAATATCTTAAAAAAATTGTTATCTGAAATTTCTTTTCTTTTATTTCTTAGTCTATTACTTTTTTTTTACTTAGTCTAGAAAAAAACCTTTTAGAAATGAAGAAAAGCTTTTTCTAAAAAATAAGATTAAAGATTTAATTGTTGGACATTTACTAAACTATTTTCTTAAAATGTTATATATTTTTTATGTATGTATGTATCTTTTACATTTTCTCTCAGCAAAAGTACAAAAGAATCATTTAACTTACCCTACCTATTTCTCTCAGTGCCTGATACCTTTATGCCAAAAATAAAAAAGAAAAAAAATCTAAATCTAAATCACCCATCCCATTGGCCGGCATTTGTTCTGGTTTTGTAGCACCTTTTGACATTCGTGTATCAAGTTGGCCAGACATTTTGGCCATTTCGGCTATAAATATGTTGTCTCGTGGCCAGTTCTTCACTAGTGTTCTCCCGTCTCTGGAAACAGCAACAGCATGGTGAGTTCCACCTCCCAGTTACCACACAGTTGTCCTGATATCCTGATCCTTCCCTCCTAGCCATTCGATTTTCAAACATTATTTTGCCTTTTTTGCAGAAATTCTTCGCCGTCTTGTCTCTGGCCCTCCTGGCTGTGGCCTCCGCCGATGTCAGCCACCTGACCAACACCTACCTGCCACCCCACTCCGCCGCTGCCTCCACCAGCTACGAGTCCTACCAGGAGGCTCCCGTCGAGGCCACCAACTCGGTGGAGACCTACGAGTCCGCCCCCGCCGCCGAGGCCAGCTACGAGTCCGAGTCCTACTCCGCTCCGGCCGCCTCTTACACCAGCGAGTCCTACGCCGCTCCAGCTGCCGCCGAGGAGTCCGTCTCCTACGAGCAGCCCGCCGCCTCCTACGTGGCTCCTGTAGTGGCCAAGACCACCTACACTGCTCCCGCTGTCTCCAAGACCTACATCGCTCCCGCCGTCACCTCCACTTACACCGCTCCGGTTCTGGGCAAGAGCTACACTAGCTACTCGGCTCCCGCCGTGGTCAAGACCTACTCGGCTCCAGCTGTGACTTCCTACACTGCTCCCGTTGTGGCTAAGACCTACACTGCCCCAGCTGTGTCCACCTACTCGGCTCCTGCTGTCTCCACCTACTCGGCTCCTGCTGTGGTCAAGACCTACACTGCCCCAGCTGTGTCCACCTACTCGGCTCCTGCTGTCTCCACCTACTCTGCTCCTGCTGTGGTCAAGACCTACACCGCCCCTGTGGTGGCCAAGACCTACACCGCTCCCGCCGTGGTCAAGACCTACACCGCCCCTGTGGTGACCAAGGCCTACACCGCTCCCGCCGTGGTCAAGACCTACTCTGCCCCCGCCGTCTCCACCTACACCGCTCCCGCTGTGGTGGCTAAGACCTACTCCGCCCCGGCTGTGTCCACCTACACCGCCCCTGTGGTGACCAAGGCCTACACCGCTCCCGCCGTGGTCAAGACCTACTCCGCCCCAGCTGTGTCCACCTACACCGCCCCCGCCGTCTCCAGCTACTCTGCTCCCGCTGTGGTGGCCAAGACCTACTCCGCCCCGGCTGTCTCCTCCTACACCGCTCCCTCGGTGGTCAGCAGCTACTCCGGATCCGGCACCGTCTACGGTGCCAACGGTGGTTACGTCTACTAGATACTGAATCCACCAAACAACGAAGCTAATCATACAACGAACCTTTTTTTTTTGAAGTGAAATAAATCATAAATAATGTGCTAAAAAAACAAAACACAAATCTTTAAATCAAGACTGAAGGGGAATTTATTTAAAAAAAATTTCTAAGAAAATAAGAAACAAAAATATCAAAGATCAGTACAGTTTTTGGTTCTTATCGGTTATCGATTAATATAGAGATCAGGGATGTTATTAGAGTGTATTGGTTATCGATCAATATGCTAAATTATTAAAAGATAAACGATCCAAATCAGTCATCTGTTTTTATCGGTTATCGATGAATATCGAGATAAATAAATTTAAAGACAAAAGACTTATAAAAAAAAAAAACTATAAAAGAATCAAAGATCAGTGCTTTTATAGATGTGTATCGATTTTTGAAAGAAAATTCCATCCATTTCAAAATCCATTTCTTTAAATGTTCAAAATCAATCTAAAAACCACAAAAACTTAACTCTATTAACTAAACCTATTAAACCACTTTCAACACTTGTAAGAGAAACAAGTTTATAAAAATTAGCCAATATAGTGGAATTTTTCAACACATTTGACAACAAAAATTCCAACTTTATTACCACAGCTTCCAACTACCATAAAATGTTTTGACACTTAAAGTAAACTCTCAAGCTCCCTAAAATTCAAATTAAAATGCCATAAGATCCCCCATAAAAAGGCCAATAATTTTTATTGGAAATCAAATAGTTGAAGCTTCTTCTAACGAAAACTTCTGGAAAAAATAAAGACTTTAAAACTATAAATCGAACGGAATGATATATATAAACAAACTAGCAAACATTTATTTGCCATTAGGAGAGCAGAGCTTATTAATTATACATTGAATACCTAATCCAATCGAAAGCAATCTAATCGAAGCTGTCGCCAGGCAAATATGACTCCATATATATAAATTGAAATATATATATGCATAGTGCCAATACGGATATATATGCACTCCATATGGTCACCAAAAATTTGCATTTCGATTCGCCTCTGTTTCTCGTGAATGGACCAAAAAAAAAACAGAAACAAAAACAAAAAGTTATATACACACCGATGCATATGTTTATAAATTGTATCGGTTAGTGCGAAATCGAAATCGGGTTAATGTCCAAAACTTGTTATGCCCAAAACGGGCCACGAAAAATAAAAAGCAAACAATAAAAGATAACAATTGACAGAAGCCAGCGAAAAACAATCGAAAGCTGATCAGGAAGGGGCCCAACAAAAGTTGGGAGAGAGCTCTTCCTGAAGGTTCTGAGTCCCAGCTCAGGATATAAAAGAATGCAGCTGAACCATGAGGAATCGCATTACAGAATTGCAAGCAGAAGGAATCGCATTTCATATTAAAAGGTTTAAGAACCTAAAATTTCTTTGGATTACAAGGAGAGTGAGGACTTGCATTTAATCTGAAAAATAGTGGTAAGTTTTCGTTACTAAAGTTGATTTTTGTTACAATATTAATAAAAAATTAATTTAACTAAAAAGTTCTTGTTGGTCAGTATTTTAAAATTTTAGGAGATCAAGGTTCTTAAACCTACAATTTCTTTGGATTACAAGAAGAGTGAAGACGTGCATTCAATCTAAAAAAATAGTGTTAAGATTTCATACCAAAGATTTTTAAAAAATATTTTGAAAATTCTTGTTAAAACATACAATTTCTTCGGATTTCAAGGAGAGTGAGGAGATGAGTGAGATTTCGTTACTAAAATGTATATAAATCTATTAGACATTAGTCTATAAAATTAGTATCTCATCTAATTCCCAACTATAAAATATGTAAAAAAAATGGTTGGTAATTAGCATCTTAAAGTTAATATTTCAAGAATAATAGTTATCATTTCTACTTTTACCAAAAACTTTACCTACTTTTCGGTGTTATCTCTTAATTCCTACACTATAATTTCCAACCACGAATTTAGTTCTTAGATTATTCTTATGTTTATTTAATATTTTAATTATATTTTTTATATTTCGTTTTTTAGCCATGAACTACCTAAAGATAATAGCCTATTTTTTAATTATAACGGTTGCCAAAAGTGTCGCCCAACCAATTGATTCGATTGGCAGACAAATGGATACGGAAGCCATGACGATGACAACCACCAGACCGAAGCTGATCATTGAGGAAACGGAACCCATGATGTATCACTTCATCACCGAACATCGACCCACTTCTTTGGGCCAAAACTATTACATAAAACCTGGCCAATTGGTGGGGAGTTTTACCCTAAACTCTGGTAGCCTGCAAGTTCGGCACGAGGATAATGATGGAAAGCCAGTGGCCAGCAAGCAAAATATACTATTTGTGGCATATGCCAAGGATATGCCACAGAAAAATAAATAAAAATCAATTTATTTTAAAGGTTTTTTAAACTTCTTTTCTTTGGCTTGTCGTTGAGTCTTGGATTTCTTTTGTTGGCCCAACATCTTTATGGCTTCGAAGCCAAAAGGCAACTGATCTTTTTTCAAGATAGCTATTAACAGTCTATCCGTGAAACAAAAAAATCAATTAAACTACGCACCTCGAAAGGTGGGGAACAAAAAAAATAAATTGCTTTGTGATTTTTTTACGCTGAAAAAAAAGAGTAGAGAAATTTTGTAGTTAAAAGTATTATTTTTAGAAACCTGACTTTATTCTATTATTTATGTATCTTAATCGCTTTTAAATTATGACTCTTTTTTCTTCAAAAGATAACAAAAATTGAATACTAAATGAAATGATTTTTAAACAGCTATTGCCATAAATTCAAGCCCAGAATTCCTATCCATTTTTATGCAAATTCCACAATTGTTTTTATGCAATTTTTTTGTTTGTTGTCAATTCTATTAGACTCTTGCCTTAAGATTCAAACATTTTATTTTTAATTATATAAACTCACGCATTTAAGAGAGAATATATGGGGGATTTGAGGGGAAATCCGACCATTAAGCCCGCCGATATGTGGCGATTTATAATTAATGTGAGTGATGAGTAATCGTTTGGCGTGCGAGAAGCGGGCTTACAATTCGCATTTCAGATGAAAGATTGGGATTTTGAATCTCGGATTTCAGTTACTTAAGCCCTCCCGTTTCGTGTCTGATTCTGGCGGGGATTGGAGGCGATTATCCGCGCGAACTTCGCACCCGCGGCACACAAAACGCCACAGAACGGCGGGCATCATTAATTACTCGCGGCGACTTCCGAAATGGACAGGGCTAAAAATAAGTATAAACGCTCGAAATAAATAGAGGCTACGACATCCTCCAATCGCGCTATTCTTCATTTACACTGCACAGTAAAATTTGGAGTTTAGAAACTAAATAGAAGCAGTATGTTTCTTATGGAAAGCTAGAGGTAGCTAGAGGTTTAATCTATTAATATTTGTAAGCCTATTTTTTTGTTAAAATACATAATTATGTAATACTAAAACTAAAATACTATATTATAAAATGTATTATTTGGTTAAAGCCCCACCCCTCTTAGAATATAAAAATCTTAAAGCATATTAAGATAAATAAAATTTGATTTATGGGAAAAATGTTTCCTTAAAGTCTACTATTATTATTATATGTATATGTCTATTTATTCATTATTTTATACAAAAATAAGATTATAATTTTTTTTGAATATTTTAATAATATTCGCTTTAAAACCTATTCTTTATTCCCTTATTCTCGTTCCTTAATTTTGTATCTCAGTGCTGTTTAAACCAAAAGCCGCCAGACAGTAAGCGAAACTATCATCATTGCGTTCTAAGACTTTTGCTATTTATTTATTATTTTTATTTTTTCTTTTTTTTTTTGGTTGTTTTTAATTCTTTTGTGTTTGGTGTGCGTCTCGCTGGGGGACTGGGGAATGGCAAGTGCCTCGAAAGAACCGCACTGGCATTGCCCGAAGATCGCCTATAAAAGTCTTGGCCCACTGATCTTGGCTCACAGAGTTCCATCTGCCTCCTGAGTAGCTGGAACAGCGGTTGAAACCATTAATCGAAAATAGCAAAAATGGTAAGTCACTTGGATTATTTTCGAGATTTTTTTGTGGAAGGGGGAATAGCTCTTCATTTTCGGTAATTCAACGTATTCTCTCTTTCGCAGAATTCCTTTGGATTGATTTTGTTTTTGGCTATGGCCTTTGTGGGGTCGGTGATGCCATTGAGTAATTCCTACCTGCCGCCCAAGGTGGGCGCCCAGAGCGGTTATAGTGCGGCGGCCAGCAGCTCCTCCGGTTCCTATGCCTCTGCTCCGGCTGCCACTTATGCCCGAAGAGCACCCGCTGTTACCTACTCCGCTCCGGTGGCCTCCCATGGAACCTACTCCTCGGGAGGAGCTTACCATGGATCGTACTCGGCTCCGGTGACTTCCTACTCCTCAGGATCTGCTTCTCATGGTTCTTACTCCTCAGGAGGCTCTTCCCATGGATCCTACTCGGCTCCAGCTGCTTCCCTTGGATCTTATTCCTCTGGTTCGGCTTCCCATGGATCTTATGCCGCTCCCGTGCCCTCTTACTCCTCAGGATCTTCTTACGCCGCTCCTGCTGCTTCGCATAGAAGCTACTCGGCTCCTGTTGCTGCTCCTTCTAGGCAGTACCTGGCACCTGTCAAGAGCTATGCCGCTCCAGCTGCATCCTATTCGCTTTCCGGAGGATCCAGTGGCTCTTATTCGGCTCCAGCTGCCTCCCATAGAAGCTATTCCGCTCCAGTGGCTGCTCCCTCCAGGCAGTATCTTGCTCCGGCTTCCTCCCATAAAGGATATAGCACTGGAGGATCCTCATATGCCGCTCCTGCTGCATCTTACTCCGCTCCTGCCGCCACCTACTCCGCTCCAGCTACCACCTACTCGGCTCCAGCTGCCGCTTACTCCTCCTCTGCCGCCACCTACTCCGCCCCAGCCGCCTCCTACTCTTCGCCAGCCGCCTCAGCTCACCATGGATCATATGCTGCTGCTCCCAGGAAGACCTACTCCGCGCCGGCAGTTTCCCACGTCAGCTACTCCGGCTCTAGCCACGCCTCTGGTTACGGCCATGGCTCCTGCTCAGGTCACCTCCAAGGATCCGGACTCCGCGGTGGCCACAAGTCCGGAAGCTATGCCTCAAACGGTGGCTACGAGTACCGTCTGAAACACTAAGAGCATCTCTACAAAAACGAGTTCAAAACGATATTTTATCCAAGAAATTCTTTTTTTTTTATATTTTAATTGAAATAAAATTAAATAAAAAAAAAAATTATGTTGTTCAAGAGAAAATTAGTCTTTGAAGTAGTATGATACTGAAAGGTAGTCACTAAAAAAAAGTTTTTAATATAAATGATTAAAACTTTGACTAATTTGGGAGACTATGTTGTAAAGGTATACCCTTGGTATACCCCAAGTATACTGCAAGGGTATAAAAATAATAATTAAGAAATTAAGTAAGATTATCAAAAGAAAATTTTTGTTTATTTGTCTATCAAAAGTACATTCTGCAGAGTATTATATTTGAAAAATAGTTAATATTAAAATATAAAAAAATATTTTACTAGCTTTAAGTACCCTCCAGAAAAAAAAAAAAAAAAATTAAATAAGGAAATAAAAAATCCATCAAAATACCCGAAGGTATCCCTTTTTCAATTTTCATTTGAAATCGGAATCGGGATCGGAATCGCAGTAGAAACCAGGCAGCTGGAGTTAAAATGTGAAATTGTGAAACAGCACCAGCAAAAACAACAAAGGCAACTGCACAATTTAGAATAGACTAGCAAAAATAAAAATTAAAAAAAAATATTAAATAAATCAGCTTAAACACCGGAAAAACACAAGCAGAAGGAACTGAAGAGTCCACTGTACTAGTTACACATAAAAATAATAAGAAAAATAATAGGCATATAACCGAAAAATATTAAATAAATATTTAAATAAGAAAAAACAGCTTAAAACGCACTTTAAGACACAAACGATGCCACTGGCCATAGCTACCATTTGCGCTTTACAAACCACACAAAATATAAATAAAAAAAAAAAATAAATAAATAAAAAAAAAAAAAAAAAAATATTTAGTCAGCTGCTTGACTGTCCGACCGAGCGGACCAAACTGATTCTGATTTACGGAATCCAATCGACTTATATAGAAAATTCTGCGTTTATGGCCTACTAAGTTAGGAAGTCAACGAATTTACGATTTAGGGCTTTACACACGGCTGAATATGTAAGCCCTTTGAAGCTTCTAGAAATGAGTAATTTTGAATAAAATTTCCTATCTATCCGTACCTTCTCTTAAAAATCCATAAGTCCTTAAAAATAAGTTAATAAAAAATAAATATTTCATCAATATTTTAGTTTTAGTTTCGAATCTCGTTTATTTAGTAAAAAGCATTCATAATATTTTTTAGTAAAAAAAATAGCTTACTGCCTAGTGGGCAAAAAAAATTGTTATTTTATTGGAGGAAGTGTCCATTGCTGCTCCTAAGAAAGAGGACATCGATCCTAGTATACGTAGCCGCCGTTGCTGCCGTACTGGGTGTCCAGGCCGGAGTAGCCCGCATCTGCAGGAAGGTAGGAACGGGACGGTGTCACATACGAGGAATACTGTGGCACCGCATAGCTCCTGTAGCTGGAGGAGATCACCGGCGAGGCGTAGCTGCCACCGGTGGAATAGTAGCCTCCACCACTGGAGTACGAGGGGTAGGAGGAGTAGCCGGAGGAGTAACCGGAGTATCCGCCGGCCAGAGGAGGCAGATAGCTGCGGGACAAATGGGACACATCACCGGCGCAGAAGGCCAATGTGGCAGCAAGGATGACCAGTACGGTGAGGGAGTTCTGAGGAGTTCGATGATTACAATTAATAATTAATAAGATATTATAGTTAATACTAGAAATATTAATTTAGACAAATATTTAATATTTTTTTGTTTTTATTTTATTTTACTATTTCCTACCCAGAAAGTAATAGTCAGTAACTTACCATTTTTAAGATGGTATAGATTTTTTTGTATAAATTCTTATCGAAAGAGTCCTTTTGAGAGAATCGTTCTCACTCTTGTCTTGTCTAAACACCGCGATTGGAAGGCGACGAGCAACTGCTGATGATCTGCTTGGAGTCTCTAGTTTTTATATAGGTTTGCTTCTAAGCCCGGTTTGTGCAACCAAATCAGATGCCATACTTTACAACCAACACCGATCCGGAACGCCTTGGTGCGGACATGTCGCCGGACGCAGAGCTCATTACTCAACGGGCACAACCCGTTGGACAGATGACACGGGTGCCGGGGACAGGGGCCACAAGACAGAAGACAGTAGACTGTGGAGAATTCTTCCCCTAGTTACCCAGCTCCCCTGCTCCTCGGCTTGGTGGTCGTCATGTTCGGCTGTCATCGTCATGTTAGCACCATGGTGTGTGTCCCACGACTCCCGGCGGGCGAAGCTTCCAAATTGTCTGGCCCTGGAAAAACCACGTTCATAGAGGGTAATACACACGAAAAAATTATCAAAATCTTGAGATATATTTATTAATAAATACAAAATATTCATTATTACTTATTAAAGTACTTATTTTTACTTCAAGCCCGTTTATTACAATTTTTATTTAATCATTACTTTATAAATGATTTGTAAATGATATTTAATTATTTTAAAAATTATTTTATTTAGGAGTTTAAAAACTTAAATATTTATGTTTTATTTTTTTGAATATCTGAAGTAACTTCATATTCACTTGTAAAATTAAAGTAGAGTAGAAACTTTAACTAGATCCTAATTTCTAATATATTTAGATATAAAAAATTTTCAATTCTTAACAAAAATGTGATGATAGGTATTAATAATTTATAATGATTCGAGAAAATTCAAGATTTAAATATTTTAAAATTATACGATTTTTCAAAATACGTTTTTATTACTGGAATACAGATGATACAGATATCTATTTAAAATTCCATATCAATGTCAAGTCTTATGTTAGCCTTAACCAAAATAAATTTGAAATATTTTGTATTAGTTTAAAAAACTTGTGGTTAATATTTTTAAGCTCTGGGATTATTTTATTTAATGTTTGTAATGTAATACATGTTTTAGGCACTTGGCTCTCTATATTCCTTCAGT
This sequence comes from Drosophila pseudoananassae pseudoananassae, assembly GCA_018153035.1. Taxonomy (NCBI): domain Eukaryota; kingdom Metazoa; phylum Arthropoda; class Insecta; order Diptera; family Drosophilidae; genus Drosophila; species Drosophila pseudoananassae. The sequence goes on from JAECXR010000046.1 coordinate 413,686, forward strand.
TTATGGGCATCTCCAGTAAGACTATTTTTTAAATAAAATCCTATTTTTCTCAGTGTAATGTGTCATACCTCTGTGCTTGTTTTTTTACCTTTATGAGTGCACCACGCCCCCTACGGCGTGAGAAAGGGGAGTCGTACCCGCACTCGCTCTTCCTAAATTATACAATTTGTGAGTGAGTTTAAGGTTTCGGTTTCTAAACAATTCGGGTTTTTTGTTTTGTGAGACTACCTCTGCAGTTTTGTATTTGTTTCATTGTTTATTATTATTCTTATTTTTATTATTTTTATTTTTTTGTTATGACTTTTTGCGGTCGACGGCTAAAATGCTTTGGTCTTGTTTATATGTCGTCGCTCATAAATCTCGGGGGGCATAACCGTTATTAATTGTTGCAATTGGAATGGGTCATTCCAGGTGTTTCGAGTTTCTCGGGTTCCCACTGCAATCCGAATCCAAATATAAATCCACAATCCAAGCTAATGCTAAAGCCAAAATTAAATCTGTATTTGAATCCGAAACGAAGTCCATTCCAAATCATCCGAATCGCTGACATCATAACGACATCGCCAGGCAATTAATCAATCTGTATTTGGTGCAGTTCTCACCTCAGTCCTTTTCTGAAATTCCAAAACAAACTTTAACAATATGATGGACTTTCGTTTCATTTAAATAGATCAGCTTGTGATATCTTTTTCCACTGAAAAAAGTTTCTAAAGAATTTAAAACAATGTTATTTTTTGAAAATAGGATTCAAATAAATTAAAATATGACCGTTTGTATATATTGTATAATATTAGTGTGTCCTTAGGTTTTTTTTTAAAATATACTAAAGCTTTTATTGAAACTGAAAAACATTAGTCTTATTAACTCAAAACTACTTAACAATGTTAAAGTATTTTGCATATTGACAAAATTTTATTTTTAATATGGAACGCTTTAAAATTAAGCTTGAGATGTAAGACCAAAATACTTTTATTTTTTATTCAAGCATTGTTCAATTAATTCATTAGTTCATTAGAATATTAAGTTCTTTTTTTTGTGGCGTGTTTGTAATATATAAAAAAAAATATAAAGTAAAAAAAGGTTTTTAAAAAATGGATTTTTCAACTTTTTTTAAGATAAAATATCAAATAGTATGTTTTAACTAAACTAGTTTTAAAAGAACCTTTTTTTAACCTTTGATAATCTACTTTATTTTGACTTGTTCCGATCATGTTAAAAATTAAATTGACTTGTTAAAATTTAAAGAAAAAAAAACTTTAAATAAAAAAAAGTTAAAAATAAATTACCTGAAGGTTAATTTTTTGAAAATTCGTTTGAAATTCAAATCAAAAAGAAAGCTTCAAAATTAAAGTGACCAGATCCCATAGTGGCCAGATGGTAGGTAGGATGGTATGCTAGGCTTCCGAACGGTTCCCTTCCAAGGCCGATCTGGGCGGGAACCTTCCAAGCACCGTCTCGGGGAACCTCGAGCTCGTTCAATTAGCTTTCAGCTTTCCAAGCTGCTAGCCGTGAGTGGTCCACGTTTTCCCTTCTTTGTTCCCTGTTTTTCCTTGTCTTATTCGTGGTATTTGTTGCGTTTTAATCTTTGTGTATTTGCGTTGAATGTTCCCGCGGGTGGAGCACTGCCATCCACTGGAGACCCAGGAGGAGATCACGGGCCCGGGGCCCAAGATGAGAGCAGGCGGCGACCAGAGATTCAACCTAACCTCCATTGCCAACCAGACACGCGCTCGCGATCTGGCCAGGTCGCCCAGGATCAGTCACAAGGGACATGGACACGGATGCGGAGGCCGGTATGAATGTGTGGCAGCGATTCTGCTACTATGCTGTGCGATTCTTGCCACCGCGTCGGGATCCGAGGACGCGGGGACATGCGAGGCAGGACAATTCCGGTGCAGAGACGGCGGATGCATCTTACTGGCGAAGATGTGCGACGGACATGGAGACTGCAAGGACGGCACAGACGAATTGGACTGCGGTAAGGCCACTGTTTTTTTCCCCAGAAAGTGCATAATACGAGTGCTATTCCTTTCCAGACTACCGACTGTGCCGAGAGCCACATTGGTTCCCGTGTGCCCCGCCACACGGCGCCTGCCTGGCAGCGGAACTAATGTGCAACGGCATCGACAATTGTCCTGGCGGCGAGGACGAGCTCAACTGCCCCGGCCGATCCCTGTTCCCCCAGCGGCGGCGCAACTGTTCTAGCTCGGAGTGGACCTGCCAGCAGGACCGCACCTGCCTGCCCCTGGAACTGATGTGCGACGGCCGGGCGGACTGTCCTGACCGATCCGACGAACTGGACGGATGCGAGCGCCAGAAAACGGAGGCCAACTGCCCCCCGGAGGGCCACCTCTGCGCTAACGGACGGTGTCTGAGGCGGAAGCAGTGGCTCTGCGATGGTCACGACGACTGCGGCGACGGAAGTGATGAGAGAGCTTGTGGTGAGTCTGAGGGATTTAAAAAAATATCACTTCTTTCCAAGACCTTTTTGGGGTTTTGATTCTCTTTTCTTTAAATTTCCAATAATTTCCATTAACTTTAAAAGTTTAGCTTAAAAATAAATAATTATAATTAGTGTATTTTATATATATTTTTTTTTTATTACATTCTTAATTATATATTACATTTATTAAGTAATAGAACCTAGATACCATCTAGTTTGTAAGTTTAAAGCAACTTTTTATTTCAATTCAGTTTAGAGAGTCAAACACAAAAGCGTTTTTGTTTTTTAATTTTGAAAATCAACTTAAAATTTCTTTGTTATTTTATAATACTATAAATGATTAAAAAAATTTAAGATAATCGGTTAAAACTGATAGAGATATGACAATTTTTAAACACGTTCATACATATGTTTTTTTCTAATTAGGTTTTTAAAATTTTAAAGAGTTTTTTTCATAACTCACAGTCTGCGCCCATAGTTTTTTAAAAATTCTATTCTTTTTGAACAATTTTGAACGCAATTTTTGTAAATTCTTTAAGGGCTAACGCTATTTAAGAGCCTAATCTTTTAATTATTAAAAAATACATATATATTTTTTTTGCTAAGCTTTCATTCCTTCATTTTATTCATAGGTACAAACATATGTAAATATATATATTTTCCAAAAAAAAAAATTAGAGTTCGAAAACTATACCAAAACTATTAGTTACCAACTTTTGGATATATAATTTTAAGTCTTTGTTGTAGAACTAAGCTATCATGAACTCATATTTAAGAAATTACCTTAAGTATCGTCCAACTATATTCATTGTAACTCTGTATTTTGTAACAACTGATTTAATTTTAACTCCACTCCCGCCTAAATTCTTTTTTCGTTTAAAGTTCTGCTATTTTCCATCCTTGTTTCAATTTTTTAAGAGCCAACTTCCTATGGAAATATGGCCACTTCGGCAAACATATAGGATTTTAAGGGCTGGTTCTGAAATTTGTGAAATTAAGAATTTAAGTTTCCCTGTTTGCCTTTTTTCTTTCTGAACACTTTTACGCAGCATATAAGTCGGAAGGGCAGAGATCGGACGACTTTATCGACTAAAATACCTTTTTTAAATAATTAATCTATTTATAAAATAAAGTATTTCTCTTAATAATAATTTAACTATTTATCTGACAAAGATGTCCTTGTCCTTTTATATTTACGACTATCTTTTTAATTTTGTTTCAATTTAAATCTGGACTATTTTAAATTGGTTTAAGGTCGTTTTAAATAAAAACCAACTGATTAAGGTAAGGGTATGTTAACCCTATCCTTGATGGTTGACCCTATCCCTGTCCAAGATCTAACTCCCACTCTACTCCTTCTACAGAAAACCTTTGTCAACCGCAGATGGGAAAGTTCATGTGCCGGAACAAGGAGGCATGCCTGCCCCTGAGCGATGCCTGCGATGGACACCGCGACTGCTCCGATGGCAGCGACGAAGCCGAAGGATGCCACTCGCCACCGGACTGCGCGGCCAAGAAGTGTGCCCCGAACGCCACCTGCCATATGATGCCCAGCGGAGGAGCCGAATGCCACTGTCCGGCGGGCTTCCGGCAGGCCAAGTTCGAGGACAAGTGCGTGGACATTGACGAGTGCCTGGAGAGCGAGCAGGAGCAGAAGGACGTGTGCAGTCAGAGGTGCGAGAACCACACCGGAGGATTCCAGTGCGTCTGCGACGAGGGCTACCAGCTGGCCAGGGACAACCGGACGTGCCGGGCCATGGCCACAGCTTCCGCAACGGACCAGGCGCCACTGCTCCTCTACACGACCCAGATGACGGTGATGGGAATGCACCTGCATGAGGACAACGACCGGAATCATGTCTTTCTGGTGGCCGGGAATCTGACCAAAGTGATCGGCGTGGCCTACGACGGCAGTCACATCTACTGGACGAACATCCAGAACGAGGCCGAGAGCCTGGTGCGGGCGCGGGGCGATGGCTCCCAGGCGGAGACGCTGCTGACCTCCGGTCTGGATGCTCCCGAGGACCTGGCCGTGGACTGGCTGACCCAGAACATCTACTTCTCGGACAATGCCATGCGACACATAGCCGTCTGCTCGCACGACGGACTCAACTGCGTTGTCCTGGTCACCCAGGATGTTCACCAGCCGCGCTCCCTCGCCCTGTGGCCCCAGAAGGGTCTCATGTTCTGGACGGACTGGGGCTCCCGGCCGATGATAGCCAGGGCCTCCATGGACGGGACTCGCTCGCGGCTAATTGTCAGCGACAACATTCACTGGCCGAACGGTATCGCCCTGGACATGCACCAGCAGCAGGGCAGGATCTACTGGGTGGACGCCAAGCTGGGCAGCGTCCAGACCGTCCGGATAGACGGCTCCGGCCGGCGCACCATTCTCGACGGCGTCCTGAAGCATCCCTACGGGCTGGCCCTGTTCGAAGATCAGCTGTTCTGGTCAGACTGGGTCACCAAGAGCGTCCACTCGTGCCACAAGTTCACCGGCAAGGGACATCGTGTCCTGGCCAAGGATCGCACCATCTACGCCGTCCACGTCTACCATCCGGCCAAGCAACCTCATTCCTCCCACGGCTGCCAGACGGCCAGCTGCTCCCACTTCTGTCTCCTGGCCGAGCCGGAGGCGGGCGGGCACAGCTGCGCCTGTCCGGACGGCATGCGCCTGGCGGCGGACCAGCAGCGCTGCATTCGGACGGAGAAGCGCCAGCGCCTGTTCGTCGGACTGCAGCGCGTGCTCCTCGAGATCGAGCACACGGCCTTCGGCCGGCATGCGGTCAGTGCCTCGCATGTCCTGGAGGGGTACATCGACGAGATGGTCTACAATCCCGTGAACGGCAGCCTCATCATCGCGGACAACAGGCAGCGGATCATTTTCGAGTACCACCCGGCGGACAAGTACATGGAGCGCCTGGTCAGCAACCTGGGCAATGTCAGTGCTTTGGCTTTCGACCATCTCAGCCGGAACATCTACTGGGCGGACGCGGAGAAGGGCGTGGTCGAGCTGCTTTCCCTGCAGACCCGCGAACGGGCTCTGATCCGTCTCTTCCCCGGGCAGGAGTGGCCCGTGGGCCTGGCAGTTGCACCCGGCGAGGGCCACTTGTACGTGGTCCTCAAGTCACGGAGGCGCAGCCACATAGACCGGATCCCGCTGAGCGGCAAGGGCGAGCAGGTGCACGTGGTCGAGGACGACCTGGGCGACGATGACTTCAAACTGGCCATAGACCCGGAGACACACACTCTATTCTGGTCGGACAGCGATCTGGGCCGGATAAGCTACACGGACTACCGGACCGTCCAGCCGCAGATCTTCCGCGGCAAGCTGCGGCGTCCCTATGCCCTGACCCTCGTCCAACAGGATCTGTTTTGGAGCGAGATGAACTCCAATGGCATATACTGGGCGCACAAGAACAACCTGGGTCCCCGCAAACGGATCAACGTTGAGCCCAAGGATGGCCCCGTAACGGCCCCCCGCATGATACCACTGGCCGCCAGTTCCCTGCCCCCCAAGGACACCCATCCCTGCCAGCAGCAGAACGGCGGCTGCTCCCACATCTGTGTGGGCGAGGGCGCCTACCACACCGTCTGCCTCTGTCCGGCGGGTTTTGTGTTCCGGGACGCCGGCAATCGCACCTGCATGGAGGCTCTCGACTGCGAGTTCCGGTGCGGAAGCGGCGAGTGCCTCACCATGGCCCATCGATGCAACAAGCACCGGGACTGCCTGGACAGCTCCGACGAGACGGACTGCGACGAGGAGCACCGCCGGCGAACGAAGGTCATGTGCTCCGGGCGGCAGTTTGCCTGCCACAGTGGCGACCAGTGCGTCGACAAGGACCGACGCTGCGACGGCCGCAAGGATTGCCACGACCAGTCCGATGAACAGCACTGCGAGAAATTCGGTGAGTGTTTCAATTAACTTTCCAGAAGTATAATAATAATATATATGATACCCCCTTTCCTATCCCTCCCTTCCAGACAAGACGAAGAAATGCCACACCCACCAGCACGCCTGCGACAACGGCAAGTGTGTGGACGCCAGTCTGCGATGCGACGGAATGAACGATTGCGGCGACGACTCCGACGAGCAGCACTGCGGCGACTCGGCTGTGGGTTGCGAGGAGGGAATGTTCCGGTGCAGCAGCGGATCCTGCCTGCCGGCAGGCTGGGAGTGCGACGGGAAGATCGACTGCAGCGACGGCTCGGACGAGCACGACAAGTGCGGGCGACGCAGCTGCCCGCCGGATATGCACCGCTGCCTGCTGGGTCAGTGTCTGGACAAGAAGCTCATCTGCAACGACCACAACGACTGCGGCGACGGATCCGACGAGCTGAACTGCAACGCAGAGACCAAGTCGAACATATCCTGTCCCGCGGATAAGTTCCAGTGCACGAGCAATCTGAGGATCTGTCTGCCGCAAAGGGCGCGATGCAACGGTACGGCCGAGTGCCCGCGCGGCGAGGACGAGGCGGACTGCGGCGACATGTGCGGGATCGAGGAGTTTCAGTGCCGCTCCGGTGGGCAGTGTATCCGGCGGGAGTTCCGCTGCGATGGCGACCGTGACTGCAGCGACGGATCCGACGAACTGGCTTGCGAACTGGTCCTAAAGAACCGCAACCAGACGCAGGGCATCCGACCGGAGGCCAGTCCCTCGGGCAGGCCGTGTCGGGCCAGCTTGTTCGATTGCCGGGACGGACAGGAGTGCGTGGACATGTCTCGGGTATGCAACGGCTTCCCCGACTGCTCCAACGGAATGGACGAGGGCCCCCAGTGCTCCACCGCCTGCTCCAAGTCCTCGTGCCAGCACAAGTGTCGGGCCACGCCCTCCGGGGCCGTGTGCTCCTGCCACGATGGCTACCGCCTGGACGGCGATCAGCGCAGCTGTGTGGACGTGGACGAGTGCCAGGAGCAGCAGCCGTGCGCCCAGCTCTGCGAGAACACCCTTGGCTCCTACCAGTGCCAGTGCCATGCGGACTTCATGCTGCGCCAGGACAGGGTCAGTTGCAAGAGCCTCCACGCCGCCACCGCCCTGCTCTTCACCAGCTACAACGAGGTCATGAACATGACGGAGCAGCCGGTAATGCTGGAGGTGGCCTGGTCGGCCAACGACTCGCGCATCTCCGGCTTCGACGTGGACGTGAAACGGCAGATGGGCTACTTCTCCTCCGAGGAGGAGGGTCTCCTCTACCAGATCGACCTGAAAAACAAGAGACGCATCCGTGGTCTAGCCGTGGATGCACCCACTAAGCTCTCCGTCGACTGGGCCACTGGGAATGTATACGTCCTGAGCGGGGGCAGTGCCGCCCTGGAGATCCTGGCCTGCAGCTTCGAGGCGGGCATGTGCGGACGCGTCGTGAAGGTGAAGAGCCCGCGGCATCTCAAGAACCTGGCCGTCGATGGCTATCATTCGCGGCTCTTCTATGTGGCCCTGCGGTCCGAGGGCCTGGGTCACTCCCAGTCGGAGCTGCATATGTCCCGTCTGGACGGTAGTCGCCACGAGTTACTTCTGCAGCGGAGCGACAGCTACGTATCCGCCCTGACCACCGATCCCCACCAGCAGCTGCTCTACTTTGTGGACCTGCACACCCGTACGTTGGAGCGGATGCCGTACAGGCCGCGGAACGGGCCCCAGAGGCGTCCGGAGGTGATGCTCAAGAAGTCAAACGCCCTTCTCCAGCCCTCCGGTCTGAGTGTCTTCGAGAACCACGTCTACATCGTCAATCTGGGCGCCAAGGAGGCGGTACGATGCCGAATGTACGGCTCCCGCATCTGCAATTTCATCAACCTTAACGTCCTCAATGCCCAGGACGTGATGGTGGCAGCCGCTTCGCGCCAGCCCCAACCCGCTGCCCATCCCTGCGTCCAGGCCCACTGCCGGGGGATGTGCATCCAGGCGGACTATGGCTACGAGTGCATGTGCGGCCACCAGAAGGTGGCTGAGGGCGAGCACTGTCCTCATGGCTCCGGCAATGAAGTCTTCCTGGAAGCCAAATACTCTACATCCATGTCGTCGTCTTCCTCATCCGATAACCAGGGGACATCCTCCCACTGGTGGCTGGTCCTGTTACTCATAGCAATTGGATCCCTGGTGGCCGGACTCGGGTACATGTACTTCCAGTACCGGCAACGCGGTCACAGGGATCTCAACATTAACCTGCACTTCCAGAATCCGCTGGCGACGCTCTCCAGCTCCGATCCCAAAGCCACCGAATCCGCCGCCGTCGTGGAATTCGCTCCAGAGCAAGGCTACGGATCCGAGGAGACATCGAATCAAACGGCTACCGGCATGGCTGCTCCGAACGTGTTCCAGCGATTCATGCGCTCCCGCCAGTCGAGGGACGACCCCATGGCCACCGAATTGCTGCTCGATACCCCGAGAGTGAGTTAAACTTTAAGAAGGGCCATTGGCTCGAAGAATTAAGCGACTCAATAATTATACAAATTTCCCTTTCAAAAGGCAAGCACCGTACACTCGCTGGAGGGAGAACGACAAAGAATCGGAGTACCGGACATCCTGGTGGCAGACTATGACGACACTGCCCCTCCGGCCGGACAGTACGGCGGACGCTTCCCAGGCGATGATCCGCATGCATGACCTGTGTCGTAAATAGTTCAAATTCACTGCGATTTTATATTAATTGTTAAATTTAAATTAATTTGTTAAATGGTTTGGCTGCTTAAGTGTATTTACTAAATATGTCTACAAAATATACAAAAAGGAGAAGTAATAAAAAAATATATAACATACTTTGAGGCATTTGCTTTGTGGTTGTGGACTTGGCTAAGTGCTTGTTTCTATTTTCTCAGCTTTTCAAATTGATGAGTTTTGGAGCTTTATTTCAAAAATTCAAAATAATGTAAGGCCTCTAAATAAGATAACTTAATTGCAATAAGTTTATCCTTTTTATCTCCTTTCTTTTTCTTAAAAAATATTTAAGGCTGTATTAAGCAAAATGTTACCTTCCATATGGCTATATCTTCCCCAATTCTCATCCGATTACCAAACGGAGTACCTTAAACGATTGCTAGGTCGATTCCCCACCGTTCTGCATCAAAATCCTGAGACAAAATATTTTTTAGATTTTTTGTCCATTTTTCGTGATGGGATCCCTTGAAATTGGGGTTTTCCTCTATATGGCCCATGGGGATGGCTATATCTTTCCCAGTTCTCATCCGATTCTCAAGCGGAGTACCTTAAACGATTTCTAGGTCGATTCCCCACCGTTCTGCATCAAAATCCTGAGACAAAATATTTTTTTGATTTTTTGTCCATTTTTCGTGATGGGATCCCTTGAAAATGGCATTTTCCCCTATATGGCCCATGGGGATGGCTATATCTTCCCCAGTTCTCACCCGATTCTCAAGCGGAGTACCTTAAACGATTTCTAGGTCGATTCCCCGCCGTTCTGCATCAAAATCCTGAGACAAAATATTTTTTTGATTTTTTGTCCATTTTTCGTGATGGGATCCCTTGAAAATGGCATTTTCCCCTATATGGCCCATGGGGATGGCTATATCTTCCCTAGTTCTCATCCGATTCTCAAGCGGAGTACCTTAAACGATTTCTAGGTCGATTCCCCACCGTTCTGCATCAAAATCCTGAGACAAAATATTATTTTGATTTTTTGTCCATTTTTAGTGATGGGATCCCTTGAAAATGGCATTTTCCCCTATATGGCCCATGGGGATGGCTATATCTTCCCCAGTTCTCATCCGATTCTCAAGCGGAGTACCTTAAACGATTTCTAGGTCGATTCCCCACCGTTCTGCATCAAAATCCTGAGACAAAATATTTTTTTGATTTTTTGTCCATTTTTCGTGATGGGATCCCTTGAAAATGGCATTTTCCCCTATATGGCCCATGGGGATGGCTATATCTTCCCCAGTTCTCATCCGATTCTCAAGCGGAGTACCTTAAACGATTTCTAGGTCGATTCCCCACCGTTCTGCATCAAAATCCTGAGACAAAATATTTTTTTGATTTTTTGTCCATTTTTCGTGATGGGATCCCTTGAAATGGGGTTTTCCCCTATAGGGCCCATGGGGATGGCTATATCTTCCCCAGTTCTCATCCGATTCTCAAGCGGAGTACCTTAAACGATTTCTAGGTCGATTCCCCACCGTTCTGCATCAAAATCCTGAGACAAAATATTTTTTTGATTTTTTGTCCATTTTTCGTGATGGGATCCCTTGAAAATGGCATTTTCCCCTATATGGCCCATGGGGATGGCTATATCTACCCCAATTCTCATCCGATTCTTAAGCGGAGTACCTTAAACGATTTCTGGGTCGATTCCCCACCGTTCTGCATCAAAATCCTGAGACAAAATATTTTTTAGATTTTTTGTCCATTTTTCGTGATGGGATGCCTTGAAAATGGGGTTTTCCCCTATATGGCCCATGGGGATGGCTATATCTTCCCCAGTTCTCACCCGATTCTCAAGCGGAGTACCTTAAACGATTTCTAGGTCGATTCCCCACCGTTCTGCATCAAAATCCTGAGACAAAATATTTTTTTGATTTTTTGTCCATTTTTCGTGATGGGATCCCTTGAAAATGGCATTTTCCCCTATATGGCCCATGGGGATGGCTATATCTTCCCCAGTTCTCACCCGATTCTCAAGCGGAGTACCTTAAACGATTTCTAGGTCGATTCCCCGCCGTTCTGCATCAAAATCCTGAGACAAAATATTTTTTTGATTTTTTGTCCATTTTTCGTGATGGGATCCCTTGAAAATGGCATTTTCCCCTATATGGCCCATGGGGATGGCTATATCTTCCCCAGTTCTCATCCGATTCTCAAGCGGAGTACCTTAAACGATTGCTAGGTCGATTCCCCACCGTTCTGCATCAAAATCCTGTGACAAAATATTTTTTAGATTTTTTGTCCATTTTTCGTGATGGGATCCCTTGAAAATGGGGTTTTCCTCTATATGGCCCATGGGGATGGCTATATCTACCCCAATTCTCATCCGATTCTTAAGCGGAGTACCTTAAACGATTGCTAGGTCGATTCCCCACCGTTCTGCATCAAAATCCTGAAACAAAATATTTTTTAGATTTTTTGTCCATTTTTCGTGATGGGATCCCTTGAAATTGGGGTTTTCCTCTATATGGCCCATGGGGATGGCTATATCTACCCCAATTCTCATCCGATTCTTAAGCGGAGTACCTTAAACGATTGCTAGGTCGATTCCCCACCGTTCTGCATCAAAATCCTGAGACAAAATATTTTTTAGATTTTTTGTCCATTTTTCGTGATGGCCCATGGGGATGGCCATATCTTTCCCAGTTCTCATCCGATTCTCAAGCGGAGTACCTTAAACGATTTCTGGGTCGATTCTCCACCGTTCTGCATCAAAATCCTGAGACAAAATATTTTTTAGATTTTTTGTCCATTTTTCGTGATAGGGCCCAATTCCCCAATCTTCCCCAATTCCCAGGGAATGGGAGTGACGCGGGCAAAGGGAGTCCGGATCAACGACGTTGTGGCAGGAAAAATGCGTCAAGTTTAAGCTTTAAATGTCTTTTCATATAGTAGACCTTGAATACTCACTTGTCAAGTTTGTTTAACTGAAACACAGGCTCGATTCAATAAGCCCAGTACACATACTTAGTACTCTTAGAATAAACAGAAATAATTAAATCAAATCTGCAGTATATTCGCAAGTTCTCAAATCCAACAACAAGATGGTAATTGTGCGTGGCATGTACGAGGTCACTGAAGTGGTGGCCGCCTCCATGAGCTGTGTGGGCTTCTACCTTTGTGGCTACAACATAGTACCGCTGATGTATCCCCATGATCTGTCGTCGATGTTGTTCATGCTGTCGGTCGTGTTTCTACTGAACCATGCGAGGGTCCTATTACTGGCGCCGGTGGAGCAATCGTGGCGTTTCTTTCTGGAGCTGGGATGTTGTTATCTGTGCACCCAGCTTACAGTGCTCTGGGTGTGGGACCCATTCCATTCTCAGCTGCATGTGCTGCGGGATTTAATAGTCGACACTCGACCCGTTTTGAATCTCCTGGTCGATTGTCCCAACCTGTTCATGTTCATTCGCCAGGACTGTTGGTACATTGTGAAGCTGACTACTGCCATCCTGATCACATACAGGACGGTACGGTTTACTCACGCCCTGGATTATGTGCTGCCCGGACGGCGTCGGTACCAGTACACCGAACGCGTAGCTCCTGATCAAAGATTCGACGAATTTGGGAACCGCCCACGTCGGCGCAACAATCTCCGACAAAGACGAGGGCGATAAGCGAAGAACTGAAGAAATCTCTGATAGATTACTAAGAATTCAATGTGAATTAGTCCCCCATTAACTATTATCAAGAACTGTACACGCTTTCTACCAAGCATATATGCTTGAAAGAGCAGAGCTCTTACCCTCAGACTAAATATCAATAGTTGTTTAAATTTCGCGCCCTCAACCACAAATCACTTGTATCTTATCCCTAGAAAAAGAGAATAGGAAGCTAAGATCGAGCAAAAATAAAGAAGGCCAATAGACAAACAAAATTGTGTTTTAAGGTATTTTTTTAAGAAAGGTAAAAGATGATAAAATAATTGGTTCATTAAAATCAAAAGACTTCAATAACAAACTTGTTGCTTGCTGATACACTTGTAAAAAATAAGATCAACTTCAAAATAAACTTATAATTCTTTTGCTGTGAAATGTAGCCACAAATGCCAGCATAGAACGAGATCTTCCACAGCCCGCTGTGGGTGGCTTGGGAATGGGACACATATCTGGCTCCTTTAGCATTAAAACCTTAGTAAGAGTAGGAATCGAAATGGAACACCGCTTAAGGTGCGGATTTATTCATACTTTAAGAGTTGTACATATATCTAAACTCTTTCTATATTTCTGTTTTTCAGTCCCGATTCTAAGATACTGGTAGTACTGCATGACTTCACCCTGTGTGGAGGATGAACTGGATGATAAGGACTCTCGCCAGGAAGGTTTCATACCATTCTCCTATTGTGCTCCATGCAATACTCAGTTGGCGGATCTGGCCATAAAGAAGAAACTTCCTAGAGATCAATGTCTGGAGACAGACTCCTAGAGACAGACTCCAAAGGACTCCAAATTCCAAGTTTTTTTTGCCTCAAGCCCCCCATGGAAAAGCACATGGAATTGCAGTTAAAAAAATATGCATAACATTTTAATAACATTTTCAACATTTTGTACTTAATTTACAAAAAAAAAAAATGTATGTATATATATATATGTATAATCTGTTATAACAATGGAAGAAATTCGTTTGGGACTTCCCTAAGTTTCTAGATACTAGAAGATAATTGACAAACAGAATAATGGTTATACATGGCCTATATAATGTTCTCTATATATGTATATGTTTTTATCAGTGTATATATCAGATGCGAATAATGGGTTGTTATGAAAATAGTATAATAACCTTTTGCCTAAAATAATTTTGAAGCTTCAACAACCCTAAGACTGAGACTTATCCGAACAAAAAAAAAACCGAAATTAAATCATTAGAAGATTAAAGAATTTAGAATTAAGGATAGGGGTATGTGGTTGTTTGGAATAATTTAAATATCCTTGGTGGCTAAAGCTATTTTGTGCCCGGGAGCAACGGAAACAGAGGAAGAGGACGAGGACGAGGATGAGGAGGAGATGCTGGATTTGGAGGCCCAGCTAGATGCACTGCCTCAGACAGACTTAATGAGACGATCCTGGCGCTCGAAGAGTTTCGTTTTATTTGCCAAAGTCTCGGCGGCGGTGGCTATGACACCATTGGTGGTAGTGGTGGCACTGGCCAAGGCCACGCTGGTCAGGCGATCCTGCATCAGGGTGGTGAGGCACTCACGGAAAGCCAGGAGGAACTCATCGGCGTTGTCCCGGTTGAAGCACATGGGCGGCTTTAGCTTGATCACGTTGTCGTTGGGGCCGTCGGAAGAGACCAGGACGTGGTGAAGCTGCTTCATACGATTGACCACCCAGTGGGCGGACTTCTTGTCCGGAGTACGGGCCTCCCTCTCCCGGACCAGCTCAATGCCTACGAACAGTCCCGCGCCGCGCACATCCCCGATGCACTCGAAGTCCTGCTTGAGGCGATTGCACTCCCGGACCAGGTAATCACCCAGGACGTGGGCCTTCTGCTGCAGATTCTCCTCGTCGATGATCCGCATCACGGCATTGGCGATGGCACAGGACACTGGGTTGCCGCCGTACGTATTGAAGTAGGCCACTCCGGTGGCATGGAAGGCCTGGGCGATCTCCGGCGTGGTGACCACCGCACCCACGGGATGTCCGTTGCCCATCGGCTTGGCCACACTGACGATGTCGGGGACAACGCCCTGCATCTCGAAGGCCCAGTAGTGGCTGCCCACTCGGCCGAATCCCACCTGGACCTCGTCGGCGATGCAGACGCCTCCGGCGGAGCGCACCGCCTCGTAGACGGCCTGGAAGTATCCCGCCGGGGGCAGGATCTGTCCGCCGCAGCTCTGCAGGCTCTCGGCAATGAAGGCGGCCACGCCCTCGCCCTTAGCCAGCTGCCTCTCGCAGATCTCCTCGATGGGCCGGGCATACATGGCGGCCATATCCGCGTCGGGATGCATCTTGTCCGTGAACTGTCCGCCATAGATGTCCGGGCAGGGGGCCACATGGACGTAGTCGGGCTTCTTCTCGCCTCCGGGCTGGTTGAACTTGTAGGGAGACACCTCCATTACCGACTGCAAGTGTCCATGATAGGCACTGTAAGAAAAAGGGCGGTAGGTTTTTAGTTATTTATTTAGAAGATCTTTTAAGGAAGATTGAAGATATATTTTTAAAAAAACTCACTGGTCCAAAGTGATGACATCTTGGCGCTTGGTGAAATTCCTGGCCAAACGCAGAGCCAGATCGTTGGCCTCCGACCCGGAGTTGACGAAGAAACAGACGGAGAGTGGTTCCGGCATCTTGCTGGTCAGGGTCCGGGCGCACTGGACGAGTTCGTCGTGCAGGAAGCGATTGTTGGTGGAAATGGTGGCCATTTGCAGGGCCCCGGCACGCACTACCTCCGGATGACAGTGGCCCACTGCAAAAATAAAGAAAGTTGGTATAAATAAATATTGGTATAATAAAGAAATTTCAGAACAAAAAAAAACCTAGCAAAGATTACCGAAAACGTATTTATAGATTTTTAGGTTTGGTGATTAGCTTTTAGGGTCGCACTGCAACCACTTGTCTGGAGATAGTCTCATTTCTGTAGAGGCGTGAACCCCAAAAATAAAACCCAATCAGGCACGTGATTTTACGCTGTCCGTTCAAATGCCCCTGTGTGTCCGTTTGTCCGTGTGTCCGTCTGTTTGATTATCACACCGTTTGCGCATCAAAAAATGCGAATAGAAAACACCCCGGGACAGACAGGCCCGGGTCCGTATTGTGTGCACTCGTCATCGGCCCATCATCATCATCATCGTCGGCGTGAGTAGGCCCCGACGGATGAGCGATAAGTCTACGGTACTGGGTCCCCAGTATACCCCCGGACTGCCACTCCGGCCATTCCGGCCCTCGTTATTTTCAACGTTTGGGGGTCAACTACTCGACGCCGATTGTGCTTCTAATTCTGTCACGGATTTATTGCGGTCGTAGTCGTTGGCCTCCTCTATATGATAAGCCCAGAGACTGGCACTACGGATCACGTGAAGTACACGCGATGCCTTCACGTTTCTAGTTTTCTTTGATATCATTTTATTTTTCTAGTGTTATAATGCAGCACTAAGATTTCCATTCCAAATTGCGTCCACTTCAAAGTTTGATTACGAACTTTGGAATGGGGTGTGACCATGGCGGAGTTTCTGGGGAGGGTGTTGTGTCGATTGTCGATAGAAAAAGTACAGTTGTGCTCTCTGGAACTAAGAACTGATCTTACCCAACAGACTTTACAGAAAAGGAATCTACAATCTTGAGTCTTAATACTATATGTTATCAACCTATTTCTAGGGCTTATAGGGCTCTAAAGATAACCAAACATTAGGTGCAAAAT
This sequence comes from Drosophila pseudoananassae pseudoananassae, assembly GCA_018153035.1. Classification (NCBI taxonomy): domain Eukaryota; kingdom Metazoa; phylum Arthropoda; class Insecta; order Diptera; family Drosophilidae; genus Drosophila; species Drosophila pseudoananassae. The sequence continues at coordinate 430,138 of JAECXR010000046.1, forward strand.
TTTTGCCACAAAGTTGCAGTTTTGATTTAATTTTCAACCAAAATATTTTCTAATTTTAGCTATTAATTTTCTTGATTTATTATCAATGCTTTTCGCAACTTTGGCCGCTTATATCTATGGCCCCTATTCTATATCATGTGTTTGACTTTTCCTCTCAGCGCCTCAAAGTGTTTTTCCGATTATCTCAACAGAATTTTCCACTCGCAATGTGTGTTGAGTGGCACAGCTGATTGCTCAGATCGCCGGGTGTTGTCCGACAAATATTGAAACTAGACTACGGACAGGCGGACAAGCGGACACGACGGACAAGCGGACAAACAGACTGTACCCCCCAACTCGAGTACATTTCCATTCGGCACGAGACGTTCACATGTTTTTCTGACTTCCCCGGGAGGAGGTACTGATAAGACCGGCACTCTTATGGAAAAAGTAGCACGAGATTAAACGGAACGTGGTTCCTTAAGTTATTGTTATTTTTTTTTTTTTTTCATAACGAAAAACTAGAAAAATAACAACAACTTGTTATTGCCAACGATCGTCAACACGTGCACTTCTTATCACGTTTGGTGGCTCTATTTTGTGAGTTCTGGGTTCCTTGGGTTTTATTATAGTAGATTGTTAGATCCACACATTGTTATTGATGAGCCTTATATGACGGGCATTACATAAAACCGGGGAGGAATCATCAATCGCATGATCCAATTTTCAAGTAGACTAACTATTATGGCAGTGTGTTTATTTTTAAGTGGGTTATATTGTGTGTCTTTGAACAGAAATCGCTGGGGGTGATGTAGAGATTACAAAGTAGACCCCTATAACCCCTTAGAAAAAAAAGGGCTCATCTGGTTTTAAAAATAGCCAATCGTTAGTAATCAGCTGAGGTTGGCAATTAAAAAACACTATTGACTCAAAACGCTGTAAACAAATTTCGCACCCAGTGACACAGATATGGAATCTATTTGAGTAAACTATAAAAAAAAGCCATAAGAACCTTATCATACCCTCAGTAGGAATTTTGGTAATAGAAATATAGACCCATCATGCTCACACTCGCAATGCCAATGGCCTCTTCTTATCAAAAAAATAAATATTTATAAAAAACATGGAATGTTTACATAATTTTCATTCAAAAATAAAATATTTAAATACTCGTAAATAAATAGACTAAGAGTGTAAATGGGTAAATTACAAAGGAAGGGCTTTTAAATTATTTAGAAATATTTAAAAACTTGTTAATTTGTTCATTACTGTATTTGGGTTTTATTTCAAAGAAGAAATCAATGATAAAATTAGCTTTTAAACTTTAAAAGCAAAAGGTTGGACTTTTAAGAGCGAGTACAATTTTCAAAAAATATTTATAAGGTAAAAGTTAATTTTAATAATCCCCGTTTTATAGATAATATTTATTTTATAAAGGAACATCCTTAAATTCAATTGCAAATTATAAAAAACACTCCATTGTAAGTGGAAAATTTTGTTATGGGAAGTAGGCTTTAAAAATAAAAAAATAATCAAATCAAATACAAAAAAAAAAACAAATAAAATGAGTTCCCAGATTTTAAAAAATCAGCAAATTGGCAAATTGGTCGCCAGGCACGACGTCAATCTTCGTTGTTTTGTTTTGATGATAAAGATGATACGGTTAGGCACCCCCCAGGGAGATATAGTATCATAGTACTATATTCCATATACTATATGCGAAAAATCATATATAAACATGATGCGTTTTGTACATTTTATACGTAAATGCCACCGTACAATTATTATTATTGTTATTGTCGGGATGACACTTTTGTTATTTATTTTTTTTTTTAATCGCCAGTTATTGCACTTGTAGTCCCGGGGCCCGAAATTCAACCGGGGCCCGAAATTCGGACAAAAAAAAATAATGCCGAAACCAGATCCAAGGGGCCGGATCCAAATTCCGGGGCAGCATCTAAAAAATTTAAATCATCGTTGTACGTTTTTTTTTTTTTTTTTTGTATTATTTTTTTGATAAGCCAATAGGGAGGTAGAGCTCTGTAGACCTCATAGAGCTGACTCAGTCACCAATCGGGGCCTGAACATGCCCTCGGCGTCTGGCTCTCTATATCTACCGTATCTATACCGTTGGGCCTTGAACTTGTTGCCAAATGATCGAGAATTATGGTACTTGTAGAGCCAGTGGAGCAACCCGGCCCCCTAATTTGCACTTTGCATCCACTTTTCGATGGACGTGTGCCGTTTGCTAATCAGCCTCTAGTGCAGCAATGTTTATAAATAGGTATACAAGTCGAAATCTATATCTCGGAGGTAACATCATCAGGCCCCGGTTCCCGAAATGGAGCCAAACAACTGTGACTTTTCCATTATTTTAAAGGAGAAATTAGCTTTGCAATTCTACAATCTTTAATGAAAATTATGAATAAATCAAAAACCTGTCAACTGTTCAAGAAACCTAAACCCAAGCTGGGAAATATGTTTTCCACTTTAAAGGAAATGCAAACCGCTATTGGTAATTATTCACCAGAAATCTGGAAACTTATATTTGATAAAAACCTAGTAACTAACCAGTAACTTACCGTGAGCCACATTATTGATGCAGTCCAGATATCGGGTTCCCTCCTCGTCAAACATATATTGACCTTGGCCGCGCACAATTTTCAGGGGATCGGAGCGATAGAACAGCTGGCAGGCTTGTCTGGAAAAAAACACCAAATATTATTAAACAGATATAATAAAGTTGGTAATTTTTGTTTATGGGAGTGCAACAAAGGAAGGGCAGACACTAAGCAAACACCCTGGAAAAGCGCTCCTATCAGACAAGAAAGTAACGCGTTATGCCCTAATGACGTATTATAGCGCCGGATAATGATACTAAACGGGGCCTACTAAAAACGCAAGTCTCAACACTTGGCTTTTGGTCTTTAAACAAAAAAAAATATTACTGCATTTCTTGTTAGCCAACTAATCGGAAAGCAAACCATCTGGCCGCCTGTTTCAGGAGCATTATACATACATACTTGTATATTTTAGCTCTTATGATCTTTCCAAAAACAAAGAAAATCTGTTTTTAAAACTAGGTTGGGTTTCTTAAAAAAGAAACTAGTTTCTAGTAGTTAGTTTTATGTTTTCTACATAAGATTTGCTTTTTGAGATTCATGATTTAATGTATTTTTTATTTCCATAAACTTTTTTATAAAGAGATCTAATTCTTTCTTTTTTTACGTTATTCCCTAACAAATTCCCTTATTCAGTAATTAAAATATATGAATTCTATAATAATACTACTATTTACTATTTTGTTTTTTGATTATAAACTTAAAATATTATATATCATACATATTTTTTATAAATATGTATTTAAAAAGGTTTACTCTACTAGTCATTTTAATTTGTTTTTTAAAAGAATTTTTAAAATGTAGCACAAAACAGTGATTGTTTTTGAATTTTTTAAAAACATAATAATTTACCTTTTATTATAAATAAAATAAAAGAGTATAATCTATGAGTATAGTTCCTAAGAAGTATATTTTTCAAAATTGAAAGGTAAAAACAAGATTTCTCGGTTTTACCTTAGTTGTTGTCTTTAAATGTTTTAAAATTTAACAAATTAATACGAAATGTATAAAACTTTGCAGGACTCTTGCAATTTTGAGAATTTGTTGTAGTTTGTAGCAAACAAAATAAATAATCAATAAAGGCCAAAAATAAATAAGAAGCCGCTACTTTCGGCCAATTTCTCGCCTTGTTTTCTGTTCTTTTTGTTTATATACATATATATATTTTTTTTTTTTTTGTTGGATGGCAACAGTGCCAAAAATACAAAAACAAGCTAAAACGAGGGGGGAGAGGGGCAGTGCTGACGATGAGTGGGCTGGGCGATGGGGGATGCCCAAGTGACCTTGACAGCCAAAGCGAATTCAAGGCAAGGTCGCAGGCACACGCGGCGGATTAGTAACAAGGATAAGAGATAAAGGATAAAGGATAATGCTTACCCGATATGCTGGTTGCGCAGCTTTATTGTCTCCGATTTGGTCAACTGCTCGCTGGCCACGGACTTCAGTTGTTCATTAGCAAAAGGCATTTTTTTTTTTTTTAAATTTACGTACTTTACGCGCACTTTTCAAATTTCAACTTTTACGGAGGACTTCCTGTTTTATATGGCAGGAGATCTCTGAGTTGGCTTGCAAATTGCCGGCAAGGATGTCACTGAGCTGTGAGCTGAGCTGGGCTGGACAGGCCTTGCTTTTCACTTGATTGCTGCTGCTTTCAAATATGTTCGCATTTCCCACCGACCACCAGCTCTTATGTAGTTTTCCCCTCCCACCCAATGGCACCTAGCTCAGCGCGCTCGTGAGCAGGCCACTAGCAGAAATCCCCTAACGCCTCACCCTAACTCATTTTTCCCTCAATGCAGCGGTGTGGCAACATTTTTCTTTAGTGCGGGAGATTTAAACTGTTTGCTTTAAATGTTATTTGATTTATTAATTCCAACTAACTAAGACTTTCAAAATAAAATTCTATGTATGAATTTAAGATATTCAAAACAAAATTATAGTATTTATGTAAAGCTTTACATTAAAAGCATTAGAAAAGCCTTGAATTTTCGATTAAATTAAAAAAGGTTTAAACAGAATATTATTGTTATAGAAGAAAAATATTGTCTTAGTTTTAAAAATTTTCCATAATTACCTAATTTAAAAGTTTCGCCTCAAACGAAAAACTAAAACTTAAACCCCAAAAACCTAAGTCTAAAAAATGTTTCGGGAAATGAAGGGATTTAAAACCCCTTCACAATCCCGAATAAAAATTTTAACCCTTTTGAAAAAAATCAATACAAAAATATTTATGTGTTTTTTCTGTTTTCTTTTTTGGTTTTTTTTATTCGAGTGTTTTTTTTTTATATTTTTTCCGTTTCATTGTTTTTGTTTTTGTTTGTTAAAATGTATTCATTTTAAGTTTCGCTCTTGCTGTGTATATTTTAATTTTTAATTCTCCCCTTAATTCTTTTTTTTTAATATATATTTTTTTCATTTTCGGTTTCTTTTTTAATATAGTAGATATATGTATATGTATATACTATATTCATAATGCGTGTATATATATAGTATATTGCATATTAAATTAAGTTTAATAATAATGCGCGTCTCTCGTCCTGCCAGCTAACTTTTTCACTTTTTCCTTCGGGCCGTTTTTGAAAAAAAACTATTAAAATTTGAAAAGGATCTCGCGTTAAAAATCATTTAAATATATTATATATATATTTATACCAAATATATATATATATATGAGAGTGGGTGTGTGTATATATATTTCTGTTCGTATATATCAATTTTTTAATTTTTAAATGGTCATTTTCGGTTTATGTTTATTGTTTTTGTATGTTTGAATATATAAAATAAGCTTTTGTTTTTATCTTTCTGCTTTTTTCGGATCTCCTTTTCTTTTTATTCGTATTATAATTAGTAAATATTTTATGTGTATAATTAGTTAGTTTCTGTATTATTTTCATTGTTTACAATTTATTGCTATTTTTTTGAAGAGAAAAGTTTTCAATTATTATTAATTTTCTTTCATTTAATTTATATTTTTATTAGCTTGATTTTTGGCAGATTTTCTGTATAAACATTGTTTTATTTTTTTAGACTTAAGAGAAATGTTTATTTTTGCGTGTATTGGTGTGTGTTTAAAGCACTTTAGCATCGCTGTGTGGTTGTTGTTGTTGTTTTCTGTTTTAATGAATTAAAGCTTTTGCATTTTTAAGGGTTCGATTTTTGTTCTAGAAGGATTTCGAAATTTTTGAAAATTAAATAAAAAACAGATTTAAAAAAAAAAGAGGAAAAACCCGCCAGAAAAGTGAGATTTATTTTTCGTTTCATTTTGTTGGCTAAATATTTACAGCGATTGGTAAAAAATTGTCGTTCTTTCTTCTGTTTTTGTAAAATTAGTTACTCAATTATATATTGATTTTTATTTTTTCTGTTTTTTTTTTACTTTCCCCATAAGCTTTCAACATGCAGTTGCATTTCCGTGTATAAATATTTCTGTTGCTTATTTTTAATTTCCTATTTTTTCGCTCTTTTTTAAATTTCATATATATATAATATTTTTGTATTAAAAGAACACTTTTGTAGCGTTTCTACGATTTTGTTTTTATTTTTTCTTTATTTTCCAATGTTGAATAAAACGCTAAAATACGCAATGTAAATAAGTATTGTATATATATATTTATATATATTCTGCTTGTTGTATATAATAGGTTTTTTTTATTTTTTGCATATTTCTGTAGGCGTATATATAAATAACGTTGTTTTTTCCAGTGTATATGTAAGAATGTATATCTATGTAAGTGTGTATCCATGTCCTTGTGTGTGTAAAATGTCCTTGTTTTTGTATATAATTTTTTATGATAGATTTTTTGCGCGTTTTTTTTATTCGTTCTTTTCAACTTTTGTGTTTAGCAAGCAATTTTCTTATTTTTTTTGTCTGTCATATATATTTATGTTTTATATATGTCTTACTGGTTTTTTACAGTGCATAAATTTTTACAAAGAGCAAAGAATAGTATATATAAATATTTTCATTTTCACTCAAAGAAATCTCGGGGCATTTTTCTTTTCTCGTTTCGTTTGCGTAAATATTTAAATGAAATAGATTTTTAATATTTATTTTGTTTATTTTCTGTCATAAAGCCTAAGTTCGATTGCTACAAAAAAATGTCCTAAATTTATGCATGTATATATTGTATATTTATTTTTATATATATATATAATATATATATATATAATTGTATATATATAGATTTAGATTTAGATTTCGAGTGTTCTACTGGTAACTGTCTTCATAAGTTTTTAAAGTATGAGGTAATGCTTTATTTTCGACTTAAGATTAATATTAAATTATGTCCGTGTCTGTTTGAATCTGTATCTGTATCTGTAAATAGATATATGTATATATAAGGAGAGTGCAGATCTTTAGGGTTCCAGAAGTTGTTTTCCAGTGTAACTATATACACGTCTGTGTGCGGTGATATATAGTCTTTATTCGCATTCGGATTTTTGGGGGAGAATCGTAAGGGTTTTTTACTTTGGGCTTTTGACCATTTTCTGAGGAAATCCAAGAAGATAATGGGTTAAGCACCCAGTTTTTTTTCAGTGGCAGTTAAATGATATGGGAATTTATGTAATGGAACTACTGAGAATTTTTACATGATTTTTAGTTTCTTTCTCTATCATTTTTGTTTTTTAGGTTTATTATTTGCTGGAGAAGGAGAGGATCGGGATTCTGATTGAAATTATTATTTTGTATCTTCGGATCAGTCGAATTTTCGTAAATGGGCGTCTTTTGGAAATTGCTTCTATAATTTCTGTTTCCTGATTTGTCAAATGTCGTTTTCCATTCAAAATTTCGTATTTTTGAGATTTTCCTCAGTTCGCTTGCAATATGCAATTATGGTCTCTGATTTTTTGTTCTTCATTCTTTAATTTATTTTCCAGATTTTATGTTTTTTCTGTTTTTTTTTTAGTTTACGGGATTGTGAAGTGTCTTTACGGTCTTTATTATAAATTTTGTTAGTTTTTGGAAATTGGTTCACTACGCTTGTGTAAAATATGCGCTAAATGTGATCTAAAGGCTAATCTCGGCTACGTTAACATTATGTTTGCATTTATTATTTATTTTTTAGTTTTAATATTCAAGTTTAGTTCTTTTTCTGTTTCTGCATTATTTAATGTTAGTTGTTTACACGTTTTGCTTTTCAATTATTGTTATTGTGTGATTTCAAGTCATTGGATTCTATTGTTTGTCCTTCCAAGTCCATGTCCTTCGATCCTGTTTTCGATTCTATTTGTTAGCTAATTGGTTGATTATTTTGTATATATAATTTACAAATTTCGGTGAACAAAGCTTGTTATTATTATATTTTTTTTTTTCATGGAAAAAAGTCAACTATATTGTATAGATTTAGTTTTTAAAAACATTTTCTTTCTTTACGTTTAATATACAGATTGCGTTTGTTCACAATATAAATAAGTTAAGTATTTTATTTCTGTTTTTATGACTTTTGTTTTTTTTTTTTGGGTTTTCTTTGTATAAAACACTGCCTACGAAAAGTGTACAGTTTTACGCGATTGCTTACAGGACTCGAACCCTTAACCGGGATTCGATGTAGTTTTTGGTTTTCTTTTCATAATTTTTATAAAAACACAAATGAGTTACAATATTTATATATATATATATATGTATATATATATGATTTTTTCTGTTTTTTTTTTTAAGATCCGTATTTACAACCTCCAAGCTGGGACAGGGAGGGGTCTGAGGGGGACAAGGGTTAGCATAATTTTGTATATAACTATTTTATTTTAATTTAGTGGTTTTTTAAAATTACTGAATCCTCAAGAAAGTGGCAGTTTCCTTTTGTAGTTTAATTAAGATTTAATTTTTAATAGCTAGAGGAAATGGAATAAAAAACCTAAAAATTGAAAAAAACTGAAAATAAAATAAAATCATTTGAAAATATTCAAAACTCACAACTCATCTGAAAATGAATAAAATCCAATGGAAAATAAAACAAACTTTTCTTCATTTTGTGTTTTTAGTTTCGTTTTTTTTCTGTTTTTCTTTTTTGTTTTTTTTTTTGTTTCGTTTTCTTTTTTTTTTTTAATTTGCGTTTTGAAATAAATCGAAAAAAACATATTTACTCAAAACAGCATTTATGTGTATATATAAAAAAAATATTTTGTTCATCTTTTTTTGCTTTTTTCCTTGCTTTTGTGTGTGTTTATGTATAAATATATATATACCGATGTATATATATACATATCGAATTTAAATATTTCTAAAAAAATATGTATGTATAAGCAGTTACATAAAGCAGTAAGAAAATATTTAAATAAAAATTGGTAAACAAAATTCTTTGTAAAGCATAAATATATCTGTATTTTTCTGGTTTTTTTTTCTTAATTTGTAAATGTAAAAAATATATATAGACTCCTCTCTGATACTAAACTTACAAGGTAAACCAACAAAAAAAAAAAAACGATGTAATCAAGGTTTTGTGTGTATAAGTGAAGATAATGTTTTTTTTTTTAATTAAATATAAAAAAAAATCTGTTCGAAGTAGGTCTCAGTCGAAGCCGAAGAAAGTCTGGCAGTTTGTCCAAAATATTTTCTATATATATAATTCAGTTATATAGACCTAGATAATATATGTATCCCTTAGTAGCAATTGCTTGAACAATATATGTATACAATATTGTATTTTACATTTTTGAAAACCGTTTCAAAATCAACTAACAAGTTATTTTCGAAAAGATTTTAAAGTTTATTTCTGAGTTTTTCTGATTTTCTTTGCGGAAATGCACTTTGACTTATTTTGGAAAAAAATAACGAATTCAGTTTTGAGATTGTTTGAGATCTTATTTTCTAGTTTGAAATATTCAAAACAAACTGCTCTACTTGGAATTTCTTCTGCGTCGAATCGGATTTGGATTTTTTTGTTCCTCTTTTTTTGTTGTTTTCTATTTGTTTAAAATTTGAAAAATCCTAAAAAGTTCTTAAAAATAAATATATTTTTATATGTATAGATCTAATCAAACTAATTAAAAAAAAAATATACGGGTGTTGGTGGATGAATGAAGGATTATTTTTTCAAAAATGTAAAAAAAAAAAAAAAAATTTTACATAATTTAAAGTTATATATATATATAGAGGTTTTTTTTTAAGAATAGTGTGTAAATAAAATTCTATATATATATATATATATATAACTGTAACTGTAACTGTAGAAAACTATCTGATAGATCGTCTATAAATACGTTAGTTTAACTGAACACATTTTCTGAAAATCGAACAGAGCTTTTGTATTTTTTTCCTTTTCTCAATATTTTTGGGGGTGTTTGTGTGTGGTGTGTGAGTCCGTGGGTGTATTCATTGTTGTTTTTGCTCTTGAAATACATATATAAACACACATATGTATATCTCAGTCTAAATAAAAAAAAGTCTCAACACAAGAAATTATGAAATTGCAAAAAAAAACACATCCAAACCAAAAAGAAAATTGGGAAAAAAAAAATACAAAACACAATGTTATTCCAAATCAACTAAACACGGTGGTTTCTGGCGGGGATTCGGACAGCCGGGCCATGGGACCATGGATTATTATTTCAGAGGAGCAGCAGGATCGTTAAGAGCAACCCCACCAGCACCAACAACAACATAAACATGCGACAGACCGCCATCCGGAACTCGTCCACGCACCGCTGCTGCTCGGCTCCGGCCTCCGGGGAGAGACGCTGGAGCTGCCGCCGTCGCCCCACGCCCTCGATGTCATCCTCCTGAAGGTGGGAGCCCAGCAGGAGGAACATCATGCGCACCACCCGTTCGTACAGCGATGCCGTGTTAAAGATGCTGATGGTAGTGGCTCAGCGTCTGCAGCTGGTACTGGGCCGGGTGGGCGGCCGGCTGGTGGTGGGGCGTGGCCGGCGGCAGTACGTGTGGATGCGGTTGCGGCTGTGGCTGGGGATGTGGGTGCGGATGCTGGTGAGGGTGTGGGTGCGGGATTGGATGAGGGAGCGGGTGGCCAGTCCTCGAGCTGGCATGAGCATGCAAGTGCTGGAGCTGCCGCGAACTGGGATAGTAGTTGGGCATCAGCGAGTGGTAGGCAATGGCTGCTGCTGCTGCGGCCGCTGCTGTCGCCGATCGGCTGTTGGTGGAGATGCTACCACCGTTACTAGGTGGCAGTGGCGGCGGTGCTCCCAGCAACGGTGGTCTGCGTTCGCTGCCAGGTGCACTTGCAACCGGCGTTGCTGGTTGATTCGCACCTGCCACCGCTGCTGTCGCAACATCCACTCCTGCCCCCAGCCCCGTTCCGTTTCCTGCTCCATTCGCTGGAGTCTCTAGCAAATGATGATGCCGGCTGTGGTGCTGGTGCTGGTGGTGATGATGATGATTGTGTACGCCGGCAGGATCGCTGGCGCCGCTGGTGGCTGTGGTGGTGCTGTTGCCGTTTCCTATGTTGCTAATGGTGCTGTTGCTCATCGCAATGCTGTTGCTGTTGGTGCTGCTGCTGCTGATGCTGCCGTTGGTGGCTGCCATGGCCGGCGACTTGCCCATCTGTGAAGCCGTCGTCTCCGCGGTTACTGTCGCTGCTACTGCCGTGGCCGTGGCCGTGGCCGTTGCCGTGGCTGTGGCAGCTGCTGCCGCCGCTGCTGCTGCCGCTGCTTGCGCCGTGGCCACCGCCGTCATCAGGTTGCAGGAGTCAAGTCTTTGTCATTTGGAGTTGCTTTGCAGCGCCGCATTGATCTGCGTCCACAGTTCCTTTTTGCACGACTTGGAACTATTGCGAAAGGGTCGAATGTTAGAATGGCATCCATTCTGGCATCGAAGATCGAAGACCAACTTACCGCTTGATGGACTGCAGCCAGTCCTTGAACTGGGCACTGCCCTCGGGTGTGATCTGGAAGGCGGCGCGAGCGGCCACCACAATGCTGGCGAACTCCTCGTAGTCACCCTGCGTCAGGTGGTAAAGCTTCTGGTGGATGCACTGGATGTACCTGCGAAACGAAACCCAAAAACTCAAACATTAGCCAGATCCCATGGGAAGTCCATGATATGTTAAGCTCACATTTGCTGGCATTTTTGGACGAGCGGCGTCAGGGCCGAGCGCAAGTGCTGCATCACCAGCTGGTGGTTGTTCCTGCCCAGGTAGTGGGCCGATTCGATGGCCACGTCGTGCAGGACGAACGGGCTGACGATCGAGTTGACGGCACAGATGCAGAACTGGTGCAGGTATTGCGTTCCCAGCTTCTTGCTGATCCTCAGCAGCCATTTGACGTCCTCGCCGTACGGTGGGTTCCGGGCGTACTTGGCCTGCGGCCGGTCGTCGTGCACTCTCCGGGCCAAGGTCTCCATGGCCAGCATGCCCACGTTGTAGGCGGCCAGTAAATAACGCAGCTGGGTTTGCCTGTTCAAGTACATCAAGTTGAAGGATTAGTGTGGTTTTTAAATCTTCCTTTGGAGATGTCACGGTCGCCATATTTGTGGAGTTTCGTTGAGGGACATGGTTTGTAGAGGTTCCCAAATATAGCGACCGTGACTGGGATGTCCCATGCCCATATCTTACGTGAACTGATGCGGTTGCCGCTGCCGCACCGGCGGCTGAGAGGGCGGTGCCTGTTGCTGTTGCTGCGGCGGTGGAGGCGGAGCCTGTTGCATGAACGAGTAGACAGGATGCTGGTGCTGATTGTGGTGCTGGCGCATGGGCATCACACCCACGCCGACTCCTACGCCCACGCCCACGGGCGGCCCGTTGGGCGGTGGTGGCGGCGGTGGACCATAATAGCCGGGCGGACCCATCGGCGGGCCGGGAGGACCGGCCTGGAGTGCCTGATAAGCCTGAGGCGGCAGTGCCTGGAAATACGATGACATTTTCTGGGGTTATTCTATAGGGATATCCACAGTTTGAATGCTTCAATGGATCTTACCTGGAAGGGACCTGGGGGCGGCGGTTGCGGCTGGAAACCGGTGGGCGGCTGACCCGGATGACCCGGTGGCGCCTGCCCGGCCATGGGAACCTGTTGCTGGACAACCTGCTGTTGCTGCTGCTGCTGCACCTGGACCTGAACCTGCTGCTGTTGCTGCTGCTGGACTTGCTGCACCTGCACCTGCTGTTGCTGGGGATTGGGGGGCTGTTGCTGCGGCGGCGGCGCCTGCTGGTAGCCAGCGTAGGCCTGGGAGGGTGGCGGCGGACCCGCCGAGATGTACATTTGCATCTGGCCGGGCGGGTAGCTGAGATTGTGCGCATGATGGGCGTACAGGCCCTGGCAGAAGCTGTAGGGCGGGTACGGAGCCAATCCGATCGGCGCCAGCTGGAACTGGGCCTGGGGATTGCCCACCGACGGCGGCACAGCTACGGGCGGACCTCCGCCCACTCCCCCGCCACCGGGCACTCCCACCGGATTGCCCAGACCCATCTGCTGCTGTTGCTGGACAACCTGCTGCTGCTGCTGTTGCTGCTGCACGACCTGTTGTTGCTGTTGCTGCTGCTGCTGTTGCTGCTGCAACTCGTGCTGCTGCTGGGACTCGATCAGGGCACTCAGACTGACGGCCGAGTGGTCCAGCCCGTCGTCGTGTGGCTCGTGGTCGCTGTTGTTGGGGGTGTTGCGCATGTACAGCTCGTACCAGTAGCGCGCCACCTGGAACAGCACCTCCGGATAGACGCCGCCCCCCTTGGCGGCCGTTTCCACGGTGAGGCAGGCGCGCTCCAGCATCAGATCGCTCTGCTCCTTGCACTGCAGTATGGCGCGCTGGATCTCGTTGGGATTCAGGGCGGCGGCATGTGGCAGCACAGAGAGCGCCAGCTCGGCCGCCGGATAGACCATGTTGTTGTCCCAGCCGCGCGACGCCCGATCCGCCATGCCGGCTGCTTCCGGCGGCGTCAGATGCGCCTCCCACGTGTCGATCAGAAAACTGATGGCCGGCGCTCCAATCTCCATGGCCTGGCCGAGGATCCAGGAGACGTGCGAGGAGTACGTCCGCGACAGCCAGTTGGGACTGACGCAGTTGTGGAGGCCGAGGGCGTAGAGGCCCAGCTGGAAGGCGCACATATGGAGGGCGCGGTGGGGTCCATGGTGGTTCTGGTTGGTGCTGGCCTGGGTGAAGAGCGAGGTGGAGCTGTTGCCGCCCGCCTTCGTCAGCACGTTCTTGGCCAGCTCGAACATGAAGTGGGCGCTGGCCTCCGACGGTTGGTTGGGTATCGAAGGGTATGCCCGCTTGCCCTTGTAGCGGCTCTCCTTGCTGCGGCTGCTGCTGGTGCTTCCGCCGCCAGTGCCGCTGGCACCACCATTGCCGCCGCCACCTCCGTTTCCGCCAGCGCCGCCACCAGCTCCTCCGCCGCCGTTGCCACCGTTACCGCCGGCCGTGCCACTTGGATTGCCGCTAGTGCTGGTCGAACTGGCGGTGGTGGCGCCGCCACCTGCCGTGCCTGCCGTCGGCACCATGCCCGACTGGCTGCTGGCCATGCTTAGGGCGCACATGCTCAGCTCCAGCTCGGCGCTGGTGGAGCTGTGCGGCCGGCTATTGCCGCCGACGCTGCCATAGTCCGTGGGCAGGAGCTCGCACAGATTGGCCATCGGGTTGCAGCTTGAGGAGGCACATCCCCCGCCGCCGCCGTACTCGTGATCCTCGCGCCGCATCGGCTGGTTGCTGGGCGTCCGCACCGGCGGATTGCTAGAGTAGTAGGCCGGCAGGAGCGGCGCCTTCAGCAGCGTGTGTATGTCCCGGTCCAGCAGCTTCTCCATGATCTTGGCTATCTTCCGCGGCTCGTCCTTGTAGTGGTAGAGGAGCGTCAGGGCGAGATCGCCGCGCTGCCGCCGTGTTCCCTCGCAGAGGAGCGGATGCTCCGCCTCGGAGACATTCGCCTTCAGCCCCAAGGCCGCCACGGCGGCGTCGAAGCCGAGATTCTCGTCGTTGTGCTTGTACATCAGCAGCCGAGGTCCGGACGCGACTAAGCCCGACCGGCCAGCTCCGCCGGCTGCCAATCCGGCTCCCCCAGCGCCCAGGTTGACGCTGGACGAGCCGCCGGCCGAGCTGAACGTGACCAGGGCGTCGAATATGAACGTGGCCAGGTTGATGGGCAGCAGGGCCTCGCCGCGTGTCTTGAAGGTGCCGCTGCGCAGCTGCTCCGCCCGCTCGCGGATCACCTGTAGCTCCGCGGAACCCAGCGGGAGGCGCTTCAGCAGCGCCAGAATATCCGCCTCCTGGTTGGCCAGCTTCACCTCCAGCGGCTTGGTGCTGGCCGGCGGACGGGGCATCTCCAGCGCGAACAGGCATATCCGGAAGCCGATGTGATAGTGCTCCGAGTTCTCCGACAGCACCGTGCAGAGGAAGGCGCACTTGCTCAGCGTGGCGGAGGCCACCACTGTCAGCTGGTGCGAGATGGGGTTCACGTTCTGCTTCTTGCCCTTGCGCTTCGGCGCCGGCGGCAGTTCCAGCAGCAGGTTGGGCGGATTGGCCAGCATCTGCTCCGCCAGGCGAACGGCCAGGATGCAGGCCTCCCGCCCGTGTCCGTGGGCGTGCAGACCCTCAGCCCGGGCCAGGAGTATGTCCCAGGCGTCCTCCGTGGGGCGCACATTGGAGAAGACGTGCGGCTTGTCCGACGCCACGGCGTTCTGGTGGGCCGCCGCTCTCTGGGCGGCCACGGATGAAGTGCTCGGCTGATCCACGGGAGCTCCCAAGCCCTCGGCGGCGTGTAGCGTCGGTGCCGCTGCGACACTCGAACTGGCGGCCAAAGCGGCTCTGGCTGCAGCCGATGTGCTCGGTACGGGCGTCACATCTCCGCCAGCTGTGGAGCCTGCGCCTCCGTCAGCGGCACCGCCAGCGGGGGATCTGGCTCCGCTCGCTTCTGTTCCGGCTCCCCCGACACCTGCTCCGGGCCTCCCCACTCCGCTGGCAGCCTGGTTGAACTCGTCGCTGCTGCTGCTGAAGGACTCGTCCTTGCTGAGGCGACGCGGCGCCTGTTGGGTCACCGATACCCCGCCGACCGCCTCCTGGCCGGCCATCAGCATGGAGGAGGTGGAACTGTTGGAGCTGCCCGATGCCGTCGAGGCCGACAGGGAGGCGGACGAGGCTGAGGAGGTGTCGGAGGTGGAGCAGGCCTGCTCCTGGCCACCCGCGGGCGGATCGTCCTTGCTCTGCTGGGAGACGGCGTCGAAGCTGCTCTGCGAATCGGATTCGGTGAGGGCCGACTTCTGGCCGGGCACACTGGCCTGGCCGGGCAAGCAGTAGTTGTGGCTGCTGCTGGTGTCGCCGCCGAAGTCGTCGTTCTCGCAGAAGCCCTCACTGCTGGCGCTCGACCGGTTGCCGTCGCCGGGCGCGGCTCCCACAGCTCCCGCTCCCTTGGAGCTGCTGCCGGCCGCCTTCTGCTGCTGCTGCTTCTGGGAGGGATTCGCATCTCCAGATGCTGCTCCTCCTCCCCCACCGCCCACAGCCACACCGCTGCCGCCCATCGGCTGGCCACCAGCCCCGAGCACGGCCACCGAAAACTGGCGGCCCATAGACGAGGCTCCGCCGTTAGCGCCGGCGGGCAGGGCGCCCATCGGGTCCATGTCCCCGCCGCCGAGTAGGTAGCGGGAGACGAGGAACGGCCGCTCCATGCGCTGGTTGAAGGCGCCGGCATGCAGGCCGTGGTCGCTGGAGGAGCTGAAGTAGTTGTAGTGCTTGTTGTTCTTCATGAGCGCCTGAGTGGCGTTCAGCTGGCCGGGATTGTTGAGATCCGTGTGCTTGAAGCAGGTGAACGGCGAGTAGTAAATGGGGTTCGTGTCGTGGGTGTGCGTCACTCCCGGAATGGGGTAGTCCTCCCAGTCCAGGTAGCACGCCTCAATGGCCGGCTTGAAGCCAATGAAGAGTTCCGTTTCGGATCGCGAGTTCTGCTGGTGCTTGTTGGTGTACGAGGGCGGCATCATCCGGCTCTTGACCACCCGGTCGAGGATCTTCAGGTGCCAGGCGGTGAACTGGGCATGCAGCATGTCCCTTTCGTCCGGCGCCAGGCCGGGATTGAGGGCGGCCAAGCGCCACAGGGCCACGATCTCGTCGCACAGCGAACTGCAGGCGTGCTGCAGGGCCGTGGAGTTGGAGTGGGTGTTCGAGTGCTTGCCGCCGGAGTGGCCGTGGGAGCCCATCATGAGGGTCAGCTTGGTCTGGAACCACCAGGTGAGTATCTGGTCGCACGACATGCACTCCTCCGTTATGATCTCCAGCAGACGGACAGCGTTCCGGTCGCAGCGTCGGTACATCTCCCGCACAATCGACAGCAGATTCCACATGCCCTCCGGTTCCCGACCACGCAACGGTCGCAGCAGGGAGCTCCACTCCGCCGCCGCCGGAGGAGCCGAGTTCGTCAGATAGTTAACATCGCTGTGAAGGACAACATGGGGGGATTATTTCATCGAAAGGATCGCCGGGAATCGCCGGGAATTCACCTGAAGACGATGGGCGCCGGCAGGCAGAACTTGATGAGGATCCGCTTGATGTTGTTGTGCAGCGTCTTCTCGTCCAGATACCAGCTGGTCTGGTCGTTGATCGAGGCCCCGGCCGTGGGATCTGGGGCGCCGCACACCGTGTTAATGGCCGTCGGCTGGGCGCTGAGGAGCTCGTCCAGGAGGCGCTGGGCCGTGGGCAGAATCTGTTGGGGCAGCTCGCTGATGAGATACTGGGCGAACTTCTGCAGCTGGTCGCGTTGCAGGCGCGTCAGGGACTCGGACACGGGTGCACGCAGGCACACTTCCTGGGGCTGCAAGGGGAGAAGGTGTTGAGCCGCGAAGGACGTGGATGATCCCTTCTTGAAATACTTACGCAATGGATGCGATGCAGACAGACGGCCACCACGTGGGAGCACCAGTAGGCGGAGGAGGTGCAGGTGCAGTTGCAGGAGGAGATGCGTCGCCGGTCGAAGGTGACGGCCACATTAAAGTAGACCCTCGGCGACTGGTTCACCACACTGGCCGACAGATGAAAGCCTAAGGAGGAGCCAGGAGGAGATTCAATGTTAATCACCCAGCATGGAGCATCCTGAAACGGAGCACTCACCTATCTGCAGTGGATCCTTGACGGCGCGCACCCTGAACAGCTGATCGCCGCGATTGAACTCATCCGCCGAGCTGTTGGCCAGGCAGGAGTACAGCCGAATGTCCTCCTCGTTGTCCGGAAAGCTCCAGAAGGCGATGCGCAGCTGCAGCTGCTCCGGCACCGGCGGATACACATGCTCCACCAGCTCGAACGGTATGTAGGAGGCGACGCATCGAGCAGCCAGCTCGGCCAATGTGGAAACTTCTGGTCGCAAGAAATTAAAAAACAAATTAGATTTTTTTTCCATCTCGAGGATCAGACCTAATCTTCAATAGATGTGGACATCTTTGGGGGATTACAGGCCATTATGGGGCTTTTCCTTTATTTCCTAAGCGCGACATACTCTTTTTGCAGTTGAGGATGGTATCTATAGTTCTTTCAAGTATTGCTCCTGAGGGTTACACCTATTCGTCCAAAGATGTAGCCATCTTTCCCCCAACCCTTGGCCTGAAGAACCTATATCTATATTTTATTTAGGAACTTCCGTTGAAAATCAGCCCTAAACCTGAACCCTAAATAGCCATCTTTAGGTGTATTATGAGTTCTTCCTATACTTTCCCCAACATCTAAGTTAAGGTTCCTGTCTACCGTGTTTTTCAAGTATTCCTCTCGAGGATCAGACCTTAACTTCCATAGATATAGCCACCTCTGGGGGCATTATGGATGCCTACATATGTTTTCTTCCAACAATCAAATTAAGGAACCTATCTACGGAACCTATATTTTTTTAAGGTATTTCTCTTAAGGATTAGGAGATATATTAACAATTTTGACCTAATTGGTGACCCCGACATTCAACAGGGTGTCTCCGATAGAACATAATTGTTCTTATATCAAGCTCTTGAATATTCAAAATATTATTCAAGTTAAACATCACTGTGGGATGTTTCCCATATTTTAAAAGGTAATGTCCGATTTTTGAGGAATACATACGATTTTTTTAAGGAAATCTACATATATTTAGTCTGCAGATTTCTTTAGAAGATCATTTCCACACGAGATGGCCCAACGAGACACCACCACGCCGCTCCAATGCGAAAGGAGCGGTATACCAAAAGTCTCATATGAACTTGAACTTAAAGGAGCTCTCAGTAGGAGCACTGGCTAGTAGGAGCCCCGACGAGGATGACGAGGAAAGCCACTGCCCGTCCCTTCCATAACTCAGACAAATTCGATTGAAAAATAGAATCTATAGGATAGTATTATATTATAGATGGATCATATAGATTATAATAGGATAATATTATAGTAATTTTAGCATTATATTATAACAGAACATATTTTAGTTAAAGGTTTTAAATCATAAACTCTTCCTAGATAGTGTTTAAGGTATAGGATAACAGAGACTTTGTTGTAGGTGTAGGTATAAGGGTCTCGAAATAATTTCTTCAAATATTCCACAGAGGACTTTTAGAAACAAAAATTAAAGAAAGTGAAGAGAATGGTATAGTATAAAGAATTGATCTTTAAACTAATAATACAAGTACAAAGTTTACTTTGAAAATTATTAACTCTTCCTTGATGAAAAGAGTCATTAATTAACAGAGTGACTAATGCCATAATTCTAGGGGCTGCCATTAAGACATGCAGGCGGGCACAGAAACAAAAGACTGAAGCAAAGCTACCACACATGTCCGGGCATTTTATTAATTAAAGAACTTTTCTTTTTTTTTATTTATTTGCCCGGCCAATGACCAGGAAAAGAAAGAACCAGAGAGAGGTTCCTACACCTAAAGAAAATAAAGACCATTAACCCATTCATTTAATATTAAAATTGTTTTTAAAGTAAAAGTCCCAAGAGGGCCATTCTCTCACTGGAACTAAAGCCTTAGACTGCATGTGTGTCGTGTTCCCTCAATTTAGAACTGCGTAAGCTAATCGTTGCAACGCAATTGAGTTGTCCCACAGATAAATAAAGAATTAAAAAAAAAAAAAAAAATAAAAGAACATCAAGGAATTCAATGAATTGGCCTGCAAATAAACAAATGGGCGGCGAAGACCCCAAAGAGCAGTGGCCTGCATTTTAAAGGTCTCGGGCTCTCGTCTTCGTTCCCCTTGCTTGCAAAAAAATTACTAAAAATAATACAAACAAAATAATCTTCAAATAGGCATTATTTTTAATTGAGGATATTGAGGTTTATAGGGGGATATTGTGTTTCAGATCGGAAATAACAAACCATTTCAGAGGTTCCGCCAAAGGTTTCCTGTTCTGTATAAACTGGATTGAATTTCTGGGCGATTTGTTGGTTTTAGTCAAATTTTTGCTAAGGTTTTCATTTTATTTATAATTATAGATAGCCTTACGGCAGACGGATAAACGGACAGTGACAGAAGGTCACAAATGATAGAAATCCTTGAAAAACCAACAAACAAGCGGAAAAGCGAAAAGAAACCCGAACTGTAAAAAATGACAAAAGTCTAAAGCCATTTTGACCTAATTGGTGACCACGACATTCAACAAGGTGACCCCGACTCATATTAATTGTTCTCACATCAAGCTCTTGAATATTTAAAATATTATTTAAGTTAAAAAAAAAATTAAAACAATAAAAGCTGGTTGGAGAAAGAAGCTCCAATGTTTTATTTTTTTTTTTTGTTTGTTTTCCTTTCGTGCTTCGTGCTCTCGAGTCTCAACCCCCCCCCAACCTGACCTCTCCATCCCCAATCCCCACTCGCCACCACTATGCCGTTGTCGTCGCTTAATTTTCAGACACTTTGGCACCTAGGCCCCCTTCCACATCCACATCCAGGGGCGGATAAAAATTAGTTTAAGAGCTTTCGAACACGATGTATCTATTAATTATATTTTTCGCCATAAATGTAATTAAGACCAGGGCCACAGGAAAATAATTAATAAAAGCTGATTAACCGAAATTTTGCCGAGGAAGTAGGGCATTTAAGTTCATCGGCATTTAATATCTTTTCAAGAATATATATATAAATATATCTATATAGCAGAAGTACTTTAACCCCAGACGAAGAAGAGAAAGAGGCATGCATGACTCAGATTCGATTGGAAGAGGTTTATTAATCGATTCGTGTAGATGTTCCTCCTTCAAGGCTAATGTTTCCCCTTTAAACAGGTTGGCATTGTCATTATTTTGGACGATTTTAGCTTTCGGGCCTTTGACTCTCTTTACTTTTGTTTATTATTCTTTTTAGTTAATTGTTTAATACATTTTGTTGGTTTGCTTACTTGAATTTCCATTTGTTTTCCATTTCTACATGCCCGTTACCATAAACATAGTGGATGGTGGATATATGTATGTACATATAACACAAGGCCTCATGCTCCAGTTATTTTGTTGTGATTACTACAAACAGCGTTGGGCCAGTTCAGGCACCTCTAACTACCATAACTGAGAGCCAACTCCTCTACGGAGAATGCATTCGTCATACCGCCTTGCTCTCCAAAATAGTACCATATAGAATATTATATAGCACACTGGTTTCTAAGCGAATATTTGGATTTTCTTTAAAAACATTTTTTAGAAGTTCTCAATGGGCATTACTCATAGGTATTTCCCAAGCAATTGACAGAATGAATCATTTCATTTGATATTTAATGGCAACAAAGCCTGTCCTTGATATATCATTATAATTCAAATTATAAATTAATTTAAATTTAAATCTAAATTATTTAAACAAGCAAAGGCAAATTTTATATTATACAATTTTAATATTGTGGAAATTTTAAATAGGCATTCGAAGTACATCAAACTAGTACAAGGCCAAAGCATTCTTTATATTTTAATTAACACTTTTTTCCGAATTCAATTTCAATTATTCTTTTCAATTATTTAAATAATAAATAATATAATACATACTATAAATATACACATTAAAGTTCAATGAATGAAAATAAAAGAAAACGTAACAGAAAAAAA
Source organism: Drosophila pseudoananassae pseudoananassae (assembly GCA_018153035.1). Classification (NCBI taxonomy): domain Eukaryota; kingdom Metazoa; phylum Arthropoda; class Insecta; order Diptera; family Drosophilidae; genus Drosophila; species Drosophila pseudoananassae. Next base: position 451,632 of record JAECXR010000046.1, read on the forward strand.
TATAAAATTTTGTATGTAAGAGTGATAAGACATTTTAATTTCCAGACTTTTGAAAGTGGCTCACGTCTGGCGAGAATATTAATCCCCAAGCAAATATGTGCGCCCACGAGCTCTAACTCAGAAATATTAACTAATATTCATATATTTAATATTAGTCTGAGTTAATTATGTGTATATACTTTTTTAATTTCATATTTTTATAAATACTATGCATATTTGATTAATAAACAAATATATTTTTTTAATTGTTTCAGATCAGGTGACTTTGACGTCATTTAATTCCATTTAAAAAGCTCTTTTAATTTTGGGGAATATATATATATATATATATGTATATATATCTATCTATTTTATAAGAAACTAAACTAATATTAACGAGCTCTTGTTGCTAATCAAATATTTTCTGACCCTTGAAATCCCATCCGGAATTTTACAATCGTCTTTGAAGGGGCGTCTTTGTTCTAGTTTGGGGGCTTCAAAAATATCAAGCGGTTCTAAAAATTAATTAAAAAATAAGATTTGGATATTTTTACAATTTTTTTTTGGTTATTTTGGTTATTATTTTTGTTTTTACATTTTTTGTTATTTTCATTTTTTTTTAGTTTGTTTTGGATTTTCTTAAATTTTTAGACTAGAATATCCCCTAATGTCTTCCATTTCGAGGAGACACTTATCTTATCAGAACACCCGAGCTCAAGCTCATCTCAAGCTCTAGGATGCTTTAAAAACCTGGAGCCAAGAGTCTGGCAGCATCAGTTGAAATTATTCAGTCGTTCTCTCAGAAGAAAGTCAGACACACAAATCTAGAAAATGAAGATCCCTCACGTGGTGCTCATCGCTGTGACTTTTTTTATTTCCGCCGCCCTGGCATCGGATGAAGTAACCCCCCCTTCGAGTGTTTTTATTTCGAAAATTAATTTAAATTATCCTCCACAGTCGTGTTATCTCACTGAGGACCAAGAGGACGTGTGCGCGGCGGTCTGTCATCCGATCGTGAAGCCCCTCCTGAGGTACTTTGAGAAGATTCAGGCCAAAGAATCCCAGTTCCAAAACGAATACTCAGAGTTGAAGAAAAGGTACACGGACATGGAGAAAAAGGATCAGGAACATAATGGCCAGATAGCAAAGTTCCAGAGAAACTACACCGATTTGCAGCAAAAATATTCGGACTTGCAGGAAAGGCATTCGGACTTGCAAAATAGGGTGCTTGATGTTGAAAAACTAAACGCTCAAATTGATTCAAAAAATGTGGAAATCCAATTTCTAAAAGACAAAATTAGTGAATTAAATAAAACAAATGAACTTTCTACAAAAATACTTCGCGAGGAAATTGCCAAATTGGGCGAAATAGTAAAGAATAAAAATTCGGATAATGGAACAGTCAGTCCATCACCGACCAGGACAGTCCAGCAACCACCTCCACCCTCCAAAGGTAAGTTGGCAGAATCCAACAATTTGCAAAATAAAACATCGAATACCTTAGCTATTCCAGATCGGTGTCCGCGAAGCCAAAATAAAACTGAGATCATCCAAGAAATCCAAATTCCAGGATCAGATCCGTTTAAAATGAGCTGTTACTCAGATGAAAATATTGGATCTGGTTGGATGATTGTTTATAGGCTTAATGAAGACAAATATTTCAATCGCACGTATGAGGAATATGAAAGAGGATTCGGAGATGTGGAGAATAAATACTTCATCGGACTCGAACGATTGCACCTCCTGACAACCAGAAACTCGTATGAGTTAAGAATGGGTGCTGAAGACAGATGTGCCAACTTTGTTATTGAAAATCGAAGCGAAGGCTACATGGTGAAAGATACCACGGGGTGTACTGGACCCATATTGTCGAATTTTATGCAAGCCAAGTTTTCCACGTGGGATCGAGATCAGGATGGAGATCCCAATCGTAATTTGGCAAAGAGCCGTGGCTTTGGCTGGTGGCACGATTCTCGGTATGTATTCGGTTCTTGCTTTATATTTTCTTTTATCTCCAAAAGGAAACTTTTAACTACTTAACTAATATCAATAAAAAAAATTTTTTTTTTATTTATTTTCATTTGATAGAAGTGGTCCGTACTACATAGCGGTGAATATGATTATCCGAAGAAAGGATTAAACAAGAAAGGATATACCCTTGCAGTTAAAATCGGATACATATCGCAAACCTATGGATATGGCTGATCTTTACGAGAATATCATAATAAAACCAATTTATTACAATAAAAAATCTAAAAACAAAGTCCCAAGCTTCTATCTTTAAAAATAGCAAAGTTGGTTTCCGATAAGATATAGCCGGCCGATCTCGGCCGTTTCGACTTACATACTGTGTGCAAAGGAAACCAAAGTTGAGTACCCTTGAAGATTAATTATTATATAATTTAAGTGGTAGGGTAAGGGTGACTTTTTAGTCGGTGTGTATGGGCATTTCCAAAAAAATTGTCAACCAGAACTGACATTGGATGGATGATTTTATTTAAGAGCTCTTAAGATTCGTATACTCTTTTAGGCAAAATTCGAAAGCGATACAATCTCCCTAACTTGAATATCATTAAAATGGAAGTACATACCATGTAGGAAATTAAAAAAATTATTAAAAAATCAGAGGCCCCACAGAAATAGCTTGAGCTCAAAATTTCCTCATTTTATTCAGTTGCGAAACTGCCTTTTTCAGCTGCATGATTCCGCTATGATTCCGCTATGATTCCGTTGTGATTCATTTGTCAATCCGGTGGAAGAGTCGTGGTTAACGATTCAGAATTTCTATTGAAATTTCGATGTAAGATACTAATTTAAATAAAATGTTTGTGGCTCCACCAGCATGACAATTTTTATTTTTAAAGGGGGTCGACCTTGTTGGTCCTAAAACCTGTTTTTTTTTTTTTTTTTTTTTTTTTTTTAATTTTTTTCTTGAAAAGTATGATTGGTATGAGAATGAAATTTTATTCGGTTGTAGAGTAAATCTTATTGAAACTATATATATTTATGTAATTCTATAAAGCAAAAAAAAATATTTATATTTTCCTACTTCACAAGGTAGAAACCCCCCTTAATAGCCCCTACAGTTATCAACTAACTTTCGTTACGTAAATGTAAAAAATTACGATTAATTAAATAGGATTCATTTAAATCCTATGATTCTTCAAATATAGAGTTAATAAATTTCAAGTATTTGGAAAATTGAATCTTAATCGCTAAGATTGAGCGGAGAATTAAAAAAAATGGCTAAAATCTTGAAAGATCTCTAAAACGTGCGCCACCACTGAAATTTTCGAGTGAAGAGAATTCCGCTGGTGATTTTTATGGCACTCCTGATACGCAAGTTCCTCTTTCTAATCAAATGTTTTTTTGGCCTTGGAAATTACATAGTTCTGTGGAATATTTTGACATTTCTACATACGTATATGAATTAAAATTGTTCCAATCGCGTATAAAAGCCGAAGCCATAGGCCCCAAAGCATCAGTTGGAATTCTCGCAGTGACTTTTAAAGAAGAAAGTACATATCTTCCAAAAGAAAAATAAAAAAGAAAATGATCCTTCGGGTGGTCTTACTTTCTGTGATTTTTTTTATTTCCTCTTCTCTGGGATCGGAGGAAATTTTACGAACATTTCACGAATATAATGGCCAGATAGCAAAGTTCCAGAGAAACTACTCCGATTTGCAGCAAAAATATTCGGACTTGCAGGAAAGGCATTGGGACTTGCAAAATAGGGTGCTTGATGTTGAAAAACTAAACGCTCAAATTGATTCAAAAAATGTGGAAATCAAATTTCTAAAAGACAAAATTAGTGAATTAAATAAAACAAATGAACTTTCTACAAAAATACTTCGCGAGGACATTGCCAAATTGGGCGAAATAGTAAAGAATAAAAATTCCGATAATGGAACAGTCAGTCCACCACCAACCAGGACAGTCCAGCAACCACCTCCACCCTCCAAAGGTAAGTTGGCAGAATCCAACAATTTGCAAAATAAAACATCGAATACCTTAGCTATTCCAGATCGGTGTCCGCGAAGCCAAAATAAAACTGAGATCATCCAAGAAATCAAAATTCCAGGATCAGATCCGTTTAAAGTGAGCTGTTACTCATATGAGGAGAATGGATCTGGTTGGATGCTTGTTTATAGACTTCCTGGAGGCAAATATTTCAATCGCACGTATGAGGAATATGAAAAAGGCTTCGGAGATGTCGAAGGGCGCCCGGATGATGATTTCTTTATCGGACTCGAACGATTGCACCTTCTGACAACCAGAAACTCGTATCAGTTAGGAATGGGTCCTAAAGACACATGTGACAACTTTGTTATTGGAAATCGAAGCGAAGGCTACATGGTGAAAGATACCAAAGGGTGTACTGGACACATATTGCCGAATCTTATGCAAGCCAAGTTTTCCACTTGGGATCGAGATCAGGATGGAGATCCCAATAGTAATTTGGCAAAGGACCGTGGCTATGGCTGGTGGCACGAACCTCGGTATGTATTCTGTTCTTGCTTTATATTTTCTTTTATCTCCAAAAGGAAACTTTTAACTACTTAACTAATATCAATAAAACAATTTTTTTTAAATTTATTTTCATTTGATAGAAGTGAAAACCAATTCATTTGGTTTCATTTTATGCTCCGAAGAAAGGATTAAAAAAGAACACGGCGATTGTAAGAGGACTTCAAAAAGGGGAAAATTATAAAAACAATATATCGAATATATCAAGTGTTACTATTAATTTATAATAATTTAAACTGTACTTTTATGAATTATAAAATATTTATGTATTTGTATATTTTATATAAATGTATAAATAGAATAATTATTGAATATATAAAGTATAAATTAATAATAATATAATATCAATAATTTATATATTTTATAGAGATATATTTTCCACAATAATAATAATACCCTTTTATTAATAATAATTAATAAAAAAAATTAATTAAATTTCGAATTTTTATAAATTTTTGGGCGGATTTTTCAAAACGGAAGTGCACAACAGATACAGATACAGATACAGACATGTACGTATAATGCGAAATTCTGGTCACTGGTGGAGCGCGATTCCAATTCGAAATTGACACCGCCGGTAGTGCCTTCTGGCGCTGAGCAAACAAGCCTCGACCCACTAATTAGATGATGACATGCGGCAACGCCGACCACTTAAAACACGCAACAAAAAATAAAATTAAAAAAAAAAAACAACCTACTAATAATATGGGCAGTATAATGCATTGCAGCCGCAGTCGCAGTAATAGTTGCGTTGCATTGTCAGCAGTGCAACAGCGTGACCATTCCACGGGTTCAGTTTATTCGGGGTCATTGCATGCGATACGTTTATGCGGCAACAATTTCATGAAGACACATACATTCTTCACGGTATACTTGTAGAATTAAACTAATAAACATTAATAAATTTTAAAAAAAATATTAAAAATAAAAAAAAAAATGCAGAAAGTATTTTACTTTCCTCTAACTTTCCTGTCTTTAAAATAAAACCCTTCTTGGTTCTAAAGACATCTAGTATCTAGTACTAACCCTTTGAGCTCTGTTCATGAATCCAATTCTGAATCTTACCCCCGCATACACCCCGATAGCAATAGAATCGTATTACAAAATGCAGAGACCATGAATTTCCTGTCTGTAATGGACAGAAAATCCATACCATGGAAATCAAAAATGACAATCCTGGATCATCATCCATCCATCCTCCAGAGGAGGAGGAGGAGGTGGAGGAGGAGTGGTATTGGTATGGCAAGGTGTAAAGGAAATAATGGACAACGACGATGACTCCTCTGGCTGCGACGTCGTCGTCGTCGTCGTCTTTATTTTTATTACATCCCCCTCGGGCAGGTTGTGGTGGGTATCCTTGAAAAGGTTCTTTGACACAACCGAACCAAACGAGGCCCATGCCAAGGCGGGATGATGACGACAAAGAGCAAGACGGATAAAGTAGAAGAAAAAGCAGCAGGCAGAAGACGAGGCTACGCGATGCGTTTTCAGACTATAGTTCTATAGTTTCTGTTGTTGTTTTTGGTTATTATGCCTCTCGAGCATGAAAATGCAGCTGGCATTGGTTTTAGGAATTACACACACACACACGCCTAGAGTTTTCAGCTGTTTTTCCAGCCAACACCTTCTCAGATGTATCTTCAAGCGAGAACTATCTTATAGATTAATAGATAGTGGTAGACTAAAAGATAAAGACTAAAAGATATTATTCCATAAAATCCTTATTAAAAGTAAAAAGCCTAAAATGTATCTTCGACAAAAAATCTATCTTATAGATTGAGATCTAGGATAAGAAACGGAAATACATCACTGTCGAAGACCCTTAGAACCAGGATACCTAATGTATGTAAATGTATCTTAAATTAAACATTAAACCACAAGATACTTTTTTTTTTTTAACCCTAGAAAACATAATATCTTCTAGACTACCATCTAACGATATCATTATTAACCCTGACAACCCTAGAATTCTAGAAATGGAAAATCTAAAAGGTATGACTTTGAAAAACCCTATAACTTAACGGTAACTAACAGCTGTAGAGGCAGGACATGAAAGAAAAAGGACAGAGACAGGACGCAGACAGGTAGGTAAGCCTGCGAAAATGCAACCAAGTAGTATTAATGTTTTTTAAATAAAAACGAAAAAACATTTATGGTGTTCTTTAAGGTCATAGCTCCTTGTTCTTGCTCCCTCTCTCTCTCTCTCTTAACGAGAACGGGAACGGGAACAAAGGAACCCGGCCAGGCAAGGGCGAACGAGTGGATGAGGTATGCATGCACGTATGTATGTAAGTGCAATGAGAATCGAAGGATAAGGAGAAGGAGAAGTTAAAGAAAAAGAAAGAGGACTAGGCTGCGCAGTCGCAGCCAGATTACATGATAATGCAGCTGAGCAGCACAGGATACCGGAGTACCATCGATGACTGCTACGTGTTTCCCACCAGGTTCCCAAAAACAATGCCCTCGCACCAAGTACACGACGGGGATACACAGCACACACAAATATGTAATAGGCCACAAAAAAAAAAAAAACAAAGAAGAAGCAAAACGAAAAAAAGGAGAAAAAATAAAGAGAGAGAGAACTTGGCCACCACGTAAAGTCGTGATTTTGACTTTAGCGATAAGCGGAGGACATCCAAGGAGTAGAGAGGAGGGGGGAAACAAAAGACAATTGCAGACCAGGCACAGTCGCAATTACAGCCCGCTTGTTGTTTTTGTTGTTTCTGTTGCTGTTATTGCACATAAGCCAATTTTACAGAATTTACAAACAGCGAAAGGTCACGCGTGCAATTTCAGGCCAAAGACAGGGTTGCCACATCGATCGTTGTCGAGTATTTGGAGCATTAAAGGATATAATTACTATATCTCTTGTAAATTCGTTGAATTTTTTAATTTCTATTTAAATTTTTGTTTAAAAAAATTAATCAAATATCGATTTTAACCTAGATTTTTTAACGGTATTTTTTTTTTTTTTATAATTTTTGTCTTTATATTATTTAATATTCTCATTTTTTCCTTAATAGCGTTTAAATAACGGTCTTAACCTCACTCTAATATAACGTTATCCATTCAATCATGAACATTCTTGTCTCTAAACCAGTCACAAAATATGCTTCGAGGTTAATATTCTTCAAAATTCTTTGTCTGTTAACAGAGATGCTTTATTTTCCACATTTTTTCATAAAAATGATTATATTGTCGTACTTAACATCACTCTATTATAACGGTATCAACCCAATCAAGACCATTCCTGTCTTCAAACATTTAAGAAACTACATATGCTAAAAAGGTATTATTCTTTTAAAACCTTTGTCGATAAAATTTTTAAATTTTCTCACAATAATGATTTAAATAACGGTCTTAACCTCACTCTAGTATAACGGTATCAACCCAATCAAGACCATTCCTGTCCCAAAGCACTAAATGAATATATGGATAAAGGTTATTATAGCCACTCACCACAATATCGACCGCAGGTGGATACCGAGGACATTGCCGCCGAACTGCCATTGGCACCGCCCACGCCGCCCGGGGTGCATGAACCATTAGCTCCCGATCCGGGGACACCGTTGCCGCCAGTTGAACCGTAGGATGGACCACCGCCAGTGCCGCCAATGCCCATACCGTTGGCGCCACCTAGACCGCCGGGACCGCCGCCGGAGGCACTGCCTGCGCCGCTGCCAGCAGCGTTGCTGGGCTTCTTCCAGCCGCGCCAGTTGTTGCACAGCGATTCCGGCTCGGAGCTCCAGCTGCACAGTGAATCCTCCTCGAACCGAATGGAGTCATCAAAGCTGAAGCGGTCCATTTCTTCGGGATTCCATTCGTTGCCACCGCCGCCGCCACCTCCTGCACCGCCACCGTTGCCATTTCCATTTCCATTACCTCCTGCTGCTCCATCGGCGCCAGCGCCGACTGCAGCCGCTCCTCCGGCTCCGGCTCCTCCATTGTTGTTTCGAGCAGAGGCGGCTACTGCACCGCCACCGCCACCGCCACCGCCGGCTCCTGATCCAGCACCAGCTCCAGCTCCTCCAGCGCCACCTGCGTCGCCTCCTCTGCCGTTTCGATTCGCCAGCGTGTCTGTGTGATTGAGTATGCGCGTGTGTGTGTGTGTGTCTGTGTGAGTGTGTGTTTACTGTTATTCCTTCAGCTGCTACTGATAATGCTTCCTCTTTCTATATATCCACCTCGGTGTGTTTTGTTTATTTTCCTCACTCGTCGTTCGTTTGCTTCTCTGCTCTTCTGCCTTCCTCCCGAATTCTTTTCGGATTTCGGATCCTGGATTTCTGAATATCTGGATGGATGTTTTATGCTATTTATTTGTTTTTTTTTTTAAATATATATTTTGGGTCTCTTGCTGGATGTGCCAAACCGCTCAATTGAAAAATCGTGTAAAAGGCGAATTTTGCTGAGCGTTCCGTTCCCTCTCTCTCACTGCGTCTCCACTCTCTTTCGTCGCGTTGTTCTCTCCAGCAGTCGCGATGCTCTCTCGTATCGAATTAGTGTTAATTAGTTATTATTACTTTTATTTACGTTTATATATTGTATATTTATGCTTAAAGATTTCTTTTAAATTTTATTTAAAAACTACGTTGTTTTTTATTTATTTTTTTTTAAATTTTTATTTATAATTTTGTGGTATTCTTCGTTTTCTTTATTTTATGTACAAAACATTTAGTGCGTCGACGGCTCTGCCGCTGCTGGTGTCGCTGACGCTGCCGTTGCTTCTGCTTCTGCCACTGCCTCTACCTCTGTCCGCGTCGACGGCGGCGCTGCTGCAGCACACAACATCAATATATTGGATATATATTAACACTTTTTTCCCCCTATTCCGTTAAAATTTATATTTTTCACTTTTTGGGTTATTAATGAACGGCTTGCAACGGCAGAATGAAAGATGTAAAATGTAAAAATGTTAAATGTAAAAATGGCTTTTTGCCTTCTTTCTTTGTGTATATGTGCCTTTGCCTTTTTTTTCTTTTTGTTTTGTCGCTTCGATCTCGATCTCGCTCCGTTACCCGTTATCGTTACGAAATTGATCCGCATTCGCATCCGCACTCGACGCCCAAGCTCCCTAGCCGTCGATTGGGGCCCCGAAATTACGATTTGTTTGATTTTAAACACGCTTTTCGAACACTTTTGCAGGGGGCTTTGTTTTTACCCATCGTTGTCGCGCAGTCCACTTTGCTTCCTATATTCCACAGCTGTCTGTGTGGCCGTTTGTCAGTTGGCACTAGGGTTGTTGATAATGTATCAAAATACCAATGTATCGATATATCGATATTCTTTGTATAACAAAAAAATATTCTTATCGTTGGTGTAATTTTTGTGAAAATATCGAAAATGCGATCTATTTTTTATATTTGCATGATATTTTTAAGATAAATCAATTACGTTTGTTCTATAAAATGTATTATTTAGACCCCTAGAAAGTTACTGAGTGTGCCCAGAAGCGATTTAAAACTTGATCTTCCTTCAGGTATTTACGCCTGGTCACACTCCATCCAAGTTGCATTCTAGCTTCAAAACCAAAAACAACGAATATCCTGATCGTGTATCCAGGAATCCAAGGATAGGACTGTCCAAAGGGGTACGAGGATGCCGCTGGAGGGGCTGTGCATCGAGCTGCGCCCGAACCTGCGCAGTGGCGTGGTATTCCTGCAATTCGACCATGACATTGGGACCTGTAACCAGACGCGCCTCGTCATAAAGGAGCACAATGTTTACATTTCCGAAGGCTCCGTCACGTCGTCCACGCCCAGAACCGACAGCGACAGTGAGGAGGAGCACCTGGAGGAGGATGACGGGGACTCGTTGGTGATCAGGCACGACTGCTTCGGCATGGACATTGGTTGCATCTCGGTGTTCGTAGTCACGGGGAACCACATCAGCTTTCGCTTCAACTATTCCCAGATAGACCTCGACGCTCTGGATGCAAGCTCCGTGCAAGTGGCCATGGAGCCTCTGCTTCTCTCCTGTAGGGAAGACGACCCCTTCGCCCTCGTCTGTCGCAATTGCAGCGCAGAGTTGGTGGAGAATCGGGGATACCGAAGGCTCCGGGAGTTTCCCAGCTGTGTGGTGGATCCCGGGGAGTTCTTCTGCCACAATCATGGACCTGGATGTGACAGCAAGCCGCCCAGCCTGGTCCCGGCGGAGACAGATCTCTTCTACGGTCTGAACTATGTGGTGGTGAGTCTGAGCCAGACCAATCCTAACATCCTGATACGCGAAGATCATCTGTACTGTCGACGCTGCATGCGGTTCCTAGGCCTGGCCATGTTCAACGGAGCGGCTGCCCGTCTCTGGGCGGATGCTGTGAGCTGGCTGCCAACCGGAGGAGGAAGTACATCCCCGCCCAGACATTTCTTCAAGAGCTCTTCACTGACGCAGCTGGTGAAGCGATTGCTTCACTCCCTGTGGCCCCAGCCGTTGCCGCAGCTCTGCCTGAGCACGAGTCGAGCGGCGCTGGTCACCTCGTTGCCCAACCGCTGCCACCGCTACATGCTCATCCACGTGGTGGAGTCCCAGCTGCGAGTGCTCCGTCGGGTCCAGCCTCATTCGAATAAGCTGCGCTGCTATCGCGCCTGCAAGCTGTACTTTGGGCTCTTTGGATCCTCCAGCCAGGAGCAACCGGAACTGATGCAGCAGTGGCAGACGGAGCAGACGCTGCCCCAAATGGAGATATCACCGGACATGTTCCAGGCCCTGCTCGAGCGTCTCGAGGTGAATAGCCAACTCATACCCCTGCCGTGGCGCTCCAACGCGTCCGATCAGCAACTGCAGTTGTCGTACTTCTTCTACGAGAACGAGGAGGATCAGGCGGAGAGGCTGGAAGTGGACTTGGACAAAATGAAGCTCGAGGATCAGTACGAGACTGATGCGGGGCATGCCAGTGAGAGCGATGATGAGCACTCGGACACGGACTCGGATGCGGGACACTCGGATGTGAACAGAAAGCGTCCCTTTAAACGCTACCCGCCCACTCCGCCCCGCCTCAGTCTCAATCTGTCCCAGTGCTCCTCCACCTCGTCCTCGTCGGCCTTCTCGGAGGGGAAGTAGTCTCCCCTCTAGAGTCTAGAATAATTTTTTTGGTTTGGTTGTACATAGTTATCAAGATTATCAGGAAGACCCCATGGATTCCTTAGTTTAAGAGATATTCTTGGAGATATTTTGTAGTTTAAGAAGAAAGTTTTGATTTTATTACTCGATATATTATATAATTTTTGTCTAATATAGTTTAACAAACGTGTGGCAACAAGTATTAGCTGGATAAACGAAAAATATTGCTTCTGTTTTGTTTGTACACTCCTCCTCTTCCCCCCTTTAAATCCAACATACCAATAATATCCAACGAACTGATATATGTTTTCCAAAATGTGACTTATAACGGTAATGTAAAATTTGAAAATATTGGAGGAAAAATCCGAATTGAAAACTTTCCAACGGGGCAAAGCCCCATCGGGATTAGGAAGAAAGCATATATATATATATATATATATTTGTATCATAAATACGAAACTATTATTGTCAAAAGTTGTAGAACGGGATACGTTTTTGAAAACTCTGATCTAAACTATATATACTATATATGTATACTAACTATGTAATTATATGGTCGAGGGGATGAGTACACCGGCACTGTCGGCCGATTTGTGATTGAAGACGCTTTGGGTTATCCCTCCACTTGTGTTTAGTTTTAAGCGAATCTCATGTGTTCATCCAAAACAAGGAAGAGAATGGGGGAGACGGCTGGCCGGGATTACCTGGCGGGTAACGATTATGTCAATAAAGTCGGATTCATGGAATCATGGTAGAAACCCCAACTGGTGCTCCATTCACCTTTACTTGGCCAGGCGACGCATCTGCTGGGTCTGCTCGCTCATGGCGATCTGGGCATTGTCCGCCTGGTTGATGAGCGCGTCCAGCTTGTCCAGCTGCGAGTCCATGCGCTTCGCCTTGGCTGCCTTGGCGGCGGCCACCTCGGCTGCTGTTGGCGGTGGCTTGGCCATCGGCTGCTCCCTCACCGGCGGCGGTTGCTGCTCCGTAGCGGGGACAGGGACTCCACTGCCACCAGCTGCGGCTGTCAGGTCCACCGAACCGGAACTGGCCCGGGCAAAGATGTTCGTCAGGCTGCCACAGGCTGTCTGCTTGAAGCGATTCAACTTCTGCTGAGTGCTGGACAGGATGCTGTTGAGCTCGCCCAGCTTGCCGCCCACGTTGCCCAGGGATTCGTCCTGTTGCTCCAGCAGCTAGATAGACAGAATGGTTGACTGGCTGGCTTCTGAAGGGGACCGACACTCACCACCGCCTCGGCGGCCTCCTGCTCGGCCATTTCATGCTCCATCCTTGCCTGACGCTTCCGCTCAAAGTCCGCCTTGTCTGGCGGCTGGAGGCCCAGGAGTTCCGCCCGCTGGCACTCCTGCTCGTAGCTGTTGATCTCTGTGGGCTCCGACATGCTTCCTGGCCCTCAAACGCCCAACGACTAACGATGCCATCGATTTTTTTGGCCCCGTTTCCAGAGCCACTTGGCGCATGCGCCTCCCCACCTGGGATTCCCCTACACAGCTGACACACCATCCTCCTCCGAACCCAAAACAATCCACAACTAATTGTCTAAAAGAATCGAAAGTTATATTAAAGGATATATCTCTATAGTCGCCGGAATCGACTAAATCTTTCTTAGGGATTTTTACAATTGAAGCACATTGGGATGAGACGGATCACGACGAGTCGGGACTGCGCTCGTAGATTTGGATGTAGGACTCGGTGAGCGTGATCATCTGCGGTAGGATCTCTGTGACGTGGAGGTCCTGCATCTCGTACCACTGGCCGTTGGCCTTGTGCAGAATATGGGCGCGATAGGTGCCCTTCTTGGGGTCTCCGTCGTGGACAATGTTCGCCACCAGATTGTATTTGGTGTCCTTGACATTCTTGTCCCTCTGCCGCATGCCCAGTATGTCGCCAAAGTCAACATTTCTGCAAGAGATTCGATCGTAAAATGAATCCAATAATGAAAACATGAGATGGTCACTTACTTGATGGGAAAGTTGACAATGGTGGGATTCTTCTCCAGGAAGAAGGTGTTCTTTGTGAAGCGCTTTATGTACAGTATGATGAACTGCGGCAGGCGGGTGATCTCGAAGCGCTTCATAAAGTTGTCCTTGTACGTCTTGTACTCCTTCTCCGCACTGCCGTTGAACTTGCCCAGCAGCTGGTAGAGATTCACCTGCGGAATGATGTTCTCGCGGAACTCGTCCGTAAAGAGCGGCGGCGGTGGCAGATCGCAGGTCAAATAGATGAAGTTGGTCTGCTCCACCTGATCCTTGTACTCGTCGGTGGCCAGCAGCTGCTGCTTGGCCGCATCGTCCAGTTCCACGGGCGGAATCTTTCTCGTGTAGATCTGCATTTCGCCGAGAAAGATCTTGTAGAGAATGGACGAGTTTGGTTGCTTGTTGCCCTTCATGGCGCGATGCAGGGTGTTGAGGAACCAGGAGAGAAAGTCAATGGGGTCGCCCTGTTCGGTGATCTGGAACCGTTTGCTTGACCACAGCACCACCGCCTGCAGCATTTCGTGTGGCGACACGTGGGCCTTGAAGTTGCGCGGATTCCACATCTTTCGCATCAGCTCGCCGAATCGCTGGACCAGCGTGAACATGGAGTCGCCGGGCGGACGTTTGATGTGGGCGTAGTTTTGCTCCCGCAGGAAGTAGTCCCGCAGCGGGCCCACATGGGACAGGGCGTGGAGCACCACGTTGCAGTAGTCGTTCGCCTTGATGTTGTTCAGGCCCACCACTCCGGGCAAATACAGCACTCCGTCCACGGTGCGCGAATGCTTGGGCAGTACCTTGTCCAGCTTGGCGATCTCCTGCCGCGTGAACGTCGGATTCAGCACATACTTGATGTCGTCTAGCGAGGAGTCTATGATCTCGTAGTTGTCCGGCAGGCAGTAGAACCGTAGCGTGTGCAGGTTGAGGAACACGTGATGGGCCTCGCCCACGGAATGCGTGTAGGCGTGGGTGTTGGTGCCGCGTCCCTGGAAGTACTTCCCGCACACCAGACACGCGTACACATTGATTCTCGTCAGCGAAATGGAGCAAAGCTTCTCAAAGTCAAAATCCAGCAGGTTGCGGTTGATGGTGTCCAGGTAGGGGCATACCCTGTACTTGGGATTGAAGACCGAGGGTGTTTCTATGGATTTAAATGAACTGAATATCCTGAAATCACTCCATTTCCAATTATATTTACCATCATCCTCAAGCACATTCGGCGGCTTGTTCTCCAGCTTGACGCGTTTGGTGGCTAAAAAGGGGTAATATATATTCATACAATTTTTGGACAATATTGACTAGTAACTCGTACCTGGGGCTTGGTTTTGAGCCATTTTTCTGTCTAGGTTTCAGTCAGAAACTCATTTAAACAAAACAATTTGTTGATTTTCGGCTTGTTTTGGTCGCTACAGTATTGGAAGGTGAAGTTATCTGAAGCCATGAGTGTTGTAAAACACTATCGTTTGACTATCGATAACAAATAACGGGTGTGCGATATTTTTAAAAGTTTTTATTTATTTTAATGCTTATTTAGTTTTTTTAAATAATAATTTATGGTTAATTTTAAGTATTCTTCTTTTTTTTGGGCCAAGTAAAATACATTGTATGAAAGCTGTGCTGAAATAGAGTTTATTTTTTATAATTCAATAAATTTTTAATTATTTTATATTTTTAATAATTAAAAATGTTAAAACAATTTAGAATATATTATTATTAGCTATATTATTATTCTTATTTCTTCTCTTGTTATTTTATTAACTAGAACTTATAAGAAGCGAGGAAATTAAAATTTAAGAACCTATGCATACAACAAGTTTATAAATTTTATTAAAACTATAAAAATACTTTAAGATAAATAGGCTTATTTTAACAAATATTCCTTAGTAACCTAGCAAAGCAGGCTTTCTTTTCAAAATTTGCAAGTTTCTTATTTTAAAATTTAAACTATTAACAGTTAAAATTTAAGCTAGCCCCGACGCTTAATTAAATAACAAGTTGGGCTTGAAATAGTATCTCATCGTAACCGGAATCTTTGGCTTATCACCGGCGCCTCTAATAACTGTATTTTGTTTATCATCTAGGTGGGGCCTTAGACCGTCCCTCCCCCGACAAGCCTCGTCTCCAGCCACCTGCTGTGAAGAAACGACCTTGAACGCCCTAGCCCAGAGAGAGCTCAAAGCTTTCGCTCGACATTCTCCCATCTTCCCGCTCCATTCTCCGCTCTTTGAAGAAAGCTTCCTCCGAAGATTAATGCCCCGATAAGGAGCGTAAACACAATTTGTTTCCATCAGTTTGGAGAGCGATCCCAATCAGCTTGGAACGGAATCTTCCACGGACGCGCAGTGTATAAACCGAATTGAACCATGTGGGGCGATCTGAAGGGTAAGGTGATCCTGGTGACCGGCGCCGGAGCCGGCATTGGGCAGGCTCTGGTCAAGCAGCTGGCGTCCATTGGAGCGACGGTGATCGCGGTGGCCCGGAAGGAGGCCCAGCTGGCCGAGCTGGTCAGCTTCGACCCGCAGCACATTAAGCCGCTGCTCGTGGATCTCTCCTCCTGGCAGAAGGTGCGCGAAGTGGTGGCGAAGGGACCCCAGCTGGATGGTCTGGTGAACAATGCGGGCGTGGCCATTATTAAGCCTTTCGAGGAGCTCAGCGAGGATGATTTCGATACGTGAGTGTGTGGAATTATAAGCGGGATTTAAATTAGGAGCTGGATTTGTATTTTTGTTTTAAAAAATTAAATTTAAAGAGTGTTTTTATGGGGAATATTTTAGGATATATTTAAAGAATAAGAAAAAAGTTTTAACAATTCTAAATTCTTTTTAAAAATTATATTTTATATATAATCCTCCTTATAGTCAGGACTTTGATAGTTTTATAAAATTTATTGTTCATTATATTTTTAATACTAAAACCTATTTTTTATAAAGAACACTTAAGAAACTAAAAATAATGTAGTTTGAAATAGTTCCCTAAAATGGTATTTTAGCTTTTCTATCAGAAGCCATTTTAAACTCAAGTCCCCACCTTCATTTTATAAGTTTATTTATAAATATAACTAAATTATTAGTGTTAAAAATTAATGTTTTATTAAAAATTTGTATAAAAAATACTTAAGAAACTAATCAAGTTATAAGACTTATAAGAAAAATGGTATAAATATTTGGAATAGTTTCTAGAAGTAAACATTTATCTTTTCTATCACAATTTTTATAAACTTGAATCTTAAGAACATTTTAAAAAAGAAATATCTAAGAAACTATATTTTGAATAATTTGCATTGAAATTCGGAAATATTATATTCATTTTTTAAGCTTTTCTATTAGAACTTATTTTTGTAGTTATGATAGTTCTCTACCTTTTATTTGAAAGGTAAGTGGTAGTCCCCACTTGAAGGTAAACCGGATTTCGAATTTATTATAAACCTTAATAATATAATAAGCCTTAACTTATAATACATGTTTGCAAAAAATTAAAAATACCATTTTTTGTAAATACGTAAAAAACTATTAAAGTAATCAGAAGCTTGGTAAAAGTACTTGGAATATTTTCTAAAACTAAATACTTAGGTTTTTTTTTTATCAGAACTTGTTTTTATAGTAAACTTTATTAGAAACCTGTATTAACCTTAAACCATATTAACCATATTATAATTAAAATAAAGTTTGTTATTTTATTTTTATTGTAATTTATTATTATTAGAAAACCCCAGAATCTATTCAAGTTATAAGAAAAAATTGTATTTAAGCTTTTCTATCAGAACCTTTCCTTTTTTTGTTGAAACCCCAACTTTATTTTAAAAAGAAATAAGGATTTATAAGCTATATTATGAATAATAAATTATTATTAATTATTCTATTAATTATTCAAGCGGAAAAACTATTTTGACCTTTGTCAGAACCTGTAGTGAACCCCCCACTTCAGACTTTATTTAAAACTTGAACCTTAATTTTTATTTCTATTTAAAATGAAAATAAAGTTTAAAACAGAATTTTAAGAAACTATTTAAGTTATAAGCAAAAATGATATAAATATATATGGAATACTTTGAAGAAATGGTATGCCAGGTTTTCAATCAGAAACTATTTTTAATAAAAGACCCCCACCTCATTATAATGATAGTCTATTTTATTTATAATCTCGTTGATTATTTTTTAATTTATTAAGTGTTTGGAAATATGAAATTTCAAATACGATCCCCATAACTTTTATGGAATGCCATAGCGATAAGGACTATCGCCGGGAGATTAGTGGAAAGGGCAAACATATACAAACTTCCACTGACCTCTAAAAAAAGCGAATCATTTTTTATACAAAATTAAAACAATTAAGCAATAAATTTAAGAAAATAAATAATTCCACACCTAATTAAATTAATTTTTTAAAATTATATTTCAAAGAAAGTATTAATTTGTAATCCCTTCTTCCAACAGACACTTTAATGTCAACATCAAGGCCGTCTTCAATGTGACCCAGGCCCTGCTGCCCCGCCTCAAGGACGGCGCCTCCATCGTGAACGTCTCCTCCATCGCCTCCAGCCGCTCCTTTGGCGGCCACACCGCCTACAGCGCCACCAAGGCGGCCGTCGACTCGCTGACCAAGTCCCTGGCCCTGGAGCTGGGTCCGCGCAAGATCCGCGTCAACTCCGTCAATCCCACCGTCGTCCTGACCAAAATGGGCGCCGACAACTGGTCGGACCCGGAGAAGTCCGGCCCCCTGCTGGCCCACATCCCGCTGAATCGGTTCTGCGAGGTGCAGGAGGTGGTCGACGCCACCGGCTACCTGCTGAGCAGCAAGTCCAGCTTCGTCAACGGCCACCACATCCTCCTCGAGGGCGGCTACTCTGTGTCATAGGATCTTCCTTTTCAAAAATTTATAAATCACTGAAAACTCTTAAATAAAACACACGATTTTATTTTTAAAATTACACGCACATACATCTTATGAAATGTATTTTTTTTTTACAAACCTCTTGCGGTTAAAATATGTATAATTATTTTTAAAATTAGTTCATTAATCTACACACTAGATATCCAAAAAAAAATCATCCATCCATGGGCTTATACAATCTGATCATTACTCTGAGTTGGGGTCTGGGACTGGGAAGGATTAGGCACAGATCTTGCCCTGCTGCTGGCTCTGCAACTGATGCTGCTTCTTTTCGCGCTCCCGCCGACGCAGCTTCTTCCGCCGCCGATCGATGACCGTGAGCTCCGCCTTTATGGTGTTGTAGGCCTTCCTCAGGTCCTGGATCTGCTTGCGCAGAATGGTGATGCACTCGTCGGAGCTAAGAGCGGGATCTGCGGGAAAGGGATTAAGGATTAGAGATGAAATGGTTAAAGCCATAAGGCATAGACTCACCAAGCTCCACGAGGAAGTTGTAGGGACAGGGACGCACTCCCGACTGGGTGCTCGCCAGGGAGGCTTGCAGTGCCGCCTGCTGCTGGGCCAGGTGCTGGGCCTGGGCCTGCTGCTGTTGCTGCTGCTGGGGATTGGCCTGCGGCATCAGCTGCTGTCGGGCACTCTGCCGCTGCTGCGTCTGCCCGGAACTGGGCGCCAGGTTGTCCGAATTGTCATCCGTATCCGAGCCAGCTGTAAGAACACGGATGTAAGAATGTAAGCCAATCCAGTCAGGGGTTCGGGGAGGCAACTTACCTGTGGCCGTGGTGGTCTTCAGGTTGCGCATCCCGGACACTTGGCGGCGTCGCTTGCTCAGCGACTGCAGCTGGGCGGCCACCGCCTGGCTGAGGGGAACCTGTTTGCGGGTGCGCTTCCTCTTGTTGAGAACGCCCAGTCCTCCCGCCTCCAGGTCGTGCTCCATTTCCGTGTGCTTCTTCGTCTCCTCCCCGCTCTCGTCCTGGCTGGCCGAGTCCGGCGAACTGGTGACAGCCGAGGGAATCACCTCCGATTCCGCCGCACGGCCGGAATCACTCGCCGCCCCGGACTGTTGGGGATTGGTGGTCTGGATCTGGATCTGCTGCTGAATGGCGGGCACGGCTCCCGGCGGCGGAGTGTCCGGCAAGGGCGCTATGCCCGAGAGTCCGGCCAGCGCCGGATTGGTCAGCTGGTCGTCTTTGCCGCCGTACAGGGGCGCCGGGCTGCCTGGAATCGTCTCCTCGCAGAGCAGGTTGATGGACTCGTTGTGGGGATCGCCGATGAGCGGCGAACTGGCCGCCGGCGCCACCACATTGCCGAAGATCTCCTTGCCCACGGCGTGCATGACGAATGGCCGCGCTACCACCGGGGAGCTGGTGCTGGACGTCTCTCCGGCATCCTGCTCGGCTATGTAGCTGGTGGGGATCTCGGCGGGCGTCGGTGGATCTTGTTGGAAGTTCGCCGCGACTGCAGGTGCTCCGGCTGGCACTCCTGAAACTCCAGCAACCAGGCCTGTTGCCATGGGAGTGGAGTAGGTTTTCAGGAGTAGGCCGCCCGCCGGGGACTCCGTCAGTTTCGGGGATGGCTGGAAGCCCTTAGGCGAGGCCAAGGCCTGAGCCGGAGATCCGGGACTGTGGCGCATCACGGTGGCCATCGCCGCCGCCATGACTGCCTCGGAGGTCTCTGCCGCCGCCGCCGCGGAGGCCACCATTAGGGATGGGGTGGCCACCACCACGGAGGCGGGAATCTCGGGCAGCACTATGGGTATGCCAAAGGAGCTCAGGGCGCCCTTGGCTTTGCCCTCCGCCTCGGCCGCCTGGAGCTTGGCCAGCGGGGAAGGCTGCTGGGTCACCGCCGTCAGCTTGCCGGCAAAGGAGCTTTCCGTGAGCTTGACCGGAATGGGTGCCTGAATGCCGGGCTGCGCCTTGCCGCCCACGTCCAGTTTCACGGGAGCCGGATCGCTGCTGCTGGTGGCTTCCGTCTCCGCCGTTAGGGTTGACACATTCAGGCCGTCCTCCTGGCCAGAGCCGGGACTCTTCTGCTCGCCGGTCGTCGTCGTGGTTGTCTGCTCCTCGGCAATCACATCCTCGATGACCAGCCGCTGCTCCGAGTCGGTGCTGTCCATGGACTCGTCCGAGAAACCGCCGGCGCCGGCAGTCACCGTCGAGTTGGGGGTGTGGGCTGCCGGCGGCGTGCCCGCCGTGGAGCTGGCCAGGGAGAGGGCTCCGCCCACCGGCGTCTTGCGCTGCTGGATGGCGCACTCCAGCTTCTGGATGGTCTCGCTCAGTTCGCTGTTCTTCGCCGGCAGCGAGGACTCCAGTATGGACTTGGTCTCGGGACTGCTGGTGGCCGGGCCGGGTCGGTAGATCTCGCCCAGAAGCGGGCCGGCTGTCTGGATCTTCAGTGGCAGCATCATGGTCTCCCAGGGCACCACCACTGCGGCTGTAGGTGGCGCCGATTGCACATCAGCTCCTCCAGCAGCTAATGCTGCTGCTCCTCCCGTTCCGGGGGCTCCTGTTCCTGGTCCGCCCGGTGCTGCGGTAATCTTCGCCGGCACCTCCACCACCGGCACCGGCACTGCCACTGGTGGCTTGCTCTTGTTCTGCTCCACCTCCTCCTTCTTCTGGCTGATCGCCTTCAGCACCTTGTCCGCTATGGAGGTGGTCTTCTGCTTGCCTGCATCCAGGCCGAACACCGCCGTCGCTCCCGCCAGCAGGATCTTCACGTTCTCCAGCTGCTCCAGCTTGTTGTCCTTGGAGCCCTCGCCGGAACTGTAGCCGCTGCCCTCGTTGGAGGTGCTCAGCTCGAAGACGTTGCGCGTCTCCACGAAGGGACTGCCTACGATGTGGGGCGCGGGTGCCGGCTTGACGGGATTGGGCGGTGTGCTCAGTTTGGGTGCGGTGGTGGCTCCTCCCGCGGGCGGCGTACTGGGACAAGTCGGGCCGGACGACGCGGCCACTGGCGTGGCAATCACTGGTGGGGCCACTGGCGACATAGGTGGTACATTGCTGCTGCCACTGGCTGGTGGCGTTGCGGGCGGCGGTGGTCCCGGCGGCTGCAGGGCATCCGTAAGGGCCCTAGTGGTTTCCTGGACCGTCTGGGCCAGTTCCTCGTTCAGGGCCAGGATATTCAGGTTAAAGCTGGGCGACTTGCGGAGGGCATCGAAGGGCGTGGCATGATGTGGCGGCGCCAGTTGGGCGGTACTGGATGCGGAGGGGATTCCTCCTCCTCCACCGACTCCCGGCGGCGTGGTGTGTATTTTGATTTGGGTTCCCACTTGTCCAGCTGGCTGGTTCACCTTCAGATTCGGCGGCGACTGTTGCTGCTGCTGTGGTTGTGGCTGCTGCACTTGCTCCTTGTCCAGCTTGTAGATCTTGGGCTTCTCCAGGCCCGGTGGCGGCTCCTTCAACGGTGAGCCTCTTTTCTTGGCCTTGGAGGGGGCCTGTCCGGCGGATAGTCCACTGTATCCGGCGGCGGGTGGCAGCTGATGCGGCTCCTGGCTCTGCTGAATCGACTTGAGGGCCTGCTTCCTGGCCGGGCCACCACCGACCACCACGGGGGATGTGGCCATTATGGTGGTGAACACGGAGGGCGCCACCACCGGCCCAGTGGGCATGAGCACCGATCCCGCACCGCCGGTCGCTCCGGCCATGGGCGAGATGCGCTTCTCGAACTCGAACGGTTCCGTGTCCTTGAACTCGTACACGTCCGAGGAGAGTGACTTGCTCATGCCCAGACCGGACGAGCCGGCAGAGGTGGCAGCGGCGCTGCTGCTACTGCTGCTGTACTTGGTCTCCTTGGAGCTGGAGGCCGGTGGGTTCGGGGGCTGGGACGGTGCGCCGGGCGCAGCACCTGTGGGACCAGCGGCCGTGCCACTGCTGATCTCCAGCTTGCTCATGTCCGGCAGAGATCGGGTGGCCGAGCTGGAACTGCCGCCGGAGGCACTCGAGCAGAACGAGCTGGACGACGAGGACGAGGAGGAGGGCGAGCAGGCCGCCGGTAGTTCCACCTTTAGGCTGGCCACCGGCTCGGCGAACTTCTTGGCTTCCAGGGCGGCGCTACTGGCTCCGGCTCCCGCCGGCTTCTTCAGCAGCTCGGCCTTCTTCGCGGAATGCTGCTCCCCGGACTTCTTGCCGCCCACGGTCAGCGGCTTCTCTACTATCACCGAGGTGTACTTGGCCGATACGGATGGGCCGCCGCCGCTGCTGCTGCCACTGGTCCCCGATCCGCCGGCTCCCAAATTGGTTCCGAATCTGGCCGGGGCTATCAGGCTGGAGGTGGTGGGCTTTATGTCCGGACCGGAGAGGAAGGGCTTACCCGGCTTGGTCGTCTCCTCTGCCTCTTGCTTCGGTTCCACTTTGGGCTCCGCTTTGACGCCCGGATGGGGCTGATCCTCCCGCTTGGACACCTGCTGTTCCGAGTGGTGGGAGAGCTTCCGTGGCGGCTCCTTCTTGGCCCCCGTCTTGGGTTGCTTGCGATAGTCGGAGGACTGCGAGTCTTCGTCCACATAGGACTCCGTTTCCGAGGACAGTTCGGTCGAGCTGCTCTTCGCCGAGGACTCCATCTTGGGCTCCTTCTTGACCGTCGCCTGTCCAGGCTCGGCACTGGGCTCGCTCTTCACCACCACGTCCTTGCGCTCCTCGCCTGTCAGCAGTTGGGGCTGGAAGCCCTTCAGTTCCGAGCGAATCTCGCTGAGATCATAGTCGCGGCCTTTGGTGGAGGCGGCGCCACTGCTCATGGCGCGGTTGCCGCCAGCCCGGGATCCCCGCGGTTGCTTGATCGGCTCTGGCGCAGGTCCACTTGCTCCTGCCGTGTCCTCCTCCTCGTCGGCGTCGGAATCGTCGCTGGCATTTGGAGGCGGCGCTGTCACGGTCGCCATGCGTCCAGCTTTCCCAGACGACTGGGCCGACTGAGCCTTGCCTCCGGGCGGGGCCTTCTCTTTGGCACTCTGCCGCTTGGGACGCCGCACCGGTTCATCCGAGTCCGAGTCCGATTCGGTGGCCATGGACGCGTCCGACGGGCGGCGCGGATTCGCCGCACCCGGAAGGACGCGGGTGGACCGCTTCTTCTGCTGGTGTTGCTGGGAGGCGGCTGGAGATTTGGTGCGACTAGTGCCGGAGACCGAGGACGGGGTCGTGGAACGCGGCGGCATGGAGTCACTGCGCCCGCGGCCCCGCTTGGCTCCGCTGGCGGTGCTGCTAGAGCCGGAACTGGTAGTGTGGGGCGTTTTCAGAACTCCGCCGGAGATCGAGGTGGGCATGGAGATGCCTCCGCCCATATTGGGTGCTCCTGTTCCGCTAGCGCCTCCTCCAGAGGTTGAAACTCCAGCTGATGGTGGAATCTTTGAACTGCCATCCTTCCCTCCTAGGTGCTTGTCACCTGGTCCCGGCGGCTGTTGCCCCGAAAGCGAGCCAGTGCCGCCGCCTCCTCCGCCGCTGCCACTAGAACCGCTTCCGCCTCCAGAACCGCCACCTCCTCCGCTGCCACTGTTGGCCGAGGAGGTGCTCACGGTGCGCGTCTTCTGCTTGGAGCCCTTGGTGAGATTTTCGGCGATGCGCTCGCGGGGCACCCACTCGTCGTAGCGATTATTCCAGCCGGTGTAGTGGACCAGGTACATGGGCACGCCGCGCTGGACACTGATCTCGATGACCTTCGCCTCGTAGGTGCTGCCATGGGAGCTGGGAGACTTCTTCTCGTGGTAGTTAACCTTCAGCTTGTCCCCGATGCCCACGACAAAGTCGCCAGTGTCGATCTTCTCCACGCTGATCTTCTCCTTCTTGCGCTTTCCGCTGCTCGCCGCCTGCTTCTCCTCCTTGTCCTTTTCCTTATCCTTATCCTTATCTTTATCCTTATCCTTATCCTTCTCCTTGTCCTTGTCTTTCTCCTTGTCCTTGTCTTTATCTTTGTCGGCCTGCTTGGTCCTCTGGTGTTTCTCCTTCTTGGTTGAGGTGGGTTGGGATGTGACCGGCTGACCGGTTGTGGCTGAAGGGGCTCCGGGAACTGTAAGGAAAGGTATATTATGAAATTATTTTTCATCAAAATCGATTTTGTTATCAAAATTTTCTTGGGGGTTTCCCTAAAATGTATTCTGATAAGACTTGTACAAAGATTTCCTTAATTTAGACAAAATTTGGGTAGCAAGGTCACACTGCTTTCAACGAATATGATAACGGGAGTTCAAATTTAATTTTTTTTTTTTATTAAAAGGTTACTCTTTTTTTTATTAAAAGTTTCTTTTTGGGCAATTTTTTTATAAATTTCTGATGAAAGTTTATACAAAGTTTAAGTAAAAAGGTGACATTAATTTAAATAATGTTATAACGGGAGTTAATTAAGCATTATTATAAAAGTTATTTGACGGATTAGGCCTTTAAAAATTAAAAAATATTTAAAAATTTACCTAAAATCATGTTGAAGCATGATGATTGTGATTTTCAATCCACTAGTCTCATTATAAATTACCTTTTATATATTTTTTGTTATTTCTTGATTTAAAAACAGCTATCTAATCCTTAAAAACAATAAACCTACTCTAGTAGTTGAAAACAATCATTTTTTAACTATTAAATATTTTTCTTAAATCTTCTCTGATAGGAAATTTAAAAAGATGTCCTTAATTTGGACCAAAGTTCAGTAGTAAGGTCACACTGCTTTGATAAAAATGTGATAACGGAAGTTTAATAAGGCATTGTTCATAACGGGAATTGAATACGTCGTCCTTAAATTAATTCTTTAATTAATAAAAATTTTAAACTTTCCCTAAAATTATATTTAAGCATGATTTTCAATCCATAATTTGTAAAATATTAATAATATTATCCTTTTGTTAAAACTCTAATACTTAAAAAAAAAAGTAAAAAATTTAAAAAATTCTAGACAGACTTTATGGAATATATAGTACCATATAGTCACATTAATTGGCTCTCTGCTCCCCAGACAAATAAAATCACACAATGAAAGTGTACATATAGAACATAAAATCATAATCAACATATATTAACATCAGATAATTATATATATCCACCTAATATATGTGATTTATTTATTTTTTTACCCCAAAAGCTTCCCCTAGTTAGAGGGAGAGGGCCATACAGTTGATTAATGAAACTTTCGCCTTCCAATAAACAAAATTCTGCCCAATAAAATAAACAAAAGTGCTTAAACAAAGGCACAATTGATGCTTTAACTCTTTATAATCCCCATATAACCCATCATTGTTTACAAAAACAATTTTTCACAAAAAAAACTACGAATCGGAGCGAGAGGGAAGATGATAACTTATAGTTCCGTTATCCCAAATACACACAACAAAAACGCACTTGTTGCTCTGTTTTCCGGACATTACATTACTTTTTTTTTTAAATCTTTTTTGTTAATTTTTCTGTAATCTACCCACTTGTGCGAATTTAGAAGCCTACAGCGGTTAACTTGCATTTTTCTATTTATTTCTTTTTTATTAATTGCTTTTCGCCGACTCGATGCTTGTGACTGGTTATCGGCTATCCGATATCCAAGCGATAGCTGTTATCGATAGCTGCCGGCACGGCAAACAGGTGTGATGGCGTGAGTGCGTGCGGCGATAAGAAGAAAACAAACAGAATCAACAAAAAATTAGCGTTGCCTTAGATTGCTTATCAATTGACTGGTGGCCGGGGGGTTTTGGGGTCACCGAAAACCACATCATTAACTAGAGGAATAGCCAAGAGTCCAGCTGTGCGACGGCGGTGGCAGCGGCGGCAGTTGCTCAGAAGGAGACGAGGGGGTGCGACACCGGATAAGCTTGAAATCAAATTTATTGGAAGATTATTGCCAAGCCACAGGGGAGGAGATCTTCCCGGGTTACATAACCATGCGCTTGCTTTGGCGCAGCTTTCGGGGATTGGCCAACTCCAGAAATAGTCGTCTTGTGGCCACCACATCCACTAGGTGGAGCAACCGCAACCAGGAGGAGAGAGAGCAACGGCAGGATTACCAATGGAGCTACCCGGACAGCCGGCTGGAGCAGCTCCTGTACGCCACATACTGGGCTGGAGGACTGGCTCTGGCCTATCATTGGTTGGATCCCAAGAAAGCCGACCTGCTGGCCAAAGAGAAGGACGATCCCGAGGAGGTGGCCCGCTTGTGGCACGTTACCGTTAGAAACGACCTTCCCACCTACAAGCCAGCACAGGTGGAGAGCCACAACTCGGCGGAGGCCCGCATCTGGGTCACCTACGGCCTGGGGGTCTATGATGTCACCGACTTTGCGGAGAATCATCCGGGCGGAGACAAGATTATGATGGCCGCCGGCAGTGCCATCGATCCCTTCTGGGCCATCTACCAGCAACACAACACCCAGGAGGTGCTGGAGCTGCTGGAGGGCTTTCGGGTCGGCAACCTCGAGGGTGGCCTGGCCGAGAGCAATGTGGAGACGGAGCTGGGCTCACCTTGGGCCCAGGAGCCGCAGCGGCACGCCCTCCTGAAGCCCGCCTCCAAGCGGCCCTTCAACGCGGAGCCGCCCATCGGCATGCTGGCGGAGAACTTCCTGACGCCCAACGAACTGTTCTACGTGCGCAACCACCTGCCCGTCCCTGCCATCAAGGAGGAGGAGTACGAGCTGGAGATTGAAACGGGCGCCGGCAAGCCGCCTCTGACTCTGAATCTGGCGGGGATCAGGGCCCTGCCCAAGCACTCGGTCACCGCGGCCATCATGTGTGGTGGCAATCGGCGATCGGAGATGACCAAGTTCAAGGCAGTCAAGGGTGAGTGACGTCACATGGAGGATCTTCTCATTGAAAACCCAATCCGCAGGTCTGTCGTGGGGCGCCGGAGCCGTGGGCAATGCCAAGTGGTCGGGGGCCAGGCTCTGCGATGTCCTGGCCCAGCAAGGCGTCCAGCCGGACGAGTCCAGGCACGTTATCTTCGAGGGAGCCGATCTGGATCCCACTTCCCATCCCTACGGAGCCTCTATCCCCCTGGCCAAGGCTATGGATCCTCGCGGGGATGTCCTGCTCGCCTACGAAATGAACGACGAGCCCTTGAGCCGGGACCATGGCTATCCCATACGGGTGATAGTGCCCGGCACGGTGGGGGCTCGCAATGTCAAGTGGCTGACCCGGATTGTGGTGGCAGAGGAGGAGTCGGACTCGCATTGGCAGCAAAACGACTACAAGGGCTTCAGTCCGAGCACGGACTGGGACACCGTGGACTTCAGCAAGTCGGACGCCATCCAGGCTATGCCTGTGACCTCGGCGATATGTACGCCGCAGCCGGGATCCCGGGTGAAGGTGGACGCGGACGGAGACGGGACACACATCACAGTGCGGGGATATGCGTGGAGCGGAGGCGGGCGGAAGATAGTGCGCGTGGACCTCACCAACGACGAGGGACAGAGCTGGCATGTGGCCGAGCTGGAGCAGGAGGACAAGCCCGATGGCCGGCACTACGGCTGGTCCTTGTGGACGGCCAGGTTGCCCGTGACTGACGCCCAGCGGCAGCACGGCGACCTGGAGATCTGGGCCAAGGCCGTGGACTCGGCCTACAATGTCCAGCCGGAGAAGTTCGAGCACATCTGGAACTTGCGCGGCGTCCTGGCCAATGCCTACCACAAGGTCAGGGTGAAGCTTGTCTAGGACGCGGCCCAATACTCGGAAAACCATTGAAGATATTTTTGAAATTCATGAAAATGTGACTTAAAATAAATGGAAACTATTGAAGGTATCTCTGGACTTACCCGACGGTGAGGCATCTCGGCTTCGCTGCAGCTCTGCGGAGTTGGCCTTGCTGGAGGCGGAGGCGCTGCTCCCAGAACTGATGTTGGTCTCCTTCTCGGCACTGTGCCTGGTGGCAGCGGCGGCCGCTGCAGCTGCCTTGATCTTGGCCAGCGGCAGATCCGCCTCCGTGTCCTTGCTGGACGATCCCGTAGTGGCTCCGCTTGCAGAGGCAGCTCCTCCAGCTGCCGGGGCCGAGGCTGTGGAAGCCGGTCCAGTGGTGGCCTGGACTGTGGCCGCTGCTGGTGATGCTCCCCGGGCAGCAGCTGCTCCGGAACCCGGTCCGCTGGAGGACTTCTCCTCGTACTTCTCCACCAGACTCTTCACCTTGCCCTGCTGATTGCTGGCCGCCGAGCCCTTACGCTGCTTCTTGGTGGTGGGCTCCACCACCACGCTGGATTCGCTCGTGTTCTCCGACTCCTCGGCGGCCGACTGGGATGCCGTGGAGGCCGCCCTGGCCGGAGTGGATGCTGCTGCCGCTGCGGCGGAGCTGGAAGTGCTGGCCAACTGATTCGGTTGCGCCAGCTTGCTAATGGTTTCCGTTTTGGTCGTTTCCGTGGGCTTCGGCGAGGCCACCGAGTTGGCGCGCACCAGGCTGCGACCCTTGCTGCGATTGGAGTTCCGGGAGGTCATCAGCATGGAGCAGCCCAGCTTGCGGTGGAAGTCGCCGTATGGCTGCAGGAATTTCTTGTACGCCTGCTTCACGAGATTCATGACGCTGACGGTGCAGGGCGTGAATCCCAGCCGGACAGCGATCAGTTTCCATTGATTCTGCGAGGTGACGCGGTTGTAGCCACCGCGCTTCTGCACCGCCCGGAAGAGCCGGTATAGATCCACGTCCCGGCTTTGGATGGAGGGCACCTTGTTCAGCGGAGTGCCCCGATCATCCATGTACTTGTACAGCTGGGCTACGAAGCGATCCTTCTCCTCGTGCGGCTCGTCGTCGGAGGAGTCGGAGTCGATCTCGCCCTCATCGTCGCTGGAGAGATTCGAGAGGCCGAATAGGGAGTCGCGATCCCAGTGAGGCGGCAAGATGCTGCTGTCGAGGAACTCCAAGGCCGCCTGCACTGCAGGCACATCCTGTTTGCTTGCCACCTCGCGCGTAAACTCGGTGGCCTCCTTCTTGGGCACCGTGTAGTAGCGTCCATCCTTGAACGATCGCACCAGGTACTCGTCCTTTACCCGAATCCTTACAGTGGCCTGGGGAGGGGATGAGATTAGTCCCCAAACCTATGAGAGCCAAAGATGTTAGCTTACCTGAGCTGTGGGTGCCACCACGAGGGCGGGAAACCACTTCTCCTTGTCCTTCTTCTTCGATTCCGTCTCCACGCACACCACCTTGCCGATGTTCTCCTCCTTCTCGTTGACCACCTCCTTGGCGTCGCTCTCGTCATCGTCGTCGGAGCTGTCCTCGTTCAGCTGGCCCCGTCTTCGGCCCCTCCGGCCGCCCACCACCGGATTCCCAAAGTGCTCTGGATGGGTGAGTGGCAGCTGGTCCAGCGTTTCGCTCTCGTTAAAGTGCCGCCCGCTCTTCAGGCACAACGCCGTCCGCCGCAGTGTGGTGATGTCTCCGTCATCGAAGACCACCGTGTACTGGGAGCAGTCCTGGATTTTGGTTATAGTCGCTTCCACGATCTCCTTGCGATCCGGATGCCGGACCTCGACAACGGC
The DNA here is from genome assembly GCA_018153035.1 of Drosophila pseudoananassae pseudoananassae. Classification (NCBI taxonomy): domain Eukaryota; kingdom Metazoa; phylum Arthropoda; class Insecta; order Diptera; family Drosophilidae; genus Drosophila; species Drosophila pseudoananassae. The sequence goes on from JAECXR010000046.1 coordinate 481,477, forward strand.
GCCGACACGCAGCTGTCCTGTGGGTGCCTTGATGGCGTCATCGGAGACTATTCCCGATCCCAGTCCCTGCTTGTAGGCCACCTTCACCTTGATGTTGCGCACCACCTTGCTGACCTTGGCTTCGCAAAAGGCTCCCTTGTACTTGGCACTCACTTCCGTGCCCACGGGCAGCGATGGCGGATCGTCCACTTGCTGGAAGGGAGACTTGTTAGTTTTCTGTCAAGAATACACTTTTCTAGACACGTCTTCTGGAGTGCCCCCCAGAAGAAGTCTCTGGAGTGTGGGTGCAGCGCCCATCCGATGAGTTTGTTTTGATTTTTCGCCACTCACCTGCATCTTTCGTTGATTATTTCGTTCGTAGCTTCGATTATCCGGTTCTGAAGCGGACTCTAAACGTTCCAGTTTACCATTTCAACTATTTTCTTTTCACTTAATTCCCTTTATTGTTTATAATTTTTTTTTTTCCAATTGCAGCGTTGTCGCTCTTCTTCTTTCTCTGCTGCGCCACCCCCCCCTATGCGGAGACGATTCTTTAGCTCCAGGACGATTTTTTACTGACAATTCACAGTCCTTCGAGGTATTTCAACAGCTGGAAAAATAATCCATTAATTTGAAATACATTTCACTGTTAAAAGACTTAAAGAACGCTCTAATTTGACAAAATTTACTTTAGTTTATGTTTTTGGCGCATGAAATTTTCTCTAGAGGTGAACCAATGTCGATAACAGAAACGCGGCTATCGGTTTGGCCCATGTTTTGTACAGTGTACCCTGTTCATGTATACTTAACAGCAGCTCGTAACCATAATGTTACATTAAACTGTTAAGGCTAACATTTAAAATAAATGATTAAATTTAATTTTACCATTTATTAAATAAAACAATTATTTTTAATATAATAGTTTTATAATTGGACTTTATTTTTATTTCAAAAAATTAAACTAAACTTAAATGTAACATTTTCATACAAGAATTATTAGAAATCAAGTGTGGAGGATTACACTAGTCAACATAAGTACACTTTTGATTTGTGCCAATTTATATAATTTTCTAATTTTGTGATACACATATATTTTTTTTTCCTTAATTTTAACATTTTGTTTTATATTAATATTAACATCGAAATATTACAATGATTTGATGTAATAATATTAACATAAATTCTTAGTATTTTGGGTTGATTTTTTTTACCAATTTTACAATTTAAAACTCAAACATGAAACAATACTATCCAAGGTCGCGACGGTAATTTGGAACGCTCTTAAAATTATAAAGTTTATTTAAAAAAAATTATAAATTTTGGAATAAGAAGAAAATACTGAAAACGATCGGAATTGTGGGGGGGAATGTTTTGTTTCGTTAATAGCCTAAGATTAATCAATAACTATAAATAATAATAAAGTACAACATGTGGTTGGTTTCTTGGTTGGTTTTCTTCTCAGTACTCGGGCATGCCCCTCCAGGAAGTGGTCGTTCCTTCTCCATCGTACTTCTCGTACTACTTAATCCTAGAATTATGCTCTTAAACACTGTACAGGGTAGTATTATCGGCTTCCACCGGTATGGCCTGGACGATAAAGCGTTTTCGATCCAACACATCCACGGGTGCCATCGGCTAAGGGTCGAAAAACAAAAGTATTATTAAAATAAGCGTATCAATGGATAGGGATTTAATAAAGGGAATCGACCACACTAGCATTCCAGTGTGACCATCAAGCAAAATGGTTCAGGAACCTGCTATTCAGAGGATCTTGGAGTGGAATCAAGCCGAGTATTTTTAGTGGCTTTTTTTTTTTGGTTTTAGGAGGAACTGTTAGGCGCATGCATTAAAATAATAAATGGAGGAAATTTGGGGGGGATATTATTTAAACATTTAAGCAAGACAAGTACTCACATCACAATCTGTGCCTCAACTCAGCTACATACATAAGTTACGTATTTCATCCTAATCCCTAATTCCTAATTTTAGTTAGTTATTGTTATTTCAACAATATCACAAGAATTCTTAAAAAAATTTTTACAAAATTGATCTTAACGAGAGTAAGTAAGTAAATAGTAAGTGTGTAGTGTAGTTTTTAAGTGTAATACTGGACATTTTTGATCTAAAATGAAACACAAAAGAAACGAGAGTAAAAACATTTAAAAAGTGGACAAATTTTTAAATTTAAAATTAAAGGAAAGGTGTGCTTTATGTTGGACAAATAAATGAAACAATTTCTGACAAGTTGAAACAAGTTTGAGTTTGATTTAAACACTTGAATATATACAAATAAAATATTAGTTTGGGGAAGGTGGAAGAAAGTAAGAGATTTTTCAAGAAAATAATATTTTTTTCTAAGTCATTAAATTGGAAAATACTTTGAATAAATAATTAAAAATAAAAATATAGAGATCAGCCTCAAAACTATATCCTTTTCACGGATGAACCTTGTCGAGTGGATGTGGATGTGGATGTGGAAGGAAGCAGTCTTAAGATAGATAACCACCACCATTAACCAACCGCAAACCAACCAAGTACAGCACACCCGACCAGACCACATCCCAGACCAGTACTAGGAGGAGTAGAAGGAGCCTCAGGGTACCGCATCGCCTAACGGGTTGGGGGGGCACTCACGTCGGTGCACTTGCACTGCGTCTCATCGAAGACGGTGCCGGTGGTGCAGCTCTGATTGTAGCGGCACGCACAGGTGCAGTTGGCATCGTCCCAGTACTTGGTGTCCGGCTGCTCCAGGCACTTGTCCTTGGCGTCCGTGTTGTGGCACTCGCACCGGCACAGCTCCTGGCGATACGACTGGTAGGCATTGCAGTCGCCCTCCTTGATCCGGCAGTCGCAGCGGCACGCCAGGTGCTGTTCCACGTCCACGATGGCCGTCAGGCGGCGCGGTCCGGCCCCGCTGCGGTCCACCTTCCGCACACGCAGCTGCACGATCTCGGTTTCCGTCGGCTGGCAGGATATCAGCGTCGATCCGCAACAGCCGCTGCAGCGGTTGATCCTGGTGCAGGCCGGGAAGTAGTAGAAGTTGACGCTCTCGGTGCCCGGCGGCTTCAGTTCCACGATCGTCGGCTGGGGGGAGCAGCTCGCTGGTGTGGCGTTCCTGATGGCAGCTGGGGGGAATGGAAAGTGGCGAACTTTTAGTAAAATTTTATCCATATTATCACTGAATTAAAAAATATTTTAAGAGATATTTTACCTTTAAAAATAATTAGTTTTTATTGAAATAATGGGTGTTTTCTTAAATTTATTTAAAGACTATTTTCTCAATTTTTTATTCAGACTTTATTGGAATTTGCTCTTTCTGAGGCCGGAATCATTTTTGGGAAAAAAGCTTATCTGAAATAAAGAATGTTCTTTGTGCATAAAAAGATGTTCTTACTAAAAAATGAGTTTTAAAAAAAACCCCAAAAAATAATGATGTGTTTCTCAGAAAAAAATAAATCATAAAATACCAAATATTATTTCAGCTTTGAAATGATTATTGTTTTCGGAGAAAGCTATATTTACTTTTAGAAAACTATGTAGTTATATCTTCATGAAAAAAAAAAATATTTCATGGCATTCCTTATGGATTTGTATCAAGGGGTCCCCTCACGAAAAATGGACAAAAAATCTACTTCTCTTGAGAATCGGATAAGAATTGGGGAAGATATAGCCTTCCCTGTGGGCCATATAGGGAAAACCCTATTTTCAAGGCATCCCATCACGAAAAATGGACAAAAAATCAACAAAATATTTTGTCTCAGGATTTTGACGGAGAATGGTGGAGAATCGACATAGAAATCGTTTAAGGTACTCCGCTTGAGAATCGGATAAGAATTGGGGAAGATATAGCCTTCCCTGTGGGCCCTATAGGGAAAACCCCATTTTTAAGGCATCCCATCACGAAAAATGGACAAAAAATCAACAAAATATTTTGTCTCAGGATTTTGACGGAGAATGGTGGAGAATCGACATAGAAATCGTTTAAGGTACTCCGCTTGAGAATCGGATAAGAATTGGGGAAGATATAGCCTTCCCTGTGGGCCCTATAGGGAAAACCCCATTTTTAAGGCATCCCATCACGAAAAATGGACAAAAAATCAAAAAAATATTTTGTCTCAGGATTTTGACGGAGAATGGTGGAGAATCGACATAGAAATCGTTTAAGGTACTCCGCTTGAGAATCGGATAAGAATTGGGGAAGATATAGCCTTCCCTGTGGGCCATATAGGGAAAACCCCATTTTTAAGGCATCCCATCACGAAAAATGGACAAAAAATCAACAAAATATTTTGTCTCAGGATTTTGACGGAGAATGGTGGAGAATCGACATAGAAATCGTTTAAGGTACTCCGCTTGAGAATCGGATAAGAATTGGGAAAGATATAGCCATCCCTGTGGGCCATATAGGGAAAACCCCATTTTCAAGGCATCCCATCACGAAAAAGGGACAAAAGATCAAAAAAATATTTTGTCTCAGGATTTTGACGGAGAATGGTGGAGAATCGACATAGAAATCGTTTAAGGTACTCCGCTTGAGAATCTGATAAGAATTGGGGAAGATATAGCCTTCCCTGTGGGCCATATAGGGAAAACCCTATTTTCAAGGCATCCCATCACGAAAAATGGGAAAAAAATCAAAAAAATATTTTGTCTCAGGATTTTGACAGAGAATGGTGGAGAATCGACATAGAAATCGTTTAAGGTACTCCGCTTGAGAATCTGATAAGAATTGGGGAAGATATAGCCTTCCCTGTGGGCCATATAGGGAAAACCCCATTTTCAAGGCATCCCATCACGAAAAAGGGACAAAAGATCAAAAAAATATTTTGTCTCAGGATTTTGACGGAGAATGGTGGAGAATCGACATAGAAATCGTTTAAGGTACTCCGCCTGAGAATCTGATAAGAATCGGGGAAGATATAGCCTTCCCTGTGGGCCCTATAGGGAAAACCCCATTTTCAAGGCATCCCATCACGAAAAATGGGAAAAAAATCAAAAAAATATTTTGTCTCAGGATTTTGACAGAGAATGGTGGAGAATCGACATAGAAATCGTTTAAGGTACTCCGCTTGAGAATCTGATAAGAATTGGGGAAGATATAGCCTTCCCTGTGGGCCATATAGGGAAAACCCCATTTTCAAGGCATCCCATCACGAAAAATGGACAAAAAATCAAAAAAATATTTTGTCTCAGGATTTTGATGGAGATCGGTGGAGAATCGACATAGAAATCGTTTAAGGTACTCCGCTTGAGAATCGGATAAGAATTGGGGAAGATATAGCCTTCCCTGTGGGCCCTATAGGGAAAACCCCATTTTCAAGGCATCCCATCACGAAAAATGGACAAAAAATCAAAAAAATATTTTGTCTCAGGATTTTGATGGAGATCGGTGGAGAATCGACATAGAAATCGTTTAAGGTACTCCGCTTGAGAATCGGATAAGAATTGGGGAAGATATAGCCTTCCCTGTGGGCCCTATAGGGAAAACCCCATTTTCAAGGCATCCCATCACGAAAAATGGGAAAAAAATCAAAAAAATATTTTGTCTCAGGATTTTGACAGAGAATGGTGGAGAATCGACATAGAAATCGTTTAAGGTACTCCGCTTGAGAATCGGATAAGAATTGGGGAAGATATAGCCTTCCCTGTGGGCCATATAGGGAAAACCCTATTTTCAAGGCATCCCATCACGAAAAATGGACAAAAAATCAAAAAAATATTTCGTCTCAGGATTTTGACAGAGAATGGTGGAGAGTCGACATAGAAATCGTTTAAGGTACTCCGCTTGAGAATCGGATAAGAATTGGGGAAGATATAGCCTTCCCTGTGGGCCCTATAGGGAAAACCCCATTTTCAAGGCATCCCATCACGAAAAATGGACAAAAAATCAAAAAAATATTTTGTCTCAGGATTTTGATGGAGATCGGTGGAGAATCGACATAGAAATTGTTTAAGGTACTTCGCTTGAGAATCGGATAAGAATTGGGGAAGATATAGCCTTCCCTGTGGGCCCTATAGGGAAAACCCTATTTTCAAGGCATCCCATCACGAAAAATGGACAAAAAATCAAAAAAATATTTTGTCTCAGGATTTTGACAGAGAATGGTGGAGAATCGACATAGAAATCGTTTAAGGTACTCCGCTTGAGAATCGGATAAGAATTGGGGAAGATATAGCCTTCCCTGTGGGCCCTATAGGGAAAACCCTATTTTCAAGGCATCCCATCACGAAAAATGGGAAAAAAATCAAAAAAATATTTTGTCTCAGGATTTTGACAGAGAATGGTGGAGAATCGACATAGAAATCGTTTAAGGTACTCCGCTTGAGAATCGGATAAGAATTGGGGAAGATATAGCCTTCCCTGTGGGCCCTATAGGGAAAACCCTATTTTCAAGGCATCCCATCACGAAAAATGGACAAAAAATCAAAAAAATATTTTGTCTCAGGATTTTGATAGAGAATGGTAGAGAATCGACGTAGAAATCGTTTAAGGTACTCCGCTTGAGAATCGGATAAGAATTGGGGAAGATATAGCCTTCCCTGTGGGCCCTATAGGGAAAACCCTATTTTCAAGGCATCCCATCACGAAAAAGGGACAAAAAATCAAAAAAATATTTTGTCTCAGGATTTTGACGGAGAATGGTGGAGAATCGACATAGAAATCGTTTAAGGTACTCCGCTTGAGAATCGGATAAGAATTGGGGAAGATATAGCCTTCCCTGTGGGCCCTATAGGGAAAACCCCATTTTCAAGGCATCCCATCACGAAAAATGGACAAAAAATCAACAAAATATTTTGTCTCAGGATTTTGACGGAGAATGGTGGAGAATCGACATAGAAATCGTTTAAGGTACTCCGCTTGAGAATCGGATAAGAATTGGGGAAGATATAGCCTTCCCTGTGGGCCCTATAGGGAAAACCCCATTTTCAAGGCATCCCATCACGAAAAATGGACAAAAAATCAACAAAATATTTTGTCTCAGGATTTTGATGGATAATGGTGGAGAATCGACATAGAAATCGTTTAAGGTACTCCGCTTGAGAATCGGATAAGAATTGGGGAAGTTATAGCCTTCCCTGTGGGCCCTATAGGGAAAACCCCATTTTCAAGGCATCCCATCACGAAAAATGGACAAAAAATCAACAAAATATTTTGTCTCAGGATTTTGACGGAGAATGGTGGAGAATCGACATAGAAATCGTTTAAGGTACTCCGCTTGAGAATCGGATAAGAATTGGGGAAGATATAGCCTTCCCTGTGGACCCTATAGGGAAAACCCTATTTTCAAGGCATCCCATCACGAAAAATGGACAAAAAATCAACAAAATATTTTGTCTCAGGATTTTGATAGAGAATGGTGGAGAATCGACATAGAAATCGTTTAAGGTACTCCGCTTGAGAATCGGATAAGAATTGGGGAAGTTATAGCCTTCCCTGTGGGCCATATAGGGAAAACCCCATTTTCAAGGCATCCCATCACGAAAAAGGACAAAAAATCAAAAAAATATTTCGTCTCAGGATTTTGATGGAGAATGGTGGAGAATCGACATAGAAATCGTTTAAGGTACTCCGCTTGAGAATCGGATAAGAATTGGGGAAGATATAGCCACCTCTTATCTGAAATAAAGAATGTTCTTTGTGCATAATGCGCATAAAAAGATGTTCTTAATAAAAAGTGAGTTAAAAAAAAAAACCCGAAAAATAATGATGTGTTTCTCAGAAAAAAATAAATCATAAAATACCAAATATTATTTCAGCTTTGAAATGATTATTGATTATAACTAAAATATAAAAACAATTATAAAATTGTTTATTTTACTTTGAAGTAATATAATAAAAAACTATTAAAAGATATAGACAAAGTACTGAATAAGATTTCAAATCTCTAGAAAGTAAAGTTCAAATAAAAACCAAATGCTTTCTTTCTAAACTAAATATTACTAGAATATCTCACCTCTGGTGACATGACGTTTGAAATTTTCTGCAAAAAAAAAATGAGTATACATCAATTAATATAAAATATTTTATAATCAGATTGGAGAAGAGTAATTTAAAAGATTCACTCACCCTTGGAAGAGGCTTCTCCGGAGACATCGTAGTCGACAGCAGTGGCGTTGCCCAGCTCCGAGCTGGAGACTTCCTCCAGAGGCAGCAGCTGTGGAAGATCATTAGACGCTCGATTAAACCAAAAAAAATACAAAAAAATAAAATACACAAAAACATTCATTTGGTGTTAGTCATGGGACATGGGGGTACTACGTTGACTCCACAGAGAGCAGTAGCCACCGACTACTGATTGCCGGACTGACGTAGATGTTACGTGGAAAGGCGGACGTTGACTGAATAGAAATGTTGGCTTAAATAAATATCTATATCAATTCAGATCTGAGGGCCTGAGTCATCCATTAGTTACATTATAATATTGTTAAATATTATATATTTATTTAGTTTTTAGCCACGTGCCGGATATTTAGCGGCGTAGATTTTATTTTAGAATTCATGCTATGGCCAATTTGCACGTCGCCGATTTCTAACATACATATTTTTGTTGGAGCCATTTCAGTCATTTAGCCCAATACCTTGGCCATGATTCATTAGCAAAGCCAACTCGCTGGCTGCCATTTGCGATTTATGATTGTTAATTGCTGTTCAGGCGGAGAAAGTTCAAGGGCAGGTGACAAATGATCAGAAATCAGCGATAAAAGAACACACAGATAACAAAAAAAACCGGAAATGTTGTAAACAAATTTGAGAAGATTATAGAATATACCACCTCTACCCAATTTTATTTTCATTCTGATAAACGTAATAGAATTCTTTAAGCAGGAAATGAATCGAAATCGTAATTAATATTGGCTTCAATTAAGCACTAATTGCAAACTGATATCGGTTATGTTATTGTTTAGACTTCTGTTTTGGCTATTTGCCGACTGGCCACAAAAACTGATACCCGGCTGGGTAAACAAGTGGCCGGCTCCAGAACTCCACACGAAACCTGGCATCTGGTTACTGGATGGGGGAGTGTTCTCCTGTTCTTCTGTTTATCTTGCCATTGACGCAAACAGAAGAAAGCCACTGGGACACGGGGCGTATGAGTAACGGAGGGTCTTGGAATTATTTGTCTTGGAATCAAGGCAAGTGTTGTGGGGCCATAAATGCCACAGACAGTGCAAGAATACAACAATATTAGGCACTGGGAAGATTTTTAAATATTTTCTAATTTAAATGCACAAGTTTAAGCTTCTAATTTTGTAAAAGAATACCACAGTGTAAAGCAACCTGAAGCTACGGCGCCACTGTGCTTGCTTTTCTCTCAATTTAGGGTTGGGGCATGGGGCTGTGATTTGGGATTAGGAGCCGGTGAAGTCTCTGCTTTGGATGAGGATGAGTCTTATCAAAATGCAAACCAGCAGCGAGATGACGCTGAGATGACGAGTCTGACCTAAAAATGCAGTGTCTCGGCCGGCATTGTGGCGCCATCTACATAGATACTGCCATTCGATGGACAGACGACTTGATTTAATAGATAGATTTGATTTTAAAACAAAATAAATAAAGAAAACTGTTTCAAAAGTAGTTCAGTAAGTCGCAAAAAAAAGTAATTTAATGACGTAATTGAATCAAGACGTCAATTTTGAGTTTCCGGCAAAAAAAAAAGTCACGTACTGCAGAACTAACTTAATATTTGTACATCCCCTTTATGAGATAAGTTTTATTATTTATTAATATTTATAAAATGCATTATACTCACCAAAGAATCAGCGGAAGTAGAAGGTGACCCTTGGCAGCAGCTACCCTCTTCCAGTGGCGCCGTTTCGCCCACCTGTCGCAGCAGGCGCACCTTTGTCTGTGTGGACTCAGCGGCGGCTGTGGATCCTGACCCTGAGGCATAGAAGAACCGTTGAGCGGGCAGGGCACTGTTGGTGTTAAGTAGCGCCACGCCCGCTGTCCTGCTGGCCATGGCCAGGATCAGCAGGAGCAGCAGTGGCAGAAGTGTCAGGGGCTGATGGAAGGGTTCTCGATTTCTGGTTTGTGTCATGGCTAGTTGACTGTTAGCTGGTCTGTTAACTTCTAATGGTTGCCGTTAGGCCTTAAACTAGGGGTTTCTGTAAAAAAAAAAATAAAGGAATTAAGGATTAAAAATAGAAATTTAAGAAAAAAATAATATAAGAATAGGTAATAGGTTATATGGTAAAGAACAGGTTTAAGATTGAATAAAAGTCGTAAAGTTAAAACTTTAACTAACAATTTAATTTTTTTTTAAATAAAACGGCAGCTCTATTAAAAACTATAAAAGTTTACAAACACATTACGTTGAAAAATACATATATGTATGTATATATAATTTCCAGTCTCTCAACTGTCTGAAAGATTTACGACTTGATTTATTATGTCAGAGGCTCCGAGTCGGAGATTTGTTTTTATTTTCCTTGGGATTTCTTCAGTTTGTTTTGGTCGGCAACTCGGAATTTACTTTTGCCGGCTTCTCCGATCTACAATGTCAAATCTGAATTCTTGTGGAGGTGGGGTCTGGGGTGTGGGGTGGCTGGCAACAGGTGAACAGGTAAACAGGTGGGCGGGCACGTTTACCGTTCGAATTGGGGTCAGACCGGTGGTGGTTATGAATGCCCCGTTAAATGTTGACCAACGACAGAAATCTTTTTATGGCCAACTTGACATTGATACAAAAAACGAATAAAAGAAACAAAAATAATACAAATAAATAGATAATATAAAAGAGTGTCTTATCAGTGTACACATAATCGTGCGTCAGGCATATCAATAAGACAATTCAGCCAACCGATTGCATGACAATGGCCATAAAGCCAGGAGTCGGGCGTTGGGCATTGGGCGTCCGAGGTGACTCAAAGTCAACTAATGAAATACCTCTTAATCACAAAACCAATAAATTGGGCAATAAAATGTCTAATTCTATGTTGTTTTAAGAAATTTTCAAAATTTGTAAATGGGCGGAAGTCGAACCCTAGACTGGTAATATATTAATAAATGCTCATTTTAAGAACTATTATATGAGAAAAGTTCATAAAATAAATTATATTTATACTACTTGTATACATTTGTTTCTGAAAAAAAAATCTTGTTAGTAATTCTTCCTGTTATACCACTATCTATGTCATATAACCCTCAGGAAACTGAAAAATACGAGGTATCTTTAAGACAATGCACTGCCACATTTGGCTATGAATGAACCCCGATTGTTCGTGGCTTGTTTGTCCGTTTCTTTATTTTATTATATTTATGTGTTTATGGTATAGCCATCAGTTCCTGGGGACCTGACTCATAAGTCAGTAGCACTCGAGCCTCGAGGAACAGGTCAGAATTAAACCGGCAATACAACCGAAAGGATCCTGAGGGCTATTGAGAGCGTAGAATATAATTTCCTGTCTTTGAATGTGAATAGAATGTTAAGAAGTAAGTATTTCCTGTCTTAGAGTTTCAGAAATTCTACATCTCAATGATATTTGTTTATTTTCAAAAATTAATTCTCTTTTTTCAAGTGTTTTTTTATTATTTGCTGATCCATTCAAATTCATTTCTCATTTTTTTTTTTATTTGCGTACTGCTTAAATATGAAAATTCTTATTATAGGTCAGTTCGCGTTTCCCTTTCAGTTTCTTGTTGTTTTTGTTGTTGGCCTGTCGATAAGGGAACGCACGCCTAAAGATAGTGGAATGTATATTCCTATGGCATATGATTCCACATAGTGGCTGGTCAAGGCGCTTTATCAGCTTAGCAAATGCCATAAAAAAAAAGCTCTATAGTGATTTGCCATTCATTCATAAAAATGCAAAACAATAAAATAAAAATGAAGTAGAAGTAGCAGTAGAAGTAGAAGACTGGGAAGCAGAGGAAATCCCGAAGAAGAACTATAAACATTCGCCGGAATTGGCACCCCCATGAAGAAATAATATAGAACCAATAATACGATGCATGGAAATAGTATAGACTCTATAATATAGAGTAATAAAAAAATTATATAAAATATTTTCAAGAATTAAATCATTTTTTGTTATTTATGTCAAGACCTTTTTTAACAGAATGTTCTTATTCAGAATAATTTTCCTAATTCTTAATATGTATTAATACATAATTTTAACTAAGAATTAAATTCCAAATTAATTAGAATATGACTTGTAACAAAAATGACTTATTTTAATTAAAAACTCATTGAAACATTTCCAATTAAACTTCCTATTTTTCAATTTATACTTTGCTTCTCTGAATCTTTTAGAAAACTATCTATATACTAATAACTGATATTAAGCTAAAACTTATTTAATTTTCGAACTTATGTATAAGGTATTTTAGTATAAACGGGTATTAAAGTATCTAAAGATACTTTTTCCATAGAACTAGTTGCCCTTATTTTATTAAAAATATTTTATAAAAAATAAGTATTAATAAAAACAAAACGGACTAATATTAAATAACAACTCCCGATATCCGTATATCCACAAGTAATACCAAAAATAAACTCCATAAAGAGTATCTGGAGAAGACGGCACTGCCAGAGTATGTGTAAACACAAACAATAATACAGGAAAGGAGATAGCCTACAGAAAGGGAGGAGGCGAAAGAGAGAGAGGAGCAAAGGATGGCAAGTGGGGAGATCAAATGATGTTTAAAAATAGCTTACAGCTCCCATACTCTCATATAACAGTAAATTTTTGCTCCTTTTTTCCTCAGTTTGTGTTTGTTTATGATTTTGTTTTTGTTTTTGTTTTTAGTTTCATTTTTGAGTAAGAGTTGTCGGTGTAAGGGGGAGCTGAGAGGGGAAAAGTGTTTATTTGTTAACTGTAATCAAGAGACCCACGTATCAGCACACGCTGTGCCTTTCCATTGTTTCTCCCCCACCCCACCCCCTTCTGTTTTTTTTTTTCTACATATTTCTCTGTTTTTCCTTAACAGTTAAGCAAATGCCGATTGATATGACAGCTGAACAGTTGTTATTGTCATTTTTTTTTTTTTTCTACTCTGTTACTCTGTTTTCTGACGCTGTTACCGGGCGCCCGTTTCATTAACTTTATATTTCTTGCCGCTTGCACACACCTGTGTGATTCATCTTGACATTCCTTTGCCCCCTTTTTTGCTTTTGCTTTTGCTTTTGATATTTGCTTTTGATCTTTGCTTTTGGAATGCGTGTCTGTGTCTTTACCTTTACCTTTGGCTGCTGCACCAATAATAATCGAAAATTACATATTTGGTTCGCATTTGGGGTAGACTCTTGGGGTAGAACCTGTCAAAGGTCTCCTTAACCTGCTTTATGTTAACAGTTAACTGTCTGGGTTACTCTTATCAGTTGTGTTTTGTGTTGTCACTAGAAAGAGATGCAACTATGCATATAGAGGCAGAGCCATTGGGAGGCCTACTGATTACAAAATTTACCACGTTTTTAATTAATAATTAAAAAAAAATATATATAAATAAATTTATAGAGAATATATTCTTAAAAATTTGTCTTAATTATTTTTTAAATTAAATTATCTAGCATAATACTAAATATATAAATTTATTATAATAACTTTTATTTTTTAGCCCTAATATTTCTTTTAAATCAATATAATATTTATTCAAAAAAAAAAGTAAAATTTTTCTTGAAATTATTCAACAGTGCGTCACAAAATTATAAAACTGAAAGGAAGACAGAGGCTTGGATTCTGAGAGAAATCGAAAGGAATCATCAAGTATCCTACCGACATGGGCGGGCGGTCTTTAAAGGGAGTGTTTCTTCATTACTGAGGAATTTCAGAATGAAAAAAACTTAAAAAAAAATTATAAGGATGGGCGGTGGAGAGGAGAGGAGCTCGAGGGCGTGGCACCAACAGGGAAGAAAAGTCACAGAGCTTGTCTCCTCCGGGTCTTTGGCTCAGGCAAATCAATTACAATATAGGAATGATAATAACTCCGCAGCATCCATGGGATGAGATGGATGGGATGGATGGGATGATGGGTTGGATGGGGAAACATCATCAACAACAAACAATAATAAAGAAAAAGTAGAGAGGGGGGGAAAGGAGGAGGAGACGGCACAGGAGGAAAAGGGCCAGAAGGGTAACGGTTGCAACAAGATAAATTATGGATTTGATGACCTCTGGAATGTGAATTGAAGATTTAACGATTTCAACTTTTCTAACATGAAATGGAAAAATATTAACTAATACTTCTTGTTTAAATTAGTTACATGAAAATCATATTACATTATTCTTATTAATTCCCATTCCAAAATGACAAATAATATTTTCCCGATTCGAACAAGTTTAGTCACCTTTTTAGGTTTAGAGAAGTCGAAATAATTCATAATTATTTTTAGAAAAATTTTAAGTAAAAATAGTTGATAAATAAAATCACTAAATATGACTAGCTTGGATTTTTTAGTGATTAGATTATTTTTAAATCTTATGTATGTCTTGGAAAATTAGTAATTTTATTCTTATTTAATCATTCACTTTAATCAGCTGATTTATAAACCATTCACATCATTTCAGTCGCACACGCAATCGGCATGACTTTTATTTTGAATTTTGATTAAAGCCAGGCTTAGACTTTGTGGCTTAAACTGTTTTGTATTTTTTTGTGGGCTGGGCTAGTCAAGCGAGACTATTTTCACAAAGGGGGGTTTTCCACACACGCACACACAGTCACACAAATTGGAATAATTAAAGAGTCGTATTAAAAAAAAACACCTTAATTACGAATGTACTTTTTATGTTTTTTTTTTTTTTTTTTTTTGTATTGTAACAACTTTGTTCTCGTTTTAGCCAAAAGCTGTTATATTTGTTTTAACAATAAAACGTCATACACTTAAAAAAATGTGTTCAAGAAAAACAATTATTTCAAATAAGTTAATAAATTAATAATTTTCTTTCAATTTTATTATTCTGCTTAATTTATTTTAAAAGTTCAAGAATCAATATGATTTTTCTCTCTGTACCAAAAGCTTGGTTTCAGGCCCGGCTTCAATGAATTCAAAATGACAAAAAAATTTAAAAAAACAACAAACAATAACAAAAAGCGGTTTTTGTTTAAATGTTGAGGGTCGCTGGCTTGTATGTTTTTAATTTTTACTGTTTTGTTTCAGGTGCACAGTCTTAAATATTTTACCTTATAGTTTTATTTTTCTTATTTTTACTCACTTTTTTGGAACACACTCGAAAAATTTTCAGTTGACAGAAATATCGAAAATATTGGCGGAGAACACAAAAAAAAAAGGAAAATTATGAAAACAGAAAACAGTTAACACGGAAACCACGAAAAAATTATATTTTTTTTCTCTGATAAACGAACGCGACTGTGGTGGAGGCGGGGGCGTGGCGTTCGTTAACGGCGAGCGGGGTTCACGCGGAGAAGCAGTTAAAAAATGGTTAAAAAAAAGTGCGATCGCTGTAGCAGAGAGTGTTGGAGCTTTTATACTAGGGTTGTTGATAACATATTAATTTATCGATATATCGATCTTCGATATATGAAAATTAGATGGTCAAATCGTGATGGGTATTTGGCCTATCGAACATACGATACTTTTCGAGTTTTATGGTTCGTGCCTTTGCTTATCTACGCTACTGAACTTTAAAGTATTTTTGCAAAGTATAAATATGATAATTTCTTAATATTTCATTTTTAAAGAATAATTTATAATTTTAAAATAATGTTAAAAAGAAAATAATCCCAGTAGAGACCACTATAAGCTAACAGCTTGTGAAAGTTAAGAGGCATCCTAACAGCGCCCGCTGGTGTTATCTCTCTGTTAGTAAGCTGTTACAGCGAACATACGCGCGCTAAATACGAAAACTTGAATTTTTAAAATATTTAATAATATAAACATAGATATAAACTTTCCATTTGAGGTATATTTACATATGTTTGTGTTTACATATTATACATATTATAACTATAAGTTTAAATTATACGCAAACAAGAATATAAGATCTTTTCGAGTAACACTTATCTCTAATAACCTTTGACATACGGATTCTGCGTGTGGAATTTTTTGACTTTTTAATAGATTTTCACTCATAGTCCCAATTCCGAAGACAGCACTCGCATGAAGACTGATCTTCTTATCAGAAAGTCTCAAGAAAGTAAAAAGCCCGAGCCAAGATTCTGGCAGCATCAGTTGAAATTATTCAGTCGTTCTCTCAGAAGAAAGCCAGACACACAAATCTAGAAAATGAAGATCCCTCCCGTGGTGCTCATCGCTGTGACTTTTTTTATTTCCGCCGCCCTGGCATCGGATGAAGTAACCCCCCCTTCGAGTGTTTTTATTTCCAAAATTAATTTAAATTATCCTCCACAGTCGTGTTATCTCACTGAGGACCAAGAGGACGTGTGCGCGGCGGTCTGTCATCCGATCGTGAAGCCCCTCCTAAGGTACTTCGAGAAGATTCAGGCCAAAGAATCCCAGTTCCAAAACGAATACTCAGAGTTGAAGAAAAGGTACACGGACTTGGAGAAAAAGGATCAGGAACATAATGGCCAGATAGCAAAGTTCCAGAGAAACTACTCCGATTTGCAGCAAAAATATTCGGACTTGCAGGAAAGGAATTCGGACTTGCAAAAGGACAAATCGGACTTGCAAAAGGACAAATCGGACTTGCAAAAGGACAAATCGGACTTGCAAAAGGATAAATTGGACTTGCAAAATAGGGTGATGGAAGTTGAAAAACTAAAAGCTCAAATTGATTCAAAAAATGTGGAAATCCAATTTCTAAAAGACAAAATTAGTGAATTAAATAAAACAAAAAAACTTTCTACAAAAATACTTCGCGAGGACATTGCCAAATTGGGCGAAATAGTAAAGAATAAAAATTCGGATAATGGAACAGTCAGTCCATCACCGACCAGGACAGTCCAGCAACCACCTCCACCCTCCGAAGGTAAGTTGGCAGAATCCAACAATTTGCAAAATAAAACATCGAATACCTTAGCTATTCCAGATCGGTGTCCGCGAAGCCAAAATAAAACTGAGATCATCCAAGAAATCAAAATTCCAGGATCTGATCCGTTTAAAGTGAGATGTTACTCATTTGACGATATTGGATCTGGTTGGATGCTTGTTTATAGCCTTCGTAAAGACAAATATTTGAATCGCACGTATGAGGAATATGAAAAAGGCTTCGGAGATGTCGAAAAGCAGTGGCGTAAAAAATACTTTATCGGACTTGAAAGGTTGCACCTCCTGACATCTAGAAACTCTTATGAGTTAAGTGTATCTCCTAATAGATGTGCCAACTTTGTTATTGGAAATCGAAGTGAGGGCTACATGGTGAAAGATATCAAAGGGTGTACTGGAAACATATTGCCGAACCTTGGGCAAGCCAAGTTTTCCACGTGGGATCGAGATCAGGATGGAGATCCCAATCGTAATTTGGCAAAGGGCCGTGGCTATGGCTGGTGGCAAAAACTTCGGTATGTATTCGGTTCTTGCTTTATATTTTCTTTTATCTCCAAAAGGAAACTTTTAACTACTTTAACTAAATCAAAACAACCCTTTTTTTTCCATTTATTTTCATTTGATAGAAGTGGTACGTACTACACTACGATGGATATGTTTATCCGAAGAAAGGATTAAACAAGAAAGGATATACCCTTGCAGTTAAAATCGGATACATATCGCAAACCTCGGACATGGCTGATCTTTACGAGAATATCATAATAAAACCAATTTATTACAATAAAAAATCTAAAAAAAAGTCCCAAGCTTCTATCTTTAAAAATAGCAAAGTTGGTTTCCTATAAGATATAGCCGGCCGATCTCGGCCGTTTCGGCTTACATACTGTGTGCAAAGGAAACCAAAGTTGAGTACCCTTGAAGATTAATTATTATATAATTTAAGTGGTAGGGTAAGGGTGACTTTTTAGTCGGTGTGTATGGGCATTTCCAAAAAAAATGTCAACCAGAACTGACATTGGATGGATGATTTTATTTAAGAGCTCTTAAGATTCGTATACTCTTTTAGGCAAAATTCGAAAGCGATAGCATCTCCCTAACTTGAATATCATTAAAATGGAAGTACATACCATGTAGGAAATTAAAAAAATTATTAAAAAATCAGAGGCCCCACAGAAATAGCTTGAGCTCAAAATTTCCTCATTTTATTCAGTTGCGAAACTGCCTTTTTCAGCTGCATGATTCCGCTATGATTCCGCTTGGATTCCGTTGTGATTCATTTATCAATCCGGTGGAAGAGTCGTGGTTAACGTTTCAGAATTTCTATTAAAATTTCGATGTAAAATACTAATTTAAATAAAATGTTTGTGGCTCCACCAGCATGAAAATTTTTATTTTTAAAGGGGGTCTACCTTGTTTGTCCTAAAACCTGCTGTTTTTTTTTTTTTTTTTTTAAATTTTTTTTCTTGGAAAGTATGATTGGTATGAGAATGAAATTTTATTCGGTTGTAGAGTAAATCTTATTGAAGCTATGTAAATCTTATGTATATTTATGTAATTCTATAAAGCAAAAAAAAATATTTATACTTCACAAGGTAGAAACCCCCCTTAATAGCCTCTACAGTTATCAACTAACTTTCGTTACGTAAATTTAAAAAATTACTATTAATTAAATAGGATTCATTTAAATCCTATGATTCTTTAAATATAGAGTTAATAAATTTCAAGTATTTGGAAAATTGAATCTTAATCGCTAAGATTGAGCGAAGAATTAAAAAAAATGGCTAAAATCTTGAAAAATCTCTAAAACGTGCGCCACCACTGAAATTTTCGAGTGAAGAGAATTCCGCTGGTGATTTTTATGGCACTCCTGATACGCAAGTTCCTCTTTCTAATCAAATGTTTTTTTGGCCTTGGAAATTACATAGTTCTGTGCAATATTTTGACATTTCTACATACGTATATGAATTAAAATTGTTCCAATCGCGTATAAAAGCCGAAGCCATAGGCCCCAAAGCATCAGTTGGAATTCTAGCAGTGACTTTTAAAGAAGAAAGTACATATCTTCCAAAAGAAAAATAAAAAAGAAAATGATCCTTCGGGTGGTCTTACTTTCTGTGATTTTTTTTATTTCCTCTTCTCTGGGATCGGAGGAAATAGAATCACAGTGCCAGAAGGATCACTTAGTCTTGCTGACGAAGCATTCGGAAGTTCTGCATCAACTTAACGATGTCAGTGAAAGACATGAAGGGTTGAAATTAAAGCTTCTGGAAGTCGACAGCCTTCAAGCGCTAATAAATCAAAAAAATGGCGAAATCTTGAGATTAAAAGATGAAGTTCGTTACCTAAGAAGAACATCTCAACTCCGTCAGGAAATTAAAAGGATAGAAATGTTAGAAAACCAACAGGATAAAATTACTAACCATACAGGTAAGTTGGCAGAACCCGAAAATTTGACAAAATAAAACATAGAATTTTAATCTCCCTTCCAGATCGTTGTCCGGAAAGCCAAACGGAAACCTTCAGGCTCCAAGAAATTCAAATCCCAGGTTCAGATCCGTTTGACGTGGTCTGTCACTCAGCTGACTGGATTGGATCCGGTTGGATGATTGTTTATAAGAAACCCTATGATGTTAATAATTTTAATCGCACATATGAGGAATATGTTAGAGGATTCGGAGGTATCGGAACGCGGTGGGAGGATAATTACTTTATCGGACTCGAAAGATTGCACCTCCTGACAAATAGAAACCCCTATGAGCTACGCTTAGGTTCTCAAGAATGTGCCAGGTTTGTTGTTGGCAATCGAAGCGAAGGCTATATGGTGAAAGATATTGAAGAGTGTTCTGGAGACGCATGGGAGAGCATTAAGCTATCAAAGTTTTCCACCTGGGATCGAGATCAGGATGGAAATCCCGATCGTAATTGGGCAAAGAAAGAGGGCTATGGCTGGTGGTACAATTCCACGTATGTATTCTATTTTCGTTTTATCCCCAACAGGATATTTTTTTATATTAACTTATCTATATTTTTTTTAATTTGATAGAATAAATAGACTGTTTCACTCGGTTTCTATTATGATCCGAAGAAAGGATTAAAGATGAAAGCGGCCTCTTAGAACTCTGAAAACGGACAAATTATCGTAAATTATATAAAATATATAACATGCTATTAAAATTAAGATTTAAGCTATACTCTTAAATGCAAAATAAAAACTAAACTAAAAATTTGAAAATTTCAGGATCAACGCCAAAAGTTTTCTTTAAAATTTAGCAATAGGCTCTGTTTTTTTATATTTTTGGAAATAATTTGCAACAAAGAACATAGATTGGGACAAAGGGACATTGCAGTTAAAATCGGATATATATACCCAGCTTTTAGCTTCATGAATACATGTTTTGAATTCTTACAACTAGAATTGAAAAATTGAAAAAAAACAACCTAATTGAAACGGAATTCTCTTATAACCTCCTCTCTTCTTATAATAATTTTCTATATAGAGAAGTTGGAATTAAAAATAACGACAGTTACCAACATTAAGTTGGGGATTAAATATTAAAAAAAATAATCGTGAGTACATAATTGTGGCATAATCTAGAATCTAAAATCTAGATTATGTATGACGCCTCGAAGAAACTCTTGTCCAGAATAAAGATTCTCATCTCCTAGGGATGCTTATTGTTGACATGACGCTTTAGATCGATGGCCCGGAAAAAGGGCCACTGGCACAGCTGGCAGACAAACTGGTTCCGGGAGTGGCCTCGGTCAGTCTTCAGGTGCTGGACGAGATGGCCGCGCTGGGCGAAGGACTTGCCGCACAGGAGGCACTGATGCGGCCGGTGATCGAGGTGCTGGCTGTTGACATGTTTGCGCAGGTGGTCGGCGGTGGCAAAGTCCGCCTGGCAGACGCCGCACACGTGCAGGCGCACCAGGATATGGACACGCTGCAAATGCGATCGCACCGCCTCACGGGTGAAGTGGGTGCGGCCGCAGAAGCAACACTCCAGGGGATTGCGCTGGTGCGAACGCTCCAGATGCCTGATGAGGCTTAGGCTGCCGGAAAAACCGTTGGCGCAGACGGGGCACACAAACACGCTGGGCTTGGCATCTGAGATGCAGGCCTCCTTGTCCAGGTCCATCGGCCAGTCGAAGGCGAAGTCGTCGCCCCAGTCTATGTTGGGCAGCATGTCTTCAATGTTCTCCTCTAGCATCTCCAGGTCCTCGGTCTCGTCCAGCAGACTGTCCGCCTCGCTGCCGCCCTCGTCGAGGGAGGCACTGCCCAGTTGGTGCACTTTGACGGCGTGCTCTCGCAGCTCCCGCATTCCGCCAAAGGTCTTGGCGTCGTTGCAATTGTCGGAGCACATGGAGCAGTAGAAAATCGCATGGTTGCCATGCCAGGAGACCACGTGCCGGTAAAGGAACGTGGCAGAAGAGTATCGCTTACCGCATTGCAGGCAGAGGAACTGTCCGTCCGGATGTTTCCTTTCCCGGTGCCGCTGCAAGCGGGTCTCGTCTCCATAGAGGGTCAGGCAGTGCCGGCAGACGTGCAGCTTTCTTAGTTTGGCCTCACACTGCTGTTCGTGACGTTTGGTGGCCAAATGGCGGGAAAATTCCGCCAAACAAACTCCGCACCTGTAAGTCCGTGGTTGTGACTTCTTCTTCTCTGGACCATGCTTGGGGCTGTTGTTCTCCTGAGCAGTTGGCTTAGGGAGGATAGCTCGGGGTAGCATCCTTCTTGTGTTATCTCAAATTTTGCCGGTCGTCCATGGTGTCGAAAGGATAGGCCCATTGAATTCCGTAGTTTCAGTGGAAGGTTCTTTTTTTTGTGGTGTGGTCACACTTTTTTAAGTGCAGTGCTGCCAAGCATTTTACTTTTTTAAATATACGATATTTATAATTTTCACTTGGAACTAAAAATAATTGTTCATTTAATTATTTTCATTTTAAAAAATATTTTATGTAAAATTATTATTTTATTTACAACATTTTAAAGAATATTATTTTTTGTGGGAAAGTAGGCTGTGTGTCATTTTTCTATATATATTTCGTTTCGATTCGGATTTATTTCATTCTAACGGCTGACAGCCAAGAAACAACATCTCCAGAAAGTGTAAAATATTGTTTATTTTGATTTTTCCACTGTGGTTTCTAGGAAACGAAAATAAAATTAATGAGTTTTAAAAAAATTTTCGTGTTAGAAAAGTAATAATCAACTCAAGTAAGATACCATACAAGTACAAGTTGTAAAATAATTATTAATTTAAAAGCAAAAAACGTGTTTAATACAATTTTTAAAATAATATTTCAAGCTCTTAGTGTGGTTTTGTGTGACCGCGCGACTATCGGTGACCCGCCCCATTGCCGGTATTTTAGCGTGCACCCGCATCTGGCCACTCTGATCCTACACTGTTGCATTTGCATTCGCCCCACAAACTTGAAGGAAAAACGAAAATAAGCTGGGCAGAAATGCCAAGCAAGTGTTAGGCTAAAGCAGTGCTTCTTTTCAAAAGTGAACGCGAGTCGAGCCGAGCAACGCGAAAGAGTCGGAAAGTCAGGTAGGGCAAGTGCTTCGAAGTGTCAGTGCGACGGTAGGCGGTGCAACCGGATCGTACAGGAACGGGCAGGCACAAGTGGCTGAGCGGAAGATTGAAACACCAGAGCTGCACTCGGGGACGCAGGGCAGGCAGGACGGAAGGTAGGGTGAAGAAGCAGTAGTTGGGTCGTCGGACATGAACGACCAGCACAGCGGCGGCGAGGAGCCAGCCTCGCCGAAAGGTGCATCCGCATCGATGACGCTGGCCGCGGCAGCCTTGGAATCGCACAACACGCCACAACGTGCACCAGATGCTGTCGCCGAAACAGTAGTTGGTGCTGGTGTGTCCACAACGGGCATTGATGGTGGTAGTGGTGTATCGGCCATTGGATCACAGGCGAGCACTAGCACTAGTGCAGTGGGACGCGGCGTTGGAGGCGGTGCATCTGGTGGTGGCAGCGGCGGCGGTCCACTAACCAAGCAGCAGCAACAACAACAACAACAACCGCAATTGAATGCAACTGATGTGCGCGAACTGCGCGAGATTAAGAACCTTCTTTGGGGCGACAACGTACGCGATGATGTTTTTAAGCGTTGGTCCCAAGGTAATACACCACCCCTTTCCCCTATTACACCCCCCTTGTATATTTAAGTTTTTTGTTTTTCGTTTTTTACCATAACTCCTCCCCCAACCCCGTCGCGCACCCATGTGCGTGGCTTCCCCAAAAGCGCGCCCTTTTTTTCGCCCGCCTTCCAGTTCCCGTTTCAATCATGTCTTTTCATGCATTTTTTCAATCATTATTAAGTTTCATTATTATGAAGATGCCGAGTAGTTCTTATTGGAATTCTCCGAAAATGTGAAAATGACGCTGCAGAATTTTGAGCATCATTTTTGTTGCTTTTTTTTTTTTTTTTTCTTTACTGCTTCTCGAATATTTCGGCATTTCGACGCCATCACGGCGTTGCCAGACCAACAAGCTTTCTAGCATTCTGGGAAGCATTCTAACCTCAAAATTTTTTAATTTCTTGATTGGTTTTTTTTCTTTCTTGCTTTGGACATTTCTTAATTTTAATTATAATCGTTACAGGATTCGAGTTCAGCGAAATCGAACCGACTGCCTTGGTACAGAAACAGGGAGGACCTTGTGCTGTGATAGCGCCCGTTCAGGCGTACTTGCTTAAGATTATTATCATGGACATGCCCGGCGGCATAAAGCTATCGGAGGTGGGTTAACAATTATTTTTATCCTAAATACCATTCATCTCATTTTCCAAAAGGTTTCCTCCGAGAAGTGCCAGAGCCTGTTGATCCAGGCGCTGTGCAACATTCTGAAGAACTGTCGGACGCCGCGCTATCGCATCGTGCATCTGATGCGCCGGCGTGGCTTCGCATCTGCCGATCCGGCAACCAAAGAGCGCTCGCCATCAGCCGAGTCTGCGGCGGCAGTAGCCGCCAGAGCAGCAGCAGCGGCTGCTTTGGAGACTGGTGTTGGGTCTGGACAGGGTGAGGGAGCTGGCGCTGACATCGATCTGGCCACGGAGGCCACGCCCGCTTCGGTGAGGGAACTGCTGCTCTCCCAGCAGCTAGACTCTGGCAACAGTCCAACACAAGTAGCTTCACACCATCCCGATCCACAGCACGAGCTATCGCCCGAGGAGTTCCACAATCGCCTGCACACGCTGCACTTCGACGACTACGAGTCCCTGGCCCGCTACTACACGGACAACTACGACCAGCTGGCGCACACCTACGGCGTCCTGCTGTTTATGTACTCGGTGTTCCTCACCAAGGGCTCGGAGCAGGTGGCCGCCGAGGTATCAGACACTTCGGAGCCGCTGATACACAGCACCTATGGCTATGGCGCCCAGTCGCTAATCAATCTGATGCTAACCGGACGGGCTGTGGCCCATGTCTGGGACAACGAACAGGACGTCGGTGGCCTGAAACTGCGCGGCATCTGTGAGCAGAGCGACATTGGCTTCATCACCCTGATGGAGCAGATGCGCTACTGCACTGTGGGTTCCTTCTTCAAGAATCCCCGCTTCCCCGTCTGGGTTATGGGATCTGATACGCATTTAACTGGTGAGTGGTCACTACTTGTATGCTTCTTGGGGCTCTTTAAATGGCATTCTCTCTCGATCAGTTCTATTTAGCAACGAAAAGAGGCTTGTCTCACCGGAGACGCCCTCGGAGACGGGTCGCCGCATCTTCAAGTCGTACGACCCGGAGGGCAACAACTTTATATCGAGCACCATGCTCCGCGAAGTGCTCGCCGCTCTCAACTTGGTCAGCGAGCCGGCCTAGTAAGTCCTCATGGCATCATTTCATTTCCCAATTTAATGATCATATCCTCGATTATAGTGTTAGCCTCATGCAGAAGCGTTTGGATCCAGAGAATCTAGGCATCATCTTGCTGAACGCCTTCATGGACGAGTTCTTTCCCCTGGAGCGCCGCTCTACGCCGGACACTTTCGAGCTCTTGCACTACAACGGTATTCCCGGATCCAATGAGAACAATAAGGTGGGGTTTAATGGCTTCTGCCAGCTCTCTTTGTGAGTCAGTCGCTGTAATCAGTTTCCAATCGACTTGGGTTTCGTTATCATTCCGATTTCCGAAGAACAACGCACGGAAACGCGACCATTATGTTTATATATCGATTCGATTTCTTACTAATCACTTGACACCATTGCAGGTGCGCTATTACTGCGGCTCTGCTATTCTGCTGGAGGGCGATCTGAAGTCGATTTGCACCTCCAATCCGATGGTGACTTGCCTCCAGACCAAGTGGCCGAACATTGAGATCAATTGGCATGACACCCACATGCCGTCGCTGAATTGACGCCGTCAACGGATCAGGAGGATGGCGCTGGCAGTGGAGCCAGTAGGACCATCAGTAGGAGAGTAGAAGCGAGATGAAAGGGTGGAGCGGAATGCACGTTTTTATTTGAAACACCTATCAGTTGTTTTGCCCTTTAATTTATTGAAGAATGTGTTGGCGGATAACACACAACATACTACACACACACCCCTAACTACTAACCAAGCCGCTCCTCTGGAGAGATGCAGCGGTCTGCCATGTTGAAGTTGAATCGCTGGAGAAGACACAAGACGGACACAAGCCGGAAGAAACATACGCCAAGCGTTGACACCCAAAAATCTGCATAATGTGTATGCAAAAAAAAAAACAAAAAAAAAAAGAAGGAAATAATTATTAATTTAAAAAAAAAAATCTCAAAGAATCGGGGTTAACAAAAAAAACCATTTATTTTTTAATTTTCGTTTATAATTTCATTACAAGGAAACCAAGAGAAACTCGACCTTAGAATACAGGCCACACACACACACACCCACACACCCCAAAACACACATTATAATTACTATATGAATAAATTAAACAAAAAATTAAAAAAAAAAAACTTAAAAAAAGTATTTAAAAATTAGACGAAAGCGCAAGCAAGACACCATTTGTTTTTGGCCTTTTAACAAATAACTTGTAGTGTTAAACAATTTAATAAAATTAAATAAACACGAAAAAAAAAAATTAAGAAAAGGCTAAAAAACATAAAAGAATTAACAGCAAATAGAAAGAGACAGGGAGAGCAGGCTGCGAGGCGTGCGAAAGAGAGCAGAGCAAAGATTACTTCAACATGAAATAAAAACTAAAAAAAAAACAAAAAACACTAAATAGAAATTAACAAAAATTCAATTTAAAAATAAACAACAAAAAAAATCTCATTAAAAACAAAGGTATTTTTTATGGGGGAAGATGTTTAAATTAGAATTTATTTTAAAATCTAAAAAATGCAAAATTTTACTAAAAATGGGAATTTTTGGATGAAAAAATTTAGAAAATCGTGGATTTATATCCTATAAATAGGGTTTATGTGTTTAAGGATAAAGGATATGCCCTTTATGAAGTACTATATCTCACTCTTGTCTCATTAAAAAATAATTCTTTTTATGGGGAAAGACATTTAATTCTTGAAGAAGATTAATTTTATATACGATATAGGGATTATAACCATATATGTATGGCAGGTTATAAAGGATATATCCCGCAGGGAATGTACGACCTATCTCGTTAAAGATTTTTAATAAAAAACAGGAAGGGACAGGGTATAGTGGAATATACATATATAGTATTGCTACTACTGGTACTAAACTAGTATATTAGTTTTCCCACTGTATGATACCCGGTACTTGTCTCTTCTATAAATCCTCTAAAAATTGTTCGATTTGTTCAAACTGAATTTAGCTTTGTAATGTCGGATATAGGAACTAGAATATTAAACAATTTGGGCTTATATCTTAAAAATAAACGATATATCCCATATCCTAAAGAATCCTATCCAAAAAATCTTATAAACAAGGAAAGAAAGCTAACTTCAGGCGGAGCCGAAGTTGATATACCCTTGCCGGATATATATAGCAAATATTGGATAGCAATATATAGCAACTATAATTTATTAGAAAATTGTTTTAATTGGAAATAAAGATTTTATAATAAAATTTCTAAATAGGGCTTATTGAATTCAATTTTAGAAAAAGTTGCTCATATTCCTTTTATGAGAATTTATAAATTAAGAGATTTTTGAGAAAAAAGTAGCAAAAAAAAAAACTTATTTTATAAATAAGTATTTTATACAAAGACTTATCTTTTATACAAAGAAGGTTGAAACTTTGCTTTATATTTTTATATAAAGAGGGACCTTCCTTAAACTTTTTCCAGTGAAAAAAATTATTATAATTATTTTTTTGGGAAAGTTTATTAAAAATTTCAAAAATACAAGAGTACAGCTTATCTAATAATTAGCATCATAATATATCCTGCATTCCTTTTAAAAATATTGAATTTTCCAAGTTCGTTTTGGTTTTCTTCAACCTGTTCTTCGGATGAACATGTAAATGGAACCATGTCTGGGGCTAATAGATCCAACAATGAAAAAAAAGATTTAAAAAATGATTTCATGTTAATTATTTTAGGAATTTCAAGTTGGTGATGAAAGAAAGAATACACACCTCTTACCATAATCGAACCACCAGCCATAGCCCATTTCCTTCGCATAATTACGAGTTCCAACTCCATCCTCATCTCGATCGAAGGTGGAAAATTTGACGTCCTGCTTTGGGATCCTCCAGTGGTTTCCTATACAATTGCCAATACTCTTCACCTTGTAGCCGTCGCTTCGGTCGCCCACAACAAAGTTTTGGCAACTTCTCACCCCCTCATGGGTGTGTACTCTCACTTCATGAGGCTTTCCACTGGTCAGAATGTGCAATCGATTGAGTCCAATAAAGAACTCATCGTTCCACTTAGTTCCTACATCTCCGAAACCACGTTCATAATCCTCATACGTGCCATTTAATTTATGTGAATCAGCTTGTTTCCGATAAACAACTAACCATTTAGATCCAAAATCCGAATATGAATTGCAAACCACTTTAAACGGCTCCAAGCCTGGAAGTTGGATTTCGCGAAGGACATCGTGTCTTTTTTCGGTTCCTGCACAAGGATCTGGAAAATCTGAAAAATTCGTTGTTTTATTTTATAAATGAAGTGGGTTCTGCCGACTCACCTATGGCTTCTGTTTTCGGCGTCGTCTCAATATTAATATTTCCAGTTTTTATTTCCACAATCTCTGTTTTAGTATTCGACTTTGTTAGATTATTTTCATCCATTCCTCCAATCTTTACTATTGTTCCCAACTTGGAAATGACGTCGCGAAACTGAATTGTTAACGTTGCAAGTTCACTTTTTTCTTTCAGTTCCCTAATATGATCTTTTAGGAGATCGATTTCATTATTTTTTTGATTTACGAGAGCTTTTAGATGGTCAACTTCCAGATGTTTTGAATGCAACAGCGCATATTTAACTTCAGTATCTTTAAGTCGACTCAGCACTTCAGTATATTTATTTTGCACTTCCGAATAATCCTGTTGCCATTTGGATACCTGTTGGGCATAATGTTTGAGATCCTTGCTCTGCAAGTCTGAATATAGTTTCTGAAGTTCCGAGAAGTCCCTCTTGCACTTTGAAAACTGGCCATCCTTCTCATTGGCTTTCTCGAAGTATCGAAGTAGAGGTTTGACGATTGGGTAACATACAGAGGCACATTCATCTTCCTGCTCTTCGGAGAGGTAGCATGACTGTGGCATTTGGCATTAAAATTTAAATTACTTTTCAAAATAAAACACTCAATGCGGCTATTACTTACTTCTTGAGATCCCAAGGCGGCAGAAAATAGGGAAATCGCAGAAAGGAGGGCCACTAGGAAGATCATCTTGTATTTTTTAGATCGAACTGAACTTTCTACTAAAAGATGTACTGGAAATATTTCAACTGATGCTGCGAATCTGGCAGCTCCGGCTTTTTAAAGCCATCCTCGCCCATGAGCTTGAGCTTCAGAGTTTCTGATAAGGAATTGGGACATATTCGCACCAAAAATATAGAGAAGCCAAAAATATTCAACAGGCAGATTGCGTACCGATGGGATGTCAAAGGTTATTAGAGATTAGAGAGACTGGATTTTAGACTGTTTTTAAGCTTCTTCTTCTTGATATATACTAAGGCTTTATTTATACATATAATATTAGGTTGTCAAATATCTCCCTTCCGCTTTTTTGCTCTTTATTCAATGCTTTATAAAAAGTGTTACAGTGATCCGATTTAGTTGAAATATGCGCCGTTTTGTTCGATAATCCGTTTCCATCTAGACGGCAACTTCATAATACCTCCCTCGTAGAAGCCCCCCTCCTTATTTGCGAAGAACTCGGACAGCCACTTTTCACAAGCCTCTTTTGAGTTCAACTTTACACCACCAAGGGCGTTCGTCATGGACAGGAACAGGTGGTAATCACTTGGCGCTATGTCCGGGCTATATGGTGGATGCGATAAAACCTCCCATCCGAGCTCCCGTAGCTTCTGACGAGTCATCAACGAAGTGTGTGGTCTGGCGTTGTCCTGGTGGAACACTACACCCTTCCTGTTGGCCAATTCTGGACGCTTCTGGTCGATCGCCTGCTTCAAGCGGTCCAATTGTTCGCAGTAGATGGTAGAATTAAGCGTCTGGCCATATGGGAGCAGCTCATAGTGGATGATTCCCTTCCAATCCCACCAAACACACAGCAAAACCTTCCTGGCCGTCAATCCCGGCTTGGCCACTGTTTGGGACGATTCACCGGCCTTCGACCACGACCGTTTTCGTTTGATATTGTCGTATGTGATCCATTTTTCGTCGCCAGTCACCATCCGCTTCAAGAATGGGTCGAGTTCGTTCCGTTTCCGCAGCATATCGCAGGCGTTGATTCGGTCCACAAGGTTTTTTTGCGTCAAATCATGCGGCACCCAAACATCAAGCTTTTTTTTGTATCCAGCCTTCTGCAGATGGTTTAAAATGGTTTGGTGACTAACTCCCATCTCCTGGGCGATGTCACGAGAAGCCACATGCCGGTCTAACTCGATGTATTCCATGATTTGATCGAGACAAAAAGGCGGAAGGGAGATATTTGACAACCTTATATATATGCTAGAATGCGATTACTGCTAGAATTTTATAATAAAAACGAATTAATAGAATTATTAGAATTTTAAAAAGTCCTAAGCATCTATTTACCAGAATACCAAAATTGGTATTTTTACCAAATACCATTTTCGATCTTTAAATTTTTTTTGGAAATTAATTATAATATTATTTTCCTTATATATCTTAAGGAGTAAAGTATATATGATATTTATATGAAAGCAATGCTCTATAACATAAAGGAGCTCTATTATGGAAATAAGAAATAAGTAATTATATGGGGAATGATCTTTAAAGAGATTTAAATGCTTTTATTTTAAGATTAATTTTACAATCTCAAAAGCTTAAAAATCTAAAACAAAATAGGGACTCAAGGTATAAAAGATATATTCCCATATGGCATGGATGTCCTAGCTCAGAAATCTCATAAAAAAAATTCTTTTATTCCAAAATTAAATAGCAATTTTTTAAGATACATTTAACAATCTAAAAAATGTACTAAACTCGACAAAAAATGGGAACTTGTACGGGAAGTTGGTGTATATATACATAGGATATATAGGGTTAATCTCAAAAGTCCCACTTCAGAAATCTCATTAAGAAAGAATTATTTTTTATGCGAAAAACTCCTCAACTTCCATAATTAAAGATGATTTATTTTAAAATTTAATTTACAATTTATAAAATGACAATCTTAACTTAAAAAATTTGAAATTTCCTACAACCAAATCCGGCACAGAATGGGAATTTTTGCGAAAAAATATTGAAAAGCGTGTTTATCCTATATAGGGCATATCTCATATGGGTTAACATGTCCTACAAGATGTAGGCCATGTCCAGAATCATTTGGATTTCTAGTCGTCCGGATCTCCCACGTAGAGGCGGATGTCCAAGCTGTAGGGTATGGGCTGAACCAGCTCCACCTCTACCTCGTTTTCGGGCTCCAAATGTTCTGGTTTGTCATCATCGTAGTCGTCGTCCTCGTCGTCGTTCTCATCGGCCTCTGCAACTCTCTCACCCGGCACTCGGCTCGCCACTTCGGGATCTCATTTGACGTCCAGGAGACTGCGCTGGAACATCTCCATGGCCAGGCTGCGCAGCCCCTCGCTCACCTCGGGAGCACTGCGCGGGAATTCGCATTCGCGGGCGGGCAGACCGCACAGCTGCCGTCGCAGGCGCAGATCCTGGCGAGCACACAACGCCCGACTGCCGGGACCGCAGACATTGCCAACCAGGCGCTGGCGTTCGGCGGCGGCCGCCCGGAGACCCATTTGCACGCAGGCCAGTGGCTCGACTTGAGCCGGACTGGCCAGCAGCAGATCCCGGTAGTCCAGCAGCGGAGTGGGTGTCGTGGACGTTGTCGTCGGCACCGGAACCTTCACTTCTTGGCCCTCCTGCTCGCGCTCCTTCTCCAGTATCAGATGCTGGCGTGCCTCGTCCATCACGCGACGGGCATAATCCTCGCCAGCCATGCCAAACGAGATGCCCATGTCGAGGAGGACCCGGTGCGGTTGCCAGCGCTGCTTGGCCGAGGTGCCGCGCTGGTCGACGCCCTGCTGGGCGGCCTGGGCGTCGGAGGCCTGCTGCCGGGTCTCGGCAATCAATCCCTGCCAGTCCACACCCAGGGCATCGCCAATGCCTGCAAAGGATTCACGGATTAGATGGGCCTGTTTGGAGAACTACTCATGACTTACCTTTATGCCTGGCGTCCTCCTCCAGTTCGCCATCGGATATCTCCTCAAAGTCGAGTACCTCGTCCACTTCCTCCACTTTGATAACTGCCCCGCCCGACCCGTTGAGAGCCTCGTTCTTGATGTCCTCCGCATTGCTCTCCATGTCCTGGGACCCCTCCAACGGCAGCTCGCTCTTCGGTCGCACCTTGTCCGTTTTATTCAGAATGTCGTCGTCGCTGTCGCTGATCTCGCTCAGTTCCCCCTCACCGGTGCTGGGCCGTGCCTCCAACTTCACCGGCTCGCCCACACAGCCGAGGATCTGGGCCGGTGAGTCCTGGGCGCCCAGCTCCGGTGTTCCGGCCGAGTCCTCCGATGCTTCCTCCTGCTTGATATTCGATGTGTTCAGCTTGCTGACCTGGCGGAGGAATGAGGGAGTTAACGGGAATCCCAAATGGAGGATCATCCTCTTACCTGTGCCAGGATTCCCGGATTAGTGGTGGCGTTGGCGGCACTTTGGGCAGCTGCTTTGGCGGCAGCCACTGCCGTGGTGGCGGCGGCCACAACACTGGCCTGGGCGGCGTTATTCGGCTTCCCGCCGGTTCCCAGGGGATTCAGCAGCGGCGACTGGGTGGGCGAGGCCAGTGGCGGGTGGGGATGTTTCTTGAGGAAGCCCGAAGAGCCGGACGCGGCACCTCCATCTCTTCCGGAGCCGCCATCGCGTCCCCCACCGCCGTAGGGCAAACGCTTGTGCGGGAAGCCGCGGGAGTAGCCGCCAGGTGGCTGCACTGGCAGCGTCATCAGGGGCGGAGGGTGGGACCTGTAGCCGGGTCGCTCGCCGTGATCGCCGCCATGGCCCCCGTGACCGCCACGTCGGAAGCCACGACTCGATCCCCGCTCGCCACGCGGATGGACGTGGTGGTGCGGCGAGGCGGGATGGGGATGGGAGGACGGCCCGCCGCCGTCTTCGTTGTCGCGCCAATCTCCGCCAGAAGCGGCGGAAGAAGGCTGCTGCTGTTGTTGCCAGGAACGCGGCTTCTCCCGCTGATCGTGCTCCAGCCAGGCGGGCTCGTTCTTGATGTTGATGGCCGATCTGTCGCTGCCACCCGCATCCGGTCGATCCTCCCGATCTCTGTCCCGCTCGCGGTCTCTCTCCCGCTCCCGCTCGCGTTCTCGTTCGCGTTCACGCTCCCTCTCCCGCTCGTCGGCATCCCAGTCCGGCTCTGAGGCCGAGTGGTGTGGCTGCTGCTGCGATGGCGGGCCGCCACCGGGCTTGCCGCGCTTGGGACCGCCCACAAAGCCGCTGGGCCGGCCGGGCGTGCCGCTAGCTCCTCCCGGACCACCGCCGGTGGCGCCCTCCTCGTCCCAGTCACGGTCCCACTCGGGCCGATAGTCGCCACGCGGTCTCAGGTTGCGCTCCCGCTCCCGGTCGCGTTCTCTCTCCCGCTCCCTCTCACGCTCGCGGATCAGGCGCTCCCGTTCGTCCGGATAGAGGCCATCCTCCTGTTCCAGTTCGCGGTACTCGCGTTCCTGCAGCTCCCGCTCTCTGTGCTCGCGGGCCTCCAGCCAGGCTTCGCGTTCCCGCGAGGAGTACCGGGCATCCAGCAACGCTCGTTTGTAAGCTCTAGGATGGCACAAGGGACTTGGCATTATTGGGCCTATACGGATTACTTGGACGTTGTTCGACTCACCTCTCCCTTTCATCTTCGGTGTACAGATCCCGGGGGTCCCGCAGCCGCGGCTCGTAGTGCTCGGCCAGTTCTCGCCGGCGGTAGCGCCTCATTTCATCCATTAGGCCATGACCATGACGCTCCTCCAGATAGTCCTGCTCGCGCTCGTAGGGGTCCAGTTCACGCTTGTCTCGCCGGCCGCCCCGTTCCCGTTCTCGCTCCCGTTCTCTCTCCACGGCGTCCAGAGACCGCTCCCGGCTGCCGTACGGCGGCAAGTCCAAGTCGCGTCCGGGGGCCCCGCGTTTGCCGCCCTGATCCTCCTCCTGTTCCTGGCGGCGCAGCTTCTCGCGGGCTAGGCGCTCGCGTTCTCGCTGCCGCTCCTGGCAGCGGGCCAACGCCTCGGCACGCTCCTTGTCCCGGGCCGCCTCCCGCTCGGCTCGTTCGCGCTCCCGATCCCGGCGATCACGCTCACGCAGGGACAGATCATGTCGCTCCCGTTCCCGTTCCCGCTCCCTCTCACGTTCTCGCTCCCTCTCCCTCTCCAGCGATGGCGTGCGTCCGCGGGCCCTGGTCTGAATGATGATCTTCTCGCGGGACATCAGTTGGTGATGCATTCGCGAGGAGGAGCTGCTGCCGCCGGGACTCTTCTGGCGCTTGCCCACAATGTCCTGGTGGATGCGAATCTTGGTGGTGGTGGTGGTGCTACTACTTGGCGGGCTCCGGCTGCTGCCCAGCCTATGATGATCGCGCTCCCTGTCCCGCTGGACGGCTCGCAGTTTATCCCGCTCCCTCTGCTCCTTGCTGGCGGCCCGCAGCCTCTTTCGCTCCGCCAGTTTCTTTAGCTTGGCCCGAGTGGCTGGTGATAGGGAACGATGGACATGACCGCTGAGGACGGCGGCGGCACGCTTCTTCAGACGAGCCTCCTTTAGTTTCCGTTTTATGTGATTCCTCTTCGCCACCAGCTTCTTCTGGACGTGGTCTCGTTTGTCCCTCTTGCGGCGGGAATGCTCGTCGCCGGAGGAACTGCCCCCTCGCCGAGAGCTCTTCTTTTTCCTATGGTGTCTTTCGGCGGACCGCGGATGATGGCCGTGGCCGTGCGGCCCGTGGGGATGGGCACCGATGCCGGATCCACCGCCGCCACCCCCATTACCGCCGCCGCCAACACTTCCACCGCCTACTCCCGCGCCACCGACACCTACACCTACGCCCTGCTCACTGTCCGTGCTGCTGTACGAGCTGCTCCCGCTATCGGAGTCAGAAGTGGAGTCGGAGCTGCTCGAGTGGCGCGCCGACTTCTTGTAGCGGCGCAGCGTTTCCTTGGCCTTTTTATCCATCGCCAAGATGTGGATGGAGCAGTTGTCTTGTGTTTAGGCCAGTTTATTTTTAATATACTTTGTATTTTGGTTATTTTTGTTATTTTTTTTTTACTTTTTTTTCGTTTTTTTTGCACTTTTTCTTCTTCCCAGCCAGCTTGTAATGTTGGTCTAGTGTTGGTAAACAAAACTGTGAAATATCGATATTTTTATCGATGAATAAAAAAATTTAAAAATTTAAATCTTTTTTTATTTCTTTTATATATATATATATATATATATATATATATAGGTCTTACCAACATTAACATTAGTATATAATATGAAGTAAAGATCAAACTAAATAAAAGGCTTTTCAGTTTTTATTCGTATGAAAGTTATTATGAAGCATAATATTATAGAATAATAAGATAAAAAAGTAACATTTTGTCGCAGCTTAATCTTGAATTACCATTGCTCGAATATGACCATGTGGCATGTGGCAAGGCATGTTCTTAAAGTTTATGATCTTAACTACACACTTGTTAGTAATTTTGTTAAAAGACTACATTTGTCGACCATACTTATAGTTATTGTATGTCTCATTGTTTCAGATAGGTTTAGCTCTGTTTTCACCGATACTTAATTTGATTTCAAAAGTATAAAAAAAAAAATTTGTATACTTCAAGAAGTTTAAGATGATAATGTAATTAATAAAAAAAAAATAACTTTAGTACACTCTAAAAGCTAAATTATTATTACAAAATAAAAGAAACAGTACGTTTTTGATTAAATTTGCGCAATTAGTATAAGAAAAATAAATCCTAATGATCGCTTCTACAAAAGCTCAAGTAATCCTTCAATTGGAAATATAATGGAAAAAACAAGGATATGGTCCCGGCTTATTTTTATACCCTTGCAGAGGGTATTATAATTTTGTCCAAAAGTGTGCAACGCAGTGAAGGAGACATCTCCGACCCTATAAAGTATATATATTCTTGATCAGGATCACCTCCTGAGTTGATATGAGCATGTCCGTCTGTCCGTCTGTCTGTCTGTTTCTACGCGAACTAGTCTCTCAGTTTTAAAGCTATCCTCTTGAAACTTTGCACACACCCTTCTTTCCTTTGCACGCAGTATATAAGTCGGAACAGCCGGGATCGGCCGACTATATCCTATAGCTGCTATATAACTGATTGAACGGAAATGGTATAACTTCGGTGTTTTTAAAGCTAGAGAATTCGAATTTGGTACGAATGCTATTTTTGGCAAAATAATACGACCTACAAAATAACATAACGATCGGCCGACTATATCTTATAGCTGCCATATAACTGAACGATCGGAAATGGAATTTGGTAAAAAAAACCAACTATGGTATTTTTGAAGATGGAAGCTTGGTACTTTGTGTTAGATTTTTTATTGTAATAAATTGGTAATATTATGGTATTCTCATAAGGATCGGCCAATTTAATCCGAAGTTTTCGATATATATCCGGTTTTAACTGCATATCAACCTTTTCCTTTCTTGTTAAAGATAAAATTATCAAAACATTTGGAAACAAGTGCAAAAATTAGAAGAAAAAAACCCGATCAAGGTGCTGCTCCCGTTTAAATTCCATTTTTCATCAAATTAATTAAAATAAATAAGGGATAACGATATGTCTATTTAAGCGATAAAATGATTATAAAACAAGAAAGGAAAGCTAACTTCGTGCGGAGCCGAAGTTGATATACCCTTGCAGTTAAAACCGGATATATATCGCAAACATCGGATTATTGGCCGATCCTTATGAGAATATCATAAAATAACCAATTTATTACAATAAAAAATCTTAAACAAAGTACCAAGCTTCCATCTTCAAAAATACCAAATTTGGTATTTTTACCAAATACCATTTCCGATCGTTCAGTTATATGGCAGCTATAAGATATAACTGACCCAAAATAGAATCTGTACGAAGTTCCAGCTTTTTATCTTCAAAAACACCAAAGTTTGTTAATTTCCGATTGTTCAGTTATATGGCAGCTATAGGATATAGTCGGCTGATCCTTATGAAATTTGGCATGTTGTATTATTGTGCCAAAAATAGCATTCGTACTAAATCCTAATTCTCTAGC
Source organism: Drosophila pseudoananassae pseudoananassae (assembly GCA_018153035.1). Classification (NCBI taxonomy): domain Eukaryota; kingdom Metazoa; phylum Arthropoda; class Insecta; order Diptera; family Drosophilidae; genus Drosophila; species Drosophila pseudoananassae. The sequence goes on from JAECXR010000046.1 coordinate 518,171, forward strand.
TTTAAAAATACCGAAGTTATAGCATTTCCGATCAATCAGATATATGGCAGCTATATGATATAGTCGGCCGATCCTTATGAAATTTGGTAGGTCGTATGATTTTACCAAAAGTACCAAATTCGTACAAAATCTGAACTCTGTAACTCTAAAAACACCAAAGTTATACCATTTCCGATCAATCAGTTATATGGCAGCTATAAGATATAGTCGGCCGATCCCGGCCGTTCCGACTTATATACTGCGTGCAAAGGAAAGAAGGGTGTGTGCCAAGTTTCAAGACGATAGCTTTAAAACTGAGAGACTAGTTCGCGTAGAAACAGACAGACAGACGGACAGACGGACAGACGGACATGCTCATATCAACTCAGGAGGTGATCCTGATCAAGAATATATATACTTTATAGGGTCGGAGATGTCTCCTTCACTGCGTTGCACACTTTTGACCAAAATTATAATACCCTCTGCAAGGGTATAAAAATTAATAGTAATTATACGTATTTTCTTAAATAAATGAAGTGAATAGAAGAAACGTACGTACGCTCCTACACACTCTAGATCGACTATCGTTCCCGCATTCGATAACAAAATATGAAAAATAAGAATGAAAGCTAAGATTGTAAAACAAGTCGATTATATTTAGATTAAATTAAGTTCATTTTTTTTTTTGGCAAATTGTAATTCGTACCACCCGTTAGGAGGGGCTGGCAGAAAGTCCCTAAGCTCTACATTGTTCGAACGAGATTCTAAACCCATGGCACGAGAAAATTTTGTGAACATATGGTAAAATAAGGTGTTGCTTTAATAAAAATTTGAAAATAAAGAATTAAAGATTTTTGTAATAAAGATAAGATAATAAAAAAAAAATTAATTATGTAAATCGAAAAAAGAAAATATTCTACGGGTATGGATGTGAAGGAAGCGCACAATCTCGGTCGAAGACGAGTTCAAGTTCGAAAAACCGTTGCAAATCGGAAAAATAAAAAAAAAAATTAAATAAAAAATAAAATGTTAGGCAATAAGTAAGAAAATAGAAAATTTATTAGGTAATTAGGAAAAAAGACTCGTTCTAGATCCAGATTCCGTTCCAAATTGTATTCTAATCAAAATATTATAAATGAAATAGCGGATAATAATTTAGATGTTTAACTGAGGAAATTATTAAAATAAAATAAATCAGAATGTAAAAAACGTGTTTGTTAAAATAAGTGATATTAAAATAGGGAATGTAGATCTCAATCTTGTTGAAAGTACGGACCTCGTTAAAAGTCATTCTCGGTCTCGGTTTCGAAATTCCAAAGGAAGAACAGTTAAATAATTAAAAAGGAAACAAAACTGAAGAAAAAATAAAATTAAATTAAAATTAAAATATAAAATAAAAAAAACGTCAATTTGAAATATAATGGAAAAAAAGGATATGGTTCGGTCTTAGAAATTAAAAATAAAACTTTTAAATATAAGTTTTTTAAATATAAATATAAGGAAATAAGTGCAAAAAATTATAGGAAAAAAACCCCCGCCCAAGGTCCAGCTCCCGTTCAAATTCCATTGCACATACAAATTATTAAAATAAATATGGGATAACATGAATTTTTATGCGATGAAATGTTTATGAAGAAATTAATAATAATTATACGTATTTACTTAAATAAATGATGTGAATAAAAGTAAAGTGAAGTTAAGTGAAAAGAAGTTCCAGCGTTAAAAAATAAATAACAAAAAAATTTATTATTTGAATGGAAAAAAAAATACTATACGGGTATGAATATGGAAGAAGCGCACAAACACGGTCGAAGTCGAGTCCAAGTTTGAAAACCCATTGCAAATCGGAAGTAAAAATAAAAAAAATATAATAAATGAAAAACATAAATAAATAAAAAAAAACAATTAGGAAAAAAAGATTCGCTCTCGATCCAGATTCCGTTCGAAATTCCATTCTAATCAAAATAATACAAATAAAATAGCGGATAATATTTAAGATGTTCAACTGAAGTGTACTAACACGATCCTATTCGCGCTCTATATCCCTCGGTATCGTTTCCTGCTTCCGGTTTCGAAATTCCCAAATAAAAGAATTAAAAAATCAAAGTATATAAATATAAAAAAAGAACAAAATAAATAAAATAAAAAAAAACTTTAAATACAAATAAAGAGACGTCTTGCTGCTACGAGCAGCGGTGAAGTAATGATTTCCCTTGTGGGTTTTGGTAATAAGAAAACTCTGACAGTGTTGAAAGGTGCCGCATGCTAAGGCCAGGGTTGACTTGAAAGGTGTTCAAGGTTGCCACCTCATCCAATTGAATTGTATTTTTAGCCATTAATGAAGACAGTTTCTGGAAATTTAATATATAACCAGTGTTGCCAGGTATTGAGCTCGCAAATAGGCTAGATTTTGAGTAAAAATAGGCTAGAATAGGCTAAAATTCAGAAAAATATCTGAAAAATAAGCTATATATTATAATCCAATAATATCTACCAAATTAAAGTAATTTTCATGTTTTTATTATATTAAACACGTTAAAAAACTTTCAATATCGTCGTTCTCCCCGTCATTCAAATAGCCTCCCCGTCAGGCTATTTACAAATTTTATAGGCTAGATCATTTAAAAATAGGCTAGATCTAGCCTGAAATAGGCTAAACTGGCAACACTGTATATAACAGAGACATGCGCAGCAGCTACTTGGCCATATGCGCCAGAAACTTATTGGTAATTGACCTAAAAGATCTTGTGCCTACGAATGCCACTAGCCAAGCCTATACATACATATATGCAATTTATATTTTATCATGTTGTAAAAATTGGGAAAGTGATTGGGAAATTTTCCCAATAAAGTGCCGTTCGGATAAAAAAAAAACAGAAATTTTGCCGATATGAAACGATACACGATAAAACGATATATAGGCAAGATTTTGAATGTGGAACGTCGCTTCTGGGTTCCCTGAATGCTAAATGGTACTTTATTTCCCGATCGGATACAAATTGGCAGAGCTATGGCCATCGGAAGGGGCAAAAGTGGGGAAATGGCGAAAACCCACAATTTTGTAGGAAAAATTTCGAAAAATTAAAAAACGATATATAGGCAAGATTTTAAATAAGGAAAGTCGCTTCTGGGTTCCCTGAATGCTAAATGGTACTTTATTTCCCGATCGGATACAAATTGGGGAAATTGCGAAAACCCACAATTTTGTAGGGGTACCCCTAGGAAAAATTTCGAAAAAATTAAAAAACGATATATAAGCAAGGAATTGAATGAGGAAAGTCGCTTCTGGGTTCCCTAAATGCTAAATGGTACTTTGCTTCCCGATCGGATACAAATTGGCAGAGCTATGGCCATCGGAAGGGGCAAAAGTGGGGAAATGGCGAAAACCCACAATTTTGTAGGAAAAATTTCGAAAAATTAAAAAACGATATATAGGCAAGATTTTAAATAAGGAAAGTCGCTTCTGGGTTCCCTGAATGCTAAATGGTACTTTATTTCCCGATCGGGTACAAATTGGCAAAGCTATGGCCATCGGAAGGGGCAAAAGTGGGGAAATTGCGAAAACCCACAATTTTGTAGGGGTACACCTAGGAAAAATTTCGAAAAATTAAAAAACGATATATAAGCAAGGAATTGAATGAGGAAAGTCGCTTCTGGGTTCCCTGAATGCTAAATGGTACTTTGCTTCCCGATCGGATACAAATTGGCAGAGCTATGGCCATCGGAAGGGGCAAAAGTGGGGAAATTGCGAGAACCCACAATTTTGTAGGGGTACCCCTAGGAAAAATTTCGAAAAATTAAAAAACGATATATAGGCAAGATTTTAAATGAGGAAAGTCGCTTCTGGGTTCCCTGAATGCTAAATGGTACTTTGCTTCCCGATCGGATACAAATTGGCAGAGCTATGGCCATCGGAAGGAGCAAAAATGGGGAAATTGCGAAAACCCTCAACTTTGTAGGGGTACCCCTAGGAAAAATTTCGAAAAATTAAAAAACGATATATAGGCAAGGAATTGAATGAGGAAAGTCGTTTCTGGGTTCCCTGAATGCTAAATGGTACTTTATTTCCTGATCTGATACAAATTGGCAGAGCTATGGCCATCGCAAGGAGCAAAAATGGGGAAATTGCGAAAACCCTCAACTTTGTAGGGGTACCCCTAGGAAAAATTTCGAAAAATTAAAAAACGATATATAGGCAAGGTATTGAATGAGGAAAGTCGCTTCTGGGTTCCCTGAATGCTAAATGGTACTTTGCTTCCCGATCGGATACAAATTGGCAGAGCTATGGCCATCGGAAGGGGCAAAAGTGGGGAAATTGCGAAAACCCACAATTTTGTAGGGGTACCCCTAGGAAAAATTTCGAAAAATTAAAAAACGATATATAGGCAAGGAATTGAATGAGGAAAGCCGCTTCTGGGTTCCCTGAATGCTAAATGGTACTTTGCTTCCCGATCGGATACAAATTGGCAGAGCTATGGCCATCGGAAGGGGCAAAAGTGGGGAAATTGCGAAAACCCACAATTTTGTAGGGGTACCCCTAGGAAAAATTTCGAAAAATTAAAAAACGATATATAGGCAAGGTATTGAATGAGGAAAGTCGCTTCTGGGTTCCCTGAATGCTAAATGGTACTTTGCTTCCCGATCGGATACAAATTGGCAGAGCTATGGCCATCGGAAGGAGGAAAAATGGGGAAATTGCGAAAACCCACAACTTTGTAGGGGTACCCCTAGGAAAAATTTCGAAAAATTAAAAAACGATATTTAAGCAAGGTTTTGAATGAGGAAAGTCGCTTTTGGGTTCCCTGAATGCTAAATGGTACTTTATTTCCTGATCGGATACAAATTGGCAGAGCTATGGCCATCGGAAGGGGAAAAAAGGGGAAAATTGCGAAAACCCACAACTTTGTAGGGGTACCCCTAGGAAAAATTTCGAAAAATTAAAAAACGATATTTAAGCAAGGTTTTGAATGAGGAAAGTCGCTTTTGGGTTCCCTGAATGCTAAATGGTACTTTATTTCCTGATCGGATACAAATTGGCAGAGCTATGGCCATCGGAAGGGGCAAAAATGGGGAAATTGCGAAAACCCACAATTTCGTAGGGGTACCCCTAGGAAAAATTTCGAAAAATTAAAAAACGATATTTAAGCAAGGTTTTGAATGAGGAAAGTCGCTTCTGGGTTCCCTGAATGCTAAATGGTACTTTGCTTCCCGATCGGATACAATTTGGCAGAGCTATAGCCATCGGAAGGGGCAAAAGTGGGGAAATTGCGAAAACCCACAATTTTGTAGGGGTACCCCTAGAAAAATTTCGAAAAATTAAAAAACGATATTTAAGCAAGGTTTTGAATGAGGAAAGTAGCTTTTGGGTTCGCTGAATGCTAAATGGTACTTTGCTTCCTGATCGGATACAAATTGGCAGAGCTATGGCCATCGGAAGGGGAAAAAGTGGGGAAATTGCGAAAACCCACAATTTTGTAGGGGTACCCCTAGGAAAAATTTCGAAAAATTAAAAAACGATATTTAAGCAAGGTTTTGAATGAGGAAAGTCGCTTTTGGGTTCGCTGAATGCTAAATGGTACTTTATTTCCTGATCGGATACAAATTGGCAGAGCTATGGCCATCGGAAGGGCAAAAAGTGGGGAAATTGCGAAAACCCACAATTTTGTGGGGGTACCCCTAGGAAAAATTTCGAAAAATTAAAAAACGATATTTAAGCAAGGTTTTGAATGAGGAAAGTTGCTTTTGGGTTCGCTGAATGCTAAATGGTACTTTATTTCCTGATCGGATACAAATTGGCAGAGCTATGGCCATCGGAAGGGGCAAAAGTGGGGAAATTGCGAAAACGCACAATTTTGTAGGGGTACCCCTAGGAAAAATTTCGAAAAATTAAAAAACGATATTTAAGCAAGGTTTTGAATGAGGAAAGTCGCTTTTGGGTTCGCTGAATGCTAAATGGTACTTTATTTCCTGATCGGATACAAATTGGCAGAGCTATGGCCATCGGAAGGGCAAAAAGTGGGGAAATTGCGAAAACCCACAATTTTGTGGGGGTACCCCTAGGAAAAATTTCGAAAAATTAAAAAACGATATTTAAGCAAGGTTTTGAATGAGGAAAGTCGCTTTTGGGTTCGCTGAATGCTAAATGGTACTTTATTTCCTGATCGGATACAAATTGGCAGAGCTATGGCCATCGGAAGGGGAAAAAGTGGGGAAATTGCGAAAACCCACAATTTTGTAGGGGTACCCCTAGGAAAAATTTCGAAAAATTAAAAAACGATATTTAAGCAAGGTTTTGAATGAGGAAAGTCGCTTTTGGGTTCGCTGAATGCTAAATGGTACTTTATTTCCTGATCGGATACAAATTGGCAGAGCTATGGCCATCGGAAGGGGAAAAAGTGGGGAAATTGCGAAAACCCACAATTTTGTAGGGGTACCCCTAGGAAAAATTTCGAAAAATTAAAAAACGATATTTAAGCAAGGTTTTGAATGAGGAAAGTCGCTTTTGGGTTCGCTGAATGCTAAATGGTACTTTATTTCCTGATCGGATACAAATTGGCAGAGCTATGGCCATCGGAAGGGGAAAAAGTGGGGAAATTGCGAAAACCCACAATTTTGTAGGGGTACCCCTAGGAAAAATTTCGAAAAATTAAAAAACGATATTTAAGCAAGGTTTTGAATGAGGAAAGTCGCTTTTGGGTTCGCTGAATGCTAAATGGTACTTTATTTCCTGATCGGATACAAATTGGCAGAGCTATGGCCATCGGAAGGGGAAAAAGTGGGGAAATTGCGAAAACCCACAATTTTGTAGGGGTACCCCTAGGAAAAATTTCGAAAAATTAAAAAACGATATTTAAGCAAGGTTTTGAATGAGGAAAGTTGCTTTTGGGTTCGCTGAATGCTAAATGGTACTTTATTTCCTGATCGGATACAAATTGGCAGAGCTATGGCCATCGGAAGGGAAAAAAGTGGGGAAATTGCGAAAACCCACAATTTTGTAGGGGTACCCCTAGGAAAAATTTCGAAAAATTAAAAAACGATATTTAAGCAAGGTTTTGAATGAGGAAAGTTGCTTTTGGGTTCGCTGAATGCTAAATGGTACTTTGCTTCCTGATCGGATACAAATTGGCAGAGCTATGGCCATCGGAAGGGGAAAAAGTGGGGAAATTGCGAAAACCCACAATTTTGTGGGGGTACCCCTAGGAAAAATTTCGAAAAATTAAAAAACGATATTTAAGCAAGGTTTTGAATGAGGAAAGTCGCTTTTGGGTTCGCTGAATGCTAAATGGTACTTTATTTCCTGATCGGATACAAATTGGCAGAGCTATGGCCATCGGAAGGGAAAAAGTGGGGAAATTGCGAAAACCCACAATTTTGTAGGGGTACCCCTAGGAAAAATTTCGAAAAATTAAAAAACGATATTTAAGCAAGGTTTTGAATGAGGAAAGTCGCTTTTGGGTTCGCTGAATGCTAAATGGTACTTTATTTCCTGATCGGATACAAATTGGCAGAGCTATGGCCATCGGAAGGGGAAAAAGTGGGGAAATTGCGAAAACCCACAATTTTGTAGGGGTACCCCTAGGAAAAATTTCGAAAAATTAAAAAACGATATTTAAGCAAGGTTTTGAATGAGGAAAGTCGCTTTTGGGTTCGCTGAATGCTAAATGGTACTTTATTTCCTGATCGGATACAAATTGGCAGAGCTATGGCCATCGGAAGGGGAAAAAAGGGGAAAATTGCGAAAACCCACAATTTTGTGGGGGTACCCCTAGGAAAAATTTCGAAAAATTAAAAAACGATATTTAAGCAAGGTTTTGAATGAGGAAAGTCGCTTTTGGGTTCGCTGAATGCTAAATGGTACTTTATTTCCTGATCGGATACAAATTGGCAGAGCTATGGCCATCGGAAGGGGAAAAAGTGGGGAAATTGCGAAAACCCACAATTTTGTGGGGGTACCCCTAGGAAAAATTTCGAAAAATTAAAAAACGATATTTAAGCAAGGTTTTGAATGAGGAAAGTCGCTTTTGGGTTCGCTGAATGCTAAATGGTACTTTATTTCCTGATCGGATACAAATTGGCAGAGCTATGGCCATCGGAAGGGGAAAAAGTGGGGAAATTGCGAAAACCCACAATTTTGTAGGGGTACCCCTAGGAAAAATTTCGAAAAATTAAAAAACGATATTTAAGCAAGGTTTTGAATGAGGAAAGTCGCTTTTGGGTTCGCTGAATGCTAAATGGTACTTTATTTCCTGATCGGATACAAATTGGCAGAGCTATGGCCATCGGAAGGGGAAAAAGTGGGGAAATTGCGAAAACCCACAATTTTGTAGGGGTACCCCTAGGAAAAATTTCGAAAAATTAAAAAACGATATTTAAGCAAGGTTTTGAATGAGGAAAGTCGCTTTTGGGTTCGCTGAATGCTAAATGGTACTTTATTTCCTGATCGGATACAAATTGGCAGAGCTATGGCCATCGGAAGGGGAAAAAGTGGGGAAATTGCGAAAACCCACAATTTTGTAGGGGTACCCCTAGGAAAAATTTCGAAAAATTAAAAAACGATATTTAAGCAAGGTTTTGAATGAGGAAAGTCGCTTTTGGGTTCGCTGAATGCTAAATGGTACTTTATTTCCTGATCGGATACAAATTGGCAGAGCTATGGCCATCGGAAGGGGAAAAAGTGGGGAAATTGCGAAAACCCACAATTTTGTAGGGGTACCCCTAGGAAAAATTTCGAAAAATTAAAAAACGATATTTAAGCAAGGTTTTGAATGAGGAAAGTCGCTTTTGGGTTCTCTGAATGCTAAATGGTACTTTATTTCCTGATCGGATACAAATTGGCAGAGCTATGGCCATCGGAAGGGGAAAAAGTGGGGAAATTGCGAAAACCCACAATTTTGTAGGGGTACCCCTAGGAAAAATTTCGAAAAATTAAAAAACGATATTTAAGCAAGGTTTTGAATGAGGAAAGTCGCTTTTGGGTTCGCTGAATGCTAAATGGTACTTTGTTTCCTGATCGGATACAAATTGGCAGAGCTATGGCCATCGGAAGGGGGAAAAAGTGGGGAAATTGCGAAAACCCACAATTTTGTAGGGGTACCCCTAGGAAAAATTTCGAAAAATTAAAAAACGATATTTAAGCAAGGTTTTGAATGAGGAAAGTCGCTTTTGGGTTCGCTGAATGCTAAATGGTACTTTATTTCCTGATCGGATACAAATTGGCAGAGCTATGGCCATCGGAAGGGGAAAAAGTGGGGAAATTGCGAAAACCCACAATTTTGTAGGGGTACCCCTAGGAAAAATTTCGAAAAATTAAAAAACGATATTTAAGCAAGGTTTTGAATGAGGAAAGTCGCTTTTGGGTTCGCTGAATGCTAAATGGTACTTTATTTCCTGATCGGATACAAATTGGCAGAGCTATGGCCATCGGAAGGGGAAAAAGTGGGGAAATTGCGAAAACCCACAATTTTGAAGGGGTACCCCTAGGAAAAATTTCGAAAAATTAAAAAACGATATTTAAGCAAGGTTTTGAATGAGGAAAGTCGCTTTTGGGTTCGCTGAATGCTAAATGGTACTTTATTTCCTGATCGGATACAAATTGGCAGAGCTATGGCCATCGGAAGGGGAAAAAGTGGGGAAATTGCGAAAACCCACAATTTTGTAGGGGTACCCCTAGGAAAAATTTCGAAAAATTAAAAAACGATATTTAAGCAAGGTTTTGAATGAGGAAAGTCGCTTTTGGGTTCGCTGAATGCTAAATGGTACTTTATTTCCTGATCGGATACAAATTGGCAGAGCTATGGCCATCGGAAGGGGAAAAAGTGGGGAAATTGCGAAAACCCACAATTTTGTGGGGGTACCCCTAGGAAAAATTTCGAAAAATTAAAAAACGATATTTAAGCAAGGTTTTGAATGAGGAAAGTCGCTTTTGGGTTCGCTGAATGCTAAATGGTACTTTATTTCCTGATCGGATACAAATTGGCAGAGCTATGGCCATCGGAAGGGGAAAAAGTGGGGAAATTGCGAAAACCCACAATTTTGTAGGGGTACCCCTAGGAAAAATTTCGAAAAATTAAAAAACGATATTTAAGCAAGGTTTTGAATGAGGAAAGTCGCTTTTGGGTTCGCTGAATGCTAAATGGTACTTTTATTTCCTGATCGGATACAAATTGGCAGAGCTATGGCCATCGGAAGGGGAAAAAGTGGGGAAATTGCGAAAACCCACAATTTTGTGGGGGTACCCCTAGGAAAAATTTCGAAAAATTAAAAAACGATATTTAAGCAAGGTTTTGAATGAGGAAAGTCGCTTTTGGGTTCGCTGAATGCTAAATGGTACTTTATTTCCTGATCGGATACAAATTGGCAGAGCTATGGCCATCGGAAGGGGAAAAAGTGGGGAAATTGCGAAAACCCACAATTTTGTAGGGGTACCCCTAGGAAAAATTTCGAAAAATTAAAAAACGATATTTAAGCAAGGTTTTGAATGAGGAAAGTCGCTTTTGGGTTCGCTGAATGCTAAATGGTACTTTTATTTCCTGATCGGATACAAATTGGCAGAGCTATGGCCATCGGAAGGGGAAAAAGTGGGGAAATTGCGAAAACCCACAATTTTGTAGGGGTACCCCTAGGAAAAATTTCGAAAAATTAAAAAACGATATTTAAGCAAGGTTTTGAATGAGGAAAGTCGCTTTTGGGTTCGCTGAATGCTAAATGGTACTTTATTTCCTGATCGGATACAAATTGGCAGAGCTATGGCCATCGGAAGGGGAAAAAGTGGGGAAATTGCGAAAACCCACAATTTTGTAGGGGTACCCCTAGGAAAAATTTCGAAAAATTAAAAAACGATATTTAAGCAAGGTTTTGAATGAGGAAAGTCGCTTTTGGGTTCGCTGAATGCTAAATGGTACTTTTTTTCCTGATCGGATACAAATTGGCAGAGCTATGGCCATCGGAAGGGGAAAAAGTGGGGAAATTGCGAAAACCCACAATTTTGTAGGGGTACCCCTAGGAAAAATTTCGAAAAATTAAAAAACGATATTTAAGCAAGGTTTTGAATGAGGAAAGTCGCTTTTGGGTTCCCTGAATGCTAAATGGTACTTTATTTCCTGATCGGATACAAATTGGCAGAGCTATGGCCATCGGAAGGGGAAAAAGTGGGGAAATTGCGAAAACCCACAATTTTGTGGGGGTACCCCTAGGAAAAATTTCGAAAAATTAAAAAACGATATTTAAGCAAGGTTTTGAATGAGGAAAGTCGCTTTTGGGTTCGCTGAATGCTAAATGGTACTTTTTTTCCTGATCGGATACAAATTGGCAGAGCTATGGCCATCGGAAGGGGAAAAAGTGGGGAAATTGCGAAAACCCACAATTTTGTAGGGGTACCCCTAGGAAAAATTTCGAAAAATTAAAAAACGATATTTAAGCAAGGTTTTGAATGAGGAAAGTCGCTTTTGGGTTCGCTGAATGCTAAATGGTACTTTATTTCCTGATCGGATACAAATTGGCAGAGCTATGGCCATCGGAAGGGGAAAAAGTGGGGAAATTGCGAAAACCCACAATTTTGTAGGGGTACCCCTAGGAAAAATTTCGAAAAATTAAAAAACGATATTTAAGCAAGGTTTTGAATGAGGAAAGTCGCTTTTGGGTTCGCTGAATGCTAAATGGTACTTTATTTCCTGATCGGATACAAATTGGCAGAGCTATGGCCATCGGAAGGGGAAAAAGTGGGGAAATTGCGAAAACCCACAATTTTGTAGGGGTACCCCTAGGAAAAATTTCGAAAAATTAAAAAACGATATTTAAGCAAGGTTTTGAATGAGGAAAGTCGCTTTTGGGTTCGCTGAATGCTAAATGGTACTTTATTTCCTGATCGGATACAAATTGGCAGAGCTATGGCCATCGGAAGGGGAAAAAGTGGGGAAATTGCGAAAACCCACAATTTTGTAGGGGTACCCCTAGGAAAAATTTCGAAAAATTAAAAAACGATATTTAAGCAAGGTTTTGAATGAGAAAAGTCGCTTTTGGGTTCGCTGAATGCTAAATGGTACTTTGCTTCCTGATCGGATACAAATTGGCAGAGCTATGGCCATCAGAAGGGAAAAAGTGGGGAAATTGCGAAAACCCACAATTTTGTAGGGGTACCCCTAGGAAAAATTTCGAAAAATTAAAAAACGATATTTAAGCAAGGTTTTGAATGAGGAAAGTCGCTTTTGGGTTCGCTGAATGCTAAATGGTACTTTATTTCCTGATCGGATACAAATTGGCAGAGCTATGGCCATCGGAAGGGGAAAAAGTGGGGAAATTGCGAAAACCCACAATTTTGTAGGGGTACCCCTAGGAAAAATTTCGAAAAATTAAAAAACGATATTTAAGCAAGGTTTTGAATGAGGAAAGTCGCTTTTGGGTTCGCTGAATGCTAAATGGTACTTTATTTCCTGATCGGATACAAATTGGCAGAGCTATGGCCATCGGAAGGGGAAAAAGTGGGGAAATTGCGAAAACCCACAATTTTGTGGGGGTACCCCTAGGAAAAATTTTGAAAAATTAAAAAACGATATTTAAGCAAGGTTTTGAATGAGGAAAGTCGCTTTTGGGTTCGCTGAATGCTAAATGGTACTTTATTTCCTGATCGGATACAAATTGGCAGAGCTATGGCCATCGGAAGGGGAAAAAGTGGGGAAATTGCGAAAACCCACAATTTTGTAGGGGTACCCCTAGGAAAAATTTCGAAAAATTAAAAAACGATATTTAAGCAAGGTTTTGAATGAGGAAAGTCGCTTTTGGGTTCGCTGAATGCTAAATGGTACTTTATTTCCTGATCGGATACAAATTGGCAGAGCTATGGCCATCGGAAGGGGAAAAAGTGGGGAAATTGCGAAAACCCACAATTTTGTAGGGGTACCCCTAGGAAAAATTTCGAAAAATTAAAAAACGACATTTAAGCAACGTTTTGAATGAGAAAAGTCGCTTTTGGGTTCGCTGAATGCTAAATGGTACTTTATTTCCTGATCGGATACAAATTGGCAGAGCTATGGCCATCGGAAGGGGAAAAAGTGGGGAAATTGCGAAAACCCACAATTTTGTAGGGGTACCCCTAGGAAAAATTTCGAAAAATTAAAAAACGACATTTAAGCAAGGTTTTGAATGAGAAAAGTCGCTTTTGGGTTCGCTGAATGCTAAATGGTACTTTATTTCCTGATCGGATACAAATTGGCAGAGCTATGGCCATCGGAAGGGGAAAAAGTGGGGAAATTGCGAAAACCCACAATTTTGTAGGGGTACCCCTAGGAAAAATTTCGAAAAATTAAAAAACGACATTTAAGCAACGTTTTGAATGAGAAAAGTTGCTTTTGGGTTCGCTGAATGCTAAATGGTACTTTGCTTCCTGATCGGATACAAATTGGCAGAGCTATGGCCATCGGAAGGGGAAAAAGTGGGGAAATTGCGAAAACCCACAATTTTGTGGGGGTACCCCTAGGAAAAATTTCGAAAAATTAAAAAACGATATTTAAGCAAGGTTTTGAATGAGGAAAGTCGCTTTTGGGTTCGCTGAATGCTAAATGGTACTTTGCTTCCTGATCGGATACAAATTGGCAGAGCTATGGCCATCGGAAGGGGAAAAAGTGGGGAAATTGCGAAAACCCACAATTTTGTAGGGGTACCCCTAGGAAAAATTTCGAAAAATTAAAAAACGATATTTAAGCAACGTTTTGAATGAGAAAAGTTGCTTTTGGGTTCGCTGAATGCTAAATGGTACTTTGCTTCCTGATCGGATACAAATTGGCAGAGCTATGGCCATCGGACGGGGCAAAAGTGGGGAAATTGCGAAAACCCACATTTTTGTAGGGGTACCCCTAGGAAAAATTTCGAAAAATTATAAAACGATATATAGGCAAGGTATTGAATGAGGAAAGTCGCTTCTGGGTTCCCTGAATGCTAAATGGTACTTTATTTCCTGATCGGATACAAATTGGCAGAGCTATGGCCATCGGAAGGGGCAAAAGTGGGGAAATTGCGAAAACCCACAATTTTGTAGGGGTACCCCTAGGAAAAATTTCGAAAAATTAAAAAACGATATATAGGCAAGGAATTGAATGAGAAAAGTCGCTTCTGGGTTCCCCGAATGCTAAATGGTACTTTATTTCCTGATCTGATACAAATTGGCAGAGCTATGGCCATCGGAAGGAGCAAAAATGGGGAAATTGCGAAAACCCTCAACTTTGTAGGGGTACCCCTAGGAAAAATTTCGAAAAATTAAAAAACGATATATAGGCAAGGAATTGAATGAGGAAAGTCGCTTCTGGGTTCCCTGAATGCTAAATGGTACTTTGCTTCCAGATCGGATACAAATTGGCAGAGCTATGGCCATCGGAAGGGGCAAAAATGGGGAAATGGCGAAAACCCACAATTTTGAAGGGGTACCCCTAGCAAAATGTCGAAAAATTAAAAAACGATATATAGGCAAGAAATTGAATGAGGAAAGTCGCTTCTGGGTTCCCTGAATGCTAAATGGTACTTTGCTTCCAGATCGGATACAAATTGGCAGAGCTATGGCCATCGGACGGGGCAAAAGTGGGGAAATTGCGAAAACCCACAATTTTGTAGGGGTACCCCTAGGAAAAATTTCGAAAAATTAAAAAACGATATATAGGCAAGGTATTAAATGAGGAAAGTCGCTTCTGGGTTCCCTGAATGCTAAATGGTACTTTGCTTCCCGATCGGATACAAATTGGCAGAGCTATGGCCATCGGACGGGGCAAAAGTGGGGAAATTGCGAAAACCCACATTTTTGTAGGGGTACCCCTAGGAAAAATTTCGAAAAATTATAAAACGATATATAGGCAAGGTATTGAATGAGGAAAGTCGCTTCTGGGTTCCCTGAATGCTAAATGGTACTTTATTTCCTGATCGGATACAAATTGGCAGAGCTATGGCCATCGGAAGGGGCAAAAGTGGGGAAATTGCGAAAACCCACAATTTTGTAGGGGTACCCCTAGGAAAAATTTCGAAAAATTAAAAAACGATATATAGGCAAGGTATTGAATAAGGAAAGTCGCTTCTGGGTTCCCTGAATGCTAAATGGTACTTTGTTTCCTGATCGGATACAAATTGGCAGAGTTATGGCCATCGGAAGGGCCAAAAGTGGAGAAATGGCAAAACCCACAATTTTGTAGGGGTACCCCTAGGAAAAATTTCGAAAAATTAAAAAACGATATATAGGCAAGGTATTGAATAAGGAAAGTCGCTTCTGGGTTCCCTGAATGCTAAATGGTACTTTATTTCCTGATCGGATACAAATTGGCAGAGTTATGGCCATCGGAAGGGCCAAAAGTGGAGAAATGGCAAAACCCACAATTTTGTAGGGGTACCCCTAGGAAAAATTTCGAAAAATTAAAAAAAGATATATAGGCAAGGTATTGAATGAGGAAAGTCGCTTCTGGGTTCCCTGAATGCTAAATGGTACTTTATTTCCTGATCGGATACAAATTGGCAGAGCTATGGCCATCGGAAGGGGCAAAAGTTGGGAAATAGCGAAAACCCACATTTTTGTAGGGGTACCCCTAGGAAAAATTTCGAAAAATTAAAAAACGATATATAGGCAAGGTATTGAATAAGGAAAGTCGCTTCTGGGTTCCCCGAATGCTAAATGGTACTTTATTTCCCGATCGGATACAAATTGGCAGAGCTATGGCCATCGGAAGGAGCAAAAAAGGGGAAAATTGCGAAAACCCTCAACTTTGTAGGGGTACCCCTAGGAAAAATTTCGAAAAATTAAAAAACGATATATAGGCAAGGAATTGAATGAGGAAAGTCGCTTCTGGGTTCCCTGAATGCTAAATGGTACTTTATTTCCTGATCTGATACAAATTGGCAGAGCTATGGCCATCGGAAGGGGCAAAAGTGGGGAATTTGCGATAACCCTCAATTTTGTAGGAGTAAAAATTTGGAAAGATTAAACAGAAATATTAAAATTAATAAAAGTAAACACCATTTGCATTATTCTGCATTTTATTCTTTGCTTTTAACGATATACAGCCCATATATGGATCAAGTTCTTGAAACCCATCCAGTGGTATCCATCCATATTGTAGTAGCATTCGTCAAGTAAAGTGCAGTGTTTGGCTTTGTTATTATCAAGACAAATCAGGACGTATTAGTGTTAATCGTGATGCCTTGTTTCCAATCAGATAGGTACATTGTAGGCTTCCATTGTCCCACTTTCTAGACGTTGGTGACGAACTTCGCAACATCATTCCAAATAGCGAGGGCGAGGTGTTGGGCAAAGCTTTCTGCGCATTCGGCGGCATTGTTGCCAGGTGTTGTTGGGTGTAGCGCTCTGTTTTCAGTTCAATGGGAATTGATCTTGAATGTTGTCTCATAAACGTTATGTCGTAACTATCAGCATCTGATGGTTCGCGACCTTTTTTTCATCATGTACTTAATGTTCTCAATGTTTTTCATGTTCGGTATGTTCATAAATGTCTGTAAGTCCCTGTCGTCGTCCCTGACGTGTTACGGCTTTTTCTAGTGTTGGAAATATATTGCAATGTACCTTATATACCTAAATTATGTGTCCCTCCGCTTGTGTTGAGTGTTTGATGAGTGTTGGGCGAGTATTTATGTGTATTTATTTACTGCCCTGGAATAGGGCGTCTGTTTTCATCTGGGGCTTTTCCTTTTTCTTCAGTCCCACACAGAGCTGTTTCAAGGCGATGATTGCCCGAGCGGGGTTCAGGTTTTTCGGACAGGTGTTGGTGCAGTTCATGATGCTGTGGCACCTGTAAAGTTTCCATGGATCCTTTAGAAAGCCCAAGCGCTGTTCCGTGGCCTCGTCCCTGTTTGAATTATATTTAATAAAGATTATTAGTAATTAATGAATTAATAATTAAGCAATGATGTCATGACCAGCAATGAGGTTTTTGTTAAAATAAAAGCATTGCCAGTGTTGAAAAAAGAGTTTAAAATACTTTAGTGTTGAATCGAGCGATTATTTTCGATAACTTCTTTTTTAGTGTTGACAGGCGTATAAATATAGCGTTTAAAATAAGCAGTAAAGTGCTTAGAATTAATAATTTGTTAATATTCAGAATGAACAATTTTAATTGAGTTTCAGAAGACCGCGTTGGCAGTGCTGAAAGGTTTAGTTGGAAAGACTTTAGGATTGAATAGTGTGCTTATTTTCGATAACTGGCATTTTAGTGTTGAAAATCGTTGAAATATAGCTTTTTTTAAAAGCTGACAGGTATGTTTGCAGCAAAGTAGCCACAAAAAAAGCATAATATTTAAAATGACATTTGAAAAGTCAAATAAAAGTATAGGAATTTGGAAACCTTACCGGGAATCAATGACCCATCGGTAGGCCTGCATAAGGACGGCGGGTCCCAGGTACTTGTCACTGTTCCACCAATACGATGGACACGATGTCTGACAGCAGGCACACAGGATGCACTCGTACAATCCATCTAGAACATTCCGATCCTCCACGGATTGCAGATACTGCGCTGTGCCCGCCTCGTGTTTCATATTCTTGCGCTGCAGCCAGGGCTGTATGGAACGGTATTGGTCGTAGAACTGGGTGAGATCTGGGACGAGATCCCTGATCACATAGAGATGTGGCAGCGGATAGATGCGGCAGCATCTAGACTCGTTCTGATCGATGGCCGCCACACACGCCAGGGTGTTGGTGCCATTGATGTTCATGGCACAGGATCCGCAGATTCCTTCGCGGCACGATCGCCGGAATGTTAGCGTCGGATCCAGATCAGTTTTGATCTTTATCAGGGCATCCAGAACCATGGGGCCGCACTGTTCCAGATCCACTTGGTAGGTCTGGGTCTGAGGCTGATCGCCCGGCTTCCATCGATAGACCTCGAAGTTCTTCATGCGCGGCGGCTTGGAGGCCGCTGGTGGGGGTGGGGGGGGGTGCGGGTTTTCCTCCGGCTGGGGGGGCGGCGCCGGGTGGTTTTCCTTTATCCTTTCCACCTCCATCCGATTTGGCGGCGGGCGGGGTGCTTCCTCCACCAGACTTGGCGGCGGGTGGGGGGCTGCTGGTTCCCCCACCCTTTGCGGCTCCTCTGGATGGTGGTGCATTTCCTCCGGCTAAAGGATTTCGTCAATATTTTTCTGGAAATGAAAAAAAAAGAGAAGAACTCATACCCTTTCCTGAGGTGGCGGCTCCTCTTGTGATGGTTCTTCCGGGGGCTGCTCTGGATCTTTGGAATCCTCCTGCTCCTCCTTGTCCTCTCTCACTTCCTGGTCCGGCTTCTGCTCTTTGGAATCGTCCTTGGGCGTCTCGGGATTGGGATAGTGCGGATGCGGATACCACGGATACGGCGGATACTGCGGATATGGCGGCGGCGTTGGATAACGTTGATGTGGTGGACATAGGCGCCGCAGTACCGGAAACGGATTGGGGCACATACTGGAGAGGCGGCCACCTGGTCGACACCGGTGTACCCAGCACCGATGTGCCCAGCTGGCCCTGCTCCTTCCACACCGCACGTATCAACTGCAGCCTGGGCTGCCGACGCATTAAATTCATTGGCACTTATCCCGATTCGTAAACTTTCCCGAAACTTTCACGTTTTTCACTTTTTCTTTGTGTAGTTTTTTTTTCAAAATAATTTTTTTGTTTTTGAAAAAAAAAATAATTATACTGAATATTTTTTGTTGAATATTGTATTTGAGTTTGATTTTTGGGAGTGGAGGGAATGTGGTGTTGTTATGTCGAACGATGTATCAAAACTGAAGGTGTTGTGAGCTCCGAAATGTTAGGAAAGCTAAACCATAATGGCATGGATTGCTTGTTTCATGATTTTAAAAATTCAACAGCTCCATTCCGTAAAGGAAATGGCTAAATCTATTCAGAATAAGTTGGCTTTCAGTTGGTAGTTTTATTTCTACAAAGAAATGAAAGTCAAAGAAAGTAAATGAATTATTTTTAAAATATTTTTGACCTAAAATACAAATAATATTTAACTAACATAGTTTCCATAAGCATTCGGTCATTGATGTTTTTTTTTACTTTTTAATAGTTTTGCATTTATAGTACCAATTTCGGGAAAAACGCTCTTTTTCTTATCAGACACTTCAAGCTCAATCTCATGGCCAAGATCAAGCTTGAGGATAAGCCTCCCTGTGATCGGAAGAAGTAATAACCAAGTGAGTAAGTGTTTTTAATTAAATATGAATTAAAATTAAAATTATACGGAAGTGCTGGACCAACTGAATCTGAAAAAGACCCATGAACTCGAAAAGTTAACACATCAATTCAGCAAAGACATCAAAATATTGGGAATAATAAAAATTGGAGAAATGTCAAATGTCCAAACAGAGGCTAAGTTGGCTGAACATAAAAATTCCGATAATTCAACAGATTAACCGGCCAATATTAAAATACACCCCAAAGGTAAGTTTGCAGATTCCCATTATTTGCAAAATAAAACTTGGAATTTTTTAGATCTTTCAGATCGATGTCCACGGAACCAAAATAAAACCAGGATCCTCCTAGACATCCAACTTCCTGATCTGATACCATTACAGTGGTTTGTTACTCGAATGAGGAGATTGGATCTGGTTAGACGTTATAGTTCTAAAAAATACGAATAGCACGAATTTCCGAAGAACGAATTGTCTGAAAACCAATGCCAATAAATAAAGTAAAGAAAATGCAATATTGTGATCTAAAAAATAATATCATTTAAAAGGTTAAAGGGTTCACGACTATGAGAGCTGTGTACCTTAGAGCAAATTCCGCGGACAATCGGACAGGGAAAAGTTTCATGTCGATAAGATGGATATCTAGCACGCTGGAAACTTTAGTGAATCCTCGGAATTTTCGGTATACCCCCTACCCAGAGGCCCGGGCCCATACCCATGTCTGCTATTTCTTTTCTGCACTTGGCGTTGCAATTAAGTGAAGAAAATGTATCTGCTATGTGGATGTTAATGTTCGTGTCTGCACCAGACCAATCCAAAGTCAAATGAACAAAGAGTGCAATCGCATAAAATGAGCAACTTCCCACACTGCAAAAAAAATATGCTCCTATACTTGATTAGAAAAGATGTATGATAAAGGTTAAAAAAATACACAAGATTTGTATGTCATTAGAGAAAAATCATAAAAAGTTCTACACTAAATAAATATTAAAATTTAAAAATAAATTTTAAGTAAAGTGAAGTGTGGCTGTGAATGAAACCAACTGTGAAAACGTTCTTAACGTCTCCGAAAGGGTGTTCTAAAAATAATTCCTACAAACTGAAGAATGGAAAACGGAATGAATACGGATTTGGATTTGGATTGAAGATCGGGAATCGGAATGGGCATTGGTATGGTATACTTGAATACTTGAATGTTGTTTCCTTTAAAAATAACACATGTCCCCAAAAAACCCCCAACTCCAAACATGTCAGCAGTCTTGGCAAAATCGGGAAAAGCCCGGGGAAAAGTGGGAAATGTTGTCATGTTTTCTTTAAAAAAAACACAACTTGAACTTTTTTTCTAGATACTCTTAAAAAAATTGAAATTGAAACAAATATTGCAAGTGAAACATGTAGCATGTCTCTCCAAAAGACATGACATGACAAATTGACTTCCTCCGAACAATGGAGAGCCAATACCTAAACTTTTCTTTAATCCAAAAATGAAAATTTTAATTTTATTTTATTAACTGTCTCTTATTCGTGAGGTATAAGTATAAGAGTATTTGTAAGTCAGATCTATAGAATAAATCTCATCGATTTAATTTTAGCTCCAACTCTCGGATCTCTGATCGCCTTGACAGATTCATCACAAAATTAGATAAAAAGCCATTGGATTGAAGAAGCTCCTTGGTCTCAAGACAAACTAAAGCCTGTTGATCCGGGGCTTTGCTGCATTCTCACAGAATATTCCAGGATAGTGGAGTCTGTGTGGAGTGTGGCGGATAGGAGACAATTAAAAGGCAATTCCAGCAATGCGCCTGTTTGCACCTGCCGTCCAGATATCAGCGACAAACGACATTGTCAACAATGGGCCGACGAACATGATGATTACACTGGTCAGCAGAGCAAGAGGAAACCATTAGGTTTTAGAAACTAAAGGTGGGTGTCTTTTGAAAAGTTATATTTATAATAGTAGCTGATTTAATCATAAAATGAATATTATTTTAGATTGTTTCCACTTTTCCTTGTAATGTTATAGAAGCTTTATCACTAAGATCTTAGAATAAATATTTTAAAAGTCTAAAAAAGTTTAGTTCAATAACTGGATAATGTTTTATTTTTATGCCCAAAATCTATTTATTAAAAATATTCACATATATGTTTTATTTTCATTTAAAAATTATTTCGTCTAACTTAGATAAATTTAGAAAAAATGTTGAAATATTTATGAGTTAAAACCTTAAACTTGCTGCCTAGTGTTATTAAAAATAAATATATCACAAACACACTCTCGCTTCGAAATACTTGAGGCAAATTATGTGGGGCTGGCTAGTGGTTCTTGTCGCATTTCCAAGGCATTTCGCTTCTGGTGACAATGTGGAGCATCTGCCCCATCCCTCCTGGCGACGCCCCTGTTATTATTTAAGCTGTTAAGTCCTCGTTGACGGCTGACAGGTGGCAAGAAGTAACTACAACAACAAAAAAAAAAATAAAATAAAAGAAAATATTTCGTCATAGACGCGTGCTGGAATTAGCCTGGATTGCCAGGTGTGACGTGAGTTTTAGAAAGAGTAGCTAAAAAATTATAGTACAAATATAATCATTTTCTTCACAAATTACACAATAAATACCAAATACATTTTTAATTTTAATTAACAGTTTAGAAAAGTGCGTTTTTATCACAAAAATGACAATTTTCGAAGGTGAAAATATGGCTAAAATATAGCCTTAAAATAGCTAAATAGACAGCAATGGGTGGAAAACCATCATCAATGATTGCCACGCTGTTGCATGCCACAGATTTACGGATCAGGATTTATGGGTTTTAAATTTTCATTCACGCCAGGATCTCATTGATGGGTTTCGTATTTAAAGTCTCATAAAAAGCTAGAAAAAATCCACTAAGACTTAGTTACTAAAAAAACATAAAAAAACTACAAATTTAATTTTAAGCTGGACGTTTTTTTAAGACTTTAATAAATCTTTTTAAAAGGTCTTCACTAAAACTGTTTCAATTATTTCAACGATTCATTAAAAGGAAAAGATTTACTCCGAGAGACGAATTTTCTCAAAATTTTCAAAAATCTCCAATTTTGTTAAGTTTTCTCATTATGACTGTGAGATGCAAAAATAGAATAGAAAATATATTTTCGAAAAAAAAGAGATTAGAGAGCTTATTGAACTTATTTTGTTCAATGACAATAGTGACTCACTATATAAATATTTAAAAGGTATTTTCATAGTTAAAAAATCTAAAGGAAATATAAAATTTGTAAGAGATTTTTATATAAATTTTTTTTTTTCAAATAAATAATTTTTTTCAATTAATTTAGAAGCTTCTTTAAGGTGAATACCATTTTCTTTTGAACTTGGCCGATAACTTTGGGGCCCAAAAAGCTTTTTGTCTTAACCCACGCCAGGGCTACATCTCTCTCACTCTATCCTTCTATTGCTTCCTCTCTTTAGTAGTACAATTTTTGGCTTTTCTCTCCATCTCTCTCTCGTGGCTATAATATGTAAATGAATTGCTCGTAAATAGCCAGTGTAACTATGAAAATATTTACATATGCGTAAGTGGGTGTCGGCAAGCCAGGCAAGCAAACAGACGCCAAAACAGAGTTAATACACTGGAAAAAGAGTTTTTTTTTTTTTTTTTAATATTATTAGAGATTTAATACTTATTAACTTATTATATTCTTGGGTAATTATTTAGAATTAATGGGTGAACATCCGAAAATTATCAACAATTTTTCCTAATTTCCGTGGTGCTGATCTTGTGAAAATAGTGAAATTTAGGCCATAGTTTTAACTATAAGCTAACTCAACAATTTTTTTAAGTGCAGAGAATGCACGGTCGCCACGTGTAAGAAGCGTCGCCTCCATAGAGAGAGGGACAGTTAGCTGGCGTCGCACAGCCAGAGAGAGCTTCGTTGGGGAGCGGGTTAGGTGGGAAGGTGGTTAGAACCTTGGTCGGAGGGGGGATGGTTTGTGGGCGGCGAAGCTTTTGTGGCGGTGCCTACGTCACAGGGGAACCGCTTTTCGGAGGCGAGCGAGAGCTTTCGGACGCCTACAAAACAACCCCAAAGCGGCATCGCGAATCAGTCGCAAAAAAGTGTCCGTCGCCAGAACGCCAGAAAAAAACAGAAAATAATTCAACACAAAATTAAATCGCAGACCAAACATAAAACAAGTAAATAAATTCGAAATAGAAATGTACTAATACTTTTTAGAGGCAAGAGGAAGAGAGGCCAAGAGAGAGAAGAAAATACAATGAAAATTAATTAAAATCTAAGAGTGAGAGAAAGAGAGAGAGGAGATTTGGTGACAAAAGTATTTAATGTCCTTAATATTTGATTTTTTTTTTTGTTGTGTCTGTCAGTGTGTGTTTGTGTGGGTGTAAGTGTGTGTGCACGAGGCAGCCTCTACTTCTTCTTCTTCTCGCATTTTAATCGTATTATCCAACTAATAAGTAAACTCTTCAAATCAAGGAACCAAGCTGCCCAGGACCTACGACTACGACACCGTTACCTCCTTCCTCCATCTTCAATCAATCCATAAAAAATCAACAAAAACATCCCGAAAATCCAGGTTAAATCCAGGATAGCAAGGTGACGAAAGCAGGCGAGCGGTAGCAGGAGTGTGAGCGAGAGCGAGAGCGTGCGACAGAGCGAGAGAGTGAGTGTGTGAGGGAGCAGGAGCAGGATCCACCAAAACACAACAAAAACACACACAAACAAACACAACAAAGATGTCATGGAGATATGCGGTAAGTAAAGGAAAGGGGGTAAGCGGGAGGTAGGGGTCACTCATACAGGAAGTGGGGGGAATAGTTGTAAGTATCCTGTACACTAGGAGAAATAGGGAAAAATTAGGGGAGCATAAGAATATTAATTTTCTTAAATTGGAAAATATTTTTTTGAATATTTTGAAAAAAATTTAAAAATTTCCTGTTTTTCTTGAAAATGATTTATAAGCTAAACCAAAGCAATCTCAGTAATAAGTCTTCCATTATAATTATAATATATTTAAAATAAAATAAATTATGCCAAGAAGGTAATTAATTTTTATAGATTTTTCTAAATTTCCTTCTACTTTCTTACTTTAATCCTGTTATTAATCATACAAATTATTAACTGTGTAATGAGCTAAGGACAATGACAGGGGCGTAGGCCCAAAGGGGGTGTGACTGTGTGTGTGTGTGTGTGTGTGCCTGGCCGTCAAGTGCCGCGTGGCAGACTTTGTGACGCTAACTTGGCCATCTGTCAGTGGCAGCTGATGGGCAAATATGATGATGACCTTGACTTGTGTCTCCATTTTTCCCATATCCTCTCAGCGTTCTGGTGACCCAATTTTTTACCACACCCCTCCCCCTAGCACTTCACACACATTAAAATGGAAAGAAAATAGGTACATTTTTTAGCCAAAGAAAATAGAATTAGTTCTATTTTTTGTTTGTGGGACAGTGGCCTTGGCACATGTGTGTGTTCAGCCCCCACACCGACCACTCCGCCCACTTGAAGGCCTCCAAATGCAAATGCAAAGTTCAAGTGCCTTTCCAAGGCGTGGCACTAGCACCGCAACTACCACCAACCACCCACTTATGGCCCAGAAAGCCACAGAGCCGCACACTTTTTGTCATCTATCGGGCGATTATCCTGGCATTAACTCGGTTTTGGCGCCTCACCTTTTTGGGTCACCAGCGTAGTGTTCTGGGTCACCATTTCTGGGTTTGTTCCAAATGCAGGGCCTAGGCCTTGGCTTTCGGATACAAAGCCATAGAAAAGGCATTATTTTTTGGGGATGTGAAAAAGATTTGTTTGGTATTTTAATATTAAATTAATAATTTTTTAATAGGGTAGGTCACTAGGGTTGATTGTAAGGAAAGTATGTCTTAAATTAAGCCCTTAAAAAACCTAATTATTTAAATATGTTTTCAGTCAAGTAATCAAGTTCAAGTTAATAAATCGCATCAAGTGTTATTTCTTCCTTCCTCCACAAAATGTTTTCCAAATCAGATTACTCATACGCCACTTGGGCTGCAATAAACTGAAAGCAACAAAGAGCCCTTAAATACATAAAAAGTCTCTTAAAATATATAGCAAAAACAAATATAATATCTACTTAATTAAACCAAATATTTAAATCAAATTCAAAGCCAATGAAGCGTAGCAAGTGGTTTCCTCCTCCCACTCGACAAAAAATTGGCTTGAATTAATTGCTCGGCTTCCGTGTAAAGGCTATTGTTAACTATTACAAGCCCTATATATACATATATATATCTATTTATCTATTTTTTGTTGTTGTTGCAAGTATAAGCCCAATAGCTTAGCTAAAATGTCAATGTCATCAGTGTTTTCCGCTGCTATTGCCACTGAATTTTCTGCTGGCTCAGTGTCAAGCCCATCGGGAGCGCTAATTGAACAATCGATAGAGCATTGTAGGCTTACATATTTATATATATATATATATATATATATAGAGATGTATTGGTATGTTAAGTGTAGGCATATACTATATATAGACTATAGCTTTGAGTCGGTTGTGGGCGTGCCGCATCGCAGCTGTTGCGCCTGATTGAGCAGAAAGCGAAAGGCAAACGCTTCCAGTTGCACTCGAAAAAAATATGTAAGATTACTAATCAGTTAATTGTCTATTATGGGCTTTTCCGGGTTTTTCCTAAAAAGGTGAAGATTTAATTGGAATTTTTATTTAATAATTTTCAATAGATAAAAAATCAACTTATCAACTTATATACTTTTATTTAAGAAAAGTTTATAGTTTGAAAATTTTAAAAACAAGTTTAAAGTATATATGTAATTTGTATATTTTATTGGAAAAATAGTGGAAGATTTTGTGAAAAGTTGTGAAAGGTAGTTTGAAATTTGATTTATTTTCGAACCTCAGTATTTACTTTAAAAGAAGACATTTTACTTGTACAAGTTATTTGATTTAAAGGAAATAAAGAAGAAACAAAGGGAAATTTTACCTTAAAAATAGATAAGAGACTACCCTAAAAATTCTAATAATAATTAATATAATTAATACAAAATAGTAATACATAGCTTATTATTTTATTATATAACAGTGCATAAGCGGGCACTTGAAAGCGTTTTCCCCTTTTGGTTGTGAGCCGGAGCAGCCCACCCAATTTTTTTTTTCTCAAGCTCAAGGTCGATCATTGGCGATCCGTATAGATGGCCTTAAAAAAGCTTACAATTATCGTGGAAACCAGAAGGGAAGAAACGGAATAATGGCCATTTTTCAAAAGTTAAATGGCCTGACATTTAGTCATAATTTAAAAAGTTAAACTGTCTCCCTTGAATGAGTAATTACTTTCAATACCTGACCTGACATACAACTGCATAAATTCATTTTCCGACAATTTGCATTTATCTTTAATTTATAATCTACTCAGAAACGAAAACGAACAAAATACCTTAAAAGGAAAATTGCGCATTTAATTAAAAAGTAGTTTTTGGTTTTTGGCTGATTTTGTAGATTTCGTGCCAAAGTGGCTTTTTTTTCTCACTTTTGAAATGTTTCGAAATCAGGCTAGAGGAATTTCGTACATTTAAAGAAAAATTCTGTTTTCATAATTATCTAGAGAATTTTGTTTACATTATTGTTTTTGGGGGCAGAGCGGAGAGTTATTTCTTTTTGTTGCTTCGTTGACTGTTAAATCAATAAAGGGAAAAAAATAAAAACAGGAAACTGACTTGCATGTCAATGCGATTTGCATGGGCTCTTATAGCCCAAAAACTATACAGATTGTACAGATATATGCAGAGATTTTATAGATATATATACCATTAAATCTATAGATATATCAATGCCAAAAGTCAGACACAAAATACTTGTAAATTTTCTTGGTCGATTATTAA
Organism: Drosophila pseudoananassae pseudoananassae; assembly: GCA_018153035.1. Classification (NCBI taxonomy): domain Eukaryota; kingdom Metazoa; phylum Arthropoda; class Insecta; order Diptera; family Drosophilidae; genus Drosophila; species Drosophila pseudoananassae. Next base: position 545,167 of record JAECXR010000046.1, read on the forward strand.
TTGTTGCTCTCTTGATGCGCCGATGCTTCGGTTGTTGATTTTTATTTTCAAAAGCACATCAATTTTGAGCAGAGAATTTTCACACATTTGGGAATAAAACAATTTCGGTATTTTTCTATTTTGGGAAATTTTGTTTTGAAGGCCATGAGCCAGTAATGCCTTAGAAATTAGAAAAGTACATACACGTTTTTTAAAAGCAATCATAAATCCTTAAAACCCATTGATATTCTTTTGAAAGTGGTTGGTCTTTATCCAACGACTGACCCACATCCGCTCCACATGTTGCAGGCTGCAGGTTGCAAATATATCCATTTTTCTATTATTTTTTTGCAATACTCTTGCCTCGTGGCAATTGCAGTGGCAACAGTTGTGCAAAGGCTTGACCTCTGGGCCTCTGACACAGTTCTCTGGTTTTATGTTTCCTCTATCTGCAGGAAGTGCAGCAAGCTAAATGGTAGCAGAAACGTAAAAAAAAAAAAACGAACACAAAAGGGAACTGTGTCAGGGGGGGCCTTTGGACTCTACTATGTGGCAGGGAGGGATATCAAGTGGCGGCTAGACAATGCAATCAACTAAATAAACTCGCCGAAAGGAAGGGCGTTGTTCGGCAGGAAAGAATGAAGGAAAAGTGGGCGGTTGCTCTTGCCAATTGACTTTTCATGGAGGTTCTATAGGCTCTAGGTTCTATAGGTAAAATAAGATATTTTTTTTAATTATGGCATTTAAAAAAAAATATTAAACACAATTATAAATATTTCTTTAAATTAAGAGACTCACATTTAACCATGTCTGGCTTCCCATTAAGATGTCCTTTGACTGGTCGGTTCGTGTCTTTAAATACCTGATACTTACATAATTAAGTACATATAATTGAAGTATTACGAGCTTAAAATGTATTTTTTTTAACCGCAAAGTTTCCTTTTTCTAATGGTATATCATTCGAACTATTCATTCGTATGAATGAATAATTTCTATTCATATCTATTCATAGAATGATACTATCAGTCTAGCTTTCTGTGGCTGACCGTTTAGTTGTCTGTCAATCTTTCTAATTACATATATCTTGGAGGTTGTAGGCTAAAGGATATGTTAGATATCCTTGACCATCATGTTCCTAAAGGCAACATTTTAAAGATTTAAGACAAGATTCGTATTATTTTAAAAGAAAAAAAGTTAAAATATAAGTTTCTGGATTAAAATCATAACGAATATTGTGAACAAAATTTATAAACTATGTAGTTAAAGTTAAAAATCAGGCCCAAAAACGTTATTTATCAAAGGTATAAAATAAATCCCCCTTTACCGAATCCCCACCCACGGCTCTGCGTTTTTGTTTCCCATTGCTCACCTCTCAGGTATTTTCGGATTTATTTTTCCTATCCATCGAATGTTTTGTTTCAAGCTTTTACTTAATCGCTTTCAAAGTTAGTTGTCAATGGATTTAGTCGCACGAGAACAGACAAAAAGCTATGGGTACCGGGTGGGGGTATTACTAAATATATAGGCTATGGGATGGGATCTATAGGTACGAGTCTGCATATATGCTGGCGATTAGTCGACATGCCATTGCCTTTTGGCATTACGAGTATTTTGTATTTTTTTTTTGTCGTTCTCCACCCCCAAAAAGCCCGAAAGTGGGAAAATATATTTTTCGTGTCCAGCTAATTGTCTTGTCATGCGGGCTTCACCTTTTGAAAAAAAATATATACATATATATATATTTTGTTTTTAAAAAAAATGTAGGGATGGGGGGTCTTGGGATGAGTCACTGACAATAACTTGTTTCCAATGCATAGGTGAGTAATATTGTTTATACATTTTTTTCCCTCTCTCACTTAATTCTATCAAGTATTTTTAGATGCAAATCAGAAGGGGGTGGGTGGGTGGCAAATAGCCGCCCGTCATTTTCTTGGCAAGGGGGACAAGGTCAAGGCGATGTCTCCGCAGCTTTCTGTTCTCACCTGAAAAGCTTTTTTTCCGTTCACCCTATTTCCGTTTTTTCCCCCCAAAAACATTTTCCGTATTATATTACGGATTTTTCACTTAAGTTATTTATTTGTTAATTTTAGTATTTTATGATTTTTATAAACACATTCTTTTCAGCTACTCACCGACAGATACAGCAGCAGTATTGGCGATAGATATAGTCCCCACTATTATCAGGTTTGATGAAAACAACATTTTCATTGCCATGATTTTGCTTTTGAGTCAAAAAAATGTTAAAACTAATCAAAGAAATAAAAAAAATAACCTGATATAGGCCAAGGCATCGAATATAGGCTATTTTCGGCCAAGCTTTTCATCAATTATATATTTAGAACAATTAACCCACACACACCTTGCTCTCGCTCTATATAATTCTATATATTTAGACATATATACGCCACAGATCAGTCACAATAGATCAACGACAAAATGTTAAAGAACTTTCGGCATTGGATGCTTTTTCAAAATTCTCACATGATTTTCTATTTGTCTTTTTTTTTGGGTTAATTTTCATTTTCAGGGTCGCATGCCGGCAGAAAAAGCAAAAGTTTTTCTGAAACGTGAACACCTTTAGTACCTCGGATTGTATTTTGACAACTCAGACAGCCAATATATATATGTATATCTATAAAAAATAATATAAAAAAACACAAACATGAAAGGAACTGCAAAGAAGCAAAGTTTTCAATTTTTTTGTCCCTGAAAATATTTGTCAGACAACCATAAAAAAATGACTTTTATTTTCTTGTTGTATGATTTTTTATTGGTTTATTTTATTTTCCCTTTGCTGTCTGATTTGTCATCTTTTGTAACCAAATTGCGACCTTCGCCTTGCCATAAATCTGCATTGTAAGCCATTTCTTTTGCCGGTTTTTTTTATTTTGGCAAATTGACGCTGTGATGTCATTCTTTGTAGGGGAATCCTTACAAGCCTACCAAGGGCAGGAAAATACCACACAAAATCTAATTACCAAAAAGGATATTTGTGTGACATAATGGTTATGGGGGTTTTAAGGGTATTATATACTGAAAAATATTTAGGAAAAGCCCAAAGAAAAAAAGAACACTCCAATTATAAATTAGTATTCAGATGAAAATTTATAAATATTTGGTTATTTGGTTTTGAATGAGTTATATTCATCCATTGTATTTTTTCTGATATTAAAAACCAATAGGTGTTTGAGATACCATAATTCAGAAAAATCGACTTTGCTTAATACTAACTATATAATAAAAAAAATGTTTGTGTGTTATTATTATTATTGTTTATGTTTTAATTGTTTTTCGTTAATTATAATATATATATTTTATTGTTAGTTTTAATTGCTTTTGTGTTTTGAAGTTTTTAAATAATTGTTATTGGAGTTTTGAATTATTCAAAATATTTTCTTCCTGTTGTGTTATTTCTTTCTTTTCAAAACTAAAGAACTCTGTTTCATGCTCAGTTTCGAATTCTGCAAACTTTTCTAGCAAAGAACTGTTTAAAAAATGATTTAAAAAAATGCAAATAAAAATAAATAACTATTATATATTTTCAGTCGCCCAGCCGCTTGGAGACCTCCGAACAGACCACAGGACGCCAACTGCAGCGAGTCCTTCATTATTCGATGGCTCCTAGCCGGGCGTTGCCAGGATTAAGGCGTGCCGAGTGTGCCATTCATGATGTTGACTGTGATGAGGTCTACCCGGGCATCTACATCGGAGATGCGTAAGCTTCACAATAAAATCCAAAAAAAAGCTAGAATATTAATAAAATAAAAATATCCTTTATCATAGGGCGGCGGCCAAAAATAAAACGTATCTGAGAATGATGGGCATTACACACGTCCTGAATGCGGCCGAGGGCTGTCGTTACGGCCAAGTGGACACTGGCCACAGTTATTACAGGGATATGCCTAGCATCAGGTAAGGATATCGAGGACATCCAAGGACGACCCACCCACAAAATGCAACAATAATGAACTATGGAAAGGCACCACTTTCGTTCAAAATTTGTTCATTTTTATTTTAATAATTTTTGAATTATTTATTATTCATTTTTATCACTCTCTTGGCACATTTCAAAATTTCTTTCTTTTATTCTCATTTCTTTCTATTTTCTTTTATGTACATATCCTTTTTGGCACACACTCAAAAAAAAAATACGAAAATTACAAAATCACATATTACATTTAAACATTTCACTTGCACCTTGATTTTGGCTCAACATTGTTGTTGTTGCTCTTTGTTGTGTGTGTGTGTGTGGGTGTTTTTGTTGTGTTTGTGGTGTAGACGCAACCATAAGGACTGTGTTTTTAGGTACATGGGCTTCCCCATGATCGACGCCCCCACGACAGACATCTCCCGGTACTTCTATGTGGCCTCCAAATTCATCGACAGCGCCATCAGCAGCGGCGGTAAGTGGTTCGGTAATGGGTTCCCCAGTAATTAAATAAAGGTGTCCCCAAGAAATTACTGAGGAACTCTTATCGTTTTCCTTAATTTAAAAAAAAAATACTAATATTTTATAAATTTTTGTAGGAAAAATCCTGGTACACTGTTTGGTGGGAATGTCGCGTTCGGCCACCTGTGTTCTGGCCTACCTGATGATTTGCCGGAAAATGTCCGCCGTAGACGCGATACGTACGGTCCGGATGCGGCGTGATATTCGTCCCAACGACGGATTCCTTCAGCAATTGGCCGACTTGGACATGGAACTGAAACGCAAAAATCTGTATCCCTATTAAAAAATGAAATATTTGGCTAAAAAAAAGAAATGAAAGAAAACCAAAGATCAAAAAGAGTGGGAAAATCTTTAAGGGGTTTTTTTGGGGAGTGTGATTTTTGATTCCCCATTGAAAACAGAAAAAATATAGGAAGGGAACTTTGGATCGCAACCAGAAATGAAAATTGATCCAGCAAACTAACCAAAAAAAAATAAATAATATTTAAAACAAGCGTTGTTCTATACAAAAAACAAAAATAATAAGATATTGAAGCCTAAAAAGCTAACGACTTATAATGGTAACTTGGTCTTCTGATATATAAAGAAAACGGTTCATCCCAAAAAAAATGAAATTATATAATCACTGCATACCCATATATACATAGTTATATATATAATTATATAGCCAGAAGGGAATCAAGTTATCTTCACTCTCACCATACACAGGAAAAAAAGAAACACACACACACTTAGCGACCTAGATTGTTAGAACCACGATCGAAGTAATAATTGGGCTATCCCCGATATATATATATATATGAGAATATATATGTCGAACCTATATACCTTGCCTATACCTAGAAATACAGATTTATATACATGTATTCCGGAACCACAACTATACTTGAATTTTTTTTAATTTTCTGTTTAAATCCATTTCCTAGAGATTACATAAGTATATAAGATGAGCTGAAAAAACTAGATCAAGATCATATATACATTATATATACACATATATATAAAGAAAACCATTAACTGATATATGAAAACTGTGTAACGGATATACAAAGCATGCGTTATATACACCTATACCATATATATACGACGATATATATATACATACATATATATACACGAAACACCAAGTGTGAAAACCAAAAGTGTAAACAAAAACCAAATTCATATTTTCTAGAACATGTATGAAGTGCAAGGATCGACGTAAATCGAAAAAATGAGAACAAAATAACTAAACCAAAAATCAAATGAGCAAAAAACAAGAAACTAAAACCAAACAAAAAAACTAAAACTATGTTTAAGAAACGATTAATAATACAAAAAAAAAAAAAATAAATAATAAAAATTTCAAAAAAAATCAAGAACAAAAAGAACTAAAATACTTTTAAAAGAACTTTTATTTGCAGTTTTTGGGGTTTTGTTATTAAATATAGAATATTAAGTTAACGTCTCTTCTCAGTTCTTATTTTTGGGTTACTTCCTTAGGATATCCCAAGCGCATTACTTTTCTTTTCGGTATTAGTCGACCTTAGCTTTTATTTATTTCACATAAGAAATGGCTGAATATTTATGGTTACTTATATTAGTTCCTAGTGGAGATTGCCATATCTCCATATATATAGCTATTTTTCTCTCAGTCGGTTCTGAGGGAAATTCGTGTTTCCACGTTTTCTAGCCTCCGAGTGTCCTGTGTTCCGGATCTCCGCTTAATGTTTTAATATTTTCTTCAATTTGTTTTTAAAATTAATATGCTTCGCTTAAGTTTTTTTAATTAAAGTACTCGGTTTCTTCGTAAAAATAAGTGCAAGTCTTTTATAAACTACGTCCCTACATTTATGGTTAGACTATAATAATTATTTAGTAACTTTTGATTATTTTTTTAATAAAATTCCTAAACTATGGCGAATTTAATGGCGGCTGTATGTAAATCCATGCATATGCATTTTTTTTTTTGTTTAAAAATACATATGTAGATAAAGATTATACATCAATGGAGTTATATCCTTGCATGTGAGTTTTAGTATTTTTTGATTTCTTTTGCATTGAGAGAAATGAAATAATTATCATTATTGTTTTTATTATTTATATTAATTATATTAGTTTTATTATATACAGTATTTACATGAATATACCATTAATATACCATAATATTCATAATTACATACTTCCCATCGAATTAGTTCCAAAATTTTAATAAAACATCTCACCTCCCGTAAAGTGTGAAGAAAATGAAAATCAATTTCCTTTGAAGAAGAAAATGTTATATTTTTTTGTTAGCGCCCATCCTATATAATCCATTGGATTTTTGTGGGGTCTTGACCATTAAATGCGCCTGCTAACTGCCTTTGAAAAACACCTGCAGAGGCGTATTAGAGCCATCATCTTATCGTCTTCTGTATAGGTTTTGTTTTTGTAGCTCACCTCAGTGCGTAATTAAAACAGATGATATTGGCTACCTGGCGCTGGATCTGGATATGGGCTTTAATACTTTAACTGAATCCGAAACCGCATAGTTGACCCTAATTTGGAACTATCAATAACTGATTCCAGAATAGAAGGAACGATCAACAAACCAAAAATAAAATAAAAGAACCGGGAAGATTTCGATCGTGCGCACAGTCAAAACAATAAAATTAATGTCTCCGCTTTCGGGTTCACGGGGTTTATGGGCTGGGATGGACTGGGATGGACTGGGTACGGGGTCAGAATCAGCGGGTGCCACTTAAGTGATCTCGAAATGGAATTCCACTAACCCTAAACAGGTAGCAGTTGTTAAAAGTCGTTGAACAACAAATGGAACAACACTGTTTTTTTCAAAATGCATGTGGATGAAACTCAAATTTAACTCTTATAGAAATGTTTAAGAATAAGTTTTAAATAATAAGTATATTTTATGTATAATTTTTTAACATAAATTGTATACATTTTTTATGGGCATTATATTTACCTCAAAAAGCTGTTTAATTTATTTGATATGTATGTATCTAAGAAAGGCTTAAAGTTCCTTAAAAAAATCAGTAATATTGGTAGGTCATTAAAATTCTGAATATTACTTTTTGAAAATCTTAAAAGTGCATTAGACTAAGACTTAATAATAGTTTTAGCTTAGAATTAATACAGCTTTTTGATACAAAACCAAAGAAAAGCACAGAATAATATTTCTACGTAATTTTCAATTAAAAAGTAAGGGTATTAACCACCTCGTTAAAGTTTTTTTGAAGTATTACCCTCACTTTCTGGTCAAATGCCAAAAGAGCCGATGTCCAGCGGCGTTGAATTTTTCGGCTCGACTTCTTTTTTGTCGAGGGAGTGGGCATTATGGATGGTTAAACTAGTTTTTTTGTTTGTTGGTTTCCCAGGCCCCTAGACCTACTCTCGCACTCGTCGTCGTAAGCCGCTAAAAATCATTTTTCAAAGCGCCCATTTAAGACCCGCAGCTGCCCCCGTCTGGCCGTCTCTGTCGCACAGCGCTCTATCCATCTCCCTCTGATCCGGAGGGTGACACATGTTTGGATGGCATTGGTGTGGGTAAATAGATGGAAGGACTTTTGTGCACATGAAACAATTATTATTATTAATAAGTTAGTTTTTCTCCACGTGCTCTCATGTGTGTCCCACCTAACTACTTCCCAGCTCCCTTTGGTTATTCCAAAAATTGCGCTATAAGATTAAGCATGAAAAATGTTATGAATTTTCCTCTCTCATAATTAATCTTCATCTAGGGTTCTGTGTGGGGTGGTGATGGTGGTGGTGGAGGGAGGGATAACATGCAAAAGAGTTAAATAATTATAAGTACACACACACAAACTACACACTTTCGCAGACAAACAGTCACACAGCCACATGGGGATGAGGTTCTTTACAAACCCTTTAAGAGCACTTGAAAAAAAATTGTGTTTTTTTAGAGGTAAAAGTAAAACAATATTTAACCTTAAAATAAGTAATATTTTTGTAATCACTTTGGCTTTTTAATATTTTACCAAGGAAAGTAAAAGGTAAGTAACTAAAAAACTGGTCATTTAAAAATATATAATGAGTGATATTGTCACCTTTGGGTTATTTAATATATATTTTATTATTTATTTAATTAATAATTTTATTAATGAAAGTAAAAGGTAGGTAATTACTTAATAGTAATAGCAGTTCTAATCTCATTTTCTAACCTCTTGAAAGTATTTTTTACATCATTTGTTTTAAAGAAAAGTATAAAATTAAAAAGCTTAACCTAAAAACGAAGTCGATTTTCCAGCCGTGTAGCTTTACATTCTGTCGCCGTGGAAACTGGCCTTTTAAGCTCTCTACAAATAGTTGAAGGACCTGCAGCTGGGTCCTGTCGAATCAGGAGCAGATAGATGGCACTGCCGAGTCACCAGGGGGACTTACCTCGATATTGGCTTGTTTGGAGCACCTGCAAATGTTGGCACAATCTGCACGCATGCCCTTTAAGTTTACATTTTAAATATTAATATTTAAGAAATAAAAGCAGCAATTAAAAGAAAGGCCAGCTTGCACTTTAAGGACCTGCAATGTTTTTAATTGAAAGCTTTTAATTAAATTCCATTTGCCTTTTGTTTTTCATTTAATTTATTCTTTTTAGAAATTATTAACGAGTCCTGGGACCTTTGGGGCCTTTTTGGGTAAAATGCAAAAATGCATGTAAGACTTGGCCAGCTTGGTTAGCTTTGGCTAGCAAATATTAAATGCATTTTTCGTTACAATACAGTGGTCATTGAATAAAAAGGGAAAAGTTGTATGTGTGTGTGGTTGTGGGTGTGGGTTGGTGAGTGTGTGCTCGACCAAGTGAAAAACAATAAATAATGCAGCCAATTAAAAGTTTGGCTGTTTCACTTCAAATTCAACAACACCAACACCAAACAAACTACACTACCCTACACACTCGCACACACAACTAATTGACAAACAACAGCAAATTGAATGCAATAAAGCGCATGCCATGTGGGTTAACTTATATGCAGCACTGTACTCTACGTTGTATATCGCAAAACATGCATTTATCTATGGATATGGATGTATGTATGTACTACACGAAAGCATGTTGGGATATACATATGTTATGGTCATCTATCTGGTTGGCGTGATGTGATGGACTGACAACAATCAATTAAAAAAAGGAATAAAAAATAATCAAATAGCAGAGAACACAATATCTGGAAGAGAATACGAATAGGCTACATACTCTACTTTAAAAATGTTGTAAACTTTTTATCTAAAAATCTTTGCTATTTTGTAGTCCTCTCTTTTTTTAAATTAAATCTCCCAATTATTTTTCATAAAACATCTCTAGTCTCATATTATTTTAGAGTATTTCTATAAAAAAAAAAAAACAACAAAATAAACCAGAAAAATCAATGCAATTTGACAGGAACACGGCAACACAATCCAGCATCTGATCGAGAAAATAAAACCAAAAAAAAAAAAAAAAATCGAGTAAAACACAAAAGCAACATGAACGGGTCGTCCAACCTCTCGGCTACTCGAAATTATTATTATAAACTTCTTCACTTTTAATGGAATTGTTATCAAAACACATTAAAAACGACAGACAAGCAAAATGAGTGAGTGCTGGCGAAAAAAAGGGGTGAGCGGCCATGGACGTAGGCAATCATTTTTGTAAAAGGAGATTAAGTAAGTTTTCCCACTCATGGTTAGTGGTTAGCTTATAATAATGAATGAAGCTAATGGTAAAGACTTAAAAGTACCGGATATCACATAATATACGTTTTGTTTAAATCTAGTTAATATTACTTTAAATTGGAAAAATTACAAAATACCGGTAAAAAATTATGAAAAATATTATGATTTTTATTCGAAATCGATGTTGTTATAAATTCCTTAAATTATAATATATTATTCTTAATAGGTTGTTATAATTATTATTATACAGGGGACAGGTGCAGAAAAGGTACCTGGAGTACCAGGTTTCATAAAGTAATCGTTGCTTGAAATAAAAATAGATACAAATATTTTGGTTTATTTTTCCAAGTCAAAAAATGTATATTGCTATACAATTTTTAAATTATATTGTATAATTATTAACAAAAAGTATACTAATACTATTAATAAAAAAAATGTACTAGCAACAATCCTAGTAATCATCACAAAGCTTTTAATTTGGGCCCAAAAGAGTACCCTCTTTTAGACTCCACCCATGGGTCTGACGTATAAAGGGGGGCAGATGGGTAGCTATAGCTGTTGCACTTGGCTGATGGAGGGCCCGGGGCTGGGCAGGGGAACTGAAACGGACACGCAACCCGAACGCATCGCAACGAGAACCAATCAAATGCACTTTGTCAATGCCAATTCACACAATAAATCTACAGGCAGATAGCAAAGTGCCGGGCAGTGTATGCGGAAGAGGAACGGGGCATCCAGAGCGGGCCAGGGAAGGCCACAAAAGGGGGTCTAACAGCGGGAGAGGTGCTGGCCTGATAGAGACCACTTGGGCAACAAAAAAAAAAAAAGTGAAACATGAGAAGCGACTTTCGGGGGAAGAAGCTCTTCTTCATCAAAAAAAAAATCAAGGTAGTTTTAGATTTTAAAAATTAAGAGGTATTTTTAACTAAAAATAAAATAATAAAATATATTAGTTTTTAAGCAGAAAACTCTTAAACTTGGAGTACAAACCTTTTTCTTATTTAAAATTGTAAGCCCTTTTTGCCCAAAAAAAATCCTGACCAGCCATTGACCCCCAAATATCCTTAAGTGTAGCCACGTGCCCCAAGGCTATAGGAACGGGGGTCTGTAGCTCCAAAAAAGCCCACCACATGGCATAAAAACTCCAATTTTTTGGGGCTTTTGTTACCTGTTGCTGCAAATTGCCGGCACGCCCCCTTACCTGGGGGAAGATCAGCCTGCTGACACCTTAGATTTTTTTTGTCGAGAAGGGGCTGTATGATGGGGATATACTGGCAAGACAGCTGCGGCCATTAGAGATCATTATGGTCTGGCTGCTTCTGTCAGGGCCGACACTCTGTTGATTTCTGCACTGACATTCTGTGGATTTTGCACTTCTCATTAATTTCCACCAGTCGCACTTCCCCGTCCGACAAAAAAAAAAATAAAAAAAAAAACTAACAAAACTTGGAATTCGACACGCTTCGTCGCCACAAGAAGGGAGGCGACACACACAAAGAGAACTGTCTCTAAATTAATGTTGAAAATTAAAAACTTCACACGCACCTTTCTCGACCATGAATTCACTAGCGAGTGGCTGGGGAGGAGGGGGGTGAATGGGAAATAAAACAAATGAAGTGATAGGAAAATGGAAAAATGCCAAGATAGATGTTCCAAGCCAAGGTCCAAGTCCAAAAGCCCACCAAACTTTGATCGACGAGACGACAACTCGATAAGAACCATAAACCTAGGAGCCCGAGAAAAAGGTGGCCATAAAAATAGGAAAATCAGATGAATATCTTAAAGTTAAAGTTCATTTACACTTGAGGTGGTAGTACGTCCCTAGTTCATTACAAATCTAAAATAAAATAAAGTCTTGGAAGCAAAAGTTTAGTAATTTGGATAGTTTTTGGCTTGTTCCTTATTCCAGTACACTTTCAACAACATTTTGGCTTTAAAGGTAATATTTATGAAAACTATAAGTACCCCTTAGAAGTAAGGATCGCATATTTTAGACGATAGATATACTGGCTATTAATATTTATTGATATATAATAGTATACCCAGATCTAAGCAGGTATGTTTAGAAACCACTAAAAATTATATGATACTTTGGTGCTTCTCAGGTTTCTTAGGAAAGTGAAAACAAGTAATGGTAATATTAAGAAAAATTCTTTGCCAGTCTTTAGTCATAATTCTTCCTCATAAAATATTACTATACATTTAATAGATTTCCTATAAAATTGGCAAACTATTTTTTTTTTAACGTGCAGAGCCTTGAGGCCTTCTTGTGCTTACTAATTAACCAAATCGACGGCAAGTGCGTGTTCCACCTTCACATCCGTCCCTGTCAAGGGGCAGGGATGGCTGGTGGCAAGTATACACAGTACAGGTGGGGGTGTCATGCGTCAGCGAAGAAAATGAACAAAAAAAAATAGAATAAAATATACACTGAAAAGTGAGGAGGGGGAAGTTACATTCGACAAAAGGGAAACAATGAGAATGCGTGTCTGATGAATTACTTGCGTGGAGTGAAGTGTGAACAGAAATGGTTGGAGGGAGGTAAGGTAGGTGGCTACAGCTCTAGGTTATAGCTTTGGCCAGTAAGTAACACCCCAAACTTCTGTCCAGAGCTCTCCTTTTTTCGCCGCCGCCCCTGTGACGAATTGCCAAGCTGCCCCTGAAAATGCAACGCAGCCTTCGAAAAGTGCAACAAACGAAGAAAAACAAGAAGGGTAGAGCCGAAGTTTATATACCCTTGCTATTGAAGGCATTCTTCTTTTCTTAAAGAGGGAGCCTAAAACTGAACAGAGCAGATGGAATTGAAGGATCTTATGGTTCGAGGACATCGTTGAGGATTATTTAAGAGCTTTGAAAAATTGTATGGCCAATAGGTATATAAAATATATAAATAAATATAGTATTTAGACTTTATTATTATTTCGTAAACGTTATTAACATTTCAAATCATTAAGAGTACATGCAACCTAATTTTTTCGTTTCCAAAGTCTGGGCAGAAAGGCTGTTTAGTCTGTTCTTCGGATCAGCAATACTAAATTTCTAGTGCGGGTATAATTTCTATAAAATGAAAATATAAATTTTTAATAGAATTATATATATATATATATAGTATATATAATACTCACCTATCAAACCACCAGCCATATCCATTGGCATTCATTGCAAAGTTATCAATACGATAGGAGGTGGAATTAAAGGTGGAAAATTTGGTGCCCTGGATAAGGTGGATCGTAGAGTTTCCGGTACACGAGCCAATATTCCTCAGCATATATCCCTCGCTACGATTTCCCACCACAAAGTGGTCGTACTTAGTAATCCCTTCATCGGAGTACACACTCGCCTCGCAGGGCTTTCTACTGGTCAGAAGATGTAGTCTCTCGAGTCCGATGAAATACTCATCATTCAGTCCCTTTAAAACATCTCCAAATCCGCTTTCATAATCCTCATACGGACGACTGAACGCAGATGAAAAAGAAATTTTCTTGTAAACCTCCATCCAAGTAGTTTCCATATCCTCATCTTGGAAACACATTACTTTAAAAGGATTCGTGCCTGGCAGTTGGATTTCGTGAATCATTTCGCGAGCGGCTTGGCTTTTTGGGCAATGATCTGAAAGAAAATGACGTTTTATTTTGAACACTTTTGGGGCTCTGTCCACTTACCACTGAGTTGACGGGCAGTATTATTACAATATGAACATATTTGATTTGCTGGCATTCCTTCAGTATTTATTTTCACTGACTCCGTTTGTATCTTTTCCTGATTTTCATTATTCGCAACTTGACTTCCAAGCCCACATTTTTCTTTTAGTTCCCCAATCTGATGTTTCAAAAGCTCAATTTCCGCCTTTTGTTGAATTATGAGAGCTTTAAGAGCGTCAACTTCCAGAGGCTTTGGTTGAAACTTTTCATTTTTAACATTACAATCATGGAGTTTCTGCAGCACTACCGTGTATTTATTTTGCACTTCCGAGTGCACTCTCTGGCACTGTATTTCCTGGTCTTGATCTTCCAGACTCTTTTCCTGCAAGTCCAAATGCTTTATAAGTAAATTTAAGTAATCACTATGGCACTGTGAGGACAGGTTTTCCGATCCAAGCGAAGGGGAAATCAAAAAACTCCCGCAAAGGAGGATCACCAGTGGGATCATTTTCTGTTTTTTTTTTTGGGTTTTGGTTTGAATATTCTTCTTGAAGTTCCACTTTTAACTGATGCTGCGAGACTCATGGCTTCGACTTTTTAAATCATTCTGGATTTTGAGAACGAGCTGGAGCTTGAGGGTTTCTGATAAGAAAACAAGAAAGGAAAGCTAACTTCGTGCGGAGCCGAAGTTGATATACCCTTGCAGTTAAAACCGGATATATATCGCAAACATCGGATTATTGGCCGATCCTTATGAGAATATCATAAAATAACCAATTTATTACAATAAAAAATCTTAAACAAAGTACCAAGCTTCCATCTTCAAAAATACCAAATTTGGTATTTTTACCAAATACCATTTCCGATCGTTCAGTTATATGGCAGCTATAAGATATAACTGACCCAAAATAGAATCTGTACGAAGTTCCAGCTTTTTATCTTCAAAAACACCAAAGTTTGTTTATTTCCGATTGTTCAGTTATATGGCAGCTATAGGATATAGTCGGCTGATCCTTATGAAATTTGGCATGTTGTATTATTGTGCCAAAAATAGCATTCGTACTAAATCCTAATTCTCTAGCTTTAAAAACACCGAAGTTATAGCATTTCCGATCAATCAGATATATGGCAGCTATATGATATAGTCGGCCGATCCTTATGAAATTTGGTAGGTCGTATGATTTTGCCAAAAGTAGCATTCGTATAAAATCTGAACTCTGTAACTCTAAAAACACCAAAGTTATACCATTTCCGATCAATCAGTTATATGGCAGCTATAGGATATAGTCGGCCGATCCCGGCCGTTCCGACTTATATACTGCGTGCAAAGGAAAGAAGGGTGTGTGCAAAGTTTCAAGACGATAGCTTTAAAACTGAGAGACTAGTTCGCGTAGAAACAGACAGACAGACGGACAGACGGACAGACGGACAGACGGACAGACGGACATGCTCATATCAACTCAGGAGGTGATCCTGATCAAGAATATATATACTTTATAGGGTCGGAGATGTCTCCTTCACTGCGTTGCACACTTTTGACCAAAATTATAATACCCTCTGCAAGGGTATAAAAATCGGGCTATGGACTCAAGAGTCAAAATATTTCACAGACAGAGTGCGTGGCGCAGTGATGTCAATGGTTATTCATGATTACTGTAAGGTGATAAGCAACAAGAACCTATTTATATTATATTTATATTTGTATTTATTATATGTACTATATTCTAAGAAAATTCTAAGAGCACCACACACTTCATTATTTCTATAATACATACTTTATTTGATCAAAATAATAATACCCTCTGCAAGGGTATAAAATAAGGGGCATGGGGACCTCCAATGGTGATCAATCTTGGGAGCTTTGACTGGCATTATGTGTTTATATACGCTTCTACCCTAATGGCGGATTAGGGGGAAAAAACTTACAGAGCTAGAGGAAAAATTAAAGCAAGAGTAGTAATAAAATAAATGTTTCTTAATAATTTTTTAAAAGAGTAAAGACCTGTAATCACTTACAGGTTTTTTGTTTAATAAATGTAGTTCTTATTTAATAAGCAATAATTAATAATTTGACAGGACCTTTGATGGATGGTCTTGGATAAAAGTCGTCCAAGCTCTCAGTAATAAATTAGTTTTGAAAAAAAAATCCCCCACCAAATGTAAGCTGTAAATGGCACAAAAACTCAACGAGCGACAAATGCAATTTCGGGAACGCATTTCGGGCGTGCAGTTTTTGGGCCCAATTCGAGTTGGCCAGCTTGCCAGTTTGCCAGTTTGCAATTCGCAATTCTCAGTTTTCTGTTTCGGAGTTCAGAGTCTGCCTTAATAGCCATTAGCTGGGCAATTTTCTCAACGCAGACAGTCATGTGTGTGTCGAGTATGTATGAAAAATTGGCAGAAACGCATAAAAAACAGCGCGAGAAAGAAGCAGATATTTTTTTTAAACAAAAAGCGTATAGGTACCAACTAGGGAAATACTGTGGAATGTCCAGAAAATGTTTTAAATTTTTTTAGATGAGCTTTGGATGAAGGCAGCTTGTTGAAACAATTACAGAGTATCACACAGTAAATAGTACATTGAGTGTCTAGTATATTTAGTATATATAATATTAAAAAAACAATATACTAATGTTAAAGATAGCCGAAGGTGGGCATTTTCTTGATAAGTAACAGGTGTTATATAGTACATTTAATATTATTATACATTTTTGGTAGTTATACTTTTGAATTGCATTTTAATTCATTAAAATGATCTAAGAAACTAAAGTACCATTTTAAAGTTGGCCATTAGAATCAAATTGACGATTAAAATTTAAAAGGATACTTTTTAGTATGACTCCATCATACCCCTTACCCCAGCCTGAAAAAATGTGTCCAGGGTATGAAAACAGTTGGGGCAACCAGATATCCTCGACCAGCTGCAATCTATCAACCGACAAAACGCCTGCAGACAGAAACAGAAGGAAGCAAACTGCACACAAAATAAAAGCAATTCAAACAACAAAATAACAAACAAAAAAATAAATTATAAAAAAAGTAAAATTTAAGCAAAACAAAGAAAAAAAAAATAAAGAAGAAAGCAAGCATCGCTTCGCATGGAAATTGTGGCCAAATGGGATTTATGTAAATATTAATAAAGTAACAAAAATTCGGCCATAACAATTTGTATTCAACGACTGTCTGTCCGAGTGACAAATATGCCAATTAAATAAATGCCAAAAAATAAAGGGCTTAATGCCAGTGGAATATGCAAATAAACATTTATGTTATGAAGCCAAATCACGCAGTAAAATACACAGCAAATCGAAAAAAAACTTGGAATGGAATGGCTGTTATGCTTTTGATTTAAAAAAATCGGTTTTATATACACAGTTGGGCTTAAAATGATAATTTGTATGTTAAGTTTAGACAGGTTAATTCAGAAAACCTCATTCAAAACTAATTCTTGTTATTATTTAATATTTGTTCTTTGCAAGTTTGTGAGTTGAATTATTCAACTCATTAAATTAATAATCATTAAGGGTGGGGTAAGGTATTTTTCTTTTGGATTCCCTATTAATCGCTTCATATTTAATATTTCTCAATAAAAATGTACAATAATATTATTCAATGTTATGGAAATTAAATGGAAATTCAATTATAAAAGTTACGCTTTCAATATCTTAAAAAATATTCGCGAAATGTGCTAAATTTTCACCGAAATTTAAGATATCTGAAGATTAAAGATACATTCATAATATTACCTCGGAAATTCTGGAGAAACTCTCAGACATAAGACATAAAGTTTAACTCCACTACATAATTCAATGCTTTTTTTTCAAATTGAATTTCATTTAAAATAAAGCTTCTAATAAAATATACTCATAGTTTGTAGAGATTATAGATTATAGACTTTTAGAGAAAGTTTTCTGTTCAAAGGAAGAATGTGTCAGAATTGAAATTCAACTCCTCCACAATAATTATTGTTTATTTTTCTTTAATCTTTTCTTAAATTAATAACAAAACTATTATTCTCTAATTAATTTCCAATATTTGCAAATTCCAAACACTATGCATTCTTCAATCTTCATTACTTTTGGATCTTTGTTGGATGAAAATGAAATTCCTCGATGGCCAGGCTTCGGATTTTGTGCCATTTCAGCTATTTTTTGTCTTCAGACAATTTTTTTTATTTTGGTTTTCAGTTCATTAAGAGTCGACTTGAGGTCTATTTTTTGTTTTTTGGTATCTGGATCTAAGTGCGGCTATAGCTCTTAGCTACATATATGGCCCAGTATTCGCCTGTGGCTCTGTATCTGTGGGTGTCATTTGAGCGCCATTTATGCGGCACATTCAACATTATCAGCATTTATTCCTCTCTCCTCGTCGGGTTTTATTGCTATTTTTGCTATTGCTATTTTTGCAGCGTAATTTCATAGCCCAGTTAAAAGCAGGGATAACCAAAGGGGGGCTGAAGGGTGCTACGGTGGTGGGATGGTAGGGTTATAGGGCAGTGTTGGGGGGGGGAGGGGGGTGTGGCATGACAAGTGCTTGTGGTGTTGTCCTTTTCTCTTATTTTCGCTGATAACAATGTTGGATGATGAAAGCCATTGATGGAAGCTGCTGCACCAATGACGTCAATCATCATGACAATGACAATCATGATGATAACGATAATGACGATGTCTGGCACACACACTCAGACACACCACACACCACACACACACACCACGCCACCCAGAGAGCTCCATATAAAACATATAAAGTTGCTTTTTATCAACAATGTGTCCAATTTATGGTGGGCATGTACACTGAAACAAACAACTCTACAATCTAAAAAAATATTAAAAAAAAAAAAAATAAAAGGATCTACATCTTAGAACCATAAATATAAATTTAATAGAATATTATTATATTTTCTATCGGTTTCTGATAAAAAAAACAAAGACGGAGGAAGCAACCTGGCTAAGAAGCTGGCCAGCACTGATCCCCTACCATACCCTACACCCCTGCCATTCCCAGCAATCTGGCACTCTTTCGACTCGTTCTTATTATTTTTATTGCTCGTCTCGGACGCACTTAGGAAAAGTGCAGTAACCCTGACACCCATGCCCCCACTAACAGCCCCACCCCCCATTACTTTCGGCGCCCATTTACAGTTGTCACGTGCAGGGGTGGGGAACGCGGTGGACCCAAAAAAAAAATAAAATAAAAAGATAAGAGAAAAGAAAGACACAACTCGAAGAAATCAGATTTCTTTGTAATTGATTTCTATGATGCGCCAGGCAGGGAGATAAAAAATAGATCTATTTAAGTGAGGAATAAGTAATACCTATTAAAAATAATATATATTAAGCTTTAAAGGTCCGGTTTATTGGAAAACAAATATTTAAAAGAGAAAATCAAACAGAAAAACTGGATACTGTTAAAATAATATACATATATATGATGATAATAACAAGTAATATAATATTATTACAAATTATTCAATATGGTATAAGATTGAATGATGGAGAATCGACCTACAAATCGAAAAATGGAAAAAAAATCTAAAAAATATTCAGTCTCAGGATTTTAATGGAGAATGGTTGAGAATAGATCTAGAAATCGTTTAAGGTACTCCGCTTGAGAATCGAATAAGAATTGGGGAAGATATAGCCATCCCCGTGGGCCCTATGGGGGAAAACCCCATTTTCAAGGGATCCCATCACGAAAAATGGACAAAAAATCTAAAAAAAATACAGTCTCAGGATTTTGATGCAGAATGGTGCAGAATCGATCCAGAAATCGTTTATGGTAATCCGTTTCAGAATCGGATCAGAATTGTGGAAGATATAGCCATCCCTGTGGGCCATGTGGGTTGAAAAAAACCGAAATGAACCGCAGGCTTCTTACCAAATTTTTGTGAAAAAACATATATATTTTTTTTTGGTCTACAATTGCGAGTTATAAACATAAATTAGAGCAATGAAACAAACAATAAGGTATTAGTTCTGATTTCTCACTGGCTGCTGCGACTGCGACGTCGACTGAAGCTGCGACCGGGGCAGCGTGGTCCGACATATGCCGATGGCAGTTTGTCGTGGCTGCCGCTGTCAATTAAGTCAAATATGATCGAGTGCGCGGCGTCATAAATCTCATACAACTGTCAAATTTTAGACAACTCCAGACTGCGACACAGTGCACACTCTGCACTGAAAAAAATGCATTCAATTTTCACAGGAAAATCACCATTTTCAGTGTAATAATGAGACCAATCATAAAGTTATTTTTTGAAACTTGTGTTTACATTTTGTATTTTTTATTTTCTCCATTTTTGAGATATTTTTTTGCAGTGTTTTTGCGAGTAGTATGAGTAGTATGTCCAAATGCAACACCCAACTGTGGCCAAGCAATTGCAACTGCGGCAGCAACTGCAGGCGCCCATTGGAAGCAATTAAAGCCAAGACATAATCAGGGGTTAGTGGCGGACCAAGAGGGGTCAGGGGTTGCCTGAGTAGGGGGCTGCTGGGCTTGGGGCCATGCGGGCTAAGAGGTGCCACACATTGTCTGGGAATCGAAAAGCAGAATTTTGATTTATTCGAGAAGTTGAAGTGCTTGTCGAATGCATTACAAGTCCTGGGAATATCTTTAAAAAAATATTTTAAAAAAGAAGCTAACTATTAAATGGATATAGTCGGTGGATCCTTTCAAAATGAGTCCATCAAGCTGCAATTTTTTTTTGAAAAATGTTCGTTAAATAGTGGTGTTAGATAAATGGAATTCTTTGGAGAAATAAATAATATTTGATTTCTTTTTATTTCTGTATATTTGATTAATATTTGATTGTAATTTTTCATACCACTTTGAATGAATATGATCCTGGGACTTTGATTTCTTGGAAAATTGTGATTTCATTTTGGCCTTCTGGACAACGATCTGGAAGAGCTAGAAAATAGGATGTTTTATTTTGTAAATGATTCGGTTCGGTGAAACATTGATTTAAGCTTCCGACTTTGTTTGATTATTAATATTAGCGAGTTGATTTGTTGACACTTTCCCAGAGAGTGTAACCCCCAAAGGGGTACTTAAATACTTATTCCGATCCGAGGGCGATAGAGCTTTTTTAATCATCGCTGACCTTGAGCTTGAGCTTGAGAGTTTCTGATAAGAACAGTCTTCTGCGGATGTTTCTTTGGGAATTTCTTTCGGAATTGGGTCAACAAAATTTCCCAATTTCGAAATTCCCAGATTCTGTCTGATGTACGGTAGCAATGTCAAAGGTTATGAGAGATTAGTCAGAGGTGATTAGAGGAATAGACTACTTGAGTATAGCTTTGGGAAGTTTTTAGCTTATATATTTATAAATACTCTCGCCAGAAGTGAGATTTTTTTAATAGACTTGATTATTTCGTTAATTTACTAGACCACATAAAGTCTAATAATAAATGAGTGATTAATAAATTCGTCGGTTACTTTTTGTTTTATTTCCATTCAGTAATAACCTTTCCTTTATTTATTTATTTGTTTTATTATTTTGAATCTGAAATACTAGCTAGCATAGATAAAGACTGGCAAGATGAAATATATTTAGTTTTTAGGGCCGGAGATGGGTTGCTAAATTAAAATATAATTGGAAATATAGAAAAGTATAAGAAATCATATGCATATTCCATTTTCTTTTTATTTTAATATTTTTACATATTTTTAAAGCACGATTTCTGTTCCTGTTTTTTATTTTTGGTTAAGCTTATTGATGTTTGTGGCTTTTCGTTTTTCTTACCATTTAGTTCCATTCACTAAAAAATTGGTAGCACTTGTCTTTGGGGGCCCACTCGCCCGCTATAATCATATGGAGGTGGCCTTTTAGTGGGCGTGACTGAGTAACTGAGTGAATGGCAACTCAGGTGGAAAAACAAAATATTGCATTTATTTAAATTTTTTTTGTGAATTTAATTACACTAGTTAACAAACTAGGGTTGTATTTGATTAAATTTTAAATTAAATTCCAAGTTACTTGAGGCTTTAAATGAGGAAACTATAAGACGTTGTCGAGACTAGGGCTTCTGAGGAGAGTTGGCGAAGGGGGATTGCTCAGCCAGGTTCTTGGTAACGAGGCCAAGATCACAGCAGCCACGATAGTGATCATCAGAGTGAACCAAGTGAATAGGCCAGTTCGGCTTTTGGCTCTCGACTTTTATGTTGAAATGCATTTTGCGATGAACGGATTGATTGAATCGCATTACACGAACCAATCCACCTGGTGTGGGGCGAACCGGGGTTAAAGGGTGGCATTTGCCAAACACAGTGGAGTGGACTAAAATGAAGGCCATATTTTTCATGGCTTGAGCTTGTTTTATTTCTTATTTCCTTGTAAGCTGTATTTTTTATTTGGAGATCTTTAATCTGGATTAGATGGGATTAAGTGGAGCTTCATCAGCTTTTGGTCTTTTTTATGAGAATAATTAAATTTTCAATTTGGGCTTTGGGCTCTTTAGTATCTCTCTTGTTTTGAGCTTTTGGAATGTGATTTTAATTCAAACTTGTTCGCCGGCGGCCCACTGTGCTGTGTCGAGTGGCCCATCCCGTACCTCCACGGCACTATGGGACATTTCATCACTTTTTCTGAACAAAATTAAAATAAATAAAAAATTAATAAAATAAATATTTAAATTAATAACACAATGATTTTATTTTTCATCAGAATGGCTTTGAGAGCCGATAGCTTTAAAGTGTGAATATTTCTTTATTGTGAAATCTTTGCTCTTTAGATTATTTTAGTGACCTTTCTATAAAAAATAGTATTTTGAGAGAAAAATTGATGAAATTATCCATAGTATCCATTGGGCGCCCCTCCCGTTCACCTACAACGCCCCTGGGCCGAATGCTTTGCATCCGAAAATGTTTGTTGTTTTTGCTCGCTGTGAACAGCATGATGCCATCAAACAAAAAAAAAATAAAAAAAAAAAAAAAAAAAAACTAAGAATAACATTGAAAGGGGGGGCACTCTATAGAGAACAGAAAATCCATGCTTGAAATGGAATATCAAAGTCGAAAGCCAGGGTTATCTCCCTGCATTGCTCAGTGGCCTTCAGTTGTGGCCTGGTCCATGGATGTGAAATGAATTGTGGCCAAGAGAGCAAGGCCCCGGGACCAGATACCAGAGGCTGGCCAAGTGGCTCCAGAAGAGTTCTAGCCAACAAGTTGCTAAGACACTGCGAAAAAATATGGCTATTAAAGTCTTTGTTTTGTTTGATACCAAAAACTCTATCTGATAGATAAGAAAAAGGCTCTATATAATGCTTGATTGGAATTCTATTAAAATCCATAAGACTCTCTAAAGTGCATAATAGACTTGGAATAACGTTATATAAAAATATTTAGATTCTATCCAATCTTTAAAAAAATATTAAAAACCCAATACTTAAAGCCTAAAAGTTATGGTGATCTATTTCTATAAATACTATCTAGCTAATCTTGTTGCTGAAAGAATCTTAAAAGAAATCGAATCTGAGAACCTAAATAACAAGCTAATATCCCTAAAAAATCCCCTTAAAAATATAGTATATGCCAGATTATACACACTACTATTTGGGTAGTCCCCAATTTCTCCGAGTGTATTAAAAGGTGGAACACTCTCAACTTGAAGCAAAGTCAGGGATCCGTTATCGTCACGCATATTTGCATGGCAATACATTTTTCTTTTCTTTTTTACTTCCAATGCATATCTCAGGTGACTTTTAGACATTTTTTCTTAAAAACCATTTATTGAAAAAATTTAACATATTTAGAACTTATTGTTGCAGATACTATATATTGAGAAAATGGCCTAGAGCCGTTCAGCTTATGATTCATCTGGAGGAGAACGAGAGACATGGTGACGAATGATTCATGGGCCTCGCTTCGAAAACAGAACACTGGCTTGGAGTGGAGCTGTCCGATCGATAAGCGATTCTACGGGCTGGACAGCTTCAGTGGAACTGAGTGGCAGCTGGCCTTTCTTCCGCCCTGGTTTTAAGATAGTTTTCAAATTATGTTTCTTTTTATACCCTCTTGAAGAGGGTATTATGATTTTGGTCAAAAGTGTGCAACGCAATGAAGTGTGCAACATCTCCAAATCTATAACGTATATATATATAAAGTATATTCCCATGATCGAATAACCTCCTTACTAGTTTCTTCGCGAACTAGTCTCTCAGCTTTTAAAGTTGGGATCCCATCACGAAAAATGGACAAAAAATCGAAAAAATATTTTGTCTCAGGATTTTGATGCAGAATGGTGCAGAATCGAACCAGAAATCGTTTAAGGTACTCCGCTTTAGAATCGGATCATAATTGGGAAAGATATGGCCTTCCCTGTGGGCCCTATAGGAGAAAACCCCATTTTCAAGGGATCCCATCACGAAAAATGGACAAAAAATCTAAAAAATATTTTGTCTTAGGATTTTGATGCAGAATGGTGCAGAATCGAACCAGAAATCGTTTAAGGTACTCCGCTTTAGAATCGAATCATAATTGGGAAAGATATAGCCTTCCCAGTGGGCCCTATAGGGGAAAGCCCCATTTTCAAGGGATCCCATCACGAAAAATGGACAAAAAATCTAAAAAATATTTTGTCTCAGGATTTTGATGCAGAATGGTGCAGAATCGATCCAGAAATCGTTTAAGGTACCCCGCTTGAGAATCGAATAAGAATTGGGGAAGATATAGCCTTCCAAGTGGGCCCTATAGGGGAAAACCCCATTTTCAAGGGATCCCATCACGAAAAATGGACAAAAAATCTAAAAAATATTTTGTCTCAGGATTTTGATGCAGAATGGTGCAGAATCGAACCAGAAATCGTTTAAGGTACTCCGCTTGAGAATCGAATAAGAATTGGGGAAGATATAGCCTTCCCAGTGGGCCCTATAGGGGAAAACCCCATTTTCAAGGGATCCCATCACGAAAAATGGACAAAAAATCTAAAAAATATTTTGGGTCAGGATTTTGATGCAGAATGGTGCAGAATCGAACCAGAAATCGTTTAAGGTACTCCACTTGAGAATCGAATCATAATTGGGAAAGATATAGCCTTCCCAGTGGGCCCTATAGGGGAAAACCCCATTTTCAAGGGATCCCATCACGAAAAATGGACAAAAAATCTAAAAAATATTTTGTCTCAGGATTTTGATGCAGAATGGTGCAGAATCGAACCAGAAATCGTTTAAGGTACTCCGCTTGAGAATCGAATAAGAATTGGGGAAGATATAGCCTTCCCAGTGGGCCCTATAGGGGAAAACCCCATTTTCAAGGGATCCCATCACGAAAAATGGACAAAAAATCTAAAAAATATTTTGTCTTAGGATTTTGATGCAGAATGGTGCAGAATCGAACCAGAAATCGTTTAAGGTACTCCGCTTTAGAATCGAATCATAATTGGGAAAGATATAGCCTTCCCAGTGGGCCCTATAGGGGAAAGCCCCATTTTCAAGGGATCCCATCACGAAAAATGGACAAAAAATCTAAAAAATATTTTGTCTCAGGATTTTGATGCAGAATGGTGCAGAATCGATCCAGAAATCGTTTAAGGTACCCCGCTTGAGAATCGAATAAGAATTGGGGAAGATATAGCCTTCCCAGTGGGCCCTATAGGGGAAAACCCCATTTTCAAGGGATCCCATCACGAAAAATGGACAAAAAATCTAAAAAATATTTTGTCTCAGGATTTTGATGCAGAATGGTGCAGAATCGAACCAGAAATCGTTTAAGGTACTCCGCTTGAGAATCGAATAAGAATTGGGGAAGATATAGCCTTCCCAGTGGGCCCTATAGGGGAAAACCCCATTTTCAAGGGATCCCATCACGAAAAATGGACAAAAAATCTAAAAAATATTTTGGGTCAGGATTTTGATGCAGAATGGTGCAGAATCGAACCAGAAATCGTTTAAGGTACTCCACTTGAGAATCGAATCATAATTGGGAAAGATATAGCCTTCCCAGTGGGCCCTATAGGGGAAAACCCCATTTTCAAGGGATCCCATCACGAAAAATGGACAAAAAATCTAAAAAATATTTTGTCTCAGGATTTTGATGCAGAATGGTGCAGAATCGAACCAGAAATCGTTTAAGGTACTCCGCTTGAGAATCGAATAAGAATTGGGGAAGATATAGCCTTCCCAGTGGGCCCTATAGGGGAAAACCCCATTTTCAAGGGATCCCATCACGAAAAATGGACAAAAAATCTAAAAAATATTTTGGGTCAGGATTTTGATGCAGAATGGTGCAGAATCGAACCAGAAATCGTTTAAGGTACTCCACTTGAGAATCGAATCATAATTGGGGAAGTTATAGCATTCCCTGTGGGCCCTATAGGGGCAAACCCCATTTTAAAGGGATCCCATCACGAAAAATGGACAAAAAATCTAAAAAATATTTTGGGTCAGGATTTTGATGCAGAATGGTGCAGAATCGAACCAGAAATCGTTTAAGGTACTCCGCTTTAGAATCGAATCATAATTGGGGAAGTTATAGCATTCCCTGTGGGCCCTATAGGGGCAAACCCCATTTTAAAGGGATCCCATCACGAAAAATGGACAAAAAATCTAAAAAATATTTTGGGTCAGGATTTTGATGCAGAATGGTGCAGAATCGAACCAGAAATCGTTTAAGGTACTCCGCTTTAGAATCAAATCATAATTGGGGAAGTTATAGCATTCCCTGTGGGCCCTATAGGGGCAAACCCCATTTTAAAGGGATCCCATCACGAAAAATGGACAAAAAATCTAAAAAATATTTTGGGTCAGGATTTTGATGCAGAATGGTGCAGAATCGAACCAGAAATCGTTTAAGGTACTCCACTTGAGAATCGAATCATAATTGGGAAAGATATAGCCTTCCCAGTGGGCCCTATAGGGGCAAACCCCATTTTCAAGGGATCCCATCACGAAAAATGGACAAAAAATCTAAAAACTATTTTGTCTCAGGATTTTGATGCAGAATGGTGCAGAATCGAACCAGAAATCGTTTAAGGTACTCCGCTTGAGAATCGAATCATAATTGGGAAAGATATAGCCTTCCCAGTGGGCCCTACAGGGGCAAACCCCATTTTAAAGGGATCCCATCACGAAAAATGGACAAAAAATCTAAAAAATATTTTGGGTCAGGATTTTGATGCAGAATGGTGCAGAATCGAACCAGAAATCGTTTAAGGTACTCCACTTGAGAATCGAATCATAATTGGGAAAGATATAGCCTTCCCAGTGGGCCCTATAGGGGAAAACCCCATTTTCAAGGGATCCCATCACGAAAAATGGACAAAAAATCTAAAAACTATTTTGTCTCAGGATTTTGATGCAGAATGGTGCAGAATCGAACCAGAAACCGTTTGAGGTACTCCGCTTGAGAATCGAATAAGAATTGGGGAAGATATAGCCTTCCCAGTGGGCCCTATAGGGGAAAACCCCATTTTCAAGGGATCCCATCACGAAAAATGGACAAAAAATCTAAAAAATATTTTGTCTTAGGATTTTGATGCAGAATGGTGCAGAATCGAACCAGAAATCGTTTAAGGTACTCCGCTTTAGAATCGAATCATAATTGGGAAAGATATAGCCTTCCCAGTGGGCCCTATAGGGGAAAGCCCCATTTTCAAGGGATCCCATCACGAAAAATGGACAAAAAATCTAAAAAATATTTTGTCTCAGGATTTTGATGCAGAATGGTGCAGAATCGATCCAGAAATCGTTTAAGGTACCCCGCTTGAGAATCGAATAAGAATTGGGGAAGATATAGCCTTCCCAGTGGGCCCTATAGGGGAAAACCCCATTTTCAAGGGATCCCATCACGAAAAATGGACAAAAAATCTAAAAAATATTTTGTCTCAGGATTTTGATGCAGAATGGTGCAGAATCGAACCAGAAATCGTTTAAGGTACTCCGCTTGAGAATCGAATCATAATTGGGAAAGATATAGCCTTCCCAGTGGGCCCTATAGGGGAAAACCCCATTTTCAAGGGATGCCATCACGAAAAATGGACAAAAAATCTAAAAAATATTTTGTCTCAGGATTTTGATGCAGAATGGTGCAGAATTGAACCAGAAACCGTTTGAGGTACTCCGCTTGAGAATCGAATAAGAATTGGGAAAGATATAGCCTTCCCAGTGGGCCCTATAGGGGAAAACCCCATTTTTAAGGGATCCCATCACGAAAAATGGACAAAAAATCTAAAAAATATTTAGTCTCAGGATTTTGATGCAGAATGGTGCAGAATCAAACCAGAAATCGTTTAAGGTACTCCGCTTGAGAATCGAATCATAATTGGGAAAGATATAGCCTTCCCAGTGGGCCCTATAGGGGAAAACCCCATTTTCAAGGGATCCCATCACGAAAAATGGACAAAAAATCTAAAAAATATTTTGTCTCAGGATTTTGATGCAGAATGGTGCAGAATCGAACCAGAAATCGTTTAAGGTACTCCGCTTTAGAATCGAATCATAATTGGGAAAGATATAGCCTTCCCAGTGGGCCCTATAGGGGAAAACCCCATTTTCAAGGGATCCCATCACGAAAAATGGACAAAAAATCTAAAAAATATTTTGTCTCAGGATTTTGATGCAGAATGGTGCAGAATCGAACCAGAAATCGTTTAAGGTACTCCGCTTGAGAATCGAATCATAATTGGGAAAGATATAGCCTTCCCAGTGGGCCCTATAGGGGAAAACCCCATTTTCAAGGGATCCCATCACGAAAAATGGACAAAAAATCTAAAAAATATTTAGTCTCAGGATTTTGATGCAGAATGGTGCAGAATCAAACCAGAAATCGTTTAAGGTACTCCGCTTGAGAATCGAATCATAATTGGGAAAGATATAGCCTTCCCAGTGGGCCCTATAGGGGAAAACCCCATTTTCAAGGGATCCCATCACGAAAAATGGACAAAAAATCTAAAAACTATTTTGTCTCAGGATTTTGATGCAGAATGGTGCAGAATCGAACCAGAAACCGTTTGAGGTACTCCGCTTGAGAATCGAATAAGAATTGGGGAAGATATAGCCTTCCCAGTGGGCCCTATAGGGGAAAACCCCATTTTCAAGGGATCCCATCACGAAAAATGGACAAAAAATCTAAAAAATATTTTGTCTTAGGATTTTGATGCAGAATGGTGCAGAATCGAACCAGAAATCGTTTAAGGTACTCCGCTTGAGAATCGAATCATAATTGGGAAAGATATAGCCTTCCCAGTGGGCCCTATAGGGGAAAACCCCATTTTCAAGGGATCCCATCACGAAAAATGGACAAAAAATCTAAAAAATATTTTGTCTCAGGATTTTGATGCAGAATGGTGCAGAATCGAACCAGAAATCGTTTAAGGTACTCCGCTTTAGAATCGAATCATAATTGGGAAAGATATAGCCTTCCCAGTGGGCCCTATAGGGGAAAACCCCATTTTCAAGGGATCCCATCACGAAAAATGGACAAAAAATCTAAAAAATATTTTGTCTCAGGATTTTGATGCAGAATGGTGCAGAATCGATCCAGAAATCGTTTAAGGTACTCCGCTTTAGAATCGAATCATAATTGGGAAAGATATAGCCTTCCCACTGGGCCCTATAGGGGAAAACCCCATTTTCAAGGGATCCCATCACGAAAAATGGACAAAAAATCTAAAAAATATTTTGTCTCAGGATTTTGATGCAGAATGGTGCAGAATCGATCCAGAAATCGTTTAAGGTACTCCGCTTTAGAATCGGATCATAATTGGGAAAGATATGGCCTTCCCTGTGGGCCCTATAGGAGAAAACCCCATTTTCAAGGGATCCCATCACGAAAAATGGACAAAAAATCGAAAAAATATTTTGGGTCAGGATTTTGATGCAGAATGGTGCAGAATCGAACCAGAAATCGTTTAAGGTACTCCGCTTTAGAATCGGATCATAATTGGGAAAGATATAGCCTTCCCAGTGGACCCAATAGGGGAAAACCCGATTTTCAAGGGATCTCACCACGAAAAATGGAAAAAAAAATCTAAAAAATATTTTGTCTCAGGATTTTGATGCAGAATGGTGCAGAATCGAACCAGAAATCGTTTTAGGTACTCCGCTTGAGAATCGAATAAGAATTGGGGTAGATATAGCCTTCCCAGTGGGCCCTATAGGTAATTAATATATAAATAGCTTAAGGTATTTCACTTAAGTATTAGTATGCAATTGTTTATAATATTTTAATATAATATAGACTTTTTCTTTTGTGGAGAAACTTGAAGAATTGTGATTTTTTTCTCAAAGTCAAAGGTTTTTTTCCAAATCATTACTTTAAGTTTAAAAAAATAGTCCCTTAGTCTTCAATTAATTTTCAGTTCAATAAGAACTTTCTTTAAGTTTCCTGTCATGAACAGTGACTGATATTAGATCTATTTTTTGAACCACAGAAAGTATTTTTATAGCTGTTTACTGACAAATCTTTCTAGGGTTAAGAGCCGTAATTGAATGGGTTAAAGTAAGTCACCGAATGCCCTTGAAAATGGCAAAAACACATGCTCCACGGCATTGCATTCATGTCTCGGCTCTTTTGTGGCCAGTCGCCAGTCGCCAGTTGCCAGTCCATTTGATGTGGATATTGTAACTATATACATATATATATATATATATATAACCAGATATGTCTACTAATATACTATAGTGCAATGCAGTGAAGTGGAGTGGAGTGGAGTGGAGCAGTGTGATGTGAAGTAACAAACAGTGAGTGAGTGGCACACAAAAGATGCCTGGAAAAATGAGCAGAATAAAGTGAACTTCCATAAAACGTATACCATATACCATATAGATGTGACCACAAAACGGCAATTACGTTGCCACATTGCCATTGAGGCGACGTATCCGCTTGGCCCGGCACAAAACAAATACACTCATAAATAATATGATTATGATACCACATTGTGGCACTCACACACACACTCCCCTCCCTATCCTTTCCACTGCGCAGGCGCAACTTGCATTCTAAAGAGCCAAGACAACCCCAAAGTCCCAACCAACTCTCCAGTCATTTGACAAAAAAAATATAAAAAATTATAAAAATATACGTATTTAAAGACACAAAACCAAAGCCCAGCAAGATGAGGAATGCCTCTTGCGTTGTTGCACGTTTCGTTCGAGAAACTATGCCACATAAAGTCACATATATTTCAGATACTTTTACCAACAGTACGTAACCTCCATACGAAATAAGGAATTCCGTATAAATATTTGTCCTCAAGATGAATGAGATCAATAAATTAGAAAGATGGTACATATAAATGGAAATGATATTATGATATATGTAAATGCTAATATATATATTCCTGAAAGTATTGTAAGTACAATAAAAAAAAATATTAATAATGGTATTCTAATTATACATAGTACTCTAAATTGTAATATAAAAGGTACTATAAGTAGTATTATAAATGGCTTTTAGAAATGGTATAATATGGGAGGTATTTAATATTATGAGTATATTTAATATTAACAAATAATATTATAACTTAAAACAATTTATAATTTCTAAGCTTAGTTAACTATTTACAAAAACAATGTATATTTCTTAGTCCCACAGTTAATTTCCTAATCAAAGAATTACCTTTTTTTCCACAGCTTAGGATCCCAAATGCAACCCTTATAGAGGTAGCTCTACACATCCATATTCCTCAAAAAAAGAGCTATAGCTCGACACTTTTTGTTCGTTAGGGTATAGGCCATGGTATAAGCCATGTTATTTCATTATCGTGCCATGACAATCAGTCAGCGGCCTGAGCACACAACTTGAAATCAACTTTTGGGCCTCGATCGTTGTTCGTTTTTTTATTTTTATTTTTTTTTGTCATCGACTGGCTGGTTGGCTAACTGACTAACTGGCCAAATGACTGGCTGACTCGATGTTGGCCGGGTTGTTCGTCACGTTGTTCTTGGGTGTTAGCTATGCTGTTCAACATGATCGGGCCGGGCCAAGAGCCATGAGTAATATTTGTTCAACACACTAGCCAGGCAATGGCAACAGCAACGCCCTTTTTTGTCGGCCAGCCATCATTAAAATCATTAAAAAATTAAAAAAACAAATAAAAAAACTAAATCACAGAAGCCCAAAACCCAAAATCTTAGAATTTTTAACAGAAATCTTAAAATAAAACAATAAATAAGATATATTTTTTAAATAAATAAATACCCTAATTGATAATTTCACTTTTTTAAATTTTAAATATATACATATATATATTTATACCCTTGCAGAGGGTATTATAATTTTGGTCAAAAGTGTGCAACGCGGTGAAGGAGACATCTCCCACCCCATAAAGTATATATATTCTTGATCAGGATCACCTCCTGAGTTGATATGAGCATGTCCGTCTGTCTGTTTCGACCAAAACTAGTTCCTCAGTTTTAAAACTATCGTCTTGAAACTTTGCACGCAGTATATAAGTTGGAACGGCCGGGATCGGACGACTATATCCTATAGCTGCCATATAACTGATTGATCGGAAATGCTATTTGGTGTTTGGTATAATGCAACTTTGGTATTATACGGCAAAATACTACGACATTTATTTTAAATATTTATTTAAAAATTTCAAAATTTATTTTTGGCAAAATAATACGACGTTCCTATAACTGCCATATAAATTATTAATCGGAAATACCGATACCAGGATATATAAGCTTACGAAGCTTTTATAAAAACATAATTCTTCTATAATTTTTAAAGGAAATCATGTTTTTTTTAGAAATCTTTAATCTAAAAATGTAAACACCCATATTTTTATTACCTACTTTTAAGGGTACCAACGAGTCTTACACTAATAAAGAGTACAATTTTACGGTTTATTTGCATATAATATAATTGAAGAATCAACGTTATGTTGGTAGCTATTCAATGAAAATTAAAAAAAAAAATTATTAAAAAATAGCGCCCTCCTCCTCGATTCTCATAGGTTGCACTTAAGCAGGCCTGAAAAATCGGGAATTTCTTTTTGTGGAAATGTTTGTGTTTTTTTTTCTTGACTTTTATTGGTTTGTTTTTGTTGTAGTTTTGGTTGTTGTAGGTTTTTGTTGTTGTAGTTTTTGTTGTTGTTGTTGTTGTAGTTTTTGTTGTAATTTTTGTTGTAATTTTTTTTGTTGTAATTTTTGTTGTTGTAATTTTTTTTTGTAATTTTTTTTTGTTGTAATTTTTTTTTTTTTTAATATAATATTTAGCTTCTATATCCGACTATATCTTAAAGCTGTCATTTATATAACTGCTTGGGCATACAAGCCAAGCTTCTTTTTGCAATAAGCAATAATAATATAAAACATATATCCTATAACATAAGCTTCGGCTCAGCCCAAAGATAGCTTTCCTTTCTTGATTTATTTCTTTTATTTATAGTTTACAATTAAAAGTCAGGGTGGGGTATTATTTGGGGAGCAAGCCCAGCCAAAGCACATACATATTTTCACGTTTTTTTGGAAATTAAAATTCAAAACGCCAAACTTTAAAGATAAAACCAAAGACAACAAAAAAAGTAAAGAGAAATTAGTTGGAAATTTAAAAACAAACATAAAAAATTACTTTGTAAAAAGTGACGCATTTGAAGATTAGTTGGTTATATATTGAGGGGTCACTTGGGGTTTCAAGGGCAAGAAAAATGGTATATTTTTAATAATTGTACTTTAATATACAACAAATACTTTATAAGCTTCAAAGTTATATTGTTGTGCTTATATTAGTCTTTGCTTATATTTAGTTTTTTATATATTATAGATTTTTTTACCCAAAAACGCAGCTGCTGTGGCATTTTTCAAATTTGCGCATTTGTCTGCGCTTTGCATAATTCTTGTCTTATTTATTTTGCGGTTTATTCATTTTTTTTATTTTTGTTGCCACCGTCGCTTGTTTCTTTTCCCTTTTTTTTACTTTTGTTAATTTTTTTAGGTCATATTTTTTGTTTTGTTTTTTTTTTTTGGT
This sequence comes from Drosophila pseudoananassae pseudoananassae, assembly GCA_018153035.1. NCBI lineage: Eukaryota > Metazoa > Arthropoda > Insecta > Diptera > Drosophilidae > Drosophila > Drosophila pseudoananassae. The sequence continues at coordinate 578,797 of JAECXR010000046.1, forward strand.
TTTGTGGTACGCAGAGTCGAGTGTTTTGTTTGGCGGCTTCTAAGTGGCCAAGCCAAGCCAAGCCAAGCCGAGACCAAGACAAGCCAAGGCAAAGAAAAGCGAAAACAAAACCGCAGAACAATAAATGCGGCTTAAATGATACCAAAATACCAGCCAGCCGCCGTTAGTCGAAACAATAAAGTTCAGAGTTCGGCCTCCAAATGCTCAACCGATTTAAATGGTCAACCAAGTGGTTGCCATAATTAGACAATTGTGGAACTATAATGACAAAATTACAAATTATTACAATTAAAATTTAATTAATTCATATTCTTAAAAATGGGTTCACATTCTTTGAATATTAAATGCCATACAATATTTGACTGAAATTGTATTATCCAACGACATAACTCTTAATGGAGCTTAACTTTTTAATGTTTTAATGTAGAAATGTTTTTATTTTGCATCAAATTAAAATCATATCTATAATCCTGTGTGGAAAATGAATATAAGAAATATTATTTAACTTATGGAAGTAATTTTTCAGCTTCTAAGTTTATTCAGTCCTTTTCTACGAATAAATAAAATCAGAAATTGAAATTTTGCAGCTTGAGTTTTCCGGACATCTTCCACTATTTCGATTTCCACTATTAATTATTATATAATAAAAAATATATTATTTTAGTTTAAGAGTTTATTTATTTTAAGCTTTTTCCCTATTATTGTTAAAAATTTTACAATTCATAAAAGTACAGCTTTAATCTTATAATCTTCATTAATCTAATTACATTTTAAAATAATTTTTATATTCAATATATTTTCTTGTAATTATTTATTTTCCAAGTTTATTTAGAAAGGCTGCTTTTAGTTTCTTGGAGAAGCATCCCTACACCAGAACCGTCATTTCTATAAAATAAAATAAAATTTAAAAAAAAATTATTAAAGATAAAAGAAAATGTAAAGTAAAATCAGAATATTCACCTAGAATCGGGATGATTGGGATTTCCATCCTCGTCTCGATCCCAGGTGGGAAACTTGGTGCCCTGACATAGGGCCTTCAATTTACCATATATCCTTCCCTTTGGTTGCCAATTACAAAGTTGTCTTCCAGCTTCCAGACGTTTTATTGGAAAGTATTTTCATCTCATAAGTGTTTCTGTTCGTCAGGAGGTGCAATCTTTCAAGTCCGATAAAGTATTCACTATCGGCATATTCATTTTACGTCCTACTTACAATTTTTGGATCAAAAGCATTACATTTAACAATTCTAATTATCCAACCATATCCAAACAGATCACTTCAAATGGATATTATCCTGGGATTTAAATTTTTTGGGGAACATTTCTTTGGTCATTTTTGATGTGCAACGATCTGGATTGTTAGTATTAGGTAGTTGATTTTTTGACACTTTGCCAGGTATTAAGTAGTTCCCCTTTTTTTTGCCTCATTATCCTAAATTTCATCTACATTTTTCATCAGTTTTAGTTTTTTTCCATTTATTTTTTTCAATTTGTCAATAGTTGCATCAAGATGATTTGACAACATTTCAAGTTTATTTTTTTCCTGAAGCTCTATTTTTTCCTGAAGTTTTCTTATTTTATCATTTAATAGTTGGATTTCATTATTTTTTTTGTTCACTTCATCTTTGAGAATTTCAACTTCCAGATGACTTAATTGCAAAACATTTAATTTGTCGCTCACTTCTCCATACATTTGCTCCCAGTCCAAATTAGTTTTCTCCAAGCTGGAGATTTTTTTTTTATATTTAGAATTACTCGTCTGGCATCGTGATACCTGGACATATTTTTTCTGATTATTTTCCAGCAAATCCGAATGTTTCTTGTGCAAGGCCAACAAGTCCTTTTGACACTGGGATACTTGAGAATCCTTCTCTTGGCACTTCTCAAAATATCTTAGGAGGGGCTTTACGATCGGATAACACACAGAAGCGCACTCGTCTTCCTGTTCTGACGTTAAATAGCACGACTGAAATTTTTAAATAATTTAATTTTCGAAACAAAAAACACTCAAAACGGATATTACTTCTTCCGATCCGAGGCCGGCGGAAATAAAGAAAGTCGCAGAGATGAGGACGACGGGCAGGATCATTATTTATTTTTGTGGTTGAACAGAACTTTGTTGTGGAATAGTCACTGGAAGAATTGAAACTGATGCTGTGGGGCTTTTGCTCTGGCGTTTTTAAATCATCCCTCACCTTGAGCTGGAGCTTGAGAGTTTCTGATAAGAACAGTCGTCTTCTGCGAGTGCTTTCTTCGGAATTGGGTCTTGCGTACGGAAGCAATGTCAAAGGTTATGAAAGATTAGTGAGAGATAATTAGCAGCAAGAGCTTTTTTGTATTTCTCCTATACATATATATTCTCCCAAATTTTTTAATTGATTTAAATGATGTCATTTAAGGCTAGACTAGCTAGATTTAGCTAATCTTAAAATATATACACAAATATGGAATTAAGTATGTTCTAAATATATATAAGTACAAGTGATTTGGGTAATTTGGAAGGTATATAATTTATTATATACCAAATTAAATTAAATTATATAATAAAAGTAATTATAATAAGTATCTTAACATATTTTTGGCAAAGGTAGACCAAAATAAGACCAAAACAAGACCAAGAAAAGTCTAGAAATTGGAAACAAAATTAAATTTTCCCATAAATAAAACAATGAAAAATACAATATGTTTGTTAAATGCCAGGTTCCTAATTTTTACCTGGTCCCTAATTTTCACATTCACCCTTCATCCCTCTAAGCCACCTATATTTGTTAGCCACCCATCCCGATGGCTTCCCATCATCCGTTTACCATTTTTGGGGTGACTCGAGAGCCGCCAGTCTCAGAAGTCAGTTCACCTACAAAAGTTCGCGGACCCGCAGCCCGCCATCCGCAACATTTGACCCCATGTTGCTGTCCCACTCACTCTGCACTGTGTGCCATGTCGTGTAACAGTAATCCAGTTGCAGGCTTGAGCTTTTGTTGCAACACGCTTTTGTGGCACGTTCGTTGCTTGAGTCTTTTGTTTGCCACGCAGATTTATGTCATTCCTTTTGGTTTTTGCGCCGAAAGATGGCTGAAGAGGGGGCAGGGGTGAGGCAGGCTGACCAAACTATTGGGCTACAGTGGAGATTCAATAAAAAAAATAATATAATAATATAATATAATATAATATATAATATAATATAATATAATATAATAATATAATAATTAAAATATAAACATAATATACATACATTATATACATAAAAAATATATTTAAATTTTTAAAAGACTATTGTTTTTATTTTAAAAAATTTTAATATATTTTTGTAAAATAATGTTCACTGTTTCTCTGCTTTGTTGCCTTGCACCTTTTGGATATTTTTTCCAGCATTGCATTTTGCTGCTGTTTCTGCTGCCGCTTTTGTTGTTGTTGTTTTTTTGTTGTATAATTTTTTATATTTTTTTTATTAGGATTTTTTTTTTTTTTTTTTGTGCATTCCTTGGGCGAACGAACCTGAACCGGTTCTCACCCAGTTTCCAGAGTGGTGGCAGAAGTGGCAGAAATTGTTGTCAAGTCGGTTTGCTCTTTCAAAAATGGCAAAGAAAACTCCTTGTTTTTATTTTTGTTTTCATTTTGTTGTTGTTGTTGTAATTTTGTATTTTTTAAGCAAACTTTTAAGCTTTTTAAGCTTTTTTATTTTTTGGTAGCATTTTTTGGTTTCCTGGCTCTCCTCCAGCTCCTGTTCCTGCATCCTGTTGAACCGGTTCACCCATAGTAGAGCTAAAAAAAAAAATAAAAATAAAAGCAAAAACATATTTCACAGTTTTTAGGGGAATTTTAGACAAAAGCAATACCCTAGATTAGATAGTAATAGTAGTTTGACTTTAAAAAAAGTGGAACATATTTGAGTTATATTTTTGATTTTATATAGAAGTTATAGTTTAAACTAAATAAAATAATTTTAAATTAACTTTTTTTCATCTAATATTCTTTAAATATGTTTTTTGTATTTAAATAACAATATTTCCAGACATAAGTCAAATAGAATCCACAAAGTCCCCTATCGAACATCGAACACTTGTTCCCTAATTCTTTTTAGAAATAAAGAAATTGTATACAACAATTTTAAATTTTTTAAATTTTAATTTTTTAAATTTTAATTTTTTAAATTTTAATGTTTTAAATTTTAAAATTTTGGTGGTGGTTGTGGTTCGATGCTGTTCGCTGCGAACGGCTCGATCGAACCTGGCGGGAAAAAACGCGCGCGCGATTCCAACATGTTTCGTTGCAACATGTCGCTCAGAAACATGTCTCTGAATTCGGCTCGCTCAATACGGAATTGTAAGTCGGTGTGAGCAGTTCTCTCGGTGAGACGCTGCGGGAAAAATCGAGGAAAATCGGCTTTTCGTGAGTTTTTCGGCTTTTTTGTCGGCCAGAAAGGAAAATACGGCCGCCGCGAGTGTGTTGGTGTATTGTTGGTGTGTGCGAGTGTGCGTGCGACGTGTGTGTGTGTATGTTGGTCTGTGTATTTGTAAAGGAGAAATTGTAACAAAAACCGGTTCTTCTTCTACTTCTTGTACCACCACCACCAACAACAACAACAAATACACGATTTTTTTTAGAAGAATCCCAAAACCAAATATCTAGAAAAAAAAATCGCATCTAAATCGTATTTCGTTTCCGCCTCCGAAATAACAGGACGGAGGATATAAACTATCCCAAAAAATAAAATAAAATAAAACCTAACAAAATCATCCCAAAAACAACAATCGTTGCAATTTTTTTTTTTCTGTGTCCCAAGCCCAAGAGAAAAATTCCTTCAAAGTGAGCCAAGTGCAAAAAAAAAAGATAAATTTAAGAAAAATAAATTAAAATAAAGTTCAAGAATCAAAGAAGAGAGTGCCAAAAGAAAAATTAAAATTTCAATTTATTTCAAAAATCTCTAAAAGGAATACGAGAAACAAAACAAAGTTGCGAAATATTTACCGAAATTTTCACAAAAAAAAAGAATTGTCTCCTAAGACTCCTAAGAATTGAGGAGGAAAGGTAAGAAACGGCATCTAAAAGGTGAAATAGAAAAAGGTGAAAAATACTGTTTAATTTTTGTTGTTTTTCCTTTTTTTTGTCCATTCACTTGCATTTTGCACGGGCCAGAGCGAGAAGAGATGCTATGCAATTGCATACCTTTGTACCACAAAGAGTGAGAACGAGTTAGTACGCGATCTTGCCTTGCCTACCTGTCCATTGTCAGTGTGTGTGTGTGTGTGTGTGTGTGTGTGAGTGATAGTGATACTGTATGTGTGCCGCTCCCTCTCTATCTTGCATTGTGCACTTTTCTCATTACAATATTTTTACCAGTTCTTGTGGTTTCATTTCTTGTTTTCCCATTTTGTAATTGAGCAGCCCTCTCTGTCCCCTGTCCCCTGTCTTCTCACCTTTCCCACCTTTGCCCTTCCTCTGTCCTTCGTCCTCCACTGGTCTGCTTTCCATTCTTTGTATTCTTTTCTTAAAAATACATTTATTTGCCAAAAATAATACTTTCATGAAATGGTTTAAGTTTAACTTTAAAAATAATAGGTTTTCCAAATTTTCTAAAATTGTATACCTTATAGAGCTATTGAATTTCAAAGCATAACTCTCTATTAAAATACTTGAATTTTTGACTTCAGGGGCTTAGATAGGAATATTTCCATAAAAAGTCTCCATTTTTCTTCTAAAACTCATAAATAATTGTTCCAAAATTTTAAAAAATGCCAGCCGTTAATTAACTTGACCTTTTAAGGGTTATACAAAATTATACTTAGGAATTTTAAAAAATCTACACTTTAAACTTAATCTTGTGCGTGGTGCGATAAACATGTAGTGCGATTATAAAAATATATATATGAAAATGAATAGTGATATTATAGAGAAAAGTATAGTAGAGAGGGATTATAAAAGTTTATAAATCTTTAAAACACTTTAAAAGTTTGAAATAACACATAAATATTTTAAATTTTCAAAAAAAAAACAAATTGGAAAAATCTTTAAATAATTTGGAAAGTTAGAAACACATAAATGTTAGTGAGTTTTACTGCCAAAATGTTCTGGTGTTGAAATAAAATTCAAAAAATACTCAAGAATTAAACTTTCAAGTTGGGAAAATTGTTAAAGATAGAAAACTAAAAATAGAATAAGATAGAATAATTCTATCTACAACTAGATAGAATAATAGAAATTACAAAAAAAATTTTAAGGAATCTCTAAAAAATTGTATAAATTAAGAAAAACTCCTGAACATTTTCATAAAGTGATACCAGTGTCTATTTTTTGTTAAAATTCAAGAACATAAGTTTAAAAGTTAATCAAGTTATTGGGAATAAATTTGTGAAATAATTGAAATAAAATAAGTTTCGAATTAGCTTTCAAAAAGTTTAGACACAAAAACAAGTAACTTTTAGTGGGAAGCTACAGGAGCTTTACATATTTCAGAAATACCTGGTACACGTTCACATTGCTGCATTTCCACAAAAGTATCCAAGTATTTAAGTATACTTTAGAAGCTTTTCTTGATCTCTGTTTGTTAGAAAAGTGTTAGGACAATATATGGTACAAAAAAATGAAACAGAAAGTTAAGTTTTAGTACAGAAACTATACAGATATTCTTTACAATTTTAGGCTGGATTTTAGGACGAATATTTTGTAACAATTTGGGATTAATATTCTAATGGTGATTTTGGTAGAAACTATACATTGTTACGACATGTATTATATTTAATGAGTACTCATAGTTTCCACCAAACTCAAAAAGTATCATCTTTAAAAATATTAGAGTTTTTTTGGATGAAATTCCTTAGCTTTTCAAGAAGCGTCTATTGAAATAGGGTCCTTTCCTATAGATCTATAGGCTCTATAGAGTCTCTAGACTCTCTTCTAAAAGGGTTTTAATTCAAACCCTAAATTCCTAAAACCTTTTTAGTTAAAATGTATAATTTCTAGTCTTAGTTTTGCACGCGGCAAGTACATATATGACATTTTAATGGTCTCTGCGGCTGGCCCGACATTGTTAAATGGCTGGGGCAGTGTGTTGCATAATCGTATGCTGGGGAGCTCAGAGCCGAGGCACTAATGAGCCGCCACCGCCGCCGCCAATTCGAATGCCAATTAAGCGGAATCGAAATTTTATTTCAAGAGCCCAGACTATGTTAGGAACCGTAATAGAGAGTTTAAAACTAGAGAACTATGTGAACCGCCGGCCGGGCCATCAAAAAACAAAAGACAGAATAAACGAAATGGAAATAAAGAAAGAATAAATGAAAGAAAACTAACTAACTATATAAACGAACTAAATGAAGTTCCAAGTCTCTGGACGGGGGAGACCCTCGGCAGAGAGTCTGCCAAGATTTGTGGCTGTGATTAAAAACAAACATAATAAAATATTTGCTAGAATTCCGGGCAGCGGTCTCTCCAACAATTAAATTTCGACTTCCTTTGTCAGCATCTGATTGGGCCAAGTCCGGCTATCAGCTATCAGTCGGTTGCCCCTTTTTAGAAGCCCACGGGCCTGGTTCTTGCCTCTCTGGTGTTTCTCATGTTTATTATTATATTTTTGGCTTTTTTGGAGTTTTTTGGGGTTTTAGGTTTATATATTTATTTAACTTTTATTGCAGTCGCCGCGTGCGAGACAGGAAAATAAACTTAATGTAGAGATTTTAATATAATACTTGGTGGTTATACCAGGTACTTGTGGGTACCAGATGAAGCCTTAAGAAGTGTATATCTTTTAAGGTAGAAAGTTTGTGTTTGTGAGATTCTTCAGTTATAATACCTATGTATGTGGGTTGTGGGTTCTAATAATCCAATAGCTTCTAGGTATACCCTACCATCCTCAGCTAACCAAGTACCGTGTATTATACACCTGTCTGATTTAAATACATAACGCAATAGTAATATCCTGATACTCGGATGCTTGTAGGGTAAAAACCTAAAAGAAAGAGAGACAGACCCTACCGACCTTAAAAGTACTATACTTTAGGTACTATGAGGTACTATACTATAGCTATTATAGGTAAATATTAAGATAGAAACTAGTAATGACACGAATTTCTTAGAATCTGGATTGAGAAAAACAATACTGTACCCGATACTTGTAGAGTACAAAGTGAGATATAAGTACCTTATAAAGTAGAACGTTTATTTTTACAAAAATTTGTCAGAAAACCAAGTACCGGTTATCACATAGCTTCCCTCTCTTATTGTTTCCTTCAATTGATTTGTAAAAAAAGCACTTATTTTTTCAAACAACAAACACAGATAGAGGAAAAGAGTTCATAGCTCTGATGACTAGGCCTGTTGGCTGATAAAAAAAAGGGCACATCACCCAGCGACACCCCGCCAGATACTAGATCTAGAAGATACCACAGTATACCCTTCCCGGCGAATGGTTATCTCTACGCTCCGCTAGTGGAGAAAACCGTTGGGTCATGCTCTTTCTCACAGGATGGCAGGGCTTTCTGCCCATTCACGTTCAGGCACTTGACCTGGCCAGCCGTGGCTGATGTCGCATGTTGATGTCTTCATGTCGGCGGGTTTGCAACATTTTTCTTTTTTCGAAATCTTTTGAATGGAATTGCTTTGGGAAAGTCGGTACATATCTATTTGTGTGACAAGCACTGGACTGCGTGGGAGCTGTAGTAGTTATCCAGTCCAATGTTCTTTCATCCTCCATCGCTCCATCTTGTTACCATTTTAAACGCTTTTATGATGCTTTCGAATTAAAATGCTAAACGAAATCAAATCAAAACTCATATCGATTAACAAAAAAAAAATAAAATGTTAATGAGAAGGGCAGGCAGGCAGTGTGGCTCTGCGTGATGTTTCGCTCGACTTGATGTCATTTCATATGAAATCTCAGCAGAAAAAAAATATATATACATATATATTAAAAAAAAATAAAAGACAACGTCAGCCAAAGCTGGCCCTGAGAGAAACTTGGTAATACCGAGCGTTTAATCATTTAAAGAGCATCTTTGTAAGGAAATGCCCACACCACGTTGCCAGAATAATAAGAAATTTTATTCCTTGCTGTCTTTTTTGGGAGATTTTTGGATGAAAAACAGTCCACGTTGTCCCAAAAAAGGTTCTAGTCCTTAAACCCTTAAAACAGAGCATCCTAAGTCATGTATATATCTCACAAATACTATATATATCAAGGTATTTTCTCTCAGTGCTCTGCCACTTCCGCTCTGAATGTGCCCCTCGATTGGCTCTGCCTCGCCGGCGGCTAAAAGTTACAATAACTTCTGCCACAGTTTAAGTTTCTGCCGCCGTGCCATTTCGTATCTGTATCTTTTTCTTTTCGTTTTTTTTTGTTTGCCTTTTTTTTTGCGTATTTGGCTTTTTCTTTTTCTTTTTTTGGGGCAAGTGTCACTGTCATTGCTACTCGAATGCATTTTAATTCGATTGAGTATCTTTGGGTGTTTTTTTTTGGGGTTTTGGGTTTTTACTAAACAAGTGACTAAGAGATTGCCTTGAGGGAAAATGATGAAAAAAATATATACAAATATACATAGTTTCTTAGATTATGGTGTTGTATTTATAAAATTTAAAGAAAGCATTTAACTAGAAACTTTTTAAAATATACCTCTTAAGAATGGGATGTTAGCTGGCTCAGATATAGACTAAGCTCTGACTCATATGTATGTATATGCATTTAGTTAGTTAGTTACTCTACTTTTCCTAACCTTTTGTTAAAAGTCTCTCAAAAACCCTTTTTTTAAAAAATCGTAAAATATTATAGAGTCAGATTCTGCTGAGTCTGCTTATTTATTTATTTGTTATATCTAAATAGAATCTAAATAATGCTAATAGAGATTTAATAAATTTATATTTAATTACATCTAGGGATAATTTTTTGTGCGATAATTCTTTGGAATTTTTTCCAAAAAACACGAACAGAATCATATTCAGGCGAAATACAATTAGATTCTAACCATCCAACTAAAATACCTTTAGTATTACTTTTAAAAATATAAAGAGATACTTCCTTTCAAAAGATATTTTAAAAAGATACAAAGCCACTCCCGCTTCAAAATCAGATGTAAATTGAAGAGAGATATAGACTTTTTTAGTATTTGGTTTGCGGTTGGCCGTTTATGACTCAGAAAGTGGTTAGATTTTTAATGGCAGCTTGACGAACTGGATTGTCCAGCAGAAGAGTGAATAGTTAATTTTGAATAGTTTTTGGAGAAAAAAACAAAGAATCTAATGAATATTCATGGAGTAGTGAGTCAGTGGAGGGTCTTTTGGGCAAATATTTCAAAGAATCTGCACTTTGGGCAAATATTTTCGTGACGAAAAGTGCATTGTTTATCAATTTCGGAGGCTATTATTGTTTATATTTGAAAATTGGCGAAACTCTTGATAAAATTTCTATCTTTTTGCAGCTAAGCCGGCGAACTTTGGGGAACTTTTGCGCCTCCATTGGATGCCCAGAACCGAGGACCGAGAACCGAGAGTCCAGGTGGAAAAACAAAGGTACCGTTACCAAGTAATTGAACAGCAACAATAGACAAGGACAAGGATAAGGATAAGGATACGGCCAAGAAGGAGCTGAACTCCAGCTTCAGAGAGAAAAACATCAAAAATAAAACATAAACAGACAGGTAAGTGAAGCCACCTGTTGTCAAGCTCCGGAAAAGTCTTCCAACTGATTCATCCGTATCTCAGTATCTTAGTATCTCAGTATCCGTATCTGGTATAGTATGGTGGTATCTTTTGGGTTGTGTGTATCTTGTTGCTCATCTACTGTGTCAAAAGTGAGCGCAAAAGTTTGCGCTTTCGACTACATATAGTATGGTAGTTCCACCTCCACCCCAGTTACTTCCGCTGCTTTTGTTTGGCTTTTCTTTGTGTGTGTGTGTGTGTGTTTGTGAGCCAAGGAGTTGCTCCAGCTCTGGCTAGTTTCTGGTATCTTTAAGATACTTTCTTCGAATTTCGGTTATTGTTCTTTGTTCCGGCTCCTCTATAGCTTCAGTTCAGTTTCAGTTTCAGTTTTTCCCTCTAAATACTTTTCCGCAGACTGCAATTTTCCAACAAAAAAAATAACAACAACAGCTGCAAAATCTGTGGAAAATTTCTTCAATTATACTATATATATATATGTTCTTGGTATATTCGGTCTATAGTTTCAATATTTGACTTTTCAATTATATGGATATGTTGTTTTAATAATGTGATTATGTCACTTTAAAATTAAAATTTAGTTTTTTTAAAAAGTAAAAGGTTAAATAACTATAATCTCAATCTATTATTTTATTTAAAAATATTTTAAAAATACTAAAAACATGCTTAGGAGCTTGGATTTAAGCATAGTCTCATGTTATTGTCCTTCCATACCTATTAAGGATGAAATATGGACTAGACTTAGGTCTAGAAATCAACCACAATATATTTCTTTACCTATGTTTTAGCTACTTAATTTAACTAACTTAAATATAAAAAATACGTAACAAAAAATAACAAAACCCTTAGCCATCAAGTAGAGAAAAAAAGGCCTCCTCTAAAAAATCAAACTCGTTTGCGATAAGCAGCCCAACTTCACTTGAGTTGAAAACAACTTGTCGCTTTTTTTTTTCTCACTTTTTAGAGTTCCCCCCCTCCAGTGTGTGTGTGTTTGTGTGTGTGTGTGATCGCACTTTAACCGTCGAACCATTCAAATTTAAATCAATTTGATTCTGATTAGCCACACACGCAGTTTTCTTTCCTCGAAACCTTTTTTTTTGGTTTTTTTTTTTTGTATTTTGTCGCCATGGTTTTTTTTTTTAGATGCCTATTGTTGTTGTTGTTATTGGTATTTCTTTGTACCTACAACTAGTAAATAAATTAGTTTTTATTATTGAGAAAACAGGTTTTCAGTTTATGTGGTGTATCTGGAGAGGGGGAGCCAGGAATGTTGACTCTTGGGCTCTGGTACTCGGATACTTGGATACTTGGACTTGGACTTGGACTCTTGGGCACGCAGGTTCAGAAGAATAACACGAAACTCGCACATCGAAGAAAGAAAACAACAAAAAAAAAGAATTCTTCACAGTTCGCTGACAGAACCTGTTTAAAGAGATGGAAAGAGAGGGGGATAGCCACCAGAAAAGAAAGGGAAGGAGCTATTATAAGGAAAGGGTTCTAGTTTGAGATTCTTAACACTTTTGTGATTTGAATATTTTTTTTCTTCATTTTTGAATCAATTAAATCAATGGAATATGCACACAAACTGAGGTTGGAGCTTCCAACAAACACTCAACACAAACAAATTATGAACAAACAGAAGAGAAAAATAGGCACTGAGGGAAAAAGTTTAAGAAACAAAATATTAAAAAACGATTTAAAAGAAAGATGTATATTTTTTCTTTTCTCATGAAAAGTAATAAATTTTATTTAAGATTATTTATAATATAATCTATAATATTTATCCCAAGAACTTGACCAAGCCGGGAATTATTATTATTCAATGCCATCGATGCGGTCTGTTTGCCATCCACTTTAATTTTGTTTCTTTTTCCGGCCGCCCTGCTTGCTGGCCATTATTGTTGTTTCTGCTGTTTATGCGCCGTGTCTAATGACAGTTTTGTGGTCATTATTTGAAATATATATACATATATATAGATATGGTCTATATACAAGGCGATGCACAAGAATATGTACACATGTTTAAGCCGATATGTGTGCTTGCCTTGGGATAACGCTCCAGAAAGTCGGGGGACCAGCAAGAGCTCCAAATTTTCGCAATTAAATGGCTGGCCATAAATTAAATCTTGTCTATTTGTTTTCCATGAAAAACAGGAAAAAACAAAAGAACAAATCTTCAAGGGGATGTTGCAAGGAATGTGGAAATTATTGTAAGGATAGAGGGATCTATTGAAGGGCTGGTCTAATATGAGGGGAAAAAATATGCCTTGTAAGGCATTTCTCTAAGGGCTTTTATTTAGAAATATATTTGAAGTTTCTCCTCTCTAGATCTATTGGAAAACTATCGAATGCTATCGGAAAAACGTAAATATATTTTTATTTGAGATTTAATAAAAAAAAAAAACAATATTTTATGGAGAAAACTTGAATTACTAAAAAGAACCTTAAGAATCTATCACAAAGATCTGAAAAATAAGGTCTTGTATTAAATATCTCAATATGGAAGTCCTCTAAATATCGATAACATGTTTCTCTATTCAACAAAGGAAGTTTAAGTAAATATCGAACTTATCGTTATTGTATCAAAAGGGACTTATATTAAAAATAAATTGAAAAATATAAAAAAACATAAATAAGTGTTAATGAAACATTGCCACTTTTTAAGAACTAAATGGTATAAAGACTAAAGAAAGTAAAAGTCTATCCACAACCATTGTTGAAACTTTCTTTTAAGTTTATTCTTCTATTTAAATTCATATTTTATTCAATTTCGACTTTGAGTTGAAGCCTTTATAGGCTTTGCTCTAAATAATCATCAGCAGTCGATTGTTTATAATTCACAAACGATTTCAATGGTTCTTACGATTGGAAAACACCCGGAATAAACAAATATATATGTGCGTATATAGAATACGTGTATATTTGAGTCTAACATACAGACTTATATGGACTATGGGCCATGGAGTCTATAAATGATGATGCTGCTCATTTCTTCTTCGATATAGGCTTTAATATAGTTTTTTGTTTTTGTTCTTACTTTGTTGTGTGTGTGGGCTGATGTTTGTTGTTGTTTTTTTATTGTTGTTATTGTTGTTATTGGTGTGACCGCTTTTGTTGTTAAAATGCCGCCTCTGATAAATGAGTTTTGGCTTTTTTGTTGAAACGACGTGGGAAAATAATGCATTGATTTACATGGCAATACAAATACATATATATACATTTATGACCAATACATTGATAGACTTATGAATTGACCAAAACACTCACACACTCACTCATGAATACAAAACAATGGGCACCTTGAGACCTCGTCTAGACGATTCACAAAATAAAGAGTCTCGGGATTGGGCTTGGGACTCGGATTGGTATTGGAATTGGAATTGGATTGTGCGGATTCAACTTTCCCGGATCAAATGGAAAAAGAATTGCCAAGAAAAGGAAATTATTATTTCAATAGCTACTCGGCAAGTGAAGACTTGCAAGTGGGCTGGAAAATAACAAAAAAATAAAATAAAAATAAAACCCTCAGCTTTATTAACTTTATAAAGTAGCACATTATTTTATTCCCATTTCTCTTGTAACTGGAATGAGAACTACTGCTATATACTAAACTATCCTATATATATGTATGTATATCTCAAAAAAAGTGAGAGAAAAACAGCCACTCATTTTCAACTTAATCCCCGCACCAATCTCAATTCGCAATTACTTGACCATTTATTTTACTGCATCCTCCTCCATTTTTCAGCGCTTTCTGCCTTCCGATTCACCCCCCATTTCTCCGCCATTTCTCCACCATTTCTCCAATGCACAGTCACTCGGAACAGCTGTTAAACTATTCAAAAGTAATCGCTCCACTTCTCTGCCTCTGACTCACACTTATTTTCCCGCCTTCACTTGTTTGGCTACTTTCTCAAAATGTATATATATTTATTTATAAAAAAATAAGCTTAAAAATAAATGAAATACAAAGTAAAAACAAGGGAAAGGAATAAAGAAAATAAATCTGATTTCTGTTAACAAATCGAAGAGGAAATCATGACCAGCAGTTGCAGAACTAAAGCCAAACTAACTGCACTAATAGTATTTTTAATAAAAATTATAAAAGCTCTCTGCAATGTTATAAATATGAGAGTTGAGAAATATAAAGTCAGTTTAAAAATAAATTCAGTAACTTTATGTTTCTTATATAATTTTTTGAAAACTTTCTTTCAGTTTCACATTTTCAATATTTCTGAAACATAATATTAGTTTTCGAAAAAACTTTCCCTTCAAACTCTTTTGACATTTTCTTTTTGAAATTCTGTGACATTTTGGCACTGAACTCGTTTCAAATATCTTTGTGAAATATTTCCAAATAGTATGTTTTATTTTATTTTCGCATAAAACCTGATACTTTTCCCATTTTGGCCATTTCTGGCCCGGAATGCCGGAAAAGCCAATGGTAATGAAGCCCGGCTTTTGTCCGAAACTGTCGGGAGTTTTGATATCTGTTGGGCCAATGAGCCGGCCTGAGCTGACCTGGGTTGGGGCTGGGGCTGGGATGGGGCTGGGCTTCCATTCATAATTCGATATAAATTCCCAGCCACCGACCGTCAGACCCACCAGCCAGCCACCCATTGGAATCCAAAACTGTGTGTAAAAAGTATTTTCAACTTTTGGCCACATGCTTCATTTATCACAAATTCATTTATCATTTGTCCCCCCTTACCCATACCCGCCCTGCACCCCTGCACCCACATACACACATACAGTGATACAAAACGTGAATGTATTGCTTCCTGTCTCCCAGCCACCCCCACTTCTTAGCTTCCTCCAGTGTCCTCTTTTTTTTTGGAAATGTATGTCGTTGGCAGTGCAGGAAGTCGCGTCGCCTTCGAACCCAAAAACTAAGCTTGGCCAAAAAATAAAGGGGCTGAGGGGCTGAGGGGCTGAGGAGGGGTCTGGAAGCAGACGAAGAAAAATGATAAAGCAACAGCCAGGAAGGGAGTGAGCCAGTGCTCGATAAAAAATTGTTGGTCGAAAAAAGGCGAAAAACTGCCAAAAAAGTAAAATGACACAAAAATGTGCCGGGCCAATGGCAGGGACACTTTAAATTTTAAATAAAGAAAGTTAAGGTTGTTGGTTTTAAATAAAAAGTAGTTGGATGGTAAAAAAGTGTATCAAATCTACTGGGATTAGTTTTGAAGAATTTTTAAATTTGAAAATTCTTCAAAACTAATCCCAGTAGATATGATACACTTATAGTAATAAATTATAAAATAATAGAATTTTATTTAAACCTTTAATAAATATCTAAAATAT
This sequence comes from Drosophila pseudoananassae pseudoananassae, assembly GCA_018153035.1. Lineage (NCBI taxonomy): Eukaryota > Metazoa > Arthropoda > Insecta > Diptera > Drosophilidae > Drosophila > Drosophila pseudoananassae. The sequence continues at coordinate 594,744 of JAECXR010000046.1, forward strand.
ATACCCATAATATTCTTCTAGAGCAGGTACCACATGCCTGCTTGTTGCTTTAAGGAAACTTTTCATATAAGGTACTACTTTACCCTATATGAACCAATACCCCTATAGATCAATTCATTTCCTATTCCACTTCTTGTTAACCCAGGAAGGGGGTTCCACAGTCCTTTTCAAAAGTAAGGATAAGGTCAGGAAAACGCTAGGGACTAGAAAGAAAATACAGGAAAAACTCTGAAGAGAAAACACAAGGCGGATGGGGAAATATCAGTGGAAATGAAACGAAGTGAAAATAAAATTTCCCAGCTAATGATACAAATTTCCGGTTTTCATAACAAAAAAAGAAAAGATAAAAAAAATTGCCAAAAAAAATGGTAAAATACGGATGCTACAAAACGATAAGGAAAGTGTTTAAAACCAAAGAGTATACTAGAAAACAAATACTACAATAAATACTAAAATAAGAAACATAAATCAAATTAAAAGTTAACAACTTTTAAGAAATCTTTGGAGTGACTAATACCCGCAACACCTACACCCTGACGCACCGCAACCGAAACGCAGATTTAACAGCTAATTAGAGCCAAAAAAAAATTAAAATTTGAGAAAAAAAAACTTGTGTTACAGCATTTTAAAAAGTAATTTTTGCCCAGCGATCCGATTCGAAAAAAAAACACAAAAACGCCAAAAAAAGAAAAGGTTGAGTTGCTGAAGCCTTTTGTTGCGCATGCGTTAAGCGTTTGACGGCGAATTGTGTGGAATTTTAAGTGCTTTTTTCTCAGGTGTTTTCGGTTTTCAGTTTTCTGGGGCCACAAATTGAATGGGAGTGGCCGTCATTCCAGAGCCAGAGCCACCAGAGGGTTAGAGCCGCCACCAGAGCTTAGCGAAAAACAGTTAAATCCGTGCAGGTAATGGTCCAAAAATGAATTACCAGTAATCCCCTCCAAAAAAAACTGCGACTCTCAAAGTCAGCCCCTCTGACTTAAGACTTTAACTTCAGTTTCATTTTATTTTCTAGACTTTTAAAATTAGTTTTCCAGGAATTATCCAGGAAGTTTTGAAGGATTATATTTCATTGCCTTCTTTTAGCTTTTTTTTTTTTAAGGATGGAATGACATTCCAGGAATGCATAAATCATTCATGATTAAAAAATATAAACAAACCTGAAAATATCATTCATTGAGGTTTGCCTTTTGCATTCTTTTTTTAAGATTTAATTAAACCTCATTAAACTGGTTGTTTTGTTTGTTTATTAATACGTTTTTAATGAGCTTTTGTTTTTTTTTTTTGTAAATATAGGTAGGGTATTTACCTTGCCTTGCCTTATTTTGAATTTTTAATTGTAATTTTTCAACAGAATTGGGTCAGGTATATAAAGTTGTTTTTCAGTGATTTTATACCCGGTACTTACCATTTCTTTTTACACAGTTTGTAGATTTTTTAAACTATTACTAATTGTTATACTAAAAATATTGGCATTATTCATACCAATAATAATTTTAATAATCTAATAATACTCCTTATGTACTCCTGTACTCACTCCTAGTAAGCGGGAGTTATCATACCAGTTATCATACTCGAAAATAGTTAAGATTATTTTGATTTCTTTTTTTTTATATTTTGGTCTAAGCCTTAAGGTTTGTGTTTTGAGTTAAAGTTAACTTAACTTTTAAACCAAACACTAAATAATTAGTGACTTGTCCTTGTATCTTGATTATTGTATTAAAAATATAAAAACAAAAAATCATCAGATCCAATTAATGCAGCCATCTGTTTGCGAGCGACACTCGTAAAGTTGCCGCATACCCCTTCTGTGGCATGTTGCATGTACTGCTTGTGTCGGCGCCCCCCTTTTTCCAGAGTCGCTTCTTCATCTCGCTGGTGTTCTTATGCTGCAGCCGTCGTCGCTGCACTTAATTTTCATAATTAAAAAAGTTTACCTTGGTGAACCTCATGTGCGTGCCAGTCCCCCCTTTATTTTTAGTCCGCCCCCGCACGCTGCTGAGGGCGAAACGTTTTTGTAATTAATTTATGCAAATAATCAGAGACGCCGCTTAGGGTTGCCACCCCAGCCAATTGCAACCGCCCCCGCCCATGCATGGCCAGTGCTGGCGAATGACCCTCCCCCGTCCTCTCTCCAAACAATGTACGCAGGTATATGTATAAATTTTTCCTTTAAATTCTTGGAATATATATGTATATGTGTAATATTTTATTTTATTTTTCTAGCCACTCCCTCACGTTAGGATTAAGAAGACAAGTTGGCAAAACATAGCGCCATGCAATCCAGCAATCCCCCAGCCCCGCCTTGTATGTCATCATAATTCCTGCTACATATGAGTATTACGAGGCTGGGGGTGTGGGTGTGGGGTGTTGGAAAATGGAAAATAGGGGGCGCTCGACAGAAACTAGTTTTTCTGCAATACTTTGTGTGTGTTTTTTTTTTTGCCCTCCACTAGTGCTATTTGCATGTGCGCTCCTCTGGATCCTTTGGCTCCCTTTGCTCCTTTTGCAGTTTTGGAATTTATTATAAAATATTTTGTATGTAATTCCCTTCTTGACTTGGACTTGGACTTGGACCCGTTCTCCAGCACTCTCTCTCCGGCTTTTGAGCTTCAAACTTCCTTCAAAAAAAAAAAGGGAAAAATGGAAAAGGAATTCTAGATGGAAAGCTGGAATAGCTATTCGCATAAAGGGCCTCTACAAAGATGAAAGAAATTATCAATTTCATATCGTTTTATGGCTTTACGAGTCATTTAATATTTTTTTCTAAAAAAAAATGGCAACTTTAAGGTGGAGGAATGTCGAGGAATACTTCCCCCAAAGTCGCAAGCCTTTCACTGATTTTCCCCCCTTTTTTTGTAATTTTTTTTTTTGGCCTGGCCAAGACACAATGACTGTGCTTCAGTCGAGGGCTGGGGCGCAAAACACCAGGTTGCTGTTTCAACCGAGAGGGGTTCTTTCCCTTCGCCAGAGTGAGGACCCTCGCCTGAAAATTGTCAAACAAAGGCTCAAGGGGAAGCAGTTGGTTATTGACTCCGGCACCACGGCCCTCCGGTGCTCTGCTGCCGAGCCTAATGACTTGAGCACGGTCCAAAGTCACTGCGAAAGTCACTGTCCCAGTCACAGTCAGAGAGTACAGCTCCCTGGTCGCGGGTGGTTTCCCTTTTGCGGCTGTAGTTTTGCGCCTTTTGTGACCGGGTACTCTCAATCAAAGCTCCAGCTTTTTGCTCCCCTTTTCGGCAGGCAAGGAAAAAATCAAAATAAAAAATGAAATTTTACAAAGGGGGGAGTCAGTCATAAAACTAACGAAACAGTGGGGCGACAAAAAAAAAAACAGCAGAAGAGTTGGGAAAAACCAACTGCGGTTGTTGGCCCGATTTTCTCTACTTTCAAGCTACTTTTTGGGGGGAAAAGAAGCAAAGGGTTCGAAACCGGGCTTGAGGAGTTTTTCAAAAAATATTTTTATTGTTTTTGACAAAAAAACTTTACAGAAATAATAGATTTTTAGTTGGTATATTTTATAAAAATGTTCCAAAACATAAGAAACCCTTTTTTTGTTGCTCCCCCTTTTTTCGGTTAAATGGGGAGTCTTCTTGTTATTTTTTAACGCGGGCCCCCCTTTTCGACCAAAAGGGGTTATTGCCCGACACTGGGCAACACCCAACTCACCATTAAAAAAAAAAAAATAAAATAAAAAATAAAAATAAGGGGGGGAACAGTGCACAGTGGGAAGCCCTTTGCCAACTGCGCTGACTGACTCACTTCGAGTACTCAAGAGTGTGTTGCACCCGCAAAAATACAAAAAAGTGTTTTTAAAAAAAGAGAATATATATGTATATATGTACTTTATATATAAGAGAAATTATGTAGCAGAGAATTAGGAGAAGAATTATTTAAGTGAGGAAAGGGAGAGAATGTTTATTTTGCGTGTCAGGGCACTTAGCGCAATTTCCGCTTCTAGGCGAGGCCCAGAGACAAAGTAACTCTCGCTTCCAGTTTTCAACATTCTCGGCTTTGGGTACTCCCCTTTGTTTTTGGGACTTCCTTGGTCCTTTCCTGGGGCTGGGTTTTTTCTTGAGACATCCTTAATGCTTCATTAACCAGGTTTCTTTCCAGAGGACACTGTTGCAAGGGTTTAGACTTATAGAGAGTTATAATATTTCCTTGAAGAAAACATGTTATATTTATCTTATACAATTATACAATTTAGCAAGCCATTTCTCTCTCTGTATCGAAAAATCCCAAATAAAGATTTATTTAAAAGTATGTTTTCCTTGCCTCCCGCGCATTAGTTTCGGGCCCGGGTCTGGGGACTACCCGTAGTGCCACTACCTGAGCTACTTTTAGGCAAATATCGAATGACAGTCACCCCGCCTGTCGCCGCTTCTCGTCCTTTCTGGCTCACCACTTAAGTGGCCCAATGCTCATTGAAATTTGAGGCTGAGACCGCCAAGCCGCCAAACATCAAATGTCAAGAGAAAACCCAAGAAGAAGAAGCTGGAGAAAACAAAAAGAATGAGAGAAATGGAAGAAGAAAACGAAAACCTTTTTGGCGGACAAAAGTTCCCATTGTCGTGGCACACAGAGAGTCCCAGTAATCAAATATCAATGGAGAGGAGATGCCATTATCCAGGATACCTACATAGGAGGGGGAACTGGCTAAGTGGCCTGCCTGCCAGCCTGCTAGAAGGTTGCTATCTCTCAGATATTTCGGGGCAAAAAGTTCGCTAATTAAGCTCCGGGAGGGGAGAACTATAGTGCCGAAAAGCCAAGAAAAAAAAAGGATAAAAGTTTGGCCAGAAAGGACAGCCCCGATTTAATCACTTTGGTTTACATGCCGATTCTTCTTAAGACATTCCAAATTCAAAAGACTATTTAACATTTTAACTTAAATTCAGCGGGAAATGGCCCATTCCGTCATTCATTTTTCCGCATTCCATTTCCATCCTTTTGTCTCGGATCTAGCTAGATGGTATATACATACTATACACTTTATAATGCCATGTGGCATAAAGAAGAGCCGCCTTCGAGCAAAGAGACCTGCTGAGTTTTTGTTGGCTACGTCGCTTCCAGAGGTTCATTTCGGAGTATCTCTAGGCATGAGAGCGCTATAGTGCTTTAAATTTAAGAAAAACTTTTTCCAAACAAACCAAACAAGTTGGGGCTAAAAAAAAAGGAAGAATTTCCACGAAAATTGCAGTCGTAAAGTTTAATTGTGGCCGAGACTGTAGACTGTAGTTGTGGGAAGATTTCCAGAGACAGCGGCTGGCATTAGAAGACCAAGAATAAATAATTAAAAAAAAAATCACAAGGAAAAAGATTCATTTAAATTCGAAACTGCATCAAAATTTGCACAAAACAGAAGCTAGGGGCGGAAGAAGGCCAAAGAGGCGTGGCCAAATAAACAAGTAACCTTGCAAAGGCAACCCACTTCCCCCACTTCTCCTGCTTCTCCTGCTTCTCCCCTTCAACAATCCAATGAAAAATTGTCCAAATAAATATTTTTTCAAAAGAAAAACTCTTGAAAAAAAATTGTGGAAAAGTGGAGGGGCGGGAAAGCGGCGAACAAGTCAACTGATGAAAGGCAAGAAAAATAAAGACGAAAAAAAAATTAGGAAGTTCACACTCGAGTCAAGCATGAAATTGTTGAGGAGAAAGTGCACAGGGTGTGCAAGTAAGAAAAAAGTGCACGAAGGACCAACGAACTTAACTTGACCATGTTGGACAGTGTCCTCGTCCTCGTCAATGGCCTATAGACCAAGAAGACCTAAAGGACTACAGGACTCACACCCAAAAAAAAAAAAAAAAAATAACAGAGGAGGAGAAGAGAAGAGGAGAATTTCCCAGTGACATCAAAATTTACATTTTGCACTCAAAAAGAGTGCGAAGTGAGAGGCAAAAAATGATTAAAAAAAAAAGGAAGAAAATACGAAATTGTATAAAAGGGAAAAGCAACTTTCATAGGGAGGTGACAAAAAGCCAAAAATATAGGAAACCTTCAGCGAAGAATACATACTCTTTAGGATAACTTATGAGGTGGAGGAGATAAAAATAAAGTTGTATCCCAAGTTTCAGCTTTTTATCGCCATAGTTATAGAGGCTAGATCGGTTGGGAGCAAATTGGCGGACACACGGACAAGCGGACACGGTCGCAAATGCAAGCTTTTTTCCAAATTATTTTTTTTTATTATAAAAGAGTTATATTAAGAAGCTATATCCCAAGTTTCAGACCTATATCTAGATAAATGAACACTCTAGCTTCATTTAAAGTATTTTCGCGGACAAGCGGACAGGCTTGCACTTTCCAACTTGAAGACGAAACGGTTCTACCCCCAGGTAGGATGCACCAGGAATAGGGTTGCCCATATATACATGCACTTTGTGGGTGTGTGTGTGTGTGTGTGTGTGTGTAGGTGTTGACTGTGCAACAACACAAAGTTGGCAATAAAAATGCAACCAAGCTGGGCGAAAGGACAGGGACAGCCGAGGAAGAGAGACTAAATCATAAATGGATGATAGTCCACACCAGGAAAGTAAAAAAAAAAAAAAAAAAAAAAAAAAAAAAAATGAAAAGTTATGGGGAAGGAGGAGTGTCGTCCAACGGGGCCTTTGGGGAAAAGGAAAAGCCAAAGGAGAAAAGGCGCAAGGGGCATGGCCCAGTGGAGAGTTGCTGAAGCTGAAGGAGCATAGGAAATGAGTTTCAGGACTTTTCCAACAGCTACTGCCTAGCTTCCCAGTTGCCCAGCTAGCCTGGCTGACTTCCATCTAATGGCAACGGCCACTCGGTGGCACCACACAGATTTCATTTTGAACTTTTGAGGTTCTCAAATACTATATATATATGGAAGTAGTTGGATAAACGGATATTTAAATTTATACAATTAGAAAAGAAAAGTCTTTAAAGTGCACTTTGAACGCCTTGGGCCTGGTCTCCTTTGCTTTGTTTATTTCTTGAGGTGTTTGGTTAGTTTCTTGCATTATTTTTACATCTACATATATATAGTATATCCTTTTTGATCTTTGATTTATTCCCTTGACTCTGGATAGACTCCCTGATTTGAATATTTTTATTTTCAATTCATAATAAATATTCCACTTTATCCACACATCCTTGGGTCACGCAAAATTTTAATTTATTCCCTCTGTTCGTTCTGTTCGCTCTGGTTTTCCCCCAATTCTCCATTCTCTCTGGGTCTCTGTGTATTTCATTTTAATTTCCATTGCCACTTGACCCCAATTGAGTCACTTGCCATTCACCAAAAAAAAAACAGACACTTTTGGAGAAAAAACATAAAAAACTGTCATGTGTTTGCCTCTGAAGTTGCGTATCTCAAAGATTGTGCAGCTGTAGCTTGTAGTGTTTGATTTGCGCTTGATTTATGCGCTTTTTAAATGGCAAAGATTAGACATTTGTTTAGCAATTAATTTTGGATGACACTCGGGATGCCCACGAAAATGAGGCGATACAAAATGTGGCAGCGGCAGCGGCAGCGGCAGCGGCCCAGCCGAGGCTGGAGGAGGAGTTGCATCATTAAGACAAAACGCCTACATGAACTTAATCTTGTGTGTGGTTGTTGTTTTTCCAGCCAGCCACTGGTTTTACTTTTCCTCTTTAATTTTCTTCGTGTAGTCCCCCCCCCACCCTTTTTTGCTGGGGGGATGGGGGCTGCCTTCAGCCCCCTTCTCTTCCTTTTTTTCGTTTTTTTTTTCGGTGGCATCAAGCGAAACGGAGCAGGCAGGTGCTAATTAATTATAAACGCTAATCACTGGGTAGCAGGTTTGGGCCTTTGGAATACTATGAGATATACAAATGAAATATTTTAGTTAAAAAATCATAAGATTGTTTTAAAATAAATTAATTAAAATAAGAAAAATAAAGAAATTACAAGCTTTTCTAAAATAAATTAAAATCCTTTCAAAAATGCTCATAAAGTTATAGTTAAAAGTTGAAGAACTTAAGCCTAAATATATTTTAAAATATAAAAAAAATATAACTAAAAGTCTTAGCCAAATCTAAAATATAAAATCATACAAAGAACTGAAACTAAGCTATTTAATATACATACATATGTATATACCCAAAATATTAATGAGTAATTACAAAGTTGCAAGACGCTTTCCGATGCCCTGTCATCTGTTAGTGAAACGGAAGAAGGTGAAAGGTGTCTGGACGGAGTCTAATGATGGAACTGTTGGGGTTTTCGAGGGGAAGGTGTCGCAACCGTGTTCGAAACACATATATAAGACATGTACATATATTTGGGGTGTTTTTGTTTTTTTTTTTTTTTTGGGGAGAAGGGGAAAGAGCATCAAGTGCCTCACCTCATCAATTTGGGGGCGATGTTGACTTAATATCTTTCGCTTTTGCCAAAGACTTGAAAAAATACCAAAAGAAATACAAGTAAAGCTTCTCCAGTTTAAAGATAGCTTTATTTTTTTTAAGATTAAAAAAAACTGTTGGAATGTTTACATTTTAACTTAATTAGCTTAAAAGCTGCTCAAATTCCATCCAAAAGTTTTCCTTTCCCCTTTTGCAGTTTTTCCTTTATTTCGTTTTGTTTTTTATATATTTTATTCAATTTTTTTTCATTTCTTAAAAAAAAAAAGCAACAAAAGTTGACACTTTTGGGAACTTTGGGGAATGTTAATTTTGCTTTTATTGTTGAAAGTTTTTCGAAACTTGAATTAAATAAATTAGTTAAAATGATTTAATGAAAGTTAATTATGTATGAGTAATGCATGAAGGGATTTCTTCTTTTTTCTTAAAACTATCCACTATTTGTGTTTGCTTTTCCCATTTCTGTAAAATCTGAAATCTTTTCTATTTTTGTTTCGCAAAAGATTTCCTTCTCGCTTGCCAAATTGTTGGCTCGAGTGGCATTGGAGTTTGAAGGCATTTTCTGTGTATATATTCATTTGCCACATGCCCCATGCCGCATGCCCTCGGTGCACCCTTCTCCACCTTGGTGTGGCATGTAGTTTATTTATTTCATAGCTTTTGTGCTGCATCATCTTCATTTCCGGCCAGTAATAGAAAGGGAGAGGGACTAGCCAGTGCAGTGAGAGAAATATTAGACGCTCCAAGGCCTAAACCATTATAATTTTCTATAGAAACTAGCTATATATTTTGTTTCAGTGCAGAAACTAGAAGAAGCAAGCCAAACAACTTCCTAAACAGGAAGAAAAAATAGGAACGAGATGGAGATTTTTCGGGGAGTTGGACGAGTTATGGAGAGCCAGCAAAACATTTTGTTTTTATGCGGCACTTGCGTGTGGCAGTTGCATTAAGCTTCAAAAAAAAAAAAAAAAAAATAGAACGAGGTTGGGGCACCGGATTTTCGAGACAGAGACGACCCCACATGAAGTGAGCCAAACGGGTGGGTGACAAAGTGGCTGTGATTATGGCCACGATACACTAAAAGTTACCAAAAAACAAAAAAAACAAACTTCATCTAGTCTTGCTCACTACCTTCTCACCCAAAGACCTTATAGCCCCCAGTAGCACCCGTAACCCCCATAACCCCCATAACCCCCCTGTAATCATCATAATCATCATCAGAGACGTTTAATTGAAATGGCCCAACGCACGCCATGACCATAAAAACCATTTCAAGGTGCCGCATTAGTCGTCAGCCCCAACGCCCCATCAGCCGGAAAATATGTTGGATGCGAATGGCAAGTGGCAAGTTGCTCATTTTTTTACCAAAAAAAAAATATATATATATATCTGTGGAAAATATGACAATTATAAATAATTTTGATTTGCCGGGGCTATTTATCACAAAAAATATAAAAACCTTGAGAGGAAGTCTTGAAACTAAGAGGAGTGCGTGTGCATTTCATCATCATAAGAAACAGACTTTAGAGGCTACTTATTTTCAGGGATTTTTAAAACTCATTTTTCAGGTTTTTTTTTTTTATTTTAGGCCTATGTTTTTGATGGCTGATAATTGTTGGAGAAATATATTAAGTAGTACTCTGTAACTTGAAGGATAATATATGAAACAAAAGCTAAATAATATCCGGTTCTTTACTGTACGATTTTAAGAATAAAATACCGCTTTACCTTTTACTTCATTTCCCCCACATTATGACTCCCCAAGTACCTGGTATAACCACCTTGATCCATTTCCACGCTTTCTTATCATAATAATATTCCTTTTTTTCCTTTTGCGGTTAACCGTCCCATGATATTGCAATAATTTCGTGTTCAACAATGACGATTATGAGGCGAATTTCAACAAACTTTATTCGATATTTTTCTTTTCCTTTATTTCGTTTGGGGTGATGGAAGTAACACACCCTGTGTGCCATCCTGATAAGCATGCAAAAGTTAAGGTTCAGCATATTTTCGGGGGAAAATTCAATTAAAAGGCAACAAACGATGTCAGCGAAGGAAAAGTGAGGAAAGCGCGTCATGCATCAATCAATGGCATCATCAATCATAAGCCAACAAACAATATATATATATGTATATATATCTTATAAATATATACACATGATATTCATATTTATGCGAGCAAGTCATTCATTGAATTTCGAGTTCAAAGCAAATTGATTAGAGCTCGACTGGGGACTGTCGACTGGCGACTGGGCTGACAGGGGTTAAGGGTTAAGAAGCGGGCTTGCAAAGTGTGAGAAATCCAACGATAAAGACCATGACGCACTCTAGAGTACTTTGTGTAAATAACATTTGAAATATTTACAATATTTTTTCTCTTTTTTTTTTTATCATTATTTGTATTTCATAAGAGGGCCATAAATTGATTTTTAAGGGGGGAGCTTAGTCAGCTGAAAATGTGGGGTTTCTTTTAAAATGGGGGGAGCAAGGGGAATTCTTAGTTAAAATTTTGTGTAGAGTTCTTTAAAAAACAGTGTGAGCTTTATAAGTCTTAAGACGAACGGAAAAATTAAATTTCCCATCAAATTTCTAACCAAAAGATTTTCCATAGCCCTTCACTAAAGTATACCCTTCATAGTCTTTAATTCCATTAATTTTGTATTTATCTCTTTGTTGAGTTTTCCATATTTTTTCCATATATTTTGCCCCTTTTTGGGGTTAACCTCAATTATGATTGTTACTTTTGTCCGCCCTCTCGCCACCTCGCTCGCGTGTGGATAAATTCGGTTTGTTAATGATAATTCATTGATGTGTGATTGGCAAACAAAATTGTTAATTTCTACCGTCGATGATGTTAACGAGAAATTCGTTAATTTTACGTGCTGTAAATTCACAATTTGTTTATTTCATCCCATGCCCTATGCCTCCACTACCATACTGTGTATTTATGTAATATTATTGCCGCTGACAGGGGGCAGTTGAGTTAATGAGGCGTGTCTGCCAAACATATAGTTAACATTAACTATACGCCTTTCGATGCGATGCCAATCGATTGGGTTTGGGCTTTGGGCTTTGGCTTGGGTCTGGGCATGGGCTTGGGCCTCAATCTGAATTAATTGTTAAGCGTAGTTCCCAAACGATATTTTCCTCACCTGAAAACCAATTTACACAACCTACATACATATTTATTTATTTATGATTATATTTTTCCATTCTTTCTTTGCAGGTATGTGTTGTGGATGGCCTCTTGCAAAATAATAATAAGAATAATAAGAAAAACTAAGGTAGGAACTACGTTTATTACAAGCACATCCGCACAATGTATTATTTATTTCTCATTGAGGTCACCGCCAGGCGTTCACCTTAATGCTCTAAAGAACACCTTCATCGATATATGATATTCGTATTCCAGGCATCATTAGGGTCACAGTGTATATTTTCCGGGTGAATCGGTATATTTTTTGCATTATATATTGATGATATAATTAGTGGTTTAAGGTGGGAAAAGGGCGAGATTTCATTTAAGGAAGTTTGAGGATTTTTTATGGTGTGACCAAGTGTGTATTTTTTCTAATAGTGGGGCCGTTTCATCATCTACGTTTAAGAAAATGGCTTTATTTTGAAATCTATTTCCTTTGCATATATTTTTAAATATTTAATTTACTCTACTTTTCTTTTAAGTACCAAACTTTAGTTTTTAAATATTTTTGTTTGTTAGTATTTAATTAATAGTGTGGCCAATACTCTTTTTGCCTCTCAGTGTGCCCGTTTGTCAGTCAACCTTCTCAACTTTTTTCCCAAATCTCCAATGTTTGCTTTACTTTTTCAACTTTTTCTACCTTCAAGTGTAAGAGAAACGCATCTTTGTCGCCTTTGCCATTCCTGGGATATATGTGGGTATATACATACATAAGAATATATATGTGCATATTTATGTGTATATTTCACATCGCTAGCTTCTCACATCGCTTAGCTTTTGTTTGTTGTTGCTGGTATTGTTGTCGACTGGCCAGAAACTCGCGGTTTTAATGTGTTTTTAATGTTATTTCCATGACATGCCGCCAACATTTAAGCTTGGCCCCAGACATTTGCGGGGTTAAGCGGTACTGTGGGAAGGGCTTGGTAGGAAGCTCTCCGCGGGCTGTGTGGGGTTAAGAGGGCGGGGCCGTTAAGAGCCTCCATAAACATAGTTTGTTGCACGTTTTTTTCGCATAGCTCTCTTGCTGGAAAGTTCTTCCCATATCATGTGGCACTTTTCTCACAAAAAAAAAGGCAATAATAAAAATGATATTAAATTTTTTCAAAAATTAACATGGCACTTAAATTTTATTCGAAATTTTATTGAAAATATAATTTTCTCTAAACACTTTGGTAAGGGTATTTAGGTTTGACTTTTTTCTTATATATTTTGGACAAATCTCAAGTCCTCAGATCTCAGAGCCTTTTCCACGCCTCTTTGGCTGATGCATTAATGTGGTACTAAGAAATATTTAGCATATTTTCTTTGAAATCTGTGTTTTAACAAAAAATAAGAAAATAAGAAAAAATTATAATAGCCAAGAAACTAAAATAAAATCAAAGCTCAAAAGTTATTAAAATTTTTTATGAATTTCTTGAGACATTTCCGTTTTGACTTTGAAACTTCAAAGAACACCCATTTAATATAAGAGTTTTTAGACCATAAAAATTCTTTAAAAAAACTATAGTATTTTATATAAATTTCTTATATTTTATTTATTTTTGAAGCCCCATTTAACACCCCCATTTGAATGGCTTGCCACAAATATTTTGACATAAAAACCGCAAGATCCTCTCGAATTTCCGAACAAATCCCCTGAACACCTTTGCCTCGGCCCATAAAAAAAGGGGCGTGTCTTTCAGTAGAGGCGGGGATGGAACAGCTGGTTTATGTCCCAGCTAAGTATGATCGATCGGCTGGATCGATAAACGAACCAGAATTTATGCCTGAAATGTGAAAAGAAATCTTCTACCCTGATTCCCTTTTTTTTTTTTTTTTTTGGCTGAAATGGGTTGCAATTTGCCACGCCCCTTGACGCCGCTCCCTTTTTCCCATGAAACCTTTTTTTTTTTGTTGTTGTTATTGTTGTTGTAGCATCCTGCTGCTACAAAAGTCGAGAGTCTGGAGTCTGGATTCTTGTTTTTATTTTTCCGATACTGAGATGCCGCACACATGTTACCAAAATGGGTAGCGGAAAAAGGCACATCTTGAGGTTCAATTACTTGTAATTTTAGCCGCAACACAAACAGCTTACAACTCGCAGATCCTTTTGTGTAAAATGTGTTCAAAAATGTACAAGAAGTAAGGGGTATTTGTGTTTCTGGTTCTTTTTTTTTAAAGATACTTGCTTATAGATACTTTCCCTAGAGGGATAAATATACGAAATATTTAGAATTGAATATTAATATATTTTTTTAGATATTAAGGTAGAAGTTATCCTTTTCTCGAATTTTCCGATCCGTTTTTTTTTATTTTTTTTATTGGTTTTCTGTTCAATATATTTTGTTTTTATTCTGTATCCTTGTTTGTCCTTGTTTCAACATTTTTTTTTGTTGTCTTTCGCTTTAAATTGTGATTCCCCTTGCAGCATCATTTACAGTTTACAGTTTCGAACCTTTTCGGGTTTTTTTTTTTTCAACCATCCGTCAACTTCCTTTGGCCGCCCGCTCCTTGCTGCATATCCTTGCCAGCTGTCTTGTTGTTTTTTCATGCTTAAGTTGTTGTAATTGAAGTGTAAATTTTTACATCTGTTTAATATGCATTAAAAGCAACAACAGCAACAAAAACAACACGGCGAATCGATAAAATGATTAAGGCCCTGGCTGTAGGCAGTGGGAAAAGTTTACGGCGCGACAGACAGTGGGGGGAGGTACGAGTGCGAGGGCGGAACGAGAAGTACGGATGGCCCGATGTGTGAGGGCGCGAATGGCAGACAGCCGTTGAGGCGGAATGAGTTGTCGAATCGAACACCAAACACACTGGGAGAAGTTAGAGGGTGGTCTTTGTTAAATATTATATATTCATTTAAATAGACTATATACATACTTCGCTTAAGATTCGGATGAGAGATATCTTGTATATCTTGTAAACTCTTATAAATAGCATATATATTACTAAAAAAATATATAGTTTCAAGTCAAGGTTCGCGACTATGTGACACTAGAAAGAGTGATGTTTCTTTTGAAAACAAACCTTAAAAACTATGGAAGTGGAACTTGGTTTTTCACTTTTAAAGAAATAAGAAAATACAATTTAATTACTCATAATTAATGACATTTTCTCCAAGTGGAATTGGCTGACTCCTTGAACTGAAGAAGTCTCCCGTAGGCCATCGTTTAATTTGGTCTCATTACCAAAGCCGCCTTTTCTCCCATCTCAGCTTTTCTTTTCTGGGCCTGATTTTCCTTTTCTTTTGTTTTTGTTTTTCTCCTACTGTTTTTCTTTTCGTTTTCAGTCTTTTTCAATTTTTTTTTTTTTTTTGTATTTTTTGTACTTTTGTTGATTTTCCGCTGTTTTTCCAGCCGTCGCACACCCATATGCCCATGTGTGGATGTGTGGGCATCCCCGCAGCCACCTACTGATTTTTCCGATTCCTTCGGGGTCTCTCTCTGTTATTTTGCATTCATCTGGCAAACAAGTCACGTAACATAAACGATGTATGATGGCTGGCAGTCGAGGGTTAAGCAATGGAAATGGACAGCCCAGGGGCGTGGGTATTCGGGGGTCGGCATGGTCAAGTAGCAGTGGAAGGTGCAAACCAAACAAAAACAAAAAAAATTCCAAAAGGCAACAACGAGGACCAGGCCAAGTCGGATAGGACGACCAACAACAATCAGAAGGAACAAGAAAAATATTGTGCATAAAACTTTTCTAATAATAACGATCACATGGCCCGAAAGGGGGCCCCGAATGGGTTCCAAGACAATGCCTAGTGGGTGCCCAGTGCCCGGTGGGTGTGGCATGGCGGCTATTGTTTCATTCAGCCAACAAAAGTTTGCGTGCAGAAATTAATTGCGTGACCAAGAAAACAAAACAAAGTACTATGAGAAAGAGAGTAGCAGGGGGCCGGGGCAGGAAAAAAAAAAAAAAAAAATCAAAGCAGAAAACAATAAGTGAAAGCAATTGAAAAAGAATTCTTTTATTTCACTTCCTTAAACGGGCCAGGGAAATGAGCAAAATATTAAAATTTTACAAGTTTGTTCAACAAGAACCTGAACCTGAACCACAAAAGATACCCAGAACCATCAGTGAAAGGCAGTAAACATTAAACGCCGTAAAGCAAAATGTTAAATACAAAAAAAGTGTGAATACAAAGAGCAAATTAAATACAGAGACTTTCCAAGTTTTAGTATCAAGTGATTGTTCTTTTTATCAAGTGATTTTTCGTTCTTAAGACTATCGATTCTTGAAACAAACTTTGCTTAAAATCTTAAAAAGGAAGCTTGGAGGGCAAATAAAATAGAAAAAGTTCCTCACATATATTTTACTAATTTAATTCTATGATTTCTTAAGGAAAAGGTGTTTGTTTTATAAGTATAGATCTGAAAATCTTAAGAATCATATTTCCATTGCCTACTTTTAAGGGCGCCTAGAAGTCATGAAGTAGTATAATTTTAATGCCATTTTTTGCAAATAATAATGTTCTAGTAACTAAAATAGTTAATAGTAAAATTATATTAATTATAAACATCGCCCTCCTCCTCGATTCTCATAGGTTGCACTTAAGCAGTCCCCAAAAATTGGGCCAACTTAAAAATAAATAAATATTTGATGTTTGTAAGTTCTAATATTTCTTAATACTCAAAATAGCAAAGAAGCATATTGAAAAAAGGCCAACATTTAAGGAAGCGATGAGGATGTGTAGGCTTTCTCCAAACTTTATAAAACCGGACACTTGGCAAGACAGCAAGGTAAACAAAAGATTACCATCACAGATCCATAAATTCTTAATAGAAACTCCGTTTAAAACTTTAATTAAAAGCATCACTTCCAAACTTGAAGTTTCATTAAAAATTCAATCAGTTGCTTTAAGGCAGCTTAGATTCCCATTCGAGGGCCTTTATTGCTATTAAGGCGAGAAATTCCTCCTCTCGCATTTAAAGCATCTATGCCAACTATGCCATTTTGTTGACTTGTTAATTATTTAAACGCCTAACGGTAACAAAGCGTTTTTTATTTATTTATTTATTAATTTGAATGGGTCGGCTGGCAAACACCTTGAATGTGCCATTTTATCTTCGCTCCTGAAAATATTTTACGCTCAATTAAATTTTTTGTCCTTCAACAGGGTATAACAGCACAATGCCGCCAGCCGCCTGCATTTTATTATTTTTGTATTTTTAAAGTTTGGATAAAATATTTGCGGCCGAACTGAAAACACTCTGACCCCAATCCCTGACCTGACCTGCACCGGATTCGGATTCGGAATCCGATTCTGACTCGGATTCGGATAGTGATTGTGCCTGTGATTCCTGGCCATCCTCATCGTTTTGGCCTTTTATTCTTTTCTCTTTTATTTTTATTTTATTTTTTGGGTGATTTTTGCCTGGTTTTCTGGCTGGGCTTTTGTACGGGTCCCAGTTGGGGAATTTAATTCACATTGATTGCATTTCGAGCGCCGCATTGCGTTGCATTTTAAATAATGCCAGCGGCTTCTGATTTTCTGCCGGCGGGGCAAAGAAATTGCCGATGCCCGGAGGGGCATACATATATGTATGTACATATAGCGCGGTTGTCGGAGCGAAGAGGGTCATCACTTTAATTAAACAAATGCCACGAGAAGGCGTCAATTTTTTGCAATTTGAAGATGGCAGCAGAACAGAGAAAAAAGAAGCATTTTTTTTCGCCAGAGATGAAACAGAAATGGGGGATTGATGGGAAATGGAAATGAAAATGGTCTGGGGGCAATTATGAACTGCTGTCTGTAAATATAAACAAGAGCATATAGATCGGCGGCAGCTGCTATCGTTTAACGCACACCAGGTGGCGCCAATAAACACTCTCCATAAAGAGTTCGAAACTTCCCGGATGGAAAAAAAAACAAAAAAACCATAAAAGAGATAAAGTAAAGTTTGAAGTTTAAGTGAAAATATAGTTTCTTTCAAAAAAAAAATAATAATAATTATAATCCACCAATTATGTATTTTTTTTTATCAAAACCCACACACGTTAGATGTATGAAATTATAAGTTAATAGACATTTAATCCGGTCGTATAATTAGGTTGGAAAAAAGTAACAAAAAAAGTTGAATAATAAACAGGAAAACAGAGTGTGAAAAAATGCTAAAAAATATGGAGAAATGCGGGAAATGGAGTTGAAAAAAATAAAAAGTTCAAATGGGGCTTACCGGGTTAAATCCATATGCATTTAGTCAGTGTAGTGGACCTGAACCTGGTACTGGTACTGGTACTGGTCCTGGATCCTGGTCTTCCTCCACCATGCCAGTACACACGTTTCGTTTTTAATTATGGACATAATTATTTAATGAATATGTGTGAATACATTATGTCCGGCTGCGAGTTCGTGTTCCAACATACATGTGGGTGTAATTATATGTCCAGACAGCCATTGTACCGTCTGTAAAAAGCAAAATCAATTTAATTTTGACTTTACACAAACACAACCTACTGGCTACCTACTGGCCATATATGTATATACATACCAGAAGCCTTAATGATATGAAAAAAATCATCTTAAAATTCAGGCAGCACATCATATTTTTTCGCCGTTTGTATAATTTTAATCATCGGCAACAACAATGCTGAGAAATAATAATAAATAAGCATATAATAATTGAAAATACAATTAGCATAATTGCTGGCCGTGGAAGGGCAGTGGAAAGGCAGGCAGAAAAAAGTATAATTAACATAATTAGTGTTTACACATATTTAGCCGCGTATTTTTTTTGTTAATAGTTTGTGCAAATTTTTTACCTTCAATATTTGTAATTCATTTAAAGTTGGTGGCTAGAGTTGCTATCCATCTGAAGAAGGTGCTTCTTTGGATTATGAAAAAGCTTGAAAATGGTATATACTTTATTTCTCCATGAATCCTTAGCTTGAACCCTTGAGAAGCGTGGAGGAGGGCGCTGTATGAAAATAATACTTAAAAATACTTGTTCCTTAATTACTGTAACATTCTGGAATATTTTGCACAAAAATCAAGGCATTTAGCACTAGTGTATTATTAAACAACTAGTGCATATTTTTATCTCCAATATTTGTATTTCATTTAAACATTGTGGCTCGAGTTACTATATTTCAGCGGAAGCACCTTCTTCGGAAATGGCCATCAAGAAAAATCACGAAAAAGCTGAAAAAAGTTAAATATTTTATTCCAGTTGCCAAAATGTCATTGTTTTATCTGGTGCGTGTCAGTATCTGTTTTTAAATAAATACCACAAAGTGTTTGCCATAAATTTTGTGTTTGTTTTTGCACATAAATTTTGCACTTTTTTGCTTATATTTTTCGCTTTTTTTGGTGGAAAATGCTTATCAAACAATTTCCGCAAATGAAATCAAATATATGCTGGAATATGAGCCAACCCCGGGAGTATCGCCAGTCTCTATAAAGATAAACCCAATGGCAAGGCTTCTGTTGTTCTATAGATATTTTAATCCCATTCTGTGTCAGTTGCCCTCTTTTTTCAGCCTTTAATGGGATTAGCTTTTTTTTTCATAAATTGCTCTCGGCTTTCCTTAAATCAATATGTGCTTATTTTTTGATTGTTTATTGTGTCTTTATTTAAAGCCCATTAAGTCGAAACATTTCATTTATTTTATTTTATTTTAATTTTTGTTTTTGCCAAAAAAAAGCGACATTGCGACTGAGACATTTTTAGGGAATTCCTGTGACCAAAATGGGGATGCATTTCTTGGACTGGGACTCTTTAAGTTCTGGTGCAAAAAAAATAAGGAATTTATATGGAAATATCAGGCAGGACAGGGCCTGGGCGTACGTGAGAAATGAAACGGAACGGAATGAAACAAAATGAAATGAAATCAGGCAAATAAAATAAATAAATAAAGACAGAGGGAATGTAAGAAGTGCAAGGCAAGAAACTTTTGAATAACAAATGAAGCATCCAGCTTCTGGGGCTTGCTTCCATGCGCATCTTGCGACGACTCCCGGCTCCGATTCCGATTCCGACTCAGACTCAGACTGCGGCACAAACAAAACCTGAGCGGACTTTTTAAGCAGATTCGTCCGGCACTAAAGATGGAAAAAGAGCAAAAAACAAAAAATCAGAAAAGTAGAAGAGTTGAGGAGAGTTTTTTCCTCCTTCTATATATATATATATATGTATGTTTTTTTGTACGGACTTGTGCTGCATCAGCATGAGGAGAAGAAGCATCAGCAGTAGCAGCCGGAGCCACAGAAGCCGCAGCCAAAAGTCAGAAAGTTAAGCGACCTCTTACCATTTTCCAGCCGTCAGCCGTTGGGCTTTTCCTCAAACGGTGATGCCAAAATAATTTTATTATTTTAGTATTTTTAATACTTTTCTTCAATAAATTCAATAAATAAATATAAACTCCTGCCTAGTTCTTCAGATAGAACCTTTGAGAAGCGTGGAGAAGGGCGCTAATTCTAAGAAACATCTTGTTCTTTGGGTCAAAGTTCAAAGTTTAAAGCCTTAAACTAAATATCCTTAAAAAATAAAAACTCCCAATCAATATTATAAAAAAAATGGAATGACCTATTTGTTTGTGGAGTTTGTGAAGCCAAAGTTGTCAGCTCTGCTGAGGCAATGCGGCGTATACGTAATCTGCGGCTGTCTGATCACTCACACGACCTGTCGCCCCGCTACCCTTTGCCCCCAGGAGCCCCACCATTGCGGCCTCTTCACTCTCGCATCTCATCTGTTTGTTTGTTTGCTCGCTGGTTTTGTTTGGTGGCATGCCTCGACTTCAGCTGCCTTTAGCCTGATACGCCACTGAGTAGCAGATTAGTAGCGCTTATGCTTGCACCTACTACGTGGCAGCTCCAACGCAGCTATGTACCACGCAGGGGGGCGGCCACCGGAGGAAAGTCCGGGACGAAGCGAAGCTCACGCATGAAGGCTAAAAAACCCGCGTTACTCGTTTCCCTGGATGCTTTCTGATTTTTTGTGTTTGTGTTTGTGCTTTTCTTTACTTTTGAGGGGGATGTCCATCAACTTTGTCAGGGACTTTGGTTTGGCGGTTTAACATGGATATCTGCATATCGAATAGAGTCCTTTGCCAAAGATGTGGGATTAGAATTGTTAAGAGTTAAAAGATAGTTGTTATAAAGGGCAAGGGGTGATAATTGATCTACTAGAGAAGTAAATATTTCGTTAGGAGGAGTATACTTTTGATATTTTTATTCTTTACTTCATATAATATATTCTATAGTTACTATTTGTTATCCTATATGTAATAGTCTTTCCTTTATTCCAGTTATTATATATCCTTTTATAACTCCTGTAACTCAGATCCTTCCATATACATCGCATATATTTTCTGACCTATATCCCATATATTATAGCCCATCTTCCATATTAAATCTTATATTTTTCTAATTTATTCGTATTTGTTCTCCCATTTATTTTATCCTATATTCTCTATATCCCATATCTTATATCATCTGTGCTTAAGAAGCTAAATTAATAAGAGAATTAGGCCAGTTCAAAAATGTAAATATTTAAAATAAATTCTTTCGAATAGCGCCCTTCTACACGCTTTTCAAAAGTTTTACCTAAGGAAGGCCATTATCCAATTAATTAATTATTATTTTAAAGTCCCTTCTGACTAAAATCTGACTTATAACAAGTCTTGGCCCAAAATCGAATCAATTTAAGGCACTTTCAGCCAGCAGTGTATTACCAAACTGTGTGTGTTGACCAGCTTTCGAGTTTCGGAATTCTTCTTGCCTTTTTTTTTGTGGATTTTCTGTGCCGTCTGTTATCCTGGTCGCGTCTTGGGCTGCTGTCATCTGATCTGTGGCGTGGCTAAGTGGCCTCTCCGTAGACCCCAACCTCCTCCCCTCCCCTCCACCAATATATATATGTACTCTTACCGATACCATATCCCCCATCCATCAGGCAAAGAGCATCCATCCACCCGCCATGACATGAGTCGACTCCTCGCTTCGCTTTTTGGCCTTCCTGGTCTGGTCGGGTCTTGTATGGTATGGTATGGTTGGGGCTTTAGTTGGGGTCTGGTCTTCTGGTCTTTTCTTTGGTTCAGTCGCATCTACCCACTTCATGGTTGTCTGGTGTATGCGTTTGGAATTTTTGATTTTGCCACATTGCAGTGGAGAGTCGGGAATCGGGCAGTCGGCGGTCGGCAGTCTGCAGTCTCCAGTTGGCAGTCAATATGCAGTAAAGTACACCACCCTCCTGGCCATGCCACGTTTATCGGAGGACTACTGTGGCTCGTTTTGTTTGTTTTTTTTTTTTGTGTCAGTTTGGGTTTTGGTAAGTATTTTTTTTTTTTTTTTACTTGCCTGCCTGCCTGCCTGCCTGCCTGCCTTATTTTTGCTCTCCACCAAGCAGATTGAATTTTGATTTGGCGGGTAATTGAACTTTTACTACAGAAGTAGCAACTGGAAGCCCCTTGGCTGCTTTCTGACCAAAACCGAATAAGCCCCCTGCTTCCCTCCTGCCATCTCTGCCTCTCTGCTGGCTCTTTTCTTGGCCATGATTAATGGCCGGCAATGCGCAACGCACGATCTACGTTTTTGGCCTCATCATAAATTATTAAACAAGTCCACTTGACACATGCACATGGAGAGTGTATTCGTACAATCCACAATATAAATGACCAGAACAGAACAGAGCAGCCAGTGAGAAGGATGCTGCATCTGGTTGGGGGTCAGGAGGGGCTTACAAAACTGTACAAAATGCTCTCAGGCCGAGATCCATCCATACTCCCCACAAAACATTCAACATTTTTGGCATTCCCCAGACACCGAAAACGGTAAAAACGAGACACGTCCACGTCGCTGGGGCTCTGCGATGACAAAGCCAGAGTCGTGTAAGTGTATCTGGTCAGTGCTTAAGTAATGATGTACCATACCCCGCTTATAGATCAGTGGCACTAATCGCTGCCTGATCGACTGAGTTGAATACCCTACTACTTGTGGGATATTCCCAAGGTGATGGGTTTGGTGTTGCTACCAACACCCTTTGGATACGCCGGCAAGGTGCTAAAGTCGATGGCAAACACAAAACTGAGGTGGCAAAGGGTAGAAAAAGATAAAAAAAAATAAAAAACCAGGAGGCAAGAGAACAAAACACCAAAAAACTTACAAAAAAAAAAAGGACTCTGGGCAGATAGCGGAACAGGCCAGGGAATGCCATCGAAGCGTTGCAGGCCAAGTTGCCTGTTTTGTTTACCCGCCGATTGTGATGATGGGAACTACAAAATGTTGAGAAAAAAAAAGATAAAAAAATAAAAAAAAACCTAAACGTAGTCGAACTTGAAGCGATGACGAGGCAACCCTAGGGCCTATTGAAAGTGCTCTGATGACAACATTTCATAATAACCAGCCCCCAGAGATGACGATCCTTGATAATTCAATCAAAAATTAAAGAAATAATCAACTATACTTTTGGTGTAGCTTTTTCTCCATTTTTAGTGGCAAGCCCGGCCTGGTATTCCACCTCTACACAGCTTACCTGTGTCGTGTGTGTGTGTGTGTGTGTGTGTACCGCTGGTGCCTGCCTCGTTCACTTTGCCACACATATTGTCATGTGGAATGCCAATTTAAATTGTATACCCAAAGGACATTGCACATTGCACATGTCTCGACATCGCATCGTTTGCTGCTTCTGATATTTTTCTTATTTTTTTTTCTGCGTTCCTAGTTGTTATTTTTGTTGTCCTGCCAAGAGATTTGCCATAGTCACCGTCTTTTTAGTTGTTATTTCTTTGGTTCGTTAGTTGTCTAGGTCTTGACAGGACAACCTTACTACTGTACCTAACCGTTTATGCACTGTGGGAAAAAGTTTGCATTTAAAAATATATTTTTTTTTTAAGATTTGGGTTAAGGGACTTATTCTTAAATAAAGATACTATAGAAACACTATATTGTATAATTCAATAAAAATTATAAAAGCTTGTTTGCTTTTTTTATTAAAATATTTTGAAGAAATCATGAAAATATACTTTTTAATTAAAGGAAGGTATTATTGAGAGACTTAGGTGGAATAATTTGATTTGTTTCATAAGAATTTATGCATTATTCTTAAGAAAAACACTTCATCTTCGTAGAAAGTTAAAAGCCTGTTAATAATTCTCAAGTGGTTCAAGCTTCAAGTTTAAAAGCAAGTTTAAACATGAGTCCTTTTTTAAAGAAAAGGAAGAATACTTATAGTAATAGTGCTGATAACTTTTTTAATAAAATGCCTTAAATTAAAAGGCTTTTTGAATATTATTACTAATTACTTTAAGAATGTATATGAAGCTCTTTGTATAATTTTAAAAACATAAATTTAAACCTTTGACATTAATTTTTCTCAAGGTGTATGCAACTCATTCCACTGGCGTCTGTCATTTGCTGTCGTCGTCATTTACCTGGTCTTCCCTCTACTCTACCCCCTCCCCTTTGGGCCGCTGCCCTTTCCATTTTTTTTTTCCACCTGGATCCTTGGAACCTGGAACCTAGGGAATTTATGGGAAAATAACTTGCTGGGAATTTATGAAAACTACGACGCCATAATAACAATAATCAGACTAAGTAGTGACCGCTGCCAGACATAAACTCTGACCAGATAAACTCGCCTTCCTTCGGCCATATACAATACAGATGTATGTACATATATATATATCTAAAGAGGCAAAGGGTATATAGTATAAAAATGCTAATGTCTGGGGCGACATTGGCACTGCACCCCCTGAACCAGTCGCCGCTGGTTCGGTCGCACAGCTTAATTAGCAAAAATGTCTCGCGAACTTCAGAGACGAAAACGACGACACATTAAGATAAGAGGTTCGCCTTAAGCTGATTGCCTGGTTTAGTGTTATCTGGACTATTTATAGGGCCACTGGCGGCAGTCTGACTGCCAAATGCTATTCCTCCTAGCCTTCTAGCCTCCTAGACCCAGAGTCCCCCCCTCAACCGACCCAGTAAAGCGAAAATATAGAGATTCATCTTCGACTACTATCGCTTTTCTAGATTTTTCTTTTTTATGCCTACACAGCAATGGGGTTTCGGGGTTTTGTTATTCCTTCGAAACTTGACTCCATTAGCTGGTTTTTATGGCCATTCTGAGATAATTTGCACATTTTCGGTTATTTTTGATGGCCTCTTGTTAATTTGTGGAGTTAAATTTTAAATGTTGTCTATTTTTCGGGTGGGAAAAGTTTTGGGGGTTCTTTTGATGCATCACCTGAACACACCGCAGGTGCATTCACCCTGCGCTGGCTGGCAACCTCCCCGCTGCACGCTTTTGATGTAAAATTCCCCTAGGTGGCCGCGCTTCAGTGACTTCCCTAAGCCTTTTTCACAGTTTTTACTTTTTTTTTTTTTTTGTAATACCCGGTACTTGTGGAGTGCGAAGGTATGTTGCATTTGTAAGGATGTATGTTACAAGGCGGGGAAATGATCTTCAAGTTCTTGAAAGTTTAAAACTTCCAGCAGTGTCAGTTTTTATTATATGTGGGCCTATTTATATGTAGAATATAAAATTAAGCCAAATCAGGTTATATTTAGAAGAGTAATAGACTTTTTAGTATTTTTTCTTTACTGGCTTGAACCAAAGCTCCGAAAAGTAGGCAACACAATTTTTTTTTAACGAAATAATTCCTTGAAAGGTTGTTTTATAAATAAAAAAAATAACCTATAAAGAAATCATAAGAAAATCTTTGGACAAAAAAGAGAAGAGTACCAGGTATCATATAGTCCAGAAACCTCCATTAGTCCTTTCTTGTTTTTTTTTATTTCGTCATCGTATGTGTAATGACCAAACTACGAGGGGAGCTAGAAAACAAAATGCAACAAAAATGAAGAAATAGAAAACAGGAAGAAATAATGGGGTAGGGTGGGGTGGGTGTAGAAGAGGCGGTAGTGCCACAAACAAACTGACAAATTTTTCCATGCACCCTCGAAAAATGTGCAGAAATGGCGACAGGTCGCTGGCCTTTTTCATAGTTTTTCTCATTTCAACTGCATTTAAGCGCAAATTTTCACTCGTTCTTGACATTCATTTTGACAAAAAATAAAAGAAGAAACATAAAGTGTTGATGGTGTACAGGAATCGCTGGAAAGTTGTGAAAATTGTGCAAAATTTTGTGAAAATTTGTGAAAATTTGCGGAGAAGGAATTCGGGCAGCGAGGAGCTGCCGCCACGCCAGAGTGACTGGCACTTGACATGCAGGGAAACGTGTTGACTTTGTCTAGGTAATTGGTTAAAGGGGCAAGGAGTTGCTATTAAATTCACAAATATATATATTTTAATTTGAATTAAGATACAAAAATTATAAACTTAAAAAATGGGATATTTTTAGAGAGAAACTATGAGGGTTTCATACTGAAGGCTTTCAGAGTTTTTAAAAGTATTTTTCTTAGTTATTTTAGCTTCCTAAATATTGAATATTATTTTTAATATTTTTTATTAATTTTTAATAATTTCTAGCCCATGTTTTTCTTGCAGTGCCTACATTTGTATGTGTCGCAACTTTTTTAATGAGCGCCCAGGCAAATGAAGTAGCCGTAGAAGCTCAGCCAAGAAGGATCAGCCAGCAGAGCCTTTCCCAGCTGAGGCGGTGGCGTTGGCGGTTTTTCCGGTGGTGCCACCAAGTGCGGTGCCAACCACCGACAACGACGTGTCATGGCCACCATAAAAGTTTTGTGACACTTTTATTTTATTTTATTTTTATTTTTTTTGCAAAATCTGTAAAAGAAGCCGCTTGCTGGGAAAAAAATAGGAATTTTAATAGAAATAAAAAGAAATGCAATAGGGGATGCAACGAGTAGCAAAAAAAACAAAAGTTTCCTATGTGGCATGCCACTTGATGTGGCTTGCCACTAAGTTCCCCTTCCATTTTCTCTCTCTCTCTCTCTCTCTCTCTGTGTATACTCTGCCCCCGTCGTCAGCATACGCGCAAAATGACAAATTAATGCGACGCTTGCCTCCTTCACCTCTGCCCCTCCAGCCACGCCTCCACCACTCGCTAGTCTGGTGTCGCCACTTGGGTGGGCGTTGCATAAGAGCAAAAATTGTTTGCGACATCCCCCTAGGCTGGGGCTGGCTGCTACACCAAAAAGACACCATATATCGCGTACATAACTATAAATACTTTATAAGATCTGGGGAATGACGTGGCTTTGGCTTCTTGGCGATTGTGGATGGGCGGATTGTGGTCTGGAATCAAAGATATATATATATACATATATGGTAGCTTGCACAGAAATGGCTTCAGATTTCCAGCTAACTCTTAACATGCTCTCTCATCTGCTAATTATAATGAATTTTTTATTATTATTCCAGTAAGTATGGAGAGTTGTGGGGAATATGTGTCTATTTTTGTATCTTTTCATCATAAAACTGGCTTGGTTTTTAAAATACAAAGAATAAAGGAAGGAATACATACTTTAGAGACTTTTCAACTATTTATTTTAAATACTTTATAGCTCTTAAGATATGCTTTTGAAGAAAAAACATCATTTACTAACTTAAATCTTCATCTCTTCTCTTTACAGGTGAATATTTGTGCCTCTAAAACCCTCAAGCCAGGCGAGGGTATGTTAATAATATCTCCCTTGAAATTATCCAAATATATGATATCTTTCATCTCAAGAACCTCTTCCGCTTTTCCTTCGCCAGTAAGCCCACTAATTAGAACACTTGAAGAGAGTCCCATTCAAGTGCCCCGCTACTGCCCCTTGAGTTTTATGCGTTTTCCCGATCTTTCTGTGGCTCGTAAATCCCAGCCTGATTATAGAATCCTCCGATCATATTTTATATAGAAGCCTATAAGCTTATCTTCCGAAATGCTTCTTCAAGTGCCACTTCCCGGCATTTCAACACCCTCTGCGGAATCAATTTGTTTGGATTCCCAAAAAACTAAAAGCAAAGCTCAAGTATTGGACTGTCAGTGCCAGTTCGGCCCTCCTTCATATATCATAATGATGAGGATCATTTTGAAGATACTATATGGTATTCTTGGGGCTGTCTGTCGGCTCTATTCCGCTGATTGGGCCAGTGAGTGGAATAAAATCTGTACAGCACCCATTTCTTTTTGAATATTCGGGTCTTCATGGGCCCCAATATGGGTACTTCTTAGTGCCCTGCTTGGGGGCTCTTACTCTCTAATTGATTAAGCGTGAAATAATTTCTTTTGATTGACTTCAATTGAAATGAATTATTCTTTAATTGGAGGCGCGCAGTCGGTGACCACAAAAAACAAGAATATGAAAAAAAACATTTTTGAACAACAAGAAACGAATCTAAATGAAGGCAAATACTTCTAAGTACAATGCGTCGGTGCATATTTAACCCGTGACTGTGAGGGGCTTTGAATTAAAGTGGAATTCAACAAAAAACATGGAAAACAAATGATTTGGTTTTTGATTTGTTTTTGAAACTAACAAAGAAAGGAAATTAAAGGAGAAATATCTATTTTATAGGGTTATATGGCTTTTTTTATAAGGAAAATTCTGGAAATGATCATAAGGAGCTTAAAAAATGTTGACAAAAAATGGAAATAGGAAGATATCAGTTAAATGAAACCTTTAAAAAGTACGTACATATATTTTTCAAAAAATACAAAAGATTTAACATTTTATTTAGCTTTTTATAGAAAATATTATATTTTATTAGAAATTTAAAAGAATGCTTCGAGGAGATTCGTCGATTAAATATGAAATAAATGTTATTCACTGAAATGATTGCTACAATATTATAGAAATTTTAGAAAAGCCTTCAAATAAATTCTAAAGAGTTTCTAAAGTAAATTATATAATTTTGTACTAAAACTAAAGTTTAATTTTCAATTCCTGAGATGTTTAAAAATCTTATAAATTCAAAAAAAAGGTAAAAATAAAAGAGCTATTAAAGAAATTTTAGAAAAAGCTTTTTTAAAAAAGGTTGCAGTGTTACCTAAAACTAGAGTTCAAAAACATTCCCATTTCCAATACCTGGTATTTTCAAATACCTTAAGATCATCTTAGAGTATAGATTAGTAAAATTAATATAAAAGAATTTTTAGAAACAACTTTAAATAAATTCTGAATTTTTTCAAGTAGAGTTTTGGGAACATTTAGGAACCATTACCCCATACCCTCCTCTAAATACCCTTTTTAAATAGTTTTCGGGAATATCGTTTTGGTAACTTGAAGCCGGCCCCTGCTAGCCCCTACCACTGACGCCCCTGGCTTTAAGCTGTCCTTCGGTGACTGAACGCTGACTGTGTTTGTTAGGTTGTTGGGCCTGCTGCTTCAGTCTGGTGCTGGCTGCTGCCCGTTGTTGTCGTTGTCAAGAACAAAAATAATAATAAAATTTGCTGTCGCTGCGAATATAAACAGGCAATTTTTGTGCCTCATCGCCCCCTCAGCCACTGCGTTCCTGCAAAAAACTGCCTCAACGACAGAAAGCAGGAACAACAACGGAACAACGGAGACGATGGCAGCTGTTTTTAATGTCTGCCCAGCCGCCTAATGGCGCTTAACGTTTCCAAAAAAGGGGGCGTGGCTGTGGGTGAGTAGGAGGAGGAGGAGGAGGAGGGGACTGATATAGCCCATTGACACTCTGGTCGAGAACAAAAACACAAAAAACACACAAGAGTTTAGCCGAAATCTGTATGTGTGCCTGAATTTGCGGCCAAAAATTGAAAATCATATGCTCATCGTCATTGTCGCCATTTATTGGCATTTCATGACAGCCCAAAGTGGAACAATTTTAACAAAATTTAACGAAAAATATATAAAAATTTACTTAATAGAACCTTTACTGAGAACTAGCAAGTCTATCGAAGCAAGTCACTTAGTCCATAAACCATCTAAAAAGTTACAAGAACTGTAAACAAATTGACTCTCAATTTGGGGAAAGATTATTAAATCCTTGAATATCTTGGAAAATGCCTTCTTATTATTTGTAAACTGTTTCTGTTAGCCAAACCGAAAGAAGTTAAACTCGATTTGACCTAAACAAAGCTTATTCTAAAATGGAATTACAAGCTTCTCTGGAACGACGAAACCCTCAAATCCTTGTTGCTGCCAAACTTGCCAAGGTTTTCCTGTTCCTGTTTTTCAAAAACATAATTTCCTCAACACACCCACACACACACACACACACACATAAGTACACACACCCACGCACACAAAGGATGGAAAAAAAAAATGCTTTCTATACAAAATGTGGAAGCCAAAAAGTTGCACAAAATTGCCAAAGTTTTGTTTGCTTATGCATTGCACTGCCCTTGTCAACCGAAAAACCCCTCGATCTACTCGCTACTCAGCTCTGCTCGGCTCTCCTCTTAACCCACTAAAAATATGCCACCCTCTCTAAAATTGCGCCCCCTAATTGTGGGTCCCCTAGTTGGTTGGGGGGTTTTTTTTTTTTTTTTTTTGTTGAAAGAGGGAAAAATTATGTCAGCAGGACGGCAGGAAAATCCAAAGAACGAGGCGGGTGGGGCGTGCGTTAATTATTTATGTGCCAACTGTCCTTCCCCAATAGGGGCTCTTCGCGGGCTGGCTGGCACGCATGGGTTAAGGCACTTTATAAATAAAAATCATTATACACCGACTTATAAGCCTGAATTGGAGCATCAGTCATGGGGAGTCTTCAAGTGTGCCGTGTGATACCCGGTACTTGTCATAGAAAGTAGACTTTTCTTTTAAGGGAGGAGTGTTCTAAGTAAGGTATCGACTAGGCTTCGAGTAATTAATAATTTTACTTTGATTTTTTAAGTTTTTTATAAATTTTAAAACTAAATTTTGGCTTAAAATTCCCAAAAGAGGCTTTGTAAGGTATGCTATACATTGTTAGACAAAGGTTCGAAGGTAAACCGGCGTTCTACTACTCCAAAAGTACAATTCTTTAAAATTTATTTTCTTTAAAATTTTATTAAAAATTTTTGTGGCCCATTTTTCCGCTTCACTTTCAGCTGGAAAGCTGGGATGGAAGTTTTCGTTTGAAATTAGTACGCATTGTCCTTAATTGTTGGGGCGTTTGTTTCAGGGGCGGGGCACTTTATGGGTTTTTTTTAGGGGGGGGGGTGGGGTTCTTTTGGGGGGTATAGTCATATATACCTCTTGTATTTACGTACACCCGGCCTGGCCAAGAGCCATTGACTTCGTTCCCTGCTGCGTGTTTATTTATTTGACTTGTGCATGTCGCTTTTGGGTGTTAACTTTAATAATTAACGGCATTAATTGCCGCATATGTCACATGTTTGCTTTACCCCACATACGGTCGTATGTATATACTCTATATATTCCCCCGATTTCGCCTTCTGCCTGCATTTGTTTTCCTTCTTGTATAGTCGCATATTTGGCTTCGTTTTGGAGCATTACTTTATTTTTTTTTTGCTTTAGTTTCGCTCCCCTCGTGGTTGGCTCCTTTGAAATATTTAAACGCTTATGTCATAGCCAGGCCGGTCATATCCTCCCCCAAAATTTGAAACTCTACGCCACTCATTGCATAATTCATAATGAAGCTAAATGGAAAATTATTATGCATTTCTAGGTCTTTCGCTTCGAGGGTGTATTTTGATCCGAAAAGAAAACAAGTTTCAATCGATACCTGGCCAGAGGTAATATTTTGATCAAATTTTTTCGTATTTATTCCTCATAATGGCTTTATTATACACCTACTGAAGAGTTTTCAGCTTTCTAGGACCACCCAAACGACAAAAGCGATAGCGACTTTTCCTTTTATATTTTTATTTATTAATCGAGGTTCATTAGAGACGGCAATAAAAACCGGTAAGCAAGCCCTTGGTTCGATTGCTTCGATTTTGAAAAATGCTTTGTTTATCGTTCGGATGCGAGTTTCGACTCCAAAATGTTTTGTCTCCTAATGAGAACTAATGAATGCGTTGGAGTCTCGGCCACCGGTTTTCAGGTGGGTTGTGCAACCCACACACGCACACGATATGAGAGTAGAAAAAAACGTCTAGAAACTGGTTTCCCGCGATCTGCTCTGATTCGGAATGGGAGGCTGCTTGACAAATGCTTTCAGAGATTAAGATCAGAGATCCTATCAAAGCTCAAACTAATGGGCCCAAATGTGATGACAATAAATTGGTTTCATGATTATGGGAAGCCAAAGTCCAATTTATGGAATACGATAATGCATATTGAAGTCATTTAGATGTCTATCTCTTCCCAAACGATGTAATTTTATGAAAATAACTGACTATGATTAAGACATATATAGATTGGTTCGAATACTTAAGATGCCTAACTGCCTTTAAGAATATTTTTCACACTTCCAAGCCCCCGAAGAGCAAAAAGTCAGAAAAGTTCTTTCCATTTTGTGGCTTCTGTAAAGTGTTTTTTCACACAGGGACGCTTAAGGCGCTTATGGCAAAGAAAAGTTCAAAAATCTCATTAAATACAACAATATAAACATGCAACAGCAACAAGAACAATATATACAAGTAAGTACTAAATATTTATGCCATGCTGTAAGCTGTAAAAGTTCATTTTTTTCGTTCGCTTCGCAACGCAGAGAGTGTAGCATATAAAAATTGTGTAAAATAATAAAAATAATTTCAACGACAACACACACAAACACACATGCATGCAACACATTGTCGCCCCAGACGCCATTTTGTTGTTGCGTGTAATGGATGCCGTTATATGCCAGAGTAATGGTAGAATGGGAATCGGGAATCGGAATCGTAATCGGAATCGACGGAATCGTGGGTAATCGAGGGGATTTTCATTCAGAAACCCGTTGGTTTGCGCTTCGCCTTTTTGCATTACTTCGACTTGAATGCACTGGGAATGGCAATGGCGATGCCCGACTCTCTCCAGTGGCATAAATATAATTATTTTGTTATAAAAATGCATTCCACAAAAAGAAAAAGAGAAAACAAAAGCTAAAAAAATGAAGGAAAAAAACTGAAAGCTAGAACGCATTCGTTTATGCGACACTTGTTCTTAAGAAGCATGAGC
The DNA here is from genome assembly GCA_018153035.1 of Drosophila pseudoananassae pseudoananassae. Taxonomy (NCBI): domain Eukaryota; kingdom Metazoa; phylum Arthropoda; class Insecta; order Diptera; family Drosophilidae; genus Drosophila; species Drosophila pseudoananassae. The sequence continues at coordinate 627,186 of JAECXR010000046.1, forward strand.
AGGGTTGCCGAGTATGTTTATTGCCCAGACATTACCCCTGGCTGCCCTTTTGTGCTTTTTGCGCCCTTCTACGCGCTTCTCATAAATATTAGCTGGCTATGAAAGGTCTCGCCCACTAGGAATGGAAATTTAAAATGGAAATGGCTTGTTGCAACTTGAACAATTCGACACCAATTCTCAATTGATTTATGACCTTTTTTTTATGAAAAAAACAATTATCATACACACATAGAAATTAATCTATATTTTGTATTATTGCTTATCATTGCAGTTTTTAAAGCTCGGACTTAAAGGAAACTAGCAAACTTAAAGGAGTCAGGAGGTAAGTGCAACCCGTAAAGCTGTCAAAGGCATAATAAAGTACCCATGCCTAATTTAATAGAGTGTTACATGGTTACAAAATATTATTACAAAATAAATGTCAAATAAAAAATTGAAAACTTGTACAAAATAGAAACTATGATTTATTATTATAAGTAGAGTCACTACGCTCTTAAGCTTTCTTTTATTATTTGTTAGGCTTATCCCCTTCATTTTTTTCGAGTGTCTACCCTGGCATATCCTTTCTTCACGTTTCCAGTCAACTGATTATAATAACACGATTTATCAAATGCACGTAAATTACAATAAATTAAACACGAAATTAATATTAATGACAAAGACAGGCGCCCCCACACAGTGGGTGGTGGTGTGTGCTTCTGATATCTTGTCTTTGTGTATGGATATATATATGTATATACACGTGTGTGTGTGTGTTTGTGTGTGTGGAGAGACAATTGCCAAATTAAGTGCATGCCTCTGTTATGGCCACGCCCATATTCATGCACTTGGCCATCTTAAATATGAAAATCGTTCTTTTGATTGCAAATTTGCTTATTTGCATTGCATTTGCGAGACCCGCAGTTAATAAGCTTCGGACATAATAGTCCTTGCACACACACACATACTAGTATATAAAGGATAAACACACACACACACACACACACACACTCTCATCAAGTGAAAGCCAACAAATGACCAAGCGATTGATCAGGGCAAGCTAACTGAATGAGAGCCAAAGGAGGCATTTTCCGAAATGGCGGTGGACGGCGGAGCGGTGGAGAGCGATGGTCAGGAATGCCTGCATTCCGTTGGTGGAGTGGGCGCAAAAGTGGGCGGGGCAAACGGTTTATGGCTTCGGAGCCGTAACGAGATGTGCCACCAAAGTTACAAAGCTCCTAAACAATACTTAAGATTTTTATGCCTTTCTATGCGATTCTCAAATATTTTAGATTGTAAGGAGTATTTCTTTGAATATTCTGATTTTCTTAAAAGAGAATTTCTATTGAGCCTTTCTATAAGAATCTTATAAATATTAGATAGGCCAGAATGAAGTTTTTTAAAGAAATTCGTACCTTTTCTTCATAAAATCAATGCTTGTGCCTTTCTATACGATTCTCAAAAATGTTAACTAGTCGGAAACGAATATTTTTCAATAATTTCTTGTAGTTCTTGCATTATCCATGATTTATCCATTATCCTTCATACAAGCTGTTGCCGCAACTTACCATACAGCTCATCCCTAATTTGTGATAGCTGCAAGGACTTGCAAAATTTTGCATATTTGATGAGCCTGCCCCAGGAATTGCTCTCTCGGTCTTTGTTTGCCCGGGTCTCTGGGACCTCGATGGCCGGGCCGGATAGAGTCCAGGGCCAGGACGCTACCTACCTGGCCTGTTGAGTTGCAATTTGGCTAACAAATTATGCAATAGCAACAGCAACAGCAGCAGGTCCTACTGACCCAACTACAAGGGGAGTATGGAGATGGTATGTACATTCATACATACACAGAGAAGCGCTGACTTTACGGCCAGTCGTCCAACAGCCCTGTTAAATAATTGTAATTTATGGCATTTTACACAAATAAATATATGGAAATCAATAAATTTACCTCGCCACATAACACAACCGGACACACACATGAATGTTAGCCCCCTCCTGGGAACTGGGGTTCGGTTTTTGGTTTTTGGTGGTGCATCGCAAATTGCTTTTTGCTGCCCAGCCCGACTCGCACTCGCACTCACTTTTATTGTTACTTTTGGACTTTAACAATTATTTTATGTTGTCACAGTTTAAAAAGCTATCCTGCCCGGACCCACAACGGCATTCAAAATTAATTTTTCTTCATTTTTTTTTTTTTTTTTTTTTTTTGCAAATAAACAATATTTTGCATTTCAATTGCGGTATTTTTGTTGTGGCCAGTCCAGGAGGAGAGACATATGAAGACAAACACTGTAATATGGTATATATGACAATTTGGTAGCACAGTCACTCCAAAACACTCTTCAAATGAAAATCAACTATTTTGCGGAAAAACAAAACCTTTAATTGACTCGAAACTTGAATGAAATAAATCGATTTCAATTTTGATTTCGACTGCGATTCCTCAAAGCTCTTAATTTAGTCGATTTGATTTGAATTGCAATACTGGACAGTGGACAGTGGATAGTGGATACTGGATAGTGAATAGTAGATACTGGATAATGAAAAACCTTTTTACTTTTTATTTGAGTGCATTTTTTTCCAAAACTAATTTTGTAAATTGCCTCGTTGGATTTTAATTCAATTTTCCCTTTTTGCATATTTGAAAAACAAAAACTGTCCATACAGAAATACACATTTTAGTAAGAACAAAATAAAAAAAAATACTACATATATGTATTTCATAAATATGTTTGCTTATGACTTCACAATCGTGGCCCAGCCTATCGTAAAAATTTTTATGTTGTGTTGATTTTTGTTTGGCTTTCCAATTTTGTTTGTTTGCCGTTTTATTTTTTCGTTATTCGTTTCCATTTCCTTCCATTTTTTTTTTATTATTATTATTTTGTCATATTGAAAAATCGAAATTAATTAAATTGTGTCAAAGTTATTAAATTTTATTGTCATTTGCCATAAATAAACAAATGTCGTGGGCAATACGCTATAAGCCTATAAACAGACACCCCATTGCGCAACTCTTTCAATTAGAATTTATAGAAATTTATGATTGTTTATTTGTAATATTTTTTCCAGCCTTATTTTGTGTTGTTTTTTTTTCTGTTCTTTGCCGACGTCTGTCTGGCGTGGGGCTCTTTGACCCCCGCCCCCTGGTTCCTCCTTGTGTGCCCCCAAAAACCCCATTCCAATCGTTAGTCACGCGTTGCCCGATGCCGCCTGGTGTGAAAAGTAATTATGAACGCTTTATGACAGCCGGTCAACTTCATTCAATGTCCATTAATTTGGCCACACTTGACTGTGTTTTGGGTATCGGTTTTGGGTGGGGAAAATGGTTACATTTCTTAATTGACATGATCCATAGGGAATGGTTTAAGTTTTGATTCCTAAATCATACAAAAGCTTCAAATTAAAATTATGATTTAATTTTACTTGCTGAGATGGGGTCACACTTGAAAGTTGTTATTAGTCTTGGGCTCACTGAACAGGATTTTACTCTACTATTCAGTAAATAATTAAATAATAATTTTTCTTTTTAACTATCTTACTAATTATTCATAAATCATAACAAATCTAAGCTAGATACTAATGCTTTTCCAAAATAATTATGAGCCTGGTCACCCTACACAGCTATAATTAGATTTGGGCACACTTAACAGCATTTGATTTATGGTATTTATCCAAAAATACACCAAAATATTTGAAATACAATCAAAAATGATGAAATATGAACTAAAGTTTCCCCAAAATATCACGTATTGTGCCATAATATTTTGGAATATTTCAAAAGAGCCCTATTTTGATTGCCCGACAACTTCTTAAACTTCACCTTCACGTGTGCCTGTTGGTATTTGTTTATTTTCGTTTTATGTTTGTTGTCTCAGCTGGACACCGAAGTAGTGACGGAGTTTTGGGGATCATCACGTCACCAAAACTCTGGCGACGCGACGGTCACGTTTGGATGACGAGACGATGACGATGATGATGACCCCAAAAAATGTACCAGAAACTCATTCACTCACTCACTCCTCTCCCAGGTACTGGGTGGGGGGTACTGCGCGTTTATGCGTTTGTTTGTATATAGCGTGTTTTTAATAAAATTTATTGCATGCCCTCCTCCATTCCTGCACTTGGTCATATTTGTCTAATAGAAAAATTATGTGGGCTCCGGCGGGTAGGACACAAACAACAAGACGACGTTAATTTTTATTATTCATCCCTCGACTTCTTGGCCCCGCCGCCGGCCCTTTAATTATAACATAAAGTTTTTATTGGAATATCTGGAGAGGTGAGGCCTACATACCTACCCCCAAAAATGGGCAATGCGAGATGAATAAATAGTCGTTCTATTCATTTATCATTCCATGCAGAGACATTAAAAATGCATGCGCCAATCAGGCTAATTTAATTTTTCAAAAAAATAACTACAAACTGACACCGAAAGCTGCACAAAAGCCGACAATAAAACTCATAAGCATTATAATCATAATAATAATATTTCAACTCGAAAGTCAACTAACAACTAACAGGAATAATGACAATAATTGAACTGTCAATTTCAGGAAAATGGCAAATTGAAAATCTAACTGGCAATTGGTCGGAACGTGTGCGTGTGCGTGGGCGGCATTTTCATTCTTAATTCAATTGTGTAATTTTTCATTTAATTATGCATTAAAAAATATGCTTTACTTTTTTATTTCATTTTAGTATTAAACTTTAAAAGAGTATGTATAGTGTATAGTTAGATTTCCATTAGTGGGCCACTTTAGGGCCATTTTCTGGCCCTGTTTCAGTGCACCTCTTTGCTGAAATGCATCCTGTGTTCGGGCCATCAAATGCCGGCACACACGCCACTGGGGCATTAGTCGAAAGGGCTCTTTATCTGCAGGCCTCCTCCAGGCGACCACCACTGGCCAGAGTGTTGCGTTTTTAATGAAATATTGCCAGGGCGTTATTGGTTTAATGCGCTTCATCAAGTCCTGCCAAGGAGCTCTGATGGAAAAGTGCACAAAAAGAAAAAGTATGTCTTTAACAAATCAAGGAAATCAATATATTTTAAAGAGGACTTTAATGTTCAAGGCTATACCTTATTCCTGCTAATATATAGTCTGGTCTGGTTATAGTCTTTATTTTTTTTTCCCCCTTACTGACCACAAATGGTTCACCCTTCCCTGCTTGGAAGCCGCGTGTGCCACGTCTGGCAGGTGCCGGCTTTCAATTGGCTTTCAATCGCATTGAAATAAAACTCTGAAAGCGAAACCGCCAAAGGCCCAACCCGCAAGAGACACGCATATATTGTATGTATATATATTGTATATAAAATATACAATATAGTATCGCAATATCAGTGGTATGGGTCCGGGGGAAAACGTTAATAAATTACGACGAGCCGAGATTATAATGTGTGCCATGAAAAATTATGCCCCAACAAGCCTATGAAGGCCTCTCATGTGTCACGATAGAAAACAATTCAATGTGTGTTTCGCTTTTTCTCTTTTAATTTCCTTTTATTTTTTTCTGATTTTTTTTCTCCTGCCACACGGTGTTAAGTTCTCTCAGGTGGTTCATTGTGGGAATTCAGTTTCGGGCCATGGATTCAGTTTCGTTTTCGGTTTTGGTTTCAATGGCGGAAAACAACTGGTACTTTTTGAAAATAAATAAGAACCAACAAAAATAATTATAAAGTTGCAGTTTTTTTAAACGAGCCTCTTAAAGCTCTTCCAAGCCTTTATAGGTTCTAGGTTCGATTTTTGCTCAACTTAAAATTAAGTAAATATTATTTTTTCACCTTTTTTTTTAAAGAAAATTCATGAAATCAAAGTATTTCGGTTGAAATTAAATTAAGCCCTTAAATTTAAAGTATGGAGATTAAATGGAAATATTATTTTCAAAGTATTTTCAAATTGAAGAGCTACTCCTTCACAAGAAAATATTTTTTTTTTTAAATTTCCTAAAATCAAAGTATGAAACAGTGTTTATTTTAAAGAAATGACTTATATCTGACTATTGGGATATTATTTCCACTCTTACTTCATAATCATTTCCGAACTTTTCTTACTTTCTTTTTATTGAGGAAATTAAAAGAGAAAGAAAGACTCCGGAGTAGGATTGGCGAACAAAGTATACCCGGAACACTTGACATATGTAGCTCTGGGACCTGGGGCCTGGGGCCTGGGCCCTGGAGCCTGGGTGTGGGGGCTCCACTTGGCCCCGTCTGTGTCTCACCTATCCCACATGACGCACGCATATTTCTCAGCATCTCTCAGCCCGCCGCTGTCTGAATTTTTGAAGTGATTTCAAAATGATTATTCTTTGACACATGGGCCAACACCTGCCCCATGTTGCACATGCAGCTGCCTCCAGTCTTCAATATATGGGAGTATGACGGGCATGGGAGTATGCATATGAGCTGCTTGCTCCTTTGCGTGTGTTGTTTGTGTGTAATTATATAATTTGACTGCTGCAATTATGTTGTTGGCCGTTAATTGAAATGTAAACGTCATCATTATGATAAGACGACGTATGTATGTTGTCGGGGTGGGGTCATGGAGCACAACAGGAGAAACGGGAAGAAAAAAAAGGAAAAATGTTTAAGAAAAACGAAAAAAATAAGGCAAGGTAGATGGTGGGGGAAAACCTTTTGCTTTTGTTGCGTGCATCTGGCAGCGAACGTGTCAATTCCATTTTTGATGGCTTCACACGCTTGCCGGCACTGGGGACTCTCCTCCGGCTCCGGCTCCGGCTCCGGCTCAGGCTCAGGCTCAGGCTCAGGCTATTAGCGACTTGAATCCCCGTAGATTCGTACTCGGGTTATACACACAATACCATATATGTATGTATATTCCAGGCCGTCTTACGTGTCTCATTAAAGTACATACACCTAACATCTTGGCGAAGAAAATGCAGCCCGTTCTGGGCTAAATTTTATTATTTATTTCCTTTTTTTTTGTGCCTGGGAACGTGAATGGAAAATTTAAATGTGAAAATAACTTAAATATCGATAATGCCAGACGGTGACACGTGAGCATGCCCCGCCCATCTACGCCCACCTTTTAGCCGCACTAAGTGCCGCAACAAAAAAGTAGTACGAGGTTCAACGTCTTACTGTAGAATTTCAATTGAAACTAGAGCCAGCAACGGCTGCTGCCACGTTTTTTTTATGCATCTGCAGTTTTATTTTCAATTTTTTTGTTCTTTGGGAAAAGATGACAACCCTGGAGGAAGGCTCTTTGTGGAAGGATGAGTCTGAGTCAGTGTTTGCTGTCCAGTTTGTTGCATTTGCCTTCATATTAAGTTGGCAATTGCATTCATGTGACAGCCATATGAGCAATGCAGCCCCATTCGCCCATCCGCCCATCTTGGCCCATCTGGGGCAGACCTCCGCCCACTTCCTTCCTGGACGCCACTGTCGGCGTACGTGACATTTGGCGGCGCCAGCCAGAGGCACGTAGAAGAAAATACTCTGTAAATCTGTGCGCCATTTCGCTTCGCTTCTCTTAATACCCTCTAATGCACTTTATACCCTCTAAGTGCAAGGTTCTCTGCGATGAAGGATAAGCGATGCCAGAGCTTGGGTGTCTTGTGGGGAAGTGCGCCCTTCTAGGCGCTTCTCTAATTATTTGCGCCCTTCTACACGCTTCTCAAAATGGTTAGCTGGTAGCTGGCACTCCCGTTCCGAATGTCAGAGCATTTCACCTTCGCAGGACTAGGACTTAGTCTTGGTGCCTTCTTTGTAGCACTTTTCTTGTCCTTTTCAAGTTCTGACTGCAGTTTTTTCGGCGTTCGGGCGTCGGCTGGCTTGGGGTTTTTGTTCTGATTCCGTAGCCCTTAACTTGTTTACAACTGCGTCGCCGACCAAGGGCAAAAGTGTTTGTTGCCCGCAGGACTTGGCGGCGACGCCACGCAGAAGTTGCGATCAAGGACCCAAGTCCTGCCATAAATTTCGCTTATCTAAACGGAAAAATACAATTTGTAATTGAAAATATTTTTGTACAAACACACAAGAAGCACAGGCATGGTCACACATATGTACGTGAAGTAGGAAAGTTGGAGTTTAAGTTTTTTTTTCCGCCCTCCTCTACGATGGCCAGCCACTTGTTGTTGGACATTTCTAATGGCTTGTGCTAAAGTTTTCGGTTATTGTTTGGCTGGAAAGGCAGTTGCCAAAGTATGGCAATCTCTCTGATTGCTTTGTTGCATCTGGTTTTTTATTCGAAACTTTTCCATTCATTGGCGGAAATTAATGAAACACTTCACGATTATACGACACTGTATGGACTGTGGGCCTCTGAAACTTGATATATTTTAGGGCCATTTCTCAAGAGGGGTTTCTCTTGAAAGTCACTTTCATTTAAGAAATTATTTAGTTTGGTTTCTCGAAACCCGATACCGATATTTCAATGGCTGGTGGTTGGGTCTGTTAATCAGCTTAGGGAAGTTATGGAGTATTTTGGAAGGGCAGTCGTGCGCCCCTCCCCACCCACTCTTTAAAGCATTACCTGGCTTATGCAATTGAGTTGCTGCACTGCCTCTTGATGCCCTTTGCCGGCTGTTGCATAATCGCCTGTCCGCTAAATCTATTCATTGATTGGATCGATGGCTCTGGGTGGAGTTTGGAATCCTTTTAGAGCGACATTAGGGCGCTCTGGGGCTATGGGGCTCCCAGGCTCTCGGACTGGCAAATCGTTTTAATGCGTTCTTAATTAGCTGCAGTCGCTGTTGGCGTTTTGCGGCACTTGTTCGACATTTTCAATTGGCGGCATTACTTAAAGTGTGCACCAAACAGTAGGTATACTTACATACCATACCCATACCCATACCCATACCCATTGCCACTCGAGTAGCGTTGAGTAGTAACCCTTGAAACCGCAAGTGGAAGTGAGCTCTTGCCACTTGGCAGCAGAGTTGCATTTAGTTGCCATCTGCTGGGGCTTAAGTATATAAATGTGCACTCCCTCCGCTGCACTCCCAGCACTCGCACTCCCTATCCGCCAACCAGCAAGGATATCAAGGATACTGGAGACACATGACAGAATTGAAATGGGTTCTGGCACAGCCACTGATGAGGAAAATCTTGGCCCAATCTTTGCTAAACCTTATTGATGCTGATGATCGTTATGACGGAGCTCTCGTCCATAAATCCACTTGCTTCTCCCAGCTGGGGTATCTAATCAAGAATGAGCTGGGATATTAGTGGGAATTCTAGGTAGAATCCTCATTCCCAACTTAAGATTTCCTGCCTGGCTGAGCGTCTTAATTGTTGGCTCTTTTTGTGGAGATGGGAGGCAAGTGGTGCAAGTGCAAAAGTCGCAGCTTATGCCACCTGAAAAGAGCAACAAGTTCCACTCGCTGGCTGGCTGGGTGGCTGGCGGGTTAAAGGGGAACTCGCATTATGGCCAGGACTTGGCACTAGGATTACTTATATTCATATCCATATCCTTTGGCTGGAACGCAGCTGCAGCTGCCGCAAATTGCGGCACGACTTGTGGCATGCTCCACTTTTATTAACTTTTTAATGCAGCAATGCCAGCAGCAAGCCATGCCTGACCCTTGCCCCGTGCCCCGTGCCACGCCTTCTTTGTGCGCCCTCTTTTTGGTTAGAGAAGTTTCTCGCAGGCTCTGGCTGGAAGTTTATGTCGAGCAGCTGTTGCCTTGCTTTCTGCCTTTATTTTTATTCTTCTTTTTTATTTCATTTCTATTTTAATCCATTTTTTGGAAACTATCTATACCCGGTACTTGTAGAAAGATGTGACGGATAATATGGATACTTCTAGATAGATCTTGTCTATACTATACCCAGTGTATAGAAGGATGTGAAGTCCTTCTCTTAGTTTGCAGGCAGTACCGGGTATCGTATAGTCTTGTCTATTCCTTTTTTGGGAGGATCCTTTGTTCTCAGCCCTTCTCAGCCCGGCTTTATTGGCTTTCGGCCGGGGAGTGTGTGTGGGCTAAAAAGTTTTGCAAATTAATTACATTTTATTGGGCTCGACTCCTCCTCGCTTTATGTGTCGGAATGAACTGGGAAACTGGAAGTCTGAGAGACTCTGCGAGGGAAAACTTTAGTTCCTCCACCAGCACCCAGCAAAAGGGCTTAAAGTTCAGGGCCCCAGAACTCGGTCGCGTCGCCGGATTATTATTAATAATAAGTTAATGCCGCTGAGCTGTTCCCCTGTTGAAAGACATTTTACGACTCGAAAATTCGAAAGCCCATAAAAATAAAAGTATAGACATGGCCATGGCCATAAAAACGGGGAGCTGCAATCGTAGGACAACAACAAGTACACGACAACGAATGTGTATTTTTTTTTATAGGCCTGAGCGAATCAAACCTTTCCACAGACACGCCGATAAACAGTCGCGGGAGCCGGCCTATGGCTTATCAGGGAGATGCCATTAGTCCTACTAGGCCAAAGTCAGAGCCAGAGTCAGAGCAATTATAACAATTTTCATGAATTATAGTTCGCAATTAGTGCTATAAGAGTTCCAGAAAAGAAAACATCTAGCTGGAGGGATTAATATTTCTGTTTTTTATGACAAGCCCCTTTCCAAGTTCCAAAACTCCATCAAGACTAATGATTTCAAATATTTATAGAGGTGTGCTTTTTATGGGAAGGCATTGTGACATCGTATTATGACATCTTATGAATGCCTCGAGTTATATGGTTCTATAAAAGGGGATAATTCATCTTTAGACAGGGAGGGCTTTTCATCATGCACCCAGTGTCTCTCATAGGAGGCTATCGTTTATCACTTTATTTATATTAAAATCCATACTATTTCATGGTAGCTATACCCGGTACTTGTAGGTATATCTCCATAACAGCTATCGTACAGTCGTCTCCAATACAGTCTCCAACCCGTCACTTGTAATGAGTTCCGTCTGGAACATTTCCATAAACGGGGACAGATAACTCACCTCCGTAAACCAACAACCTGTTGATAAAGAGGCCAATGTCCATTATTTTGGGAGGTCCTTGGGCATAAAATAAAAGGTGGATATGAAATATAATTTTGATGATGATGCAGTTGCGCCAAAAAAAAGAGTGGCAGCTGTTTACGATGCGTTTACGACCAGGACACGCACACGCACAGCCGGAAAAGGGCGGGAAAAGTACTGGGGTACTGTGGCGAGGAAATCGGAAAATCGCGTGGGGCATCTGGCGTGGGCCGGGGCCTGGGGGGGGCAATCGTAAAACTGACACTAGTGGAGCAACCTCACCATGAAAACACGCAAAACAAACGAAAGTAAACAACCAGAGATTTTTGTATAAAGAATTTTTTTTTTTTTTTCGTTGGTGCTTTTTTGCGGCTCGGCTTACAAAGTCCTGATTTCTTTTATTTTATTTTTTTTTTAAACACACAAGGCTGAATTTATTTTATACGTTCACTGGTCGTAAAAATCAATGAAAACATTTGTCAGGACAAGCTTTTCTGGCTTGATGGCCCACCTTTTGGGGGCAACTACTGGATGCTGGATGCTGGATGGCTAGGTATATGGGTATATGGGGGTGGAAGGTATTCCAATGAAATGCCAGTGAAAAGTTTTCCAGATCCAGAGAAGTTTCGCATGAAATTTGTAGCCAGTGGAGGATCCCGGGCCCGGGCAACTATAAAACTTCAAGTTTGAGTTTTCTTTGAAACTGTTCTCATTTCTTTATTTCGGCTTTTCGTCTTTTCGTCTTTTTCTTCTGCTTCTGGCCTTTTCAATAGGTCGGAAAGGAATGTGTTTGATGCAAGCCAAGTTAATTGGATTAACACTGAGATCCCTTCCCTCTCTCTCTCCCTCCGTCCAAGGATGTGTGTGTTGCGAAATTCGATTTATGGTCAAAATGATTTAATTGCCAAACATGACCAACACGAAGGCTAGATGGTAAGAAAAACAATACTGGCTCTAGAGTGTTTTTGCTTTATTCTCGTGTCCGAAGTTCAAAGTTCAAAGAGGGCCACTACAAAAACGAAAAGTCCCCCAAAATGAAAAAAACAAAAAAATAAGAAGGGATATTGGGCGGGAAAACTTTGTCACGCACTTGGAAACTCATTTGAAGTGCGAAGTTGCAGAAGAAGATGCTGATGAAAGTGCAGAAGGTATTGCCGAGAAGGGTCTTGCACCTCAACCTCAACTTTTCAAATGAAAACTTCAACCAGCACTCTACAAAGTACCTGAGAGACCAGAGTACCGGGTAGTGTATAGCTCAAGGCATGTCTATGATTTGAAATTAGAAACCAAGTGAACAGTTTAAGTTTTAATATATGTACTTCAGAGTAAACTAAGTAACCCCTTTCCCAACCTAATCTTACTAATAAGTTCTGGACTCAAAGTATCATGTTGTTTCCAGAGCAAGATTTCGTCCATTCTATATCTTGGCTTTGTGCTTTTGGACATAAAGTTTGAGGCTGAGACTTAATGTATGCATGTATCTGTGTATCGAGACTCCTTGTAGATTAGGGACCAGGCTATCGCTTATATTTTTTTCTTCAAAAGCGAAAAAATTAAGAAATTAAATAGGAAAAGGGCCACCACTTGAATAACACCTTGACGCTAGAGTCCTGGCCGTCTGTCCCTTCTCGGAGGGAGGGCAGCCGGCCGGTAAGCTGGCCAACAAAAAGAAACTCGTTTCATGTAATTAATTAAAGCGACCCCAAAGGAAAGGTCGACAGCGAAGGCCACCAGAGGCGGGGGACCAGCTCCATTTTGGCACTTTGTGACGACACGGCTCAAGTGCATCAAAAGTTTTGGGCGGTACGGTGGGGCTCTGGTTCGGGGCTTGGGTTTTTAGGTAATTCGATCAACTTCCCTTTCAGTTTTCAGCTGGCAGGAGGACAGAACACATTTTTCCGCCTTGCCGAGCATTCGCCGTGGTGGTCGGCTAATAATTTAGTCAAGCCAGGTAGGGCTTCCCCCTGGCATATGGAAATCGGAATCCCATCAAGTTGCCATCGACTCTCCGGCCCTTCTGGCATTTCTTCGGGGCTAAACACACCAAATAAAATTAGCTCAATGAGCATTTGTGCAATCAAGTGATTTTTAAACAAGCAACCACCCCTGAGACCCTGAGACCCTGAGACCCTGAGACCCAGAGACCCCCATACCCTCAGACCGACAAGAAAAAAAAGGGTTGTAGTACGTATGTACGTGTAATATGTATGCCACGGATCCGGATCCGGATACGGATACAAAAATCCAACCTCAAACCCTTTGGGAGCGATGGGTTGTGGCAAATAAATTTCACACATATTTGCACACTCGTAGGGGCCCTGCAAGGTCGGCCTGGTTGATTGTACTGGAAACATCGAACAAGTAGGAGAGCGCCCCTCTGGAAAACGTGAAAAAAACTTCCACAAGAAAATATATACAACAATAAATTTGTTATTTCAGATAAAAGTAAGCAGGCTTTTTGTTTTTAAAGCTTCAGCTGATTTCTATCTTGGAGTGGAACAGGAATTCGAGAGCTGCGAAAGGGTTACTTTTCTGCGGGTCTTCTGACATTCGATCCGAAAAGCAAAAGTATAGAAGCCTTTGGTTCATGGTGGCGGTTTCTCTTAGATCATTGATTGACAATTGGCTAATAATTAGGGGTTGATCCAAAAAAATTAAGCCATATGAGAGAAAAAAGGGGGAAACCTTTAAAATTATCTTTCAAAGTCATGGCATCTTAAAGGTGTCGCTGGAAATGTGTCGGGAAATTGTCAGGTAACAGGTTACACTCTACTCCTCTTGGAAGCTTATTTATGCCTTTTCGTGTTGCCTCTGTATTTTTGCATTTTTGTCAATTTGCCGCGAACTCAAAACTCAAGTCATTTTTCAGCCTTAGAATGGATGGATGGGTATGACTTGAAGGTATTCCTGGCAGGTAAGATGATGTAGCAACGGTAGCCGGCTGTCACATTTGCCGCGACACGATTTCCTTTGACTTTTCCCCCTTTTCTTATTTCTTATTTATTTCTATTTTTATAAGAAGGAAGAAAGGTTCCAAAGAAACCCCCGACTATGTGATACCCAGTACTCCTAACATAAGAATTTCTAAAGCTCTAGCGACTTGAGGCTAAAATACCTCCCAAATACCAGGTATGAGTACACCATGAGAGTCGGTAGTCCTCCTTTGACATTCACTCGCATTCCTCCCAATTGTGTTATAAATTCAAAAATGAATAACGCACGCTTGCCTGTGGTTTAAAATTCTATTTTATTTGTATTGCCCACTCTTGCCATGCTGTTCGTTATTCGTTATACGGTTGCCTTTGTGGCTAAAATGCTTTCACTCTTTTCAGCTCCTGGCATAGTCTGGTCTGGGCCTGGCTTTTTATTCCTTCATTCTTGGCTCAATTAAAACATTTTCGCAGTGACATTTGTGGGGTTTGGTTATTTATTTTCTTTCATTTTTATGATTATTAAAAGCAGCTTAGGGATTTATTTCTTTTTAAATAAATAACTAAACACTCTGAAGGTTCCTGTGAAAGGTTTGAAAAAAGTCCGTTTTAATTATATATTTTAAAAGCTTTAATGAAACTCTAGACTTTGAAAGTAAAATATTTATTAAGGGAAATATCTCAATCTGAGGCAGGCAGGAGGGAAGCCAGCAGCATCCGGCAGAAGTCAGAGCCAGAAAAGTTTCAAAAACTGGAAAATCCATAGACAAACGGCATCAGAATTTAATTCAATTGCAAATCCCATATCATCCCCACAAAGTTGAGAGAAACATTCAATTATGAATTCTGGAGAAAATGCTTGGAAAAAAAATAAACGAAAACAGCATACATACTGGGAAAAACTAAAAAGGAAAAAAAATATAACTGAGGACGAAAAACTACAGAAAGCTGTTTTATTTATCCAACATTTGACTTTGAAATGATGAAAAAGCTAAAGCAAAATGCTACAAGAAAAGCAGGGAGGTTGGCTCTTGTTCCCGAGGGCTTCAAAGTCTCGGGGTCTGGATTGGCAAATTTCATTTGGCCTGGCATTGTAAGTCACATTTTTTTATGTACATTGTGATGGTACACTGCTGATGGTTGCTTTTCCAACTGATTCCTCAGCATTTCCACCATTGATGGAGTTTTCTTTTGGGTTTTCTGTTTTTCTTGAAATTGGTATAGTATAGTATACGCATGCTAATTAAATTTCAGCTCGGTTCTAATGTTTTCTCGTTTTTTTTTTGTCATTTCAGGTACTTTTTTGTCGTACAGCGTTACTGGAACAATATTTTCGGTAAGTAAACGGAATCGGTTTGGTTTTATGGCACAGAGGCATGAGAGATTTGAGAAACCCTAGTGGAATTTCCAAAATGATAGCGTTGACATGAAAAACTTTTTCCCCTCATTTCGTGTCATCACCCAGATTTCGATTCGATTTTATTGTGTTTTGTGTCGCAACCCAGAAATCGGCTTAACGGCCCAAAAACAGACAAGAAATTTGAAGAGCAACAATCCCAACGAGAGATGCCTATCTTTTCGTAGCCCCCCATTCCCTAAAAAACAAAAAAATAATCCCCTGTCTCTGGTTTTTTATTTTGGATGCCTGAGGAGGCGGAGGGCTCCACATCTTGGCTCAATACTTCTGATACGCATCTTATGTGTGGCTTTTTATTGTGATTGTGGGTAAGAGGTTTTTTTCTGGCTTTTCCGTATCAAGAGATACAAAGGCATCTGCAGCTGGACAGCGCTCTCTGTGAAGCGTTTTGTTTATGATTTGTCAAAAGATATTTTTCGAAGGCCAAGAAAATGTGTTTTAAATTGTCGGCCAGAGCCAAAAAGAAGGGCTGTGGGACAAGGTACACGGTGAGAAAAAGGGAGTAGCTAGGTAGTTGGATGTTAGAAGTATCTGTGATGTTGAAAACAATTTTTTGGGAAGTATATTTGATATGAAATATCTCCAAAATCAATCATTTAAGAATTAAGAAGCCTTGCAGTGCGTATTATTATTTGAATCAAAGACAATGGAGATATTTTCGACCCGATAAACTACATATGGTAGTTTATCCCTATATGGCCCACAGTGATGGCTATATCTTCCCCAATTCTTATCCGATTCTCAAGCGGAGTGTTTTAAACGATTTCTAGGTCGATTCTCCACCATTCTGCATCAAAATCCTGAGACAAAATATTTTTTAGATTTTTTGTCCATTTTTCGTGATGGGATCCCTTGAAAATGGGGTTTTCCCATATAGGGCCCACAGGGATGGCCATATCTTCCCCAATTCGCACCCGATTCTCAAGCGGAGTACCTTAAACGATTTCTGAATCGATTCTCCACCATTCTGCATCAAAATCCTGAGACAAAATATTTTTTAGATTTTTTGTCCATTTTTCGTGATGGGATCCCTTGAAAATGGGGTTTTCCCATATAGGGCCCCCAGGGATGGCCATATCTTCCCCAATTCGCACCCGATTCTCAAGCGGAGTACCTTAAACGATTTCTGAATCAATTCTCCACCATTCTGCATCAAAATCCTGAGACAAAATATTTTTTAGATTTTTTGTCCATTTTTCGTGATGGGATCCCTTGAAAATGGGGTTTTCCCCTACGGGGCCCACAGGGATAGTTATATCTTCCCCAATTCTCATCCGATTCTCAAGCGGAGTACCTTAAACGATTTCTGAATCGATTCTCCACCATTCTGCATCAAAATCCTGAGACAAAATATTTTTTAGATTTTTTGTCCATTTTTCGTGATGGGATCCCTTGAAAATGGGGTTTTCCCAAAATATTTTTTAGATTTTTTGTCCATTTTTCGTGATGGGATCCCTTGAAAATGGGGTTTTCCCCTACGGGGCCCACAGGGATAGTTATATCTTCCCCAATTCTCATCCGATTCTCAAGCGGAGTACCTTAAACGATTTCTGAATCAATTCTCCACCATTCTGCATCAAAATCCTGAGACAAAATATTTTTTAGATTTTTTGTCCATTTTTCGTGATGGGATCCCTTGAAAATGGGGTTTTCCCCTACGGGGCCCACAGGGATGGCTATATCTTCCCCAATTCTCATCCGATTCTCAAGCGGAGTACCTTAAACGATTTCTGAATCGATTCTCCACCATTCTGCATCAAAATCCTGAGACAAAATATTTTTTAGATTTTTTGTCCATTTTTCGTGATGGGATCCCTTGAAAATGGGGTTTTCCCCTACGGGGCCCACAGGGATGGCTATATCTTCCCCAATTCTCATCCGATTCTCAAGCGGAGTACCTTAAACGATTTCTGAATCGATTCTCCACCATTCTGCATCAAAATCCTGAGACAAAATATTTTTTAGATTTTTTGTCCATTTTTCGTGATGGGATCCCTTGAAAATGGGGTTTTCCCCTACGGGGCCCACAGGGATAGTTATATCTTCCCCAATTCTCATCCGATTCTCAAGCGGAGTACCTTAAACGATTTCTGAATCGATTCTCCACCATTCTGCATCAAAATCCTGAGACAAAATATTTTTTAGATTTTTTGTCCATTTTTCGTGATGGGATCCCTTGAAAATGGGTTTTTCCCCTATAGGGCCCACTGGGAAGGCTATATCTTCCCCAATACTGTTCAGATTCTCAAGCGGAGTTGGTATGTCGTTTTATTTAAAAATCCTTACTCTCTCACTGAAAGAATACCGAAGTTATGGCATTTCCGATCAATCAGTTATACGGCAGCTATATAGTCAGATATAGTCTTCCGATCTATGCCGTTCCAACTTCTCCGAGATACAAAAGTGCAAGTGGGGGCCCCTCCGTGGTGCTAATAAATTCACCTTTTACCGCAAAATATTTCCCGACATTTGCAAAAGACAAACAGTCGCTGGCTGCCTCGCTCGTGGGCGTAGTGCCAACATAAATCTCTTCAACAATCTGCCAGATCCCAGGCGCCCCCTCCGCCGGAGTTTCCTGCTCATCGCCCACCACCCCACCGACTGGTGGGGTGTTTTTCCCGGCTGGCTGTTGATTTTTGTCAACCTAATACAAAAGGCAAACAAAATTTGTGTTGGCATTTGGTTAGATTTGCCTGAGTGGGTGCTCCGGGTGCTGGCAGATAGTGGGTGGTGGGTGGAAATCAGAGGAAAAAGTCTTCGGGTTCATGGGGGCAAGTGGGCACTGGGGATTCGAGTTGATGAAGGAGCCCGGAAATCAAATATTCGATGAGTTGTACGAATTACAGGTAGAAGGCAAGCCGGCCGGGCGGCCTGGGAAGAAATATCGAGGCGATTATCGGGTGTTGAACTGCGGTGGCCCCAACTGACCCCAGCCTGACCCCTTCACTGCAAATTACTGGCAAACCCAACTCAAAACGAGTCAGGTTCTGTGTCAATTCTCTAGATATTCCTCCTCCTCGAGAACGGAATTGAATGAAATTCTTTAAAAATAACAAACATTTAAAATAATATTTTTTAATAAATTTTTCATAAATATTTTCTCCTCAGCTATGTACATTTTGACACTCATTGCTTCTTCTCAAATATTTGTCCAGTTCGTTGGAAAATGCATTTCACTTTCCTCGAGTGTTTGTTGTTATTTTTGAGCTATGTTCCAGCCCCCACCCCCCTTCCACCCCTTGAGGCTATTGTTTGTGTTGTTGCAGCTGCAATTGGCCACCAAGTTGTGGCACACATTGTTGGCATCCAGCTAGTGCCACTGCCACAGTTGCCATGGCTGTTGCTCTCTTTATTTTGGCCAAAAATGCTTCCGCTCGAGTGCTCGCCTTGCCCTCCTCACCCCTCCCGGTCCGACTCTAGCCTCTTGATTGCCACGCCCCTTTTTCAGTATGTTAATTAAAGTCATTACGCAGAGGACACCACCGCAAACAAGCGACCGAAAAGGAAACAGCAGGTGCACTGTGGGAAAATATTTCAAAATATAATCAGAATTTGAAAATAATTATTTACAAAATTTGTAGAATTTTTAAGAAAAAAATAAGTTTGAATCCATTTCAAAAGAGTTAGAAAAAGATTTTTTGAAAAGTATTTTATTTTTAAATCTGCATATTTTTGTAATAATTCCATATTTTGTAATACCAGGCACTTTAATATCCTTTTAATGAAGGAAACTTGAAGAAATTTCATCCGCTCACTTTTTTTTTTTTACTATTTTATAAAAGGTTTTTTTATTATTCGAAAGTCTTTTAAATATTAGCTAAAAAAATATTAAATGTTTTTGTTTTTTAATAGTAGAGGATGGAAAAGGAAGACACCTTTGATTTGTGTTCTTTATTTTAAAACTTTAAACGTTTCTTTTTTCAATTGATAATATCTTAAAGCTAAATGGCGCCTGTGTATACTTATACGCATATATGTACTAAATGACTCTTGTATACTAATACTGAATTCTAAATTACTTTACAGTAAGTAGGGTAAAAGTACTAGACATCTAGGAGAAATAGATCAATAGATAGTATTCTTTTATTTTCGAATAGACATAAAAGACTCTCAGTTTTGTAGGGCCATTTCTGTATTTATGTGATCCCGGTAGTTAAATATTTAAAACGAATCCTTTTTCAAAGTTTTTCTTTACAGAAGTTGGTTGAAAATTAATGGAAAAAATTGAAATGAATCTATAACTTTTAGGGAAACTAGATGAGGTGCTCTTAAAAAAAAACCTACATTAGGGCATATTTATTCACTATTTTATTGGAAAATGGGAATTTTTTTAAAGAACTCAGTAACTCAACTTTTCTAGCAGTGTATGTAGCTAGTGGCTGGAAATTTGTAGTTACCCTGCTGCCGTTAATGGGTGGCTTACAGAGGGGGTGAGTAGGTGGACGGTAGATGGGAAGCGGTCGCACAAGCGTACTCTCCCAACAACTACAAAGTGAAGCCAAACGCTGCGCCAAATTGGCCAATTTTCATATGCATGCCAAGCAGGCGAAGGCTCAAGGCAACAGGACGAGGACGAGGACGAGGACGAGGACCAGGAACAAGAGCAGGACCAAGACCAGGGCGGTTGGGCTGAAAGGAAAATCTTCTCTTTGCCATTGACATCAATGAATAATTTGGGGTTTTGTGGGAGGAGGGGTAGAGTGTGCTGACGCCACGTGTCAGGGGCATTGTTGAAATAAAGAAACATATGAGATGTGCCGGCACTGAGAGAAATCAGAAGATGGAAATCCCCTTCCAAGCCTAGTACTTGCCTCATAGCTTCCCTTTAATTTCTCTCAGTGCCGAGCAGCGGCCAGTGCCATGCCATCGAAGGTCTCTAATGATGGCCAACATGCGAAATGTGCTAATGACAAAGAAGGGTCCTGCCGAGGGGTCCTGTGGCCCTAGACCCAGGCCAGGACCTGTTGCCAGCCCTCGCCTTCTGTCTCGGCCACGCCTTGAGTTACTTTTGCTTTTCAAATCGATGCCCTCAGTGCAGTTGGGCTGCCGGAGTGAAGCAAATTAAATTGCAGCATGAAATCGAATTGCCGTCAGCCAGCAGCTGAGGCATTCAAATAACGTGGCCAGCAGATAGCTGGAGGATGCCGAGGTGTATCCATAAGATACATATTCTATGCTGCTGCCGGCTGCCAACTGCCAGCTGCCAGCTGGTGCTCCTTCAGCTTCATTGCATTGGTTTGGAGCGGAGGCGGCCGAAGATTCTGACTTTAAATTGCTTTTGCCAACCTTGCCATGGCTTGCGAAATGGCTAAAAAAAAAAGATGGCTAAAAAATAGACATGCCGAGCGACTAGAAGGCGAGATAGTTCTACAAAGTGTTCGATTAAAATGGATATTTTTATGGCTTTTGCATTCGAAAATTGCATTAGGCAAGTGCTGGCAAGTGTTTTCGTTGCCCAGATCGCTCCGGCCGGGGCCAGACTTTAAGAAAAACTCTATAAATTAAAAGAAAATAACGTTTTCCATCAAAAACCCTGCCCGAAACTAGTCGCATCATCAATGTTGCAGAATCATTTCAAAGATATGTTTTATAAATCCATGGAAAATCTTAATTGAAAAATTCATATCAATTGGCAGTGCGGATGCTTCGTTGTTTCCATTTGGAGTTATGCATTTTGTATTACTTTCTATATGGGTTTTGTATATTCCAGTATTTTTTTTCGCCGTTTTTTGGGGGAGTTGGCTGTTAGCTTGGACCAACTCAATCAGGCGAAATCAAAATGTTGCATAAATTCAGCAAATAAACGGGCATATTGTTATCATTGTTGCTGCCTGTTATCATGGCTTTGCTTATTTCTTGTTTTTTTTTTTTTTTTTGTTATATCTTTTTGTTAGCCGAACTTTTGTTGGCAACGCCTCGACAAGACCACAAACAACTCGTTAGAATTTGCATGTGAAATGCAATCGGGCCAAAAAACCAACAGCGAAAAAGACCAAAACTAGAATGGAGAATAGAATTCAGGCCCAAAACATTTCGCAGCTCTGGTAAGTGGAATACCAATGGTGTATTGCGGGTGGGGAGAGGGGAAATGGAAATATGTACATCCACGGGGCAGTGGAAAACATCCGACTATAAAGCTATAGAGCGGCAGCGGCGAATGGCCATCAATTTGATATATCAATCAGAGTGAGGATGGAATGCAATGCACTGGGGAGGGATCGGAATTTAGATTTCATTTTTTGTGGATTTGGATTTGATGGTCGCTGATCCATATACGGATGCATATTTTTATCAAAAAGCCATTAGTAACAGCACTCTGTCTCTTTTTAAAAATCATAAACTGCAACAGATAGTAGTCCAAAACTAGGCTACAAAATAAATATAAAAAGTTTGGCCAAGTATATCCGATTTTTGCGATATATGTCGGCTCCGTCCGAAGGTAGCTTTCCTTTATTGTTTTGTATAAAAAATATATAAATTGTATACATTTTGTAAAAAAAATATGTTAAAAATATGTATAAAATAATCCGTCTATTACTCTTCGTATTATATTACATAGGTTAGGTTAGGTTCTCTCCCCATTAGTATTATTTAATTAAAAATATTAAGGATTCTTCCAACCTAAAAGTAGGCAACAAAATATTTAAGAAACTCGAAAAGCACCGGGCGGGCAGTCAAGACGCTCGTCCTTGAGATGGACTTGCATGTGGAATGTCTGCCTGCAGGATTATCTCGGACACACGCCGGGGCCTCTCATAAGAGGAGCCATGCCCTCTGATTGATTTATGTTTCTCGCCCTACACGGAAAAAAACAACCAGGGGTCGGGGCGGTGGGGCAGAGCGAGTGGCTCTCGTCACTAGCCTCTTCCTTATTTTTTCTTCGCTCGGCTGTCTCGTCTCTCCTTTGACTGTTAATGGCTTTAATGCTGTTTTATGGCATTTCGTGGAAGGAGGAGGAGGACTGGCCAGAGGCGGGGTTGGGGGTGTGGGTGGGTGCGGTCGTAAGATGTTGGCCCGGGGAGAGGGGGGAGGCAGCTGAAGCTGAAACTGAAACCTGGCATGCCAACGCCAAATGTTTTACATGCGTGCCGAGACGACACTGAAAAAAATACAACTAATATGACTTACTAAAAAAATCCAAAAATTTAATTATTTAATTAATTAAATTTTATAAAATATGAAATAAATAAAAACTGGTTCTGGAACTTGTTAATATTATTATTATAATTATTAACTTGTATATTTTTTGTCCGCCTTCCAAAAAAGAACAAATATTACATAAATAATTAGTTATTTCAAAAATCAAAGTCAAAGTTCTTAAAATGGCCTTGTTATCAATTAAGAGGTATTTTTAAATGTAGCTTGTGTCCTAATCATTTTTTAAATTTTAATTTCTTTTTAAAAATAATCATTCTCATAAAATTTCGACCTAGTTCTGGAAATTCTCTTCTCTTCATAATTATTTTTTTTATAAATTTCTTAAAGAAAATATCCCTTGAAGCCTTTTATTTTATTTTTTTTTTTTCAAGTGCCCCGCCGCCTGCCACTTAGTGTGGCAACAATGTTTGCGCATAAATTGGAATCGACTGCGGGTTCTGGTTGGGGTTTGGGTTGCTTTGTCCGGATTGTGTCCCGCGTCCGAGTCCGAGTGCTGCGTGGTGCACATAATTCCAGCTTTTATTTGTGGGATTTTGGCATGGCATGTCAGTCATGCATCTCTGCCTCTTGGCCAGCTTGCCCCATGTCCCACGCCACACGCCTCATGCCCCATACCTCGCCCTTGCACTACTCTACAACGCTGATTAATGGCTTTTCGTATTCCCCAGATGATGCTCGCCCAGTTCTCCAGTTGCAGTGGTCGCTTTTAATTCCAAAAAGTCTCTAAAACCCGAAACGAAATTAATATTTTGAGGACGAAGAATATTTAGCCGAGAGCGGTGTACGACAAGCCCGGAGACATGTATCCAAGCGGTGGCAGTGGAGCAGCAACGGCTGCCAAGTTCCAGAACCGCTGCGGTTCGCCGCAGTTCACCAACGACTACCCGCATCCGCATCAGCATCCGCAGACCACATCGGTGGCCATCCACACGGCGCCGTCGGGCGGCGACCGCACCACCGGTGCGATGAGCGGTGGCGGGTCCATGAGGTCGGCCCAGAGGGCCCAGCAGATGACCTTGACCCACGGCCACGGCGCGTCGCACAATCATGGCCTGGGCATGGTGGGCCACGGATCACATGGCCACGGCCACGGCCACGGCCATGGACACGGGCACGGCCACTCGAACGCCGCCACTCTGGGCCATCCGCACAACCACGGAATGAGCCATGTCGGCTCCCACCTGATCTATCCGGACGACATGGACAGCATCGAGTTCTGCATGCCGACACCGCCGTCCTCGTCCGCCCAGAACGGCCTCGGCGGGGACCAGTTCCTGCTGGGCAGCGGTGGCCACGACGAGGCGTTCCGCTACCAGGAGCGCTGGCAGAGAAACTACAGCCGGAGGAGCAACCACAAAATGGAACAGCAGGTGAGTCCGTGCTCCGGGCGGGAGCTAGCAGAGGGGTTCTGGGGAAGATCAGGGGCTAATGTGTGTTCTCTATTCCCCAACCAGGTTAAGTGGTCTCGCAAGAACATAGCCGCCACCATGGAGCGCTTCGAGCCGACGCCCAACACCCAGAGCTCGTCCTCCACCTCCTCCCTGGACTACGGATTCGCGGCCGGAGTGATGACTCCCAGCAGCAACAACGCCACGCCCTCGCACGGCGGAGGCGGCGGAGCCGGAGCCTCGAATCCCTCACTGCACGTGGCATTCAACGGAAGTGGTGGCGCCACCGGAGGATCCGTGGGATCGGGCTCGGGCTCGATAGGATCTGAATCGGGAATAGGCGCCGGAGTCGGTGCCGGGGCTGGGGTCGGGGTGGGAGCCGTTGGCGGAACAGCTGCAGCGGCAGCGCCCTTCAACCATGTCTACTCGTACGCCTACTACGAGCCGGGGGCCGCCAAGTGCCACACGAACGTGCCGGCCCAGGGATCGGCAGGGAGCAGCGGATCGGGCTCGGCATCCGTGTCCGGATCGGTGCAGATGCTGCCCCGGCAGCCGGAAAAGAGCCCGCCGCGGAACTCGATACGGGCGCTGCTGGCCAAGAGCTTCCGCTCCAAGAGCAGCTCCACCGGCCACGGCCAGAGCACCTCCAGTTCGCCAAGCGCCGAGGAGCGCGACCGCCACACGTACACCACGCGGTATGGGACGACGGAGAACCTGTACGAGGAGGTGAGCGACCAGAAGATCCGCAAGGTCCTCTCCGACAACCGGATCGCCAGCGCCTCCAGTGTCGGCAACGTGAAGGAGGAGCAGCGCCGGGTGCAGAACAATCACTTCCGGGTCCTGGACGAGCTCAACCTGTCGCTGGAGGCCCTGATCATGCCCCCGACTCCGCCGGACATCAGCCCCAATCACGCCGCCGGCGACGAGCCGAACATAGCCAGTGGCGCCGTCGGCGGGGGCCACTCCGTGTCCACCACGGCGGTGGTCACGCCCCTGCCCTCGTCCGCCGGCAAGATCAACCAGCGACCGCGACGCGGCGGCCTGCTGGGCGGCGCCTCGAATGCCGGCGGCGCCTCCAACTCCAGTTCCGCCTCGCACGCCAGCCTGGAGAACCTATCGAGCACCCTGAACAGCATGGAGCTGAAGGATCACGGCCACAGCAGCTGCATCAACCCGGAGTTCGACGAGGGCGACCTCGACTCCGGGTTCAGCGGCAGCGGCAGCAGCAGCGGCGCCAGCTACAACGAGAGCTTGCGGTACTACAAGTCGGCCACGCCCACCGGCCCCATGCACCACCAGGGCCTGCACCACCAAGGCATGCCGCACCACCACCACCACCACCATCACTCGCTCAACAACAACACCTTGCCGCACAACCTGAGGAGCTGCCGGTCCTCGACGGCGTCGGGCACCTCCACCTCCAAGAGCAGCATGGCCAGCTGCGGCGAGGACCAGGGCATCGGCATGACCTTGTCGGTGGGCGTGGGTGGCGGCGGTGTCGGCGCACCGGGCGGTGGCCTGCCGGAGTCTGGTGGCGTGGCTGGGGGCGGCGTCGGCGGCTCCCTCTCGCCCTTCAACTATCCGCGACGGTGCTCGGCGGATCAGCAGCGCGGCTCCGGCAGGTCCATGGGAGGCATGGCCGGAGGCGGTATCATCAGCGGCATGGGCGGTGGCGCCACCACCATGACCAGTGGCAGCAACGTGGCCCTGTCCACCGGCACGAAACCCAAAAAGAACTTCTGGACCATGAAACCGTGATGCTACAAAAAGGCGCTGCGTCACATTTGCAAGAAATGGACTATTGTTATGGTGAGTTTTTTAAGTTCTTTAAAAAAAAAATAAAAATATTTAAGTTAATTATGAAACTGAAGCTAGACCCACATAGTGGAGAAGGGGTGTTTCTTCTTCGGATGAAATCCCAACGATTATGGCTCCCATTGGTGGCAACAAGACCCAAACTTGATTGCTTTTTATGGCCGTTTTGTCATTTAAGATCATCTGGAATGATTATCTTCATTATCGTCCCGATATTCCCACCCCCACCCTGCATCCACTCATGCAGCCATCCAGCACTCCCTATATCTTTCGCTTGGCTTGGACATCAATTTCAACTTTTCAACTTTAATCATAATAAATCTGCGGCCCCGTTTTCGTATATAAAGTAGTAGAGTAGTAGAGTAGAGCTCCGACCGGCTCCATTTCACAATCAACGAGATACTTCCGTTGGAAGGAGAGTTAACAATTCCGAGTGAGAGAGACGGCACTGCACAGATTCCAGTCCGTAGTCCCAAGATAATAAATTTATTAACTCGCCGGGGCGAAGAGGGGGTGGTGGAGAGGCCCACAGAAAAACATCATCATCATTATCTGCAGAGAAGCGGGCTGAGAACCTGATTCATCCCTTCCACACTCCACTCTCCACTGTCCCACTCTTCCACACCAAATGAATCAATTAAAACTGATTGAACTTCATAGATTTTTTCACCCACCCACCCATCCAGCCACCACCCGAAATAAAAAAAAATTACACTCAGTTGGAAAAATTCATTTATAAACGAAAACTGGGCTAATCCGCACATGCTCCTTGGGAGGAGTGTGGGAAATACCAGAGCCTACTCGAAATACCCACGGTCGCACATATGCCCCCATTTTTATACTGGTCACGGGGATTATCCGGAATCTTTGGAACGGAACAGCCGGAGAAGTAGAATCCAGCAGCCGGGGGGATCGAGTGCGAGATGAGGGCGCGTCAGGAGTACAAGGGAGCAAAGTGAAGGCCATTAGGAAGCCTGTTGAAAAGTCTAGCAGACGAAACACAACAAAAAAGCGATGCAATTACACTGAGCGAAAAATGAGGGAGATTCATTAGTTGCATGTTTGAGTATTTAAGCTGGAAATGCTTAATATAGGAAATAATATAGGAGATATAATGGAATGATTTGAAAATTATCTTGGTGACTAATTGCCCTTCTACCTTACTTTGTTAAAACCCATTGGGAATTTTTTTAAAAAAGTTATCACAAAATATAGCCATTTTTCTTAAAGCTAAACTTAAATGTAAAACTAGAAAGAAAGGTTTGAACTTTGAATATAAATTAATTTTAAAGAAAAGATATACAAATTATAAAGGAATAAAATAAATATATTACTATTTTTTTAATATTAAAAACATTATGAAAATTAAATCAATGAAATAATAAAAAAAAATCCTAATCACATCCTTCTTTCAATAGATTTTTTTTAATAAATAAACGTTTTAAATGAATAAAGTTTGAAATCTTTAAGTAAGTTCTTATTTTTTAAAGATATTTTGTACTTTTAAAATTTGAAAATGTTTAAAATTCATGTTTAAAATCAAATGTTTAAAATTCAACTCAAAGGACTTAAAAAAGGACCTGTAATATATTTTTATTTTTATATCATATATTATTAAAATTATAAAAATAAGGTAATGTTGTTATTTTTATTAAAATTATTATACAAAATAAATTCCCTATCTAATCCCTAATCGTATCCTAAAGATAGCGATTTTTTTGCGAGTGCCCTTGCCCAACTTGCCTCCCCCATTGCATCTTGCCACACCACAGTACCTCCCCCCTGACGGGGTGTGTGAATAATACCGTTATTCATTGCATTTTGTTATAAATCTGTCAATTTGCACAATTGTGCGTACGAAGCGGCAGCGATACGAGGCGCAAATGCTTCATTCTCCATGCAATTCGACAGGGCTGGCTCTCAGCCCATCCGGCAAGGGGGATGCTGCAACAGTGGAGTGGCTGGAGAGGAAGAGCAACACACTTTGGCCCTCAGGGGGCAGGGTGGCAGGATGGCAGGATGCGGCCAACAGGCTGGCAGGCAGGGTGGCAGGGTGGCAGGAAGGGCACATGTGTGTGGCAGCCGCAGGGTGAACTACTCCCTCTCGTATCGCCGGCGACCATAAAAAATCTGTTGGGAAATGGATCCGAAGGCGGTATAGACGGTCTAACAATAGGGTATCACAAAGAGGACTTTCCCTAAATAATAACTAAAGTCCTAGTTTGAATAGATTTATCCAAGAGAGTAAATGGATTTCTAATCCATTCTGTCGTATAGTTTATAGATCTCCCTATAGGGTATCAGCAGCTTCGTTACTCGCCCTGCCAGCCACTGTTTATTTGGGCATTCGATGTTGTTGCCGTTGTCCGCGCGTTGATTTATATTCGAAACTGCGCCGAGGCGCAACTAATTTGCCTCGGGTGTTAAGTAGCATGTGAAATAAACGCACTGCACTGCACTGGAAAGCGAGGGGAGAACATGGCCCTGGCAACCCTGGCCTGGCCGCTGATTTGAATGAAAGAATCAATGAATGAATGCCTGAAAAGCGAGCAAGTCACTCACTGAATGGTTAGTTGCCTCAATGGATGTGTGTGGGTCTTTGGATCAAGATAAACAGGATATATGAAGGTATATATACTTATTCAATCGCCACTTGCCAGGACCAGGAATGCCATTCACTCACTTTTATTCAGTTTCCTGCTTTTCAAGCTAGTTTATTGGCATTCACCTTGACTCGAATGATGAAAGAAATATATTTCCTAAAAAAAAGAAGGCCAAGGTTTGAGTTTAAAGCTTAAAGCATAGATCCTCATAATAAACGGGTATAGGTGATTTAGATAAAAGTAAATATTTAAGAGATACACTAATCAATAGCAACCATTCAAGGCATTTCATTTCGGGTACTTTTGGAATAAAGTTCTTGGCTGAAAGCCCAGACATCTCATCATCATCAGCATCAGCATCAGCATTGGCATTGGCATCCTTGACCCTCATTCTCGTCCTCATCCTGAGGCTCTTTTTTCCATTTCCCTCTGCCAAATAATGATATTTTCCCCTAAACTCGCATGTGACACGAAACTGGTCTCTGGGCAACTGTATCTGCCAACGATTTGTCTGCACACTCGATTTGACAGTCAGTCAGTCAGTTTCCTCATTTTTGTACCAAAAGTAACCCTATCCTGAAGGAGTCCCTCCCTCAATCTGAGAATCGTTTAAATGTTGCCCAACAATAATAAAACATTTTAAACTTGCGCCGGCTAATAAAGAAAGGGCAAGAGAAAAAAGAAAATAAAGTGAGGAGACCGGAAGAGAATACAGAAAGGAACAGGAAAAGGAACTCGGAATGAAATCAGAGCCACATCAAAATGGGAAAAGCGTCTGCTGTTGCTTTTGGGCAAATATGAAAATGGATCTCTGAATGTTCCAAGGAGGGTTTCCCCAAGCTGGACAATGTGGCACTCGGAGAAAATCACTAGAATGTTTGGACTAAAACTAGTATAATATTGGTTATCTTTAAAATCTGGAATCATAGTTACAAACAAAATAATATTATTTTTGAATTTATTTTCAAAAAAATGTACCTTTTTTTGTAACAGTGCTCTTTAGAAGTACCCCGATAAGAAAAGAAGCCAAAAAGGATTGCGGTCGGATTGGCGACGACGAGGAGAAATGGGGGACATATGGGAGGAAATCGGGCATAAACATTCACTTAGCCATATAATAAAATGCCAAAGCAACAGCAACACACAGCCAAATGCCCAAATGAACAACATTTCTATTTAAACAACTTCGTCTGGGAGGGTGGGGGATGTGGGCTGGGCACTCAGAGTCTGGGGGGTTGGTGGGTCAGAATTCAGGACTGCAGGGAGCTTGGAAATTTGTCAGAACTTGCTTTGGTGCCCCGGCTCCTGGTTGACTTTTTCCAAAGCAAGATTGCGCCGGACTGATTAAAAATTGAATGACGGAGGCCTCGAGACGATGACGCTCCCATCGAAATGGCACAACTGCGCCAGGGGGCCAGACTACACGGCAAAAGAAAGTTAACAACGCCACTAAACACATTTTAATCCTTGTACGCATAATTTAATATTTGCAATGCCAGCTTCGCAATTCGGGATTTCCTCCACCCGGAGTCTGGGCCTTTATTGCTTATTTTCGTGTATCATTAAACCGCTTATGTTTGTGTCATCCCTTCTGAGTCGAAGGAGTCACCCACCCCGCTCGAAGGAGTCCGGAATCCAATGCGCAGTATTTCTGCGAGTGTAGCAACGTGGAAGGAAGGCGAAGGAATACCTTAACCCGCTGGCGCCAAAGTCGCGTGGGTAACACAATAAATTTGCAAGGACAAGGACCCGCTTGGTCGGTTTTTCCATCTTTTTTTTCCTCCTTTTTTTTGGCCCAGGGTCTCTAGTCCTTCCCTCTCATCTCCAGGCGTTTCCTTATTTTCTGGCAAGGCGCCAGGCCAAGCCAGGGCTGGCTAGGATAAGGGCAACGACGAACGGACAAGCGGACAATCGGACGTAGACAAGGTGGAAGGGGGGGTGAGCGAATGGCGCAATGCCGGAGACGTAGCAGGAACAGGAGCTGGAGCTGGAGCCGGAGCCGGAGCCGGAGACGGAGCTCCGTAGCCAAAGGACAATGGCAGGCGTAGAGCAATAACACACACTGTATTTTCGGGGGTGGCTCAACGGTAGCTGGTGGTGACATTGTCTGCCCGGAGTTCCCTTCCGAAATGTACGAGTACGTCGAAAGGACACTGAGGAAAATAAGGTGGATTGTTTGTAAAATTAAGATATTATTTTCTTAAGAGAGAGAGAGTTCTTAGATTATGTGTAAAATTATTGGCTTATTTTTGATCTTCAAGTCAGTATAGCTATGGTCTTTTTTTAACCTGTCCGTGTGTCCGCGTGTGTCCGCTTCTGTCCGCTTGTCCTTTTGTCCGCAAAGACTTGAAGCTTTAATGAAAACAAAAGTCTGCGAATCTAAATATACTCCCTTTTAATTCTCAGATCAGTTGCATTTATTTTATTCCGCGTTCCTGCTTATCCGTAAGATTTCAAAAAAGCAGCCATATCCTGTTTCAAAAAATTTCTCTCACTGCATTGGAGAGTAATACTCCTTGGCTTCATATTTTTTTTTTTTGGGGGTTGTCTAAGCGAACGTTTCGAGTCGAGCCGAGAACTCACCCACCACTCGCACTCGCACACGATATAAGACGAAAACTGTAGTAAATAATTCTTTAAAGATTTAGAGACACCACTCACCGCCCGCACAATTGCAAATTTTTATGAGATATTCAAGGCGGAATTACTCACGAACCGAGGACAGGGGGTTGGTTTGGTTGGTTGCCGGCACAGAGAGCGCGTGCTTGTCGCGGCTTTTTAGCTATTTTGGTGAACAGACCCACTGGCAGTCCCTGGCAGACTCCTCCGACGACATAAGCTGGCCACATATCAAGATTAATTTTTTCCAAGATAATAAATTCAATGCAGATTAAACGGCAGAGACCATTAAATTATCGACTTGAGGTCTTGGCTCTTACACTTTCCTTACTCGCACTGGCACTCACCCAGCTGGTGCGTGGTTTAATTTTGAAAAGGGGGTTGCCTGGATCTAGATCTATACAGGGGATGGCCCCATCTCCCTCGGCGGACTAAGCTGATGACTGCATTAACATCGGGCAAACGTGCGTGAATGGCTATTGATAATGCCAGATGAGATGAGATGAGTTGGGATGAGTTGGGATGAGATGAGAGTCTGGATGAAATGGATTGAAATGGAATCGAATGAAACGGAACATTTGTTGCGGCTCTTACGGTTGCGTAATGAATCCCCCCCGTCACCCCCTACCCACCCGTCAAAGGTTTATTCAAATCTTTCAATAGGTGAACACATTATACTCACTTTGTGGCTGCATATGGGGAGTGTGTGTTGTACATACCTTCCCATAAATGCCACCATAATCTCCTTTAGGGGTCTCTTCAAAGATGGATCCTGGGCTTGAGACAATTGATTGGGAGGTATTATATCTATTTGTGGGGTAAGGCTTTTAAGTTTTGTTACTTTCTCATTATAATTATATAATAACAATAATAAATGATAGAAAGCTTAATAGACACTTTTGGGTTTCTGTAAAAATAATTCTCGTATAACCTTATAACCTTTTCTTAAATATAAAAATATATAAAATTTGAAGCTACAATTAGTACAAAAACTATAGCAAGATATAAATTACAATATTTATTGGAAACTACATTGTATTTCTAAATATCTGGCATATTTTCAATTAAAACTAAAGAACAAAAAAAAGTTCCTTTAAGACAAAACACTTCTAATATTCTTTTATGTTCTTTAATATAAAATTATTCAATAATAATAACCTTGGAGTATAAAGTTCCACTTTTTGTTTTAGCTTTATTTCTTATTTTATTCTACGTAACACCTTATGATTTATGTCTATTACTTATAAAATAATGATTATTTATTGAAAAATAAGTAAAATTGCCATTAAAAAATGAATCTAAATGTTTTAAAGCAGAATAATGCTACGATTCTTAATCTTCTTATGAATTATGTATAAATACTACAAGGTAATGATTTTTTTTAATTGAAATGAAACAAATAATCATTTTCAGTCCCTGATAATCGTTATAATAATTCTTCACTCCAATAAAACTTGTTTGAAAAATCTTTTTAAATATTTTATGGTTTTTCCATAATTTTCAAAAACAAAACGCCGTTTAAAATCAAAGTAAAGTTTTTTTTAACCTCCTAGCTAGATGAAAGCCCCTTTAGATAACTATGAATCTAGGTTTCCCTTTTTTGAAAATTTTCCTTCTGCTCCTTTTGGGATTTTCCATTAGAGTTTTAACGGTCCTCATCGTCATCGTCATCGTCACCGTCCTGAAAGTTATAATAGAGATGTGCCAGTCTTTCTCTGGCCTCGCGGATTCTTGCACTTTTTTTTCGCCAATAAAAAACGAAAAAGTCTGGAGGGAAATGGAAAACTTGTAAGTGAAAACGGAAAACAAAACGCAACGCAGACACATCAATTACGACAAAGGACCAAAAAAATAGAAAAAAAATGAAAATAGAATGAAAGGCGCAGCTTCAATTGAACGCAATAGGATGTACTTTTTTCTTGTTTTCTTGTTGATTTTGCCAAGGAGAGGCATACCAACTGCTAAATGCAAGCGACAGCCACCACCCCCCCGCCTTTAGGCCCTTGCCACGCCCCCTTATCTCAGGACATCAATCAGGAAAAAGGCGGCGGGGGATGGGAGTTGGGAGGAGAAGGCTAAAAAACAAAACAGAGCGAGAGAAATAGAATCTCAAAGTCAATTTTTTGGCAAACAAACAAACCGATTGACGTGGCCACCTACCACCCCCGCCCACAACCCTTCAGGATCCTCTTCCTTTGCTTAATCAATGTGTGTGTGTTGGTGTATGTGTGGCATTGGTGGCGGGGGGTACTTTCGGCTGAATGTCAAATGCGTTGATTGGAAAGCCGCCAGTGGCAGTGGCAGTGCCTGCGCCCGCCATGGCGACTAAAAACGCTGGCAAATCGCGTTGGCTTAATGTGAATGAGATTTGTTGCAAATCAGTGAAGAACCGCGGTGGCTAGATGGCTGGATGGCTGGCGGGAGTGCGAGAGGGAGGCACTGGAGTGGTTGTCCTGCCAGACCGCACAATCAGTTTCCGTTTCCGGTTGCTGGCCGCACAATTAAGCGCGGCAACGTTCGGCCATTTGGTTGTTGTTTTGTTGCACGCTTTTGCCTTTCGTCCTGCTCGTCCTGGGTCCTGGTCGTCCTGGCTAATAAACAAGCCCAACAAACGAGGCACTAGAGGTGCCAGGTGACAGGTGGGGGTTAGAGGTGCTATAGCATTTGTCACACTTGGAAAAGTGAAAAAAAGGAAAGACTTTAAGCTTCAAAATATTTCAAAACTTTTTTTTATAAAATCACAAAGAAATTGGAAATTTTTGTATAATACTATTCCCAATTTTTCATTTATATTTTAATAAAGGTATAATATTATTATGCTAATAATAAATTAATTTGAATAATGATACCTTAATACTTAATATCAATTAATACTAATTATATGGACAGTGCCCTTCTCCTCGATTCTCAAAAATAGCACTTAAGATTGTTCAATATATGTACTATCAAATTTTTTTCATAAAATATTTTTTTGGCAAAATATTTGGTTAGTAGATCAAATAACTGTGAAATCATTAAGTCATTTTTAAAAGTCATAAAGATGCATTATTTCAATTTAAGAAAACCCTAAATAATACTGTTAATATCAACTCTTCGCTTCATGAATCTCAGCTTATAAGATACCTTGATACCTTGGTTTTTTAATTGTTTTTAAAATAATATCACATTAAATTTGTCTTAAAAAAAGTATAAAAAAGAACATGACTATAATGACTCAAAATAAAATGTAAAATCAAATAATATATAATAATATCTAACATTAATCAGAAAAACTAAGATTATTTATAAAATATTTTAATTTCAAGTGCATTTTGAGCTTCTTGTTTTTTTTTTTTTTTTTTGTATTTATACTTGGTCCTGGTCGTTCGGCGCTTCATTAAGTGTAAAAAAAATACATGTTGCAAGCACACACACACACAGGCATATACGCACACCAGGACAGTGAGTATGTAAATGAAGGCAGAGCCAGAAGACCGCCTGTTATTATTATTGCCGTTGTTGTTCTTGTTGTTCTTGTTGTAGCTTCACACCTTTATTTGTGTGTGTGTGAGTTGGAGCCTTCACTGCTTGTCGGGGAATGCGTTTTCATTTGGTTTGGTTTCTCTCGAGAACAAACAATGCCACACAACAAACAAACACACAACAAAAAGGAAAACCAAATGCAATAAAAATATATGACAAAAAAGCAAAGAAAACAAGTCGCCTGGTCATCAGATATATATATATATTTTCGCATATATATATATGTCTATCTGTATCTCCAGGGGTGAGCAAGTGTTTGTTTTGGGCTTGGCATTCGAAGCGCCACCGATAAAAGCCACCCCTTGTTGCAACGAGGGGGTGTTGCCGCCGCCGCCCGCTGCGCCAATTTATGGCCTGTCAGAAATTTTCCAACACAGAAGGAAAAACAACAACAACAACTACAAAATACACACAGAGCAAGAGAGAGAGAGAGATAGAGAAACTTTAAGTGCAACATGCAAAAAAATTATAAGAAAGTGTTCTTCACTTTTCCTCGCCCTGCTAAGTAGGCAATGGTTTTTTTTCTGGGCCGACATTGCTTCTGCTCCTGCTCCTGCTTCTGGTTCTGGTTCTGGTTGTGCCGCTTTACCTTTCAAGTTGATGGATGGCATCAGGAAGGATTTCCAGACAGAACTGACCCACCATAACTTAGCCGGGCTTAGGAGGCCCAGAGCCATATTTAAAGCGGCTTTTAGTGGCTTATTGGTGGGGCTGTTTTGAAATATTTAAAACGAAATCTATATATACTATTAGGCATGATAACATATTAATATTTTATTAATAATTTAATTCTTAGTCCCTTGAACGAATTATATGAAGAAAATCCCTCCAATTTGAATTCAAAACCCTCTCCCTTTGTATTTATTCTTTAAGGCAATCGAAAACCCATTTCCCCCTGTCCATTATAGCCAGTGCTGATAGTCAGTTCCTCCGTTCTCCATCAATATATAATCAGTTTCAAGTTGCTGGTCTTCCTGTATCCTGGCATCATCCTGCTGATGGTTACGACCCCATTCGTGTTTATTGCAATTTATATAAAGACTTAAACACGCCCTTTATCCTCCTGAATCCTGCCGAATCCCGATACTTTTTTTTTTTACTTTTTACGAGAATATTTTCACTTGAAAATGTTTTTTTTTTGTTCTCCCGTTTTTTTTTTTTATCATTTTTTTTCGGTTGTACCTTCACTCGTTTGGCCTGACGCGCAGATTTAATATTTCCGCACTATTGTCGGCTGGGCAGGCAGGTGATTCCTGCCACTCCCCCCCTTGCCGGGGAGGCGGGAGGTGGGAGTGGCGGGGTGTTGCCATGGCACATGTCACATGTCTGTGGCACGCCTTGGCCAGAAAGGTGACGCCCACGTCAGACTTTCGTTTTATGGAGCTGTTGGCGCTTACCCCTGCCACTCCCTCATGCCTCCACACACCCCCCGACATATCCCTTTTTCGCACTATCTGCCCCTACCTCCCGCCCCACCGCCACTGCGTCAATGATGCTTTTTGACGGCTTTTGACTTTTTGGCATTGTTGTTGTCGCCTGTTTTATATTTATATTGACGCTTTTTTACGCACTTTTTTCCCCCACAGCTGGGGGCGAAAAAATAGTGGATATTACTTTGATGGAGCGGGTTTATTTAATTGTTTTTTGTGGTATTTGTCGGTACAGGGGCTCTGAAATATCTATATCTTTAAACAAAAAAGAGGAAATATATCTAAATGTAAAACGACAACGAAATTGAAGAATCTTGAATTGAACTTGAATTTTTCCAATCATTATTTCAATTTTATTTAAAACTTCAGAGAATAAGTCTTAAATGATCTTTCCATTCTTTTCTCCAAAGCTCACTTATACCCACTGCCTCTTTCCTTATTGTTGATTTATTTATTCCCTCTACGGTTCGGATCATCAGTTCATTTTTAAGATTAGCCTTCTAGTCTTTCTATAGTCTATTGACTATTCTCTAGTTTCTCTATCTATGGAATAGTCATAGTCTTTTTAGTTAGATCTTGAACTATTTTATTCATTTCTTAACTCTTAAGAGAAATAGTAAGGCCCAGAGCTCTGCCAAATATTCTCTAGAAACAAGATTTATTTTTATATATATTTTTTAAAAATTATAAAGAATAAATCTGTAATATCCCCTCACAATCATCATTACTTATCAACAGATTTCATAAACTGTATATACCACTTTATGAAATATATTTTCTTTATTTTTGTCCACAAGCCATAATTACTGTTAACTTTTATTGATGAAATAAAATGTACATTTTTTCATTGCCTGTACATTTATATTCATAACCATTTAAAAAAAATATATTTAAGCCATAGAGTGAAACTTTGCAACGGCTATCAGTGGGTTTTGGATTATGTCCGTTTTTTGGACAATACCTGCCTGCAGTCGAACTTTTTCCACCCCGACTGTAAGCACTTTTTTCGTCCTTTAGCCCATTTATCTCTCCTGAGGGGAGCCCCATGCATATACACAAAATATACATAAATTTTTTTCCATTTTTGAAAACGATTTTTTGTGGATTTTGATGTCTGGCCGAAACGCAACGAGCCACACAATGACCGACAAGCAAACGACAGCCACAAAGTCCTGCCCTCCGACCCCCTTTCACCTGACACTGACTCATTCGTTCATTCATCCTTTCGTTCATTCATTCATTCATTCACTCATTCGCTCATTCAGTCAATCATGCAGCCGTTCAATTTATCGTTGACTTCACTTTTTGATGGTTACAAAATGAAATTTATGGAAACTTTGGGGTGCCAGGCTGAAGACCTTCTGCCTGCCTCCCTGTCTATAACTTTCTCCGCCCACTTTCACCTTGCCCCAGCTGACACTTGTGTTTGGGCATCCATCAGAAGTCGAGTCTGGACCGAAAAGCGAGTGTTATCTTTGCGGTCGCATCTATAATGGGTTTTGTCACGTTGCAGACACCCCATGCCTCATGCCTCATGCCACAAGCCAAAAGGTCCACCTCCCCACCGCTTGCCCCTTCGATTTTCCGAGGCATGAAAAACTCACGTCGCCATCAATAAATTTTGAAACAAAAAAGTCAACATGGAGGACAGTCCTTCACAGAGCAAAAAATTTAAAAAATATTTTTTAGATTTTTAGTTCTTAGAAGAGAACAAGTTTTTAAGGTTTACTTTTTAATTGGAACTCTAAAAATAATTAACAAGCTGTGATATAGAATTATTATAAATTTTATTTTGTTAAAATAGATTCTAAAAAAAAAATTAAAACAGGACCAGGAAATGCACCGGAATCAAAGAAATATGAGCTTTATAAAGAATACAATGATTTATAAAATTTCTTCAACTTTTATAGAAATTCTAATAACACTCCCCCTGAAAAATCGAATATATTTCATTCAATTTTTTTTCCTAAAATTTCTCCTTAAATATTATTTTTCATGTAGAGCCAAGAGGGCGCTTTTCGGAATCGGGCTGACTGTTTCAAAATACATTTGCCTGTTTAAGCCGCTTTTAAAACTCATCTCCCTGTCGGTCGGCCGGTCAGCCAGTTTGGGTCAGATGCCGGCTGGCTGTTAGCCACCCGAGCCCTTAACCCTCTTTGCTTCTGGCACACACCCATCGTTTATCCTTGCCCCAAAATAACCGGCTGCTAAAGTGCTTAATAACTTTGGCACCAAATGGCAAAGCCATCCCACCATCCCACCATCCACCCTCGATTTTACAGCGACAAGTGCATCAAATTGTCAGACATTTTCCAGTGTTGACTTTCACCGGACCCGGCAAAACATAATTGTTAAAGTCCCTGGGACCTGGGACCTGGGATCTGGGTCCTGGGTCCAGTCCTGGCTGGGTCTTCCCCCATATTGCGGTCATGCGTTAAAGGGGGTAGTGTGCTGGTGGCAAGCGAGGGGGTGCACCCAATAAAAGTACATGCATGCAACAATAAATAAATTAGAACAAGGTGCGGTTCTATGCGAGGGGTATGAGCCTAAACTACACTGTGATATATAGTGAGGGGAATACGATCAGTAGTGTTATATTTTTGAATTAGTTTCTATAATTTTCTATCTCTTTAATATTTATTTTTAATTAATGCAAAACTCACTATAGATCTCCCTTAAATATATATATATTTTTTCACCCTGTACTTAAGTCGTTTCTGGCTGTCTCTTAATAACTGGTTAGTCAGGTGGCAGTGAACCCTCACCCCACTCTATGGGTGAGGTGAAAAATGGAAAGTGTTTGGGGGTTGGGGGCGCAGGATGTGAGGTCCTGTGCAGATAGGGCTACCGTTTTGTTGTCTGCTTGGCAGTCAGATGCAATTTATTGATAATATTCGGGGCGCACACGACGACGAAAAAGTGAGGCAGCCAGTGAGGCAGGAGGCAGGCGGCAGGAAGGGCGCAGCACACAGGATACCAAACTGAAAGTCAGCGGCAACTTTATGAGAATGCGACCTTTATGCCATTATGTTGGTTATTTACACACACAGACACACTCACACACATGGCCACAGATGTAAAAGGCATTGCGCCAAAAGCAAAAGCAGCAGCACAAAATTTGTGCAACAAATTGTGGCAACAAATTTTAGCGCAGACAATATTCAGTTGGTTAGGAAAACTCGTTCTCGTTTCGCCAAAGGCCAGGAAAGTGAATAAAAGAGGGGGAGAAGACGGGAGTGAGGGAGGGAACCGGAAGTGGATGGAAGAAGAAGCTGGCAAAAGTCAATTGCTTGAATCTCCACACTTGACTTGACCAGAAGCCGCCTTGGTGCCGAACTTGTTGAGCTTCCCCGAAGATCGCAGAGTTCAGAAAGGTTATTAGGATTTCACTTAAAACTCTATACAATTTCTACATAAATTCTTTTTAAAATCTCTCTCTCTCTCTTTGAAAATAAACTTTGTTTCTTCAAGTGTGGAGGGAACAGCAAACTCATACCTTAATATATAAATATAAAAAGGGGTATATGTAGAAAAAAAACACTGCTCTTCTCCTCGCTTCTCATAAAGTTTAGCTTGCCTCTACTTTTATTTAAAAAATGTTTATAAAATATATTATCTTTATATTATAATAAGAATCATTTTTAAAATTATTATTATTATTAATCTTGGATCCTAACTAACGAAATCTCTATTCTTTATTCTAGGAATACAATACAAAGACTGCCTCATGCCATGCCATCCACTATTACCATCAACCCAATAGCTACAGTAGCTTCTATCAGCATAAGCAGCTGACGTCATCAGCGTCTACGTCATCATCTACGTCATCATTGCAGCCGCCCCGGAAGCGCTACTCCCTACCGTCCCAGCATCGAGTCAATCCCTTCGAGCTGGACGAACTTAATCATGAGCAGCAGGATCTGGAGGAGCTGGATGATGACCTAGAGGAGCGGGAGAAGGAGAGGGAAATAGATGAAGAGAAGATCTATGTGGGGGTCAATAATTATCAGAGGAGTCTGAGAAATCGAAATAGCAATCGAAATCGACGGCACTACAAGTACGATGCCGTAGAAGAGTGCTGTCGTCCGATTTTCCAGGAACAGCATTACGGTTCCATAGCCGATATGTTGTAAGTAGGATGTTTGAGTATTTTTTTTTGCGTTTTAATGG
This sequence comes from Drosophila pseudoananassae pseudoananassae, assembly GCA_018153035.1. NCBI lineage: Eukaryota > Metazoa > Arthropoda > Insecta > Diptera > Drosophilidae > Drosophila > Drosophila pseudoananassae. The sequence continues at coordinate 667,150 of JAECXR010000046.1, forward strand.
GGGGGTAGAGTTGGAACATGATACAGAAAAAGTCGATAAAACCGATAGACGATAAATGATAAATGATAACTGGGCATTAAAGCGAAACGCAAGGTACCTACAACAAAGTAACTAAAAAGTGAAGCATCAAGTGGATTAAAGGAATGGAAAGTATCACAGAGAAAGGCGAGCCCCCCATTGAAGAGAGTAAACGATTAGCGATAGGCCACAAAACGATAACCGATACTGGATGAATAGTGTATGTTGCATAGATGTATATCAAAGTGTTTTTTTTTTTAGGTCACCTGGGGGTACATTTTAAAACTTATCGTTACTAAGCACAGAATTGATCGATATATATATTCAAAATATATGTATTAACCGTCTGGCAGATCTGGCACCGCTATATAATTAACGTCTAGAATATACAGCATATATAACCCGCCCAGAAAAACACACACCCCCTCTCCACACAAGACATACATCCATACACACACGCAACACTACACAAATACATATATATCTATATATTTAAATATAAAGCGATATATATTTATTCATGTATATACGAATCTATGTTATATGCCAATTTTTTTTAATGCATCCGAATTAGACTATGCGAGAAGCGATAAATTTTTTTGTGGATAATTAAGTGGTTAACTAGAATCTAGAAGATTGCGCACCACCAAGTTGTCTACGCTAATGAGTAATTACGAAAACATGATCATATTGCATTTATATGAGTATATACATATATACGAGAATCTAAATATAAACAATTTTTTTTATTATTTATAAAATAGCAATGCTTGTACATAGAGTAAAAATTGTGGATTATAATTATACGAATATTAATAATTAATAATTGATAATAATAAAAGCAAACGATATTTAATAAAACGTGTTTGGAATTTTTTTTTTTTTTGTGTGGTAACTTAAGCTCTGAGTGTTGAATAAATTGTAAATAATAAACAAATTTAAAAATACACTTAAACAATTTAATTGACGCACAACAGCAACAGCAACAAGGCAAGTAAAAATTAAAGCAAAAACAAAAGAATTTGTCATTTGCCTGTCCACTTTGAATTTGCAAAAATTAAGAGAAACAAAAATATAAGAGAAATACGAAAATTAAAAGCATTTAAATGATAAATCTGTAATTTATGTGCATGTAGTTGGAAAAAAAGGCAGAAAAACCACACAGTTGGCCAGTTGTTTCACTTACTTATTCAAAAAAAATGTGTCTTAAGCAAATGCATTATATAAAAGCGATTAAAACCTATGAATACATACCTTAAATGTATACTTACGATAAATGGTATTGTCTCCACACGAACACACCTTCATCTTCACCACATACACCCACTGGTGTGGATAATCAAATAGCAAGAATTGTTAGAAGAATTTCATTTCCAGTTTCCCCAAAATCTTTTTCAAACAAAAAATCTCAACGAATTTCCAATGACGCTTTAGGTTTTTCTTAAAATTTGTCCTCTTCTTTTGAAGCTATTCAGGTCTGGTCACACTTTTTTAAAATCCTTAGCCTGCCTCTTTCCATACCTGTTTCTTTTCACAGTTACAACAAAATGCAAAAAGAAGATTAAAATAAAGAAGCACTGTAGGGGAATTTAAAAAAAAAATACAAATAATATAAAAAAAATATACAAAGCTAATTAATGTTGTAGTAACTAAATGGAAATGGCAGTTGGGAGAAAGTGTGGCGTGCTTTTGGGGCACTTTCTTCATCGACAGGAACAGAAACAGCAACAAGAACCACAAGACACACACTTACCGAGACAGACAAACAAATGCATACAATGAGAAATTACAATTTTAAATTCCCAAGCTGCACTTTGCAGACTTTTAAATGTCTAAATAAATATTAAATGAAAGTGAAAAGCATTAGATATTGGATAAATCGTAAAGTCAAGCAAAAAAAAAAACAAGTTTTAGCACCACAAGCCACAGAATATATATTAAATGTATAACAAAAATAAAAACAAGAAACTAAGAAAATCATAAATGAAATGAAGAAAATGCTAACGCCAAGGATATGGCAGGCAGAATAGATATATCCTGGAAACAGGATCCCCGATCCGAGTGTTTGCGTTCTTTGGGTCTCTTGCTACTAGATTTGCTTTGCTTTGTTCCCCCGCGATTTTTGGTTCGAAACACATTTGGTTTTCCAACCTAAAAAAAAAAAAAAGCTTAAAATGTGATATTTTATAAAAACTATAAAAAGAAAACAAAACGAAAAGAACGCAGACACGACAAAACGATTGAGAAAAAGTTATGAAACGAAAGAACTATACCAACAACAACAGGCATTTACAGAGTTTACACTTTATTCTGATTATTACTAATTAATTATATTAATTTAAGCGAAACTGTAAGTAACGTTATGCATATTTATTATTACAAACGTTTTAAAAAAAATCTATGAAAAAAACCAATTGAAAATCGAGTGGAACTTGGCGGAAAAAAAAAACAACAGAAGCGTACACGCGTAACTAGAGAAACGCGAAAAATGCGCCAAATGCGCTAAAGAATTAAATAAAGATTTAATGCAAAAATAAAAAATTCAAATAAAAAATCGAAAAAACCAAACTCGAACTTTTGTCTTCTATTTTGAAAATAGCATGTTGCTGGGTCAACATGTTGCAGGGGCAGACAGGACTTGTATGGCATACTTGCAGGCATCAAACACAACATTTCCGTAGCGCACTTTTCGGCTCGACGGGAACTTCATGGGTTAAGACTTGTTGCTCCTCGCGAGCGGATTTTCAGGTTTCTTATTCACAGTTTTTGCAGAATTGCAATTTAAAGGTAGGTTCTAAAATATTTCATAATTAAGTTTTACCTTTAAAAATATATCTTTTGTAATACATACTTTGTTATCTTCTTAAGTTTCTAATAAAAAATCTTCTTTTATAAATACACTTATTACCATAAGCCTTAAAATCATTACATTGATTACATTACTTTATTAGACCTCATCATTTGGTGCATCAAAAATTGAGTTTTCTGTAATTTCATATTTAAAAAAATATACTTTCATTACTTATTTTTGCACTTATATATTATACAAATTTTTATTATTTTTTTAACTAATAATAATCCTTACTGCTTAAATATATATCCCATTCGCCTCCTTTAAAAAAATAACCCACCATCTACTGAATTTTACTTCTTTCAGAATATCTGCCTCGTTTTAAAATTCATTTTTATGAAATTCTTACTTAAGCCCTAGCTCATCCCTATTAATTTAATTGAATTGAATGCCCAAACTGACCTGCTTTATTATTTCTAGCTTGAAGATGTTTCTTCGACTTTTTCCCCGATTTAACACAATTTCATATTGTTCTCTGTGAAAACTATTCATAGTCGAATAATCCAATTTAACAATCGATTCATTCAGATGCGAAAAGTATATTTCAGCGCACAACTCGACGAGCCAAATTATTGGTAGAATTTTCTGGCATTTCTGGCATTGGCCGCTTTTTGCTTACGCATCTTTTGTTAGTTTTTGCAATTATATTGCTTAAAATATTATGATTAAAAATTTGAACGCTTCGGTGCATCGACTCGACTCTGCTCAAGACTTTTCCGGCGGAGGCTGGACAGAAAGCGCTCTCGAGTGGAAAATCCGCTTGGCAATTGCCAGGGCCATCCATCCATCTGGCCAAAAAGTCAGTATATATGTATATCCCAGCATTATGCAACAGCTTGCACTTGGCTGCCACTCTATCCCTATTACTGGGCTCTGCCATTTTTGTGAGCCACTTTCCGCCAAGTGGGCCAACCAAGCCAGAGTCTTAAATGGTCGAGATGGCTTTAAGCCACCAATAACTTTCTCCAAATCGGACGAGATAATTAGAATTGCGTTTCCTACAACAGGACTTTCTTTCTGACTTCCTGCTATCATGAGGTTTTTTTTTTTGAAAATATCCTTTTTTTCTGCTCCAAAACTCTGCCGTTTTGGGGTTTGGCGTGTCGGTTGTTCTGTATCTGTAAAGCAATTAATAATAATTGGCCCTAAAAACTCCTTTTTGCACTCCACACGGCCACCGGAGAGTGGGTTAAGGTGGGCGTGGCGTGGGCGTGGGGTCATAGGGTCAAGCTGATGGAGTGAGGAGTTTCGGGTCGAGTTTCTGGTCTGGGAACTGTGACGGCTATTTGCAAATATTTACAACATCCGCTGCCCGAACGCTCCACAAACAAAAACCAAACACCAGTACATCAGTACACACGCACATCCCCACTCACACTCACACACCACACACGCATTTTGGTGTGTGTGTGTGTGCGTGTATGAAAGAGAGTCAACATTTATTGCATTTCCATTTCACTCGCACATGTGACTTACCAGTATGGCGCGCTTTTGGGGCAAATAAAAGTTCTGAAATGCGATTATCTTGATGAATTGGAATTTGAATTTTAATTCTCTACTTTTTCGAGAGTGGGCGATATGTGTCCTGTTCTACCCTATCCTGTCCTGCGGAATCCTGGCCAGTTTTTGGGAGTGTTCTGTTGCAGATTCCTAGCCGAGGGCCATCCACTTATTTACCCCGAAAAAGTTCTCGCATTACCCGGCAAACAATTTCGGGACGGCTCTTCTGCTCCTGCTCCTGCTCTTGTTGTTGTTTTGGTTTTTTCCTTTTGTTGTTTTTGTTGTTGCTGACTGGTTGGCTGGCGGGGTCCATTTCCAAAAAACACTGCAAAAAAAATTCATTTTTTAAGGTCTGTACTTTTGTACAGTAAGTATAAAAAAAACCATCTACTAAGCTCATCTTATTTTTAATAATTTTTTTTATTACAAAAGATATGTGTAACTTAATTGTATTTTTAAAATTATTTTTCCAAGTTTTTATAAAAAAAATTCACATCAAAATTAAGCTTGTTAAAAAATTAAAATTAAACTTTTCAAGACCAAAGAATACAAATATTCCAGACCATGACCATAAGTCGTATGCGTAATTTTCCCAAAAAAGTATGCTAACCTTTTTGAAAAATGACTATTCTATTGGTAACTATTTGAACTATTTATTCTAATTTTTACTTATTACTTATATTATTTGGAACGAAACTGCAGTACATAAATGCACAATTGTATGTTTTTTATTTAAAATATTATAAAACGTGTAATATGTTAACATTTTGGATAAAAAATTAAAAAATTCGATTAAAAATTCATACAATATTCAAGGCTATTTTAGGAAATTATTTTATGGTAGTGATTCATGAACAAAAATTATAACTTATTACTAACCGTTTATTAAGACAGTGTTAAACTTAAAGATTTTTAAATTTTTTATCAGATTTTTGGTATAAATATTAAAAATATTCGAATAGTCCTTGTTCTCAGTGCCCTCTGCTGGGAAAGTTATCCCTCAGTGCAGGGATAACACTCCATCATCATCATCATTATTATCAGAACGTTGAAGATGATGATGACGATGACGGTGCTGGCCAGTCTCATCTCGCCGCGCCGTGATGATCGTCCTGAGAGAATCATCATTATCGCCGGGGACAGACGGCGTCGCATCAAGTGCCTCGTTGGGTTTTTTGTACCTGTTGTAATTGCATAACTGTCGGGGGCATACATACATATGTGCCTTCATCTATGTATGAGTGAGTGTGTGAGTGGGTGGGTGGGTGGTTGTGTGTGTGGCAGTCAGGTGGTATTTGTATCCATTGCCTCGCGTGCGTATCTGTATCTGTGTCACAGGCAATTCTCAAAAGCATAAAAGTCAAATTTGTCGCATGGCCCTCGGAGAATCCGCCCCAGCTTCAGGTTTGTATTTCCCATAGCAGCCGCAGGCCCAGACATCGCCGTCCCGCCCCTCTCCCCACTGTTTTTGGGGCGGTGAAGGGAGGGTGGTTCGGGGGCTGGACAGACACACAGGTAATTGGCTTTGGTATCCCGTATCTCAGGCATATGGATACATTTAGATACGTACACATGGGGACGGCTCAAGGCGAAATAAAGTTGGACTCTATTAGGTGGTGTTGAAAGACTTACAAATACTCTTTTGTCTCAAATACTCTTTTTTTTGTTCAAGTTTTCAAGCTCTTATGGGTTTTCCCTTTAGTTCCCTTACTTATTTAGTTTATTTCAAATTAAAATTTACAATAAAATAATAATAATAACAATAGTATCCTCAAATAAATCATTGTTTTAAGTAAATATTATTTTAAGAACTCTTAGCTTTGGTATTATTATACCACACCCTAACTTTACTACTCCATCTCTATCATCTGCTATAGCTTAAAACTCTACTATTTATTATTGTAACAATATTATATTGCAGAGCCCATAAAAAATAATCCCCAGCTACAATATTTTCTATTTAAACAAAACCTTTCATAAGCTACACATCACTGTTTCCACATTATCTAAGCTTAATACCCAATTAGGGTTAATAAACCCTGTCTAATTTTAAAACACATATTAACAAAACCCTTAACATGCCCCAAAAAATGCCCTTTCAAAAATCCATAAGGGTTCCCAATGCAAGTGGAAGTGGAACTGGCGCCTGTTTTTATACCCTTGCAGAGGGTATTATAATTTTGGTCAAAAGTGTGCAACGCAGTGAAGGAGACATCTCCGACCCTATAAAGTATATATATTCTTGATCAGGATCACCTCCTGAGTTGATATGAGCATGTCCGTCTGTCCGTCTGTCTGTCTGTTTCTACGCGAACTAGTCTCTCAGTTTTAAAGCTATCGTCTTGAAACTTGGCACACACCCTTCTTTCCTTTGCACGCAGTATATAAGTCGGAACGGCCGGGATCGGCCGACTATATCTTATAGCTGCCATATAACTGATTGATCGGAAATGGTATAACTTTGGTGTTTTTAGAGTTACAGAGTTCAGATTTTGAACGAATGCTACTTTTGGCAAAATCATACGACCTACCAAATTTCATAAGGATCGGCCGACTATATCATATAGCTGCCATATATCTGATTGATCGGAAATGCTATAACTTCGGTGTTTTTAAAGCTAGAGAATTAGGATTTAGTACGAATGCTATTTTTGGCACAATAATACAACATGCCAAATTTCATAAGGATCAGCCGACTATATCCTATAGCTGCCATATAACTGAACAATCGGAAATTAACAAACTTTGGTGTTTTTGAAGATAAAAAGCTGGAACTTCGTACAGATTCTATTTTGGGTCAGTTATATCTTATAGCTGCCATATAACTGAACGATCGGAAATGGTATTTGGTAAAAATACCAAATTTGGTATTTTTGAAGATGGAAGCTTGGTACTTTGTTTAAGATTTTTTATTGTAATAAATTGGTTATTTTATGATATTCTCATAAGGATCGGCCAATAATCCGATGTTTGCGATATATATCCGGTTTTAACTGCAAGGGTATATCAACTTCGGCTCCGCACGAAGTTAGCTTTCCTTCCTTTTTTGTTTTGTTTTTGGGATCGTCAATTTGGGACCGAGAGTGAAGTGGTGGTGGGTTCAATGGAGACCATGGACGCCCAGGATAGGAGAGGACGCTGGACCCAGAACCCAGAAGCCGAAACAGGAGCAGTTCACAAATGAACTCCCAAAGTTGACACAATGTCCCCAGAGTGGCAGGAAAAAGAGGAGTAGGAGCAACTAGGGCGGGTAAGTGACACAGAAACAGAGTTATGCGGCAATTATTCCGCAGGAATCCTTTCTACTAACCGGAAAGAGAGTCTCTAAGATCTTTAAGAGTCTACCAACTAAAAGGAGCGACTTTGAAAGAAAAACCAGTCAATTAAAAACTAATTTGTGAGCTAAACTGTATTTCAATTATAGTTTTTGAGGAAAGTCCGTTTTGTGAAGGGAGCGAGTGTCCTGCCATGTTCGAGTGGCTAATGAGCTGCAATGTCCGGTTGGTCCCAAAATATTTATGCTTCGGTTTTTTACAACACTTCCGGTTGATGGGAAAAAACAACACAAAGCTGAAAAACGGAAGCCGGGAAGCAAGGAGGGTCCTGCGGGTGCTATTAGGATTTCCCTCTGTTTATGTAGATGCTAATTAGAGGGTAAAAACACATTTTTGCTGCCTTTTGGTTAATTGATGAAATGAAAATGAAAAGGGGCCGAGGGAGGAGGGGAGAGCGCGAAGAGCAGGAGTGTGAGTCAGAAAGGACCTCTCTGTCACAAACAACTTGGCCCGAAGCGTGGAAGCCATAAAAACACGGCCAACTTATCGGACAGGCGACACTCCTGTGTGGGGCATAAAGTCCTGGCCAAGTCCTTGCCACTCCTGCTCCTGCTCTAGCTCCACTCCAGCCCCCTGCCCTCTCCCGTTTGCGGGCCAAATGCAAATGAGCCTAAAAGTAGAGAACGATGATAAATATCGCTTTAAATGACAAAGAGGCAGCCTTGTTGTCACGAGTGTTGAGTGGGCCGTAATAAACCAACAAATTAATTGCAACGCATAAAAATCCCACAAAAAAACGAAATTAGCCAGAAACCAATTGAAGGATATTAAAAAAAAAAATACGGAACATTTAAATCAAGTCTAGGAGAGTGTTTGAAGGTTATACACATTTTATTTAAGAATTTAAAAACAATATCGTACACCTTTTTAGTAGATAATCTTAAATCCTACCTTAAAGACCCAAAGACTTTATAATTTATATAAAATAAAATTCTTACATATTCCTACCAGCAGAATATATATCCCAGAATATTGTATACACTTAAGAGACTAATCAAATGAGCCATTTTTGAACTTCCTTTAAAACTACATCTTTGAAAAAATCCTCCTCTTCAACTTTCCAACTTTCCAGAGTGCCGACCAAGGTGTATCTCTGAAAATATAAACATAATTAGATTCATTTGTTTCAAAGAATATAATCAAAAAGAAAGGATCTCCTGACACAAGCTTGAGTCCTTAAGTCTCTCAGTTCCAAGGATATTGGCTCCAAACGGTGCTCCAAACTCCTGCTTCAAACATAAGTGGTTCGGCCGGAATCGGTGGAGTATATTCTCATCTGTTCAGTTACTTCCGTAAGGATCGGCTGCTAACTATGTATATCTATAATAGCTCGGCTCTCAGCCCTCCTTTGTGGTTTCCTTTCTACTTTCCTTTCTGGTTTCCTATTTAAATAATATAATATTAATTTTATTTTGGTTCTTATTTGTATTCAATATATTTTCTCCAGTATATACTTTGTACTTTGTAATACTCACTCTGCAAGGGCTAGAGGATCCCCTCTCATTAGCGAAACAGCAGTCAGAGCAGTCAGATCTTTGTCAGAGCCACAGATCCTTGGAGCTAAATGGGTCCTTTTGGTAATTGTTTGCCTAATTGGTTGCATCGAACATGGTTCGTTTTCGGCCACCACTTTTCACCGCTACTGCTTGCCATTTTGGCCAAGTTCCTTGTGCCTTTTCGGTTTGCGTTTTGGTATTTGGTTTTTGATTTTTGATTCTGGGTCTCTTGTCCACAAGAATTATCGGCCATGTGGCACAGTTTCTGGTTTTCCATTTTTTGGTCGGCAGGAGTGGCAAGAATTTGACCAATTTCTGACCATTTTAGCCACGGCATGGTAAGCGGTGAGGTCGGCATTAAGCCTTCAGGTCAGTTGGCTTTGCCGGCGATTTTGACCCCAGGATTCCATGTCCTTTCTGGTCAATTATGAGAGGCAATTAGCACGGCAAGTGCAGTGAGAAATGTTCCTCTGAAACAAGAGTACAAGACATTAATAGTTGTTCTTTTAATAGATATGAATAGACATTACCTCTCACCTAATTTCCGGTTAATCGAATTTTATTTGTGGCTTTATTTTCAGTGTATGACGCAGCTAATAAGCAGCGAACAGGTGAGGATGCAGCAAAATGGTGGCAAGAATCCGGGGCACGCGGCTAATTGGAGGACTTGTTGCTACCGCAATTTCTCATTTCTCCGGCAGGTGGGCCAAGTGCGAGAAAACCTTTCGCCAATGTCTGGAATTTGATTTGCTGGCAGCTGACTGGGTGACTGGATGAGTGGGTGAGTGGGTGACTGGATGAGTGGGTGACTGGATGAGTGGGTGACTGGATGAGTGGGTGACTGGGTTGGCTTCCCGCAAAATGCTTCTTAAGCGCCTAGCCCATGAGAACCAAATGAGGCTGAAAAGCTGATGAATTCTAAAGTGTTTGGGGGGTTGGGCGTGGAAGTGATTTAGTTTTGATCTCGGAATATGGGTAGCTCTTCGAAAACTTAATTACCCCACTCCAGCATACAGGCATTAAGAATGCAACATTTAAACAAGAAATCCAATTATTGAGATAAAAAGTGAGTCTCATAAATTTCGAAATAAATTTCCCGTAAATGCAGATTCACTCAACTAAAGTGGTTGCAATTTTTTTGTTCGTGAGCTCCCCCTGTAACCCCGTACTGCCAGCACGCCCATGGCCGACATCCAATTATCGAAACAAGTGCGCCTATAAATTCCCAGTTTAAAAAGAAAGTGCCCGGCGAAATTTATGATAATTGTGAAATATTGTGCCAAAACACTCGGCAGGAGCGAGAGTGAGAGGTGTTTGGTTTTATTTCTTACCTCGTACTAGGTATACCTAGATATATACCTTACTAACTACTGTTTACTGAGAAGGCACATGAATAAAGATAGGTATTAGACGCTTCATATTATATTATATGAAAGATATACCATTCTATATTAGATTGTGTTTGGGATGCGACCTATTTATATCTATTTAAGTCTTAAAAGGGTATGTATTGTGTATACATAGGTATATATCACACACAAGATAGACATCTCTAGACCTACATACTTCTGATGTGAAAAACATCTAGGTATTAGGTCTATCATAGAGAAGACTCATCTCATTCCTTCAACAGTATCGGGTACCTTATAGTCCAGAAACTGGATTTCCTGTTTTTGTCTGCAGGTGTTGCAACTAAAAGTCTTCAGCATCTGAAGGAATATCCCCAAAGTGGTGATTTCAGTTAAGAGGAGGGGGGGGGGGGTGGGCGCCAGGTCATTGCATTGATTTTTCCTCCTAGTAGTTGCTACTGCTGCTGCTTCTGCTTTTTCTGCAGCTCTCGCTCTCAAGCAAATGTCATTGACCACACGGCGAACAACAAAGAGGCGTTGCAAACGGTAAAGGGGGCGGTGGGCGGTGGACGGTGGTTTCTGGGCTGCGGCCAGTGGGCGATGGGCGGGTCTGGTCTCTACTTGCCACAGTCAACAACCACCAAAAGTAATCATCGCAAACGTTGCTTTTGGGGCGTTTGGCGGGAGGTGGATATGGAGGAGATGGGAGTGGGATGGAAATGGGATTCGGAATATGGTTGGACGTCGTAAGGACATCCAGCTGTGTGAGCTGCGACCGTCAAGGAAAACTAAATATGACGGCCTTTGCCCCCTGAACCGTCGATCCGGCTCGCCTCCGAGTACGCAACCCCTGCTGACCAAAGTCCGAGCTTCGAGCTGTTTCCCCGCCGAGACAGCTGCAAAGAGCAATGCGATTAACGTTTCAATATGCGACAGTTGCAGCGCGACTTTTCAACGATTCCACTGAAAGAAATAATAGTCCTTGAAAAGGATATATGTACGACGTGGGAGGATTTCCAGTTTATTTAAAAGTTTCTGCTGCACAACAATCCGCAAGTTCAAAGTCAGTGCTGTGAAAAGTTTGCATTGTGTTGGTCAAGTGTTGGAAATGGTTTAATTATTTTCTTGTAGTGTGCCTTGTCGTGGAAGTCCCGTTTTGGAGGCGGGGGGTGTTAATTTACCATACATGTGGCACGTTTCGTCTCATCTCCTTTCGTATTTCGTTGTTGCCTTTTCTCCTTCCGTTCTTGTTGTTTCTGTGACCTCCTGGGGTCCGGTGGTCCAGTGGTCCAGTGGATCTCTGGATCCGGACCCCAAGAAAATAGCTGCGTTCATTCACAATCATAGCCTAAGCTCCAGCGGGATTGGCGACGGAATTCTTTCCCACGTAAGTTTGGAAAGGGCCTACGTGGTGCAGAGTTAGACTCCTGCTCCTTCACCTGCTCCTGCACTTGGTCCTGCACTTGCTCCTGCTTTGGTGCCATCTTTTTGAGGATTGACTTGAGGCCTCCAGGCTTGGACTCCTGGGACTCCACTGGCTTGGCCTCGGGCTCGTGCTCAGGCATTGTGTCTATGAAAAAATAAAAATAAAAGAAGTGCGGGGAACTTAATCCAAAGAACTAATCAGGGCGAACAAAATGGAAAAACACACGTGGCTTATACAAGTTTAGTAGAAAATGGAAACTGGGAATAACGAGCAAAATGAACTGCATATTAGCCAATTGCACAATTGGCTGCAAAATCCCCAACAGGAAACTTTTATTCGCGAGCACGTGAGCTTCAGTGCCACCCGGGTGACATATGATGACAAGCAGAAATTGTCTTCCTCTTCTCTTGATCTTATTACTTTCTAAAAGCTGGATGGAACTTACCCCTCTCGGAAGTGGATGGGCCAGATTTTGGTTTATTGTTACGCTTTTTAGCTACGTTTTTCACTTCCATCTTTTTCAGAGTACGTAACATGCATCGCATCTGATGACGTTTCTTCTGCGGAATTCGACTATTGTGAGTGTACTGGAAAGGCAGGCGCCTCCATAGGCCCGTGGCGTTGTGGCGCCTTGCCATTTCAGCCCGCTTTTTTTTGTCCTGCATCAATCACAAAGATATTAGTAGTTCTTTTTATTTTTTTCACTTCACAAACTTTTACCATTTTTTTCAGAAGGAATTGCTAATTATTCTAGTGATGGAATTAGAAAGCTAGCAGTTAGTGTTGTAGGGTTTGGTTTTTAGAGAGGGTAGGGTTGATATCGATTGTAACTTGCCTTGAAAGTCGTTTATTGAATAGGCATGGGTATTTTAAATATATTGGAAGCATAGTAATTAAAGCAATGTATCGTAAGAATATATTCTAGACCAAAATCCCTCCCTGATTCAAGTTGATTTTGATTTATTTGCAAAAAGATTTATTTTTATTTTACCTTATTTGTTGCCACTTTTAAGTTCCTAAATGTAAAATTAAATTCGAAAATTCATTAGCTTTCGTGCGGCCAGGATCTGAGCCCCAAACCCAAAGAGTATTTTCCTCCCCCAGCCCTTATTTTTTTGGCGTTTTCGCATCTGGCGACGTTGAGCTTGTTAGCTGTCAATTTACATCCCACGTTACGTGATGAATTACGTCGTTACGTGGAGTATGGAGGAGTGTGAGGCCTGTGTGTATTATGGGCGTGTGTATGTGGGCCTGTGCGTGAGTTTTTCAATTAGCTCATTTCTAATAATTCAGCATGTTGAGGCAGCAGTCGAAAAACACCGCCGGCCATTGTAGCTATATCTATGTACATATATGAACATATATGGGATATAGTGGTTCAATGCGGTCGGTGGGCTCACAACAAAAGCCACACCTACGCACACCTCTTTGTGCGGGTGTATGGGTGTACATTGTACAGGTGGCTGTGTGGGCCCGGGTCTGTGTGTGTTAGTCCCAAAGTCTCGTGGGCAATTCACCTGGCTAATTAATAACTAATAATGTGCAGTGCGCTTATTAGAGAAGCTTGCATACATTAGTCCGGGACTAATATCATTATACGCTGGCTGACGCCGCTTTGGCTATACAGCCTCCGCCTCCCCCTCCTCCTCTCGTTCTCCTCTCGCCTCCTGACCCTTTTGGGCCACCCATTGCCGATGGCCCTGACAGAACAGGCGATGTTTTCCCGCACTGGGAATGTATAGGATCAGCTTTTTTTTTAATTATAATACTTTTAACTATGGTTTTAACTAGACTATAATAAAGTATTCAACATGTATATAAACTGAATTGTAGAATCCTTTGTAAGTTACCGAAAAATTATAAAACATGTTTTTTTTCAGTGATGCCCTTCCAGTTCCTGTCACGTACACACTGCAGGCTGTGCATTCACCCACACACACACGTCCACAGTCCCTCAAACACGCCCAGGACACGCATACAAAGAAATGCAATTATGACAATCAATGTGGACAAATGCAGTTTGCTGCCGAACGCAGCCGGGCCCCAATCGCAGGCCCATCAAAGGTGCAACTCCGGCTGACAAATGACAGGTGCACGGCCACTCAAAGTCATCTGGCCAACCGCCAAATACCAACCCCCAGCCGCCCCCTCAAAATGTATGTACATGGGTGCCAACATCTCAAAATTCCATATTTCATATTTTTATTTCATATTACAAAAAAGAAAACCCAATTAATTAATTTGGTCAACTCACATGGTTTCTATTCCCTAGGTGAACGAAATGCAGCCGGATACAAAACGTTAATTAAAATGGATGATTACTCTACCCTCGCACCATCATCGGTAAAAACCTAAGGAGGATCTTCAGCTGTGCGACGCTTTTTCCGTTGAAAAAGCTATCAGACCCTATAGCCTATACCCTTCTATAATCTCAACATATTTTTCTCATAGCATAATAACAACCATATACATATGTACATTCATATTTCAAGGTCTCTGACTCAGTAAAATGTGCAATAAAGAATCTATTTCGAGTGTTTCATTCGTGGTGGACTTAAGATTGTTTCCAAAGTGTATTGGCCAAGGTAACATCGTGAGTTAACACAAGTGTGTTTTTAAAAATTGTCGATAATTCATCACGGGATATTTTGGGGAAATACTGCTACAACAATAAATACAAGATTCAGATTTCAAATATAAGGTGTATTGGAAAACGTCGGTGTATTGAAAAAAGTTATCGATACGATATCGCCTGAAATTCAATAGATATTTAATTGGACATCACTATGCCGACTTACTCATCTCTAAGCCTATTTGCTCATCGCTAAGCCGATTTTCTCATCTCTATCATCTCATCTTTGCTTTGATCCTCTGTGTTTATCGCTAAGCGTGTGCTTTTTTCAACCAATTCAGCGCCTAACGATGTTTCAAGTTCAAAAAGTGTTGCCATTCAAAAAAAAGAGGCAGTAAAATGGAGAGGAAGGAAATAGATAACATAATACGAGGATAATGGAAATCATCGTGAAGCTAGGATCCAGGCTCATGCCCATCTTAATTCAGAAGGCCCAATCAGTGCCGATTACGATATTCTCACAAAGTTGACAGAGAAGAACTAGGATGAAGACATTTAAGAGTACGTTTCTTGAAATCTTACTCAAATATCTACAATAATCTCTAATTTCCCTTTCAGCTATTGAAAGAAGCGGGCCAAGACGATAGCTGTTCGCAATTCGACTATAAACGAGGCAGATATGTGCGATGTGTTCCGCCGTCAACGCGAGTTACTACTACGATATTCCAGGACCGCACTGTGGTTACTGTAGACGGCGGGAGTCTATTCATTCTTCTTCTTAAGACTGTAATACACTTCAAACAATGTAAATCGATGGCAACATCAACTGATCCGCAATCACAAGATGTAAATAAAGAAGATTTCGGTGCTTCGACAATATAATAGGTTTTGGGCCGATATAATGGCTCTAGAAAGCTCAATTTTGGACTGATATGCCAACGCTGCACATTTTTGGAATTAGCACTCGAATTCCACCAAACTGCATACCACATTTTTCGATATCGAACAACTCCCTATTTTTCCAAATTATCTTGAGTTTTTCCGCATTTTTCTAATTTTTTCCCGATTTTTCCGAAATTTTCTTGAGTTTTTCTGCATTTTCAAGATATTATTTGGATTTTTAATTTTTTTTGCAGAATGACTTGCACTTTTTTTTTGCCTCCGAAAAAGTGGATTTCGGCCCGCTACCAGGCTCGGAGTACCAGGCGAACAGAAACGCGCAGTAGGTGGATTCCATTTTTTGAAACTGTTTTTTGTGAATAGCTCGGCCATTTGGCCTCTAATCCCGGATCGTGGTATGTCATAAAATGCACAAAAATACGGCCCATCTACCTGGCTAACAAAATCTGGTATTGGCCAAGTTAACACGGAGTGGTAAATACATTTGGCTCAGAAATATATTTTTATTATTTGATTTGTTTATATCTCGGCACTTTTTTAACCGATCTTAGAATGGAATATAATTTTGGAATCAGGACATGAACATCCTTCGATCTGCATCAAAGGATATTCGAAATCCAACAACAATGTTTCGAGCGGAAGTCAAATTTTAGGAAAGGATCACCATCGCCATTTGCCATGTGGATCAGGATTTTAAGAGGATCCTTTGATGCAGTTCGAAGGATATTAAAGACCTTATTCAGGAAATGTACTTTATTTCCCGATCGGTTGGAAAATGACCGAGTTATAAACAAACGAACTTTTAAAAATAAATATGTTAAACAAATTTGTTAGCCACTCCGTGTTAACTTGGCCAATATCAGACTTTGTTAGCCAGGTAGATGGTCCGTATTGTTCCACTTTTTTTAAGCCCTCACAATCCACGATTGGATGCCGAATGGCCGAGTTATTCGCAAAAAACAGTTTTGAAAACACGTTCACATAGGTTCCATATACCACCCAGGACACAAACCTGTTCAGCCAAGACACAAACCTTCAGCCAAGACACCAACCAGTTGATCCAAGCTCATCCCCTGACGTCACGGGCTTTCGAGGCTGAAATTTTTTAGGTTTCCGGCCGCTACCAGGCTCGAAGTACCAGGCGAACAGAAATGCATAGTAGGTGGATTCCATTTTTTGAAACTGTTTTTTGTGAATAGCTCGGCCATTTGGCCTCTAATCCGGGATCATGGTATGTCATAAAATGCACAAAAATACGGCCCATCTACCTGGCTAACAAAATCTGGTATTGGCCAAGTTAACAAGGAGTGGTAAATACATTTGGCTCAGAAATATATTTTTATTATTTGATTTGTTTATATCTCGGCACTTTTTTAACCGATCTTAGAATGGAATATAATTTTGGAATCAGGACATGAACATCCTTCGATCTGCATCAAAGGATATTCGAAATCCAACAACAATGTTTCGAGCGGAAGTCAAATTTTAGGAAAGGATCACCATCGCCATTTGCGAGGTGGATCAGGATTTTAGGATCCTTTGATGCAGTTCGAAGGATATTAAGGTCCTTATTCAGGAAATGTACTTTATTTCCCGATCGGTTGGAAAATGACCGAGTTATAAACAAACGAACTTTTAAAAATAAATATATTAAAAAAATGTGTTAGCCACTCCGTGTTAACTTGGCCAATATCAGACTTTGTTAGCCAGGTAGATGGTCCGTATTTTTCCACTTTTTTTAAGCCCTCACAATCCACGATTGGATGCCGAATGGCCGAGTTATTCGCAAAAAACTGTTTTGAAAACACGTTCACATAGGTTCCATATACCACCCAAGACACAAACCTGTTCAGCCAAGACACAAACCTTCAGCCAAGACACCAACCAGTTGATCCAAGCTCATCCCCTGACGTCACGGGCTTTCGAGGCTGAAATTTTTTAAGTTTCCGGCCGCTACCAGGCTCGAAGTACCAGGCGAACAGAAATGCATAGTAGGTGGATTCCATTTTTTGAAACTGTTTTTTGTGAATAGCTCGGCCATTTGGCCTCTAATCGTGGATCATGGTATGTCATAAAATGCACAAAAATACGGCCCATCTACCTGGCTAACAAAATCTGGTATTGGCCAAGTTAACACGGAGTGGTAAATACATTTGGCTCAGAAATATATTTTTATTATTTGATTTGTTTATATCTCGGCACTTTTTTAACCGATCTTAGAATGGAATATAATTTTGGAATCAGGACATGAACATCCTTCGATCTGCATCAAAGGATATTCGAAATCCAACAACAATGTTTCGAGCGGAAGTCAAATTTTAGGAAAGGATCACCATCGCCATTTGCCATGTGGATCAGGATTTTAAGAGGATCCTTTGATGCAGTTCGAAGGATATTAAGGTCCTTATTCAGGAAATGTACTTTATTTCCCGATCGGTTGGAAAATGACCGAGTTATAAACAAACGAACTTTTAAAAATAAATATATTAAAAAAATGTGTTAGCCACTCCGTGTTAACTTGGCCAATATCAGACTTTGTTAGCCAGGTAGATGGTCCGTATTGTTCCACTTTTTTTAAGCCCTCACAATCCACGATTGGATGCCGAATGGCCGAGTTATTCACAAAAAACAGTTTCAAAAAATGGAATCCACCTACTGCGCGTTTCTGTTCGCCTGGTACTCCGAGCCTGGTAGCGGGCCGAAATCCACTTTTTCGGAGGCAAAAAAAAAAGTGCAAGTCATTCTGCAAAAAAAAATTAAAAATCCAAATAATATTTTAAAAATGCAGGAAAACTAAAGAAAATTTCGGAAAAATCGGGAAAAAATTAGAAAATACGGAAAAACTCAAGATAGTTTGGCAAAATATATATTTGAAATATATTTTTTTTATTTGATTTGTTTATATCTCGGCACTTTTTTAACCGATCTTAGAATGGAATATAATTTTGGAATCAGGACATGAACATCCTTCGATCTGCATCAAAGGATATTCGAAATCCAACAACAATGTTTCGAGCGGAAGTCAAATTTTAGGAAATGATCACCATCGCCATTTGCGATGTGGATCAGGATTTTAAGAGGATCCTTTGATGCAGTTCGAAGGATATTAAAGACCTTATTCAGGAAATGTACTTTATTTCCCGATCGGTTGGAAAATGACCGAGTTATAAACAAACGAACTTTTAAAAATAAATATGTTAAACAAATTTGTTAGCCACTCCGTGTTAACTTGGCCAATATCAGACTTTGTTAGCCAGGTAGATGGTCCGTATTGTTCCACTTTTTTTAAGCCCTCACAATCCACGATTGGATGCCGAATGGCCGAGTTATTCGCAAAAAACAGTTTTGAAAACACGTTCACATAGGTTCCATATACCACTCAGGACACAAACCTGTTCAGCCAAGACACAAACCTTCAGCCAAGACACCAACCAGTTGATCCAAGCTCATCCCCTGACGTCACGGGCTTTCGAGGCTGAAATTTTTTAGGTTTCCGGCCGCTACCAGGCTCGAAGTACCAGGCGAACAGAAATGCATAGTAGGTGGATTCCATTTTTTGAAACTGTTTTTTGTGAATAGCTCGGCCATTTGGCCTCTAATCCGGGATCATGGTATGTCATAAAATGCACAAAAATACGGCCCATCTACCTGGCTAACAAAATCTGGTATTGGCCAAGTTAACACGGAGTGGTAAATACATTTGGCTCAGAAATATATTTTTATTATTTGATTTGTTTATATCTCGGCACTTTTTTAACCGATCTTAGAATGGAATATAATTTTGGAATCAGGACATGAACATCCTTCGATCTGCATCAAAGGATATTCGAAATCCAACAACAATGTTTCGAGCGGAAGTCAAATTTTAGGAAAGGATCACCATCGCCATTTGCGATGTGGATCAGGATTTTAAGAGGATCCTTTGATGCAGTTCGAAGGATATTAATGTCCTGATCCAGAAAATGTACTTTATTTCCCAATCGGTTGGAAAATGACCGAGTTATAAACAAACGAACTTTTAAAAATAAATATATTAAAAAAATGTGTTAGCCACTCCGTGTTAACTTGGCCAATATCAGACTTTGTTAGCCAGGTAGATGGTCCGTATTTTTCCACTTTTTTTAAGCCCTCACAATCCACGATTGGATGCCGAATGGGCGAGTTATTCACAAAAAACAGTTTCAAAAAATGGAATCCACCTACTGCGCGTTTCTGTTCGCCTGGTACTCCGAGCCTGGTAGCGGGCCGAAATCCACTTTTTCGGAGGCAAAAAAAAAGTGCAAGTCATTCTGCAAAAAAAAATTAAAAATCCAAATAATATTTTGAAAATGCAGAAAAACTAAAGAAAATTTCGGAAAAATCGGGAAAAAAATTAGAAAATACGGAAAAACTCAAGATAATTTGGCAAAATATATATTTGAAATATATATTTTTTTATTTGATTTGTTTATATCTCGGCACTTTTTTAACCGATCTTAGAATGGAATATAATTTTGGAATCAGGACATGAACATCCTTCGATCTGCATCAAAGGATATTCGAAATCCAACAACAATGTTTCGACCGGAAGTTAAATTTTAGGAAAGGATCACCATCGCCATTTGCGATGTGGATCAGGATTTTAAGAGGATCCTTTGACGCAGTTCGAAGGATATTAAGGTCCTGATCCAGGAAATGTACTTTATTTCCCGATCGGTTGGAAAATGACCGAGTTATAAACAAACAAACTTTTAAAAATAAATATGTTAAACAAATTAGTTAGCCACTCCGTGTTAACTTGGCCAATATCAGACTTTGTTAGCCAGGTAGATGGTCCGTATTTTTCCACTTTTTTTAAGCCCTCACAATCCACGATTGGATGCCGAATGGCCGAGTTATTCGCAAAAAACAGTTTTGAAAACACGTGCACATAGGTTCCATATACCACCCAGGACACAAACCTGTTCAGCCAAGACACAAACCTTCAGCCAAGACACCAACCAGTTGATCCAAGCTCATCCCCTGACGTCACGGGCTTTCGAGGCTGAAATTTTTTAAGTTTCCGGCCGCTACCAGGCTCGAAGTACCAGGCGAACAGAAATGCATAGTAGGTGGATTCCATTTTTTGAAACTGTTTTTTGTGAATAGCTCGGCCATTTGGCCTCTGATCCCGGATCGTGGTATGTCATAAAATGCACAAAAATACGGCCCATCTACCTGGCTAACAAAATCTGGTATTGGCCAAGTTAACACGGAGTGGTAAATACATTTGGCTCAGAAATATATTTTTATTATTTGATTTGTTTATATCTCGGCACTTTTTTAACCGATCTTAGAATGGAATATAATTTTGGAATCAGGACATGAACATCCTTCGATCTGCATCAAAGGATATTCGAAATCCAACAACAATGTTTCGAGCGGAAGTCAAATTTTAGGAAATGAACACCATCGCCATTTGCGATGTGGATCAGGATTTTAAGAGGATCCTTTGATGCAGTTCGAAGGATATTAAAGTCCTTATTCAGGAAATGTACTTTATTTCCCGATCGGTTGGAAAATGACCGAGTTATAAACAAACGAACTTTTAAAAATAAATATGTTAAACAAATTTGTTAGCCACTCCGTGTTAACTTGGCCAATATCAGACTTTGTTAGCCAGGTAGATGGTCCGTATTGTTCCACTTTTTTTAAGCCCTCACAATCCACGATTGGATGCCGAATGGCCGAGTTATTCGCAAAAAACAGTTTTGAAAACACGTTCACATAGGTTCCATATACCACCCAGGACACAAACCTGTTCAGCCAAGACACAAACCTTCAGCCAAGACACCAACCAGTTGATCCAAGCTCATCCCCTGACGTCACGGGCTTTCGAGGCTGAAATTTTTTAGGTTTCCGGCCGCTACCAGGCTCGAAGTACCAGGCGAACAGAAATGCATAGTAGGTGGATTCCATTTTTTGAAACTGTTTTTTGTGAATAGCTCGGCCATTTGGCCTCTAATCCTGGATCATGGTATGTCATAAAATGCACAAAAATACGGCCCATCTACCTGGCTAACAAAATCTGGTATTGGCCAAGTTAACACGGAGTGGTAAATACATTTGGCTCAGAAATATATTTTTATTATTTGATTTGTTTATATCTCGGCACTTTTTTAACCGATCTTAGAATGGAATATAATTTTGGAATCAGGACATGAACATCCTTCGATCTGCATCAAAGGATATTCGAAATCCAACAACAATGTTTCGAGCGGAAGTCAAATTTTAGGAAAGGATCACCATCGCCATTTGCCATGTGGATCAGGATTTTAAGAGGATCCTTTGATGCAGTTCGAAGGATATTAAGGTCCTTATTCAGGAAATGTACTTTATTTCCCGATCGGTTGGAAAATGACCGAGTTATAAACAAACGAACTTTTAAAAATAAATATATTAAAAAAATGTGTTAGCTACTCCGTGTTAACTTGGCCAATATCAGACTTTGTTAGCCAGGTAGATGGTCCGTATTTTTCCACTTTTTTTAAGCCCTCACAATCCACGATTGGATGCCGAATGGCCGAGTTATTCACAAGAAACAGTTTAAAAAAATGGAATCCACCTACTGCGCGTTTCTGTTCGCCTGGTACTCCGAGCCTGGTAGCGGGCCGAAATCCACTTTTTCGGAGGCAAAAAAAAAAGTGCAAGTCATTCTGCAAAAAAAAATTAAAAATCCAAATAATATTTTGAAAATGCAGGAAAACTAAAGAAAATTTCGGAAAAATCGGGAAAAAATTAGAAAATACGGAAAAACTCAAGATAATGTGGCAAAATATATATTTGAAATATATTTTTTTTATTTGATTTGTTTATATCTCGGCACTTTTTTAACCGATCTTAGAATGGAATATAATTTTGGAATCAGGACATGAACATCCTTCGATCTGCATCAAAGGATATTCGAAATCCAACAACAATGTTTCGAGCGGAAGTCAAATTTTAGGAAAGGATCACCATCGCCATTTGCCATGTGGATCAGGATTTTAAGAGGATCCTTTGATGCAGTTCGAAGGATATTAAGGTCCTGATCCAGGAAATGTACTTTATTTCCCGATCGGTTGGAAAATGACCGAGTTATAAACAAACGAACTTTTAAAAATAAATATGTTAAACAAATTTGTTAGCCACTCCGTGTTAACTTGGCCAATATCAGACTTTGTTAGCCAGGTAGATGGTCCGTATTTTTCCACTTTTTTTAAGCCCTCACAATCCACGATTGGATGCCGAATGGCCGAGTTATTCACAAGAAACAGTTTCAAAAAATGGAATCCACCTATTGCGCGTTTCTGTTCGCCTGGTACTCCGAGCCTGGTAGCGGGCCGAAATCCACTTTTTCGGAGGCAAACAAAAAGTGCAAGTCATTCTGCAAAAAAAATTAAAAATCCAAATAATATTTTGAAAATGCAGGAAAACTAAAGAAAATTTCGGAAAAATCGGGAAAAAATTAGAAAATACGGAAAAACTCAAGATAATGTGGCAAAATATATATTTGAAATATATTTTTTTATTTGATTTGTTTATATCTCGGCACTTTTTTAACCGATCTTAGAATGGAATATAATTTTGGAATCAGGACATGAACATCCTTCGATCTGCATCAAAGGATATTCGAAATCCAACAACAATGTTTCGAGCGGAAGTCAAATTTTAGGAAAGGATCACCATCGCCATTTGCGAGGTGGATCAGGATTTTAAGAGGATCCTTTGATGCAGTTCGAAGGATATTAAGGTCCTTATTCAGGAAATGTACTTTATTTCCCGATCGGTTGGAAAATGACCGAGTTATAAACAAACGAACTTTTAAAAATAAATATATTAAAAAAATGTGTTAGCCACTCCGTGTTAACTTGGCCAATATCAGACTATGTTAGCCAGGTAGATGGTCCGTATTTTTCCACTTTTTTTAAGCCCTCACAATCCACGATTGGATGCCGAATGGCCGAGTTATTCGCAAAAAACTGTTTTGAAAACACGTTCACATAGGTTCCATATACCACCCAGGACACAAACCTGTTCAGCCAAGACACAAACCTTCAGCCAAGACACCAACCAGTTGATCCAAGCTCATCCCCTGACGTCACGGGCTTTCGAGGCTGAAATTTTTTAAGTTTCCGGCCGCTACCAGGCTCGAAGTACCAGGCGAACAGAAATGCATAGTAGGTGGATTCCATTTTTTGAAACTGTTTTTTGTGAATAGCTCGGCCATTTGGCCTCTAATCGTGGATCATGGTATGTCATAAAATGCACAAAAATACGGCCCATCTACCTGGCTAACAAAATCTGGTATTGGCCAAGTTAACACGGAGTGGTAAATACATTTGGCTCAGAAATATATTTTTATTATTTGATTTGTTTATATCTCGGCACTTTTTTAACCGATCTTAGAATGGAATATAATTTTGGAATCAGGACATGAACATCCTTCGATCTGCATCAAAGGATATTCGAAATCCAACAACAATGTTTCGACCGGAAGTCAAATTTTAGGAAAGGATCACCATCGCCATTTGCGATGTGGATCAGGATTTTAAGAGGATCCTTTGATGCAGTTCGAAGGATATTAAGGTCCTGATCCAGGAAATGTACTTTATTTCCCGATCGGTTGGAAAATGACCGAGTTATAAACACACAAACTTTTAAAAATAAATATGTTAAACAAATTAGTTAGCCACTCCGTGTTAACTTGGCCAATATCAGACTTTGTTAGCCAGGTAGATGGTCCGTATTTTTCCACTTTTTTTAAGCCCTCACAATCCACGATTGGATGCCGAATGGCCGAGTTATTCGCAAAAAACTGTTTTGAAAACACGTTCACATAGGTTCCATATACCACCCAAGACACAAACCTGTTCAGCCAAGACACACACCTTCAGCCAAGACACCAACCAGTTGATCAAAGCTCATCCCCTGACGTCACGGGCTTTCGAGGCTGAAATTTTTTAAGTTTCCGGCCGCTACCAGGCTCGAAGTACCAGGCGAACAGAAATGCATAGTAGGTGGATTCCATTTTTTGAAACTGTTTTTTGTGAATAGCTCGGCCATTTGGCCTCTAATCCTGGATCATGGTATGTCATAAAATGCACAAAAATACGGCCCATCTACCTGGCTAACAAAATCTGGTATTGGCCAAGTTAACACGGAGTGGTAAATACATTTGGCTCAGAAATATATTTTTATTATTTGATTTGTTTATATCTCGGCACTTTTTTAACCGATCTTAGAATGGAATATAATTTTGGAATCAGGACATGAACATCCTTCGATCTGCATCAAAGGATATTCGAAATCCAACAACAATGTTTCGAGCGGAAGTCAAATTTTAGGAAAGGATCACCATCGCCATTTGCGATGTGGATCAGGATTTTAAGAGGATCCTTTGATGCAGTTCGAAGGATATTAAGGTTCTTATTCAGGAAATCTACTTTATTTCCCGATCGGTTGGAAAATGACCGAGTTATAAACAAACGAACTTTTAAAAATAAATATATTAAAAAAATGTGTTAGCCACTCCGTGTTAACTTGGCCAATATCAGACTTTGTTAGCCAGGTAGATGGTCCGTATTTTTCCACTTTTTTTAAGCCCTCACAATCCACGATTGGATGCCGAATGGCCGAGTTATTCACAAAAAACAGTTTCAAAAAATGGAATCCACCTACTGCGCGTTTCTGTTCGCCTGGTACTCCGAGCCTGGTAGCGGGCCGAAATCCACTTTTTCGAAGGCAAAAAAAAAATGCAAGTCATTTTGCAAAAAAAATTAAAAATCCAAATAAAATTTTGAAAATGCAGGAAAACTCAAGAAAATTTCGGAAAAATCGGGAAAAAATTAGAAAATACGGAAAAACGGAAAAAATATATATTTGAAATATATTTTTTTTATTTGATTTGTTTATATCTCGGCACTTTTTTAACCGATCTTAGAATGGAATATAATTTTGGAATCAGGACATGAACATCCTTCGATCTGCATCAAAGGATATTCGAAATCCAACAACAATGTTTCGACCGGAAGTTAAATTTTAGGAAAGGATCACCATCGCCATTTGCGATGTGGATCAGGATTTTAAGAGGATCCTTTGATGCAGTTCGAAGGATATTAATGTCCTGATCCAGGAAATGTACTTTATTTCCCGATCGGTTGGAAAATGACCGAGTTAAAAACAAACGAACTTTTAAAAATAAATATGTTAAACAAAATTGTTAGCCACTCCGTGTTAACTTGGCCAATATCAGACTTTGTTAGCCAGGTAGATGGTCCGTATTGTTCCACTTTTTTTAAGCCCTCACAATCCACGATTGGATGCCGAATGGCCGAGTTATTCGCAAAAAACAGTTTTGAAAACACGTTCACATAGGTTCCATATACCACCCAAGACACAAACCTGTTCAGCCAAGACACAAACCTTCAGCCAAGACACCAACCAGTTGATCCAAGCTCATCCCCTGACGTCACGGGCTTTCGAGGCTGAAATTTTTTAAGTTTCCGGCCGCTACCAGGCTCGAAGTACCAGGCGAACAGAAATGCATAGTAGGTGGATTCCATTTTTTGAAACTGTTTTTTGTGAATAGCTCGGCCATTTGGCCTCTAATCCTGGATCATGGTATGTCATAAAATGCACAAAAATACGGCCCATCTACCTGGCTAACAAAATCTGGTATTGGCCAAGTTAACACGGAGTGGTAAATACATTTGGCTCAGAAATATATTTTTATTATTTGATTTGTTTATATCTCGGCACTTTTTTAACCGATCTTAGAATGGAATATAATTTTGGAATCAGGACATGAACATCCTTCGATCTGCATCAAAGGATATTCGAAATCCAACAACAATGTTTCGAGCGGAAGTCAAATTTTAGGAAAGGATCACCATCGCCATTTGCGATGTGGATCAGGATTTTAAGAGGATCCTTTGATGCAGTTCGAAGGATATTCAGGTCCTTATTCAGGAAATGTACTTTATTTCCCGATCGGTTGGAAAATGACCGAGTTATAAACAAACGAACTTTTAAAAATAAATATGTTAAACAAATTTGTTAGCCACTCCGTGTTAACTTGGCCAATATCAGACTTTGTTAGCCAGGTAGATGGTCCGTATTTTTCCACTTTTTTTAAGCCCTCACAATCCACGATTGGATGCCGAATGGCCGAGTTATTCACAAAAAACAGTTTCAAAAAATGGAATCCACCTACTGCGCGTTTCTGTTCGCCTGGTACTCCGAGCCTGGTAGCGGGCCGAAATCCAATTTTTCGAAGGCAAAAAAAAAGTGCAAGTCATTCTGCAAAAAAAATTAAAAATCCAAATAATATCTTGAAAATGCAGAAAAACTCAAGAAAATTTCGGAAAAATCGGGAAAAAATTAGAAAAATGCGGAAAAACTCAAGATAATTTGGAAAAATAGGCAGTTGTTCGATATCGAAAAATGTGGTATGCAGTTCGGTGGAATTCGAGTGCTTATTCCGAAATGTGCAGCGTTGGCAGATCAGTCCAAAATGGAGCTTTCTGGAGCTATTATATCGGCCCAAAACCTATTAGATTGTCGAAGCACCGAAATCTTCTTTATTTACATCTTGTGATTGCGGATCAGTTGATGTTGCCATCGATTTACATTGTTTGAAGTGTATTACAGTCTTAAGAAGAAGAATGAATAGACTCCCGCCGTCTACAGTAACCACAGTGCGGTCCTGGAATATCGTAGTAGTAACTCGCGTTGACGGCGGAACACATCGCACATATCTGCCTCGTTTATAGTCGAATTGCGAACAGCTATCGTCTTGGCCCGCTTCTTTCAATAGCTGAAAGGGAAATTAGAGATTATTGTAGATATTTGAGTAAGCTTTCAAGAAACGTACTCTTAAATGTCTTCATCCTAGTTCTTCTCAGTCAACTTTGTGAGAATATCGTATCGTTCTGAATTAAGATGGGCATGAGCCAGGATCCTAGCTTCCTAGATGATTTCCATTATCCTCGTATTATGTTATATATTTCCTTCCTCTCCATTTTACTGCCTCTTTTTTTTGAATGGCAACACTTTTTGAACTTGAAACATCGTTAGGCGCTGAATTGGTTGAAAAAAGCACACGCTTAGCGATAAACACAGAGGATCAAAGCAGAGATGAGATGATAGAGATGAGAAAATCGGCTTAGCGATGAGCAAATAGGCTTAGAGATGAGTAAGTCGGCATAGTGATGTCCAATTAAATATCTATTGAATTTCAGGCGATATCGTATCGATAACTTTTTTCAATACACCGACGTTTTCCAATACACTTTATATTTGAAATCTAAATCTTGTATTTATTGTTGTAGCAGTATTTCCCCAAAATATCCCATGATGTATTCTCGAAAATTTTTAAAAACACACTATGATGTGTTAACCCACAATGTTACCTTGGCCAATACACTTTGGGAACAATCTTAAGTCCACCACGAATGAAACACTCGAAATATATTCTTTATTGGACATTTTACAGAGTCATTAACTATCCTTGACTATAACAAATCTGTAAAGATACCTCGAAATATGAATGTACATATGTATATGGTTGTTCTTATGCTATGAGAGAAATATGTTGTGATTATAGAAGGGTATAGGCTATAGGGTCTGATAGCTTTTTCAACGGAAAAAGCGTCGCACAGCTGGAGATCCTCCTTAGGTTTTGAGTGATGATCGCGCGACGATGGAGTATTCATTCAAGTTTTTCAAGTTACGTACCAATGTTCCGCCCAACCTTAGTTGTAATACTTTTATTATCGTTCGTCCCCTAAGACGGTGTTTTTTGATCATCTTTGGAAGAGGTTTGATTTGCTAAAAACAGTAAAATATATGTACATAGATATATTAAAAAAATTCCAGTTTAAATAGTTTTTAGTTTGGTAAGGTATGAAAATCCACGATCCAAATGGTATTGGCCAACTTATGCCATATTTTAATAGCGAATATCTTGCTTTATTCTCAGCCAACGACCATATGGAAGGTACCATTTTCAGATTAGACTTTACCATATTGATTTTGACCAAAAATTTAGGAAGAATTGTAAATAAAACTCACTTGTCTAGTTGCCATCGGTATCTCAGCAGCCGTTAACAAAACTGGACTGTGAAAAATATGGTAAGTAACGCAGCCCGCCTATACCACTCACGTCCACCTTAAGAGCCCTTCAGTTGGTTCCATTAGCAAAGCTTGAATTAGGGTTTCAGCGTATCCTGGAAATATGAAAATAAAATGTGTTGAAATCAAATGTGTTGAAAACTAAGGAACAAGAAAGATGTGTTGGAAAGCGTATAGGCTTAAGGGATGCAAAGCTGAAAAAGTGGATGGGTGTTGGAAAACGATTTCATAATTATCGATCACACAACTGTGTAGTGTGTTTAGCCAACACCTTAAAGAAAAAGCTCGATCTAATTTTGATTACCTGAGTTCTTATAGAAATATCCAGTGGAGGCTTCTAATTCGTAGTACGCATTGGCAGTAAGTTGTATTTTCCTTTTTAATTTTCAACTAATTACGAGTCATTAAAAGGCACCTCAGCGTGCGGGGAAAGGTCAGCTTGCTGGCCAAAAAGACAAAAAAAATTCCCGAAATACGGACCCAAAAGAAGCTGCCGGGAGGGAGGAACTCAGGAGGAAAAAAAAGGCATTTTAATCTAGCAATTAAGGCATAATGTGCTTTAATTAACCGCTGAAATCTAAAAAGCGGGCATAAATAACCAATTGACAGTAAAGGGGCTGGGACGAGCCGAGCCGAGCCGAGCAGAGCAGAGCAGAGTCTTTGCACGGCCATAAATTGAATTACGTTAA
This sequence comes from Drosophila pseudoananassae pseudoananassae, assembly GCA_018153035.1. Taxonomy (NCBI): domain Eukaryota; kingdom Metazoa; phylum Arthropoda; class Insecta; order Diptera; family Drosophilidae; genus Drosophila; species Drosophila pseudoananassae. The sequence continues at coordinate 696,417 of JAECXR010000046.1, forward strand.
GCCCCCGAGCATAATGGTCAAAATAACACGCAATTTGCCGGCTGCCCGCAATGGCATCTCGCCCATCCAGTCTCATCCAACAACCCAGCCCCCCTATGAAACACCCACTTAAACCAGTCGAATGGCTGGGCAAAGGCAAGGCCAAGTTGATGGGAGCCGGGACATCCATCCTGCCCATCCAACCCACCCACACTTGTGTTAATTTCTGGGAAATCACTTAATCCTTTAAATATCGCCAGCTCGGCGCTGGGTGACACCTTAACCCACATTTGTGCCGCGAACCGAAATGACGCGCAAATTTACATTGCCACCCATCCGGGGGCACTGGCGCCTCCCCCTTCTTTTTATCCACCCTTCCCATGGCCGCTACGTATTCCCCTATTTTACGGCTACGGCCCCCTCAATGTCCTTGCTCCTTTTCTCCGCGGGAGTGCCACAAAGTCATCGCATTAGTGACGCTCTGAAGATTATTTACCTAGGAATGCGTGTAAAATGACACCAATGTATTGCGACGACCTCTCTCAGGCACTCCCACTCCCAGCCTCTTACTTTCACCCGCACTTTCTCGCCGGCCCTTTCTCCAAGCCACCAAGCGTGTTACTCTATTAAATTTAAATTAAAAATTGATTAAAATGAGCCCTGCTCCTGGGCCTTAGCCTGCTTTTCACTTACCGAGTCAGTGCCTCGCCCAGCCTCGCACTCCTTTATCCTTTTTTTCACTTCCTTTTGGTGTCACCCTGGACTCCTGGCTGAAGAGGACCTGGAAAATGGAAAATCAAATAAAATAATTTAAATTTTAAATTAATTTTATGGATTATATATTTCTGGAATATTTTTTAAAATCTAAAATGATTAAAAATGAAAGTAACCCTTCCTTTTTTTCAGTGATCTCACAGCTTGAGGATACACACAATTAACGTAAGCTCTTTCCCTCGAATTGTGAGCCCGGGATGGCAGGAGGTTAAGGGTTAGAGGGTTAGGTTGCTGGGGATGGGGGTGGCGCTGGCGCTGGCGCTGGCGGACAGCGGGCCGCTCTGAATGCGTTGCGGGTAAGCGAGTCTCGCCGTTGATGTACCGTGGCCAGAGTTGGAGGCGGAGGAGCAGCATCTTTTTCTCGGGCTGCGTTTCGGTAAATTAAATTTGTGCATTACGCAAATGAGCAGCCGCAACATGAAGGTGATGGCTATCCGAATTTGCAGCTACACTGCAAGGAAAACGGAAAGAGTATAAAAAACATGAACATCTTAAGCAAATTCTTAGAATGTAAGTACTCTGTATTTTTTTTACTCTGTATACCAGCTGCAGTGCCAGGACATCTTGGCAACCCAACTCTCTTGCCCTCAGTCGGGGCCTAATGATCCTTGCCCAAGAGATTGGATGGCTAGCAGGGAAAAATCCGGCCACGGGCTTGCCATATCTACTCGTATCTATAGCGTAGTCCTGGCGTGCAGCATCTTGGATTAGATTGGGTTGAAACTTATATGTTTAGAGCGGAAATTCTCATTAGAAAATGGTATGGTTTCAAGTCGCAATAAACTTGACTTGAGAGGGAACTTGACTTTAAAGTCCCAGCTCCCAGTTGCCAGCCTGTTTAAGAATTTATTCACAAACACCAATCGCTCAATTGTGCCGGCGAAAGTTTGACCCTTCTTTTAATTTTCAGACAAAACAAATTCCATCTACAGTTCGCTCTTAATGATGTTCGAAAGGAGGGAAAATGAGGAATGCTCCGGCAAATGTCCTTCGATTTGATTGAATTTTTGTGGTCCTTGAAGGCAGTAGCAGTGGCAGTGGCAGTGGCAGTGCCAGGAACAGCGGCAGCGAAAGATTTGCCTGAGACTTTCATTTCATCAAGCATGACTTTCTCACTTCCACTTTCTCCCCCCACTATATAGTCCCATCACTCTCCCTCAGGTCTTACGTTTTAATTAAAAAGTGTCGCTTAGTGCGACTGTCCATTTGACGGATGGGTGGGAATGGAAGAGTGGGTGGCAGCGAGTGGTGTTAGGTGAGTGGGTGGCTGGGGGGTTGGGCGGCGGCTGGGTGGCTTGACAATTAAGCCGCCGTGTTGCACGCTGGCCGCCCCCTGTCGCTTGGCTTAATGAAAACGATTATCGACTCGGGCGAGAGCGAGGGCGCTGGCGACGGCGACTTTGTAGCTCTCTGACTGGCTACAAACTTATTGCTTTACAAATTCTTTAATAAATTAAATGTCCTGCCAGCAAGGATTCCTGTTCGGGATGAGAAGCGAAATGGAATCAATGGCAAACCCAATGGGCAACTGAATTTCCATCGGGCGTGGCGCTTGAGTGAGCAACTTCATCATCAGTTATGTCCTGCCGGAGAAATCGGACAGGATACGGAATATGCAGGTAAAAAAAATGCTTACAATTTGTATTAATATATTTTTTTTTTAATTAATAGGGAAAGAACACAGTGCTGACATTGGCAACCCAAAAAGTATGCCATAGTTTCTTCTATAACTCGAACATGGGCGAGTCTTTACTTATTTTTTTAAGAAGCTCAACCGTTTCCTAATTAAATCAACTCATTTATTTCAGTGTAACAAGTCAAGGGAAGGGACTGATGGATGGCTAAATGCTCCGATGCCCCGATGCCGGGCATTGAGTGATAGAGAGTGTCAGGTAGGAAGTGAAACTCGCTGCCAGCTCGGAATTAAATTAAATGTAATTTGTCCTTGACTGTTTGCGGGCAGTCTCTTGTCAAATGTCTCCCACTCGAAAATTGATTTTCTCCCGGGTGCCTGCTTCCAGCTCCCAGGACTCCCAGGACCATACGAAATTTCCTTTGAAGTGACCAACCAATAGTTCAAAACGAAAACTGAAATTGAAACTGAAACTGGGCAGGATTTTACCATTTTCTCCTATTTGGCAGTTTGTCATTTTCATTAAGGCAAAAGCAACAATTTAATAAGCCCTCTTTTGTGCTCCATGCTCCTTGGTCCTTTGCCATTTATGGCACATCCTCTTTTTGCCTTGGTTTTTTGTTTCTTCACCCAATTGTTTACGCAGAGTTGAATTCAACTTCTTTGACAATTCATATGGGAATTTACTCAAAAATGGGGGATACCCTTTCTAATAATTTACGGGGCTATTAAAATGGAAAATATGTCAAGGTAAATAGAACGTCTTTAAAGTTAAAGGTATGTAAAGTCGTAAATAATATTTATTTCTTAGTAATTGTTATATTTTTTTTTATAGGAGAGGAGGAGAGAGATACTTTTAGAGGAGAGATACTTTAGGAGAGATACTTTAATTCGTATTTTTTGGTGGAATTCGATTCCATCTGTAGGCCATAAAAACCTTAAACTCGGATTGTCCAATGGACTCCTGGTACCCTCTGGTTATCAGCAATGAAAAAAAGGAATAAGACCGGTTGGTTAAAAAAAAAGGAAATGGAAATTAAAACGAGCCACTCAATTACGCAAATTAAAACGAGAATGTAGGCGGCGCTAAGGCAAACAAAAAAAAAAAAAAAAAAAAGCGTTCTAAAAAAAAAAAATTCTAAAAACAAAAACAGGACGTAAAAAGGTATAAAGTATCTTAAAAGAGGAATGTCCTTCCACCCTTCTGCCTCCACGCAGTCCTTTCAGCCAACGTGTTTTTCCTTGTTGTTCCATGTCAACGTTTTTTTTGTTTGTTTTTGTTTTGATATTTTTGTCGTTTTGTGTTTTTACAAAATAATAAAGTTCGCCGCGGCCGAGGTCGCCGTCATAAAATGCGCCAATTGACGCGGGTCAGCTCCTTAAAACCCTTTTTTTTTCATTTTTACCAAGCCCATTTACCACCCCTCCCGTTACCCTTTAAAGGCTGTGGCATGCTGAGGGCCAATAAAATCAAATTAAAAGGCGCCAAAGTGTCACGATTATGAGACTTAAGCGAAATCAATTAAAAGCGAGAGAAAAAAAGGGAGAATACGGCAAAAAAAAAAATAAATGGAAATGCGGAAGTTGGTGGCAAAAGTGAAGAAGGAAAAGTGGCACAAGGACCAAGGAGCCAGGACCTCCGGCACGGACGCGGAAGACGTGGATGGAGACGTCCATGTGTCAAGCTGGCTGCCCTGCTGCCTGTTGTCCCCCCTGGTTGTCGCTGGCTGACTGACGTTTTTGGGTGCGCCCATGCAAATTACAAGGGATAACAAATAGTTGTTTTTTCTTTGCCTCAGTGGGGTGAGAGGGTCACTGGACAAGGCAGGACAGGACAGGACTGAGCTGGGCTGGGCTGGGAAAAAATTGGGCGGTTCCCTCGATATATGACAGTCATGAAGTCCAGAGATGGGATTGTCGCTTCTTTAAATTGTTTCAAATTGTTAACCTTAATGACAGAAAATAAATTTCATTTAGAAATGTAATAAATTTTAAGTTATTTGCTAAAGTTTAAAGATTATTTCAATTTTTTATATTAAACCTCAGACTCTATTAAAGTTTCAGACTCCAGGAATGATTAAGAACTCTCTTTAAAAAATTAAAAAAATATAAATTATAGTATTTAAATATAAATTACTCCATTGAATAATTTTTATTTATTTATAATTAAATTTCATTGTCTGTTTATTCTGTTACACTTTTCCTTTCGTTACTTTTTCGTTTCATTTCTTTTGGGAGTTGAACTTCAAACGAAAGTTGAAAATGTTAAGCCTGACTGAAAAGTATTACCCGTAGAGTCTTCCAATTACAATTCTTAACCCCTGAATCCCCATTTCCCTTGCTCCTCTCAGAGGTTGACTTTACATTAAGTATACGCCTGGGCGGCGAAAATAAATGAAGGACCCGGTCGCTTCAAAGGCCGCCTTCATTTTTCAGTTTCAGTTTCAGTTTCGATTTTCCGCTGCACCAAAGAAATATTAATTTAAGAAAAGAATCCCGTGTTCTTCTCTCATCTCTCATACTCTATATGGTTGTGTGTAATATTTGGTTTTTTTTTTGTTCATTTTTTAATAACCCCCAACAACAACAATGGCTTTTCGAGAAGGAAGTGGAGGTAGCAGTAGCAGTAGCAGTGGTGGTGGATTGTTGTGTATGTAAAATTAATAAAAGTTTAAATTGTTGCCAAAGGCGGGACATTGGCCATGGGCGTGTGCCCCAAGGAGGGGGTCCTGCCAGAGTGGAGTGGTGTTGGTGAGGAGTTGCCTTTCAGGATGCCTTGACAGCCGCGTCTCTGAGAGATTCAGTCGCTGGAATGTTTAATGGCCGTATTTCGTTTCATTAAAAATGTATGCGGCCTTAAAAGCTTTTGTTGTTGCTCCTGTTACTTGTTACTTGCTCCGGTTCCTGTTCTTTTTCCTGTTTTTATACTCTAACAGAGGGTAACATAAATTTTTAGAAAATATTAGGGAACTAATATTTTAAAAGGCACGTTCGATGGCTAAAGGAGTATACCACTATGATCCGGATTTAGTGGGTTAGGTGTTGGCGTACGGTCTGTTTTTATCCAAGTGTCGGTTTGTCTTTTGGTTTTTAAATAAAATTCTTTTAGTTTTACAAATTTATTTAAAATATAAAAAATATCCACAGTTTAAAATATTTAAGAATCGCAGAGAAGAACCTTAAATGTTATTAGATGTTGTTTTTTATATTTATGGCCCTTCGGTTTAAAATTTTTGGCTTTAATAAGCTTCTTAAAAAGAATATCATTATGTTATTTTTTCCTTTCTTACTTATATATTTTTCCCAGTATTTATATGATTAAAGTTAGGTATATTTGTTAAGGTAAGCTTCATGAGAAGCGAGGAGAAGAGCTGTACTTTTAATTAGTATATTATATTTTTTGTACTAAACGAGGCATTAATGAGGCGCTAATTTTCATCCAAACTATACCAGTAAGAGTATATAGCCTTCTTCAGATCTTATTTTTTTCATATTATTGTTTTTGTTATATATTTTGTTAACGTTCCCCGGCGGTACGAGTAGGAGAGATCCGTGAACGAGCAGGAGAGCCAGCAGCATTGCGGGCTCCTGGTGGAGCGATTGCGTTGCGATGCAATAAGAAAATATTGTGTCACAGCTCAGAGCTGACAAGGCTAAATGAACCATAACTGAGGCCATCAGCTACCAGTTGAAACAATGTCTGAGAAGACAGGAGAGAAAAAAAACAAGCAAAAACATAAAACAAACAGAAACAGAAACACACAAGTCACTGGAATAGTTTATCCTTTTCACCAGAGCCAGTGGAATTTATCGCTGGGATACTCGAGAGCCGGCCATTAATCCAATTTTATTTATTTCTACTTATGCGCCATCACCATCGTCTGAACAAAAAATAAAAATAAGGACTAGGACGAGACTCGTGCACAAAATTATAAGCAATTGAAATAAATCAAAGTCCAAATGGCAAATAGAGAAATATATATAAGGGGAATCTAATAAATTAAATATGTATTCAAAATTAAATTCTTATTATAGTTTTGGAGAGGTACTAGATGGATCTCTGGGTGGATCTTTTACAAGTTTGTGGAACACTTTCCGTATAAAATTTCGAGGAAAGTTATTGTGGCTTTTTGGAAGGACTACCCCATCGCCTCTCTGAAATAATTCCATCTGCTCCCCTCTTACTCTCCTCCAAATCTTTATATATCTCTATATTTTTTGTCGTTTCTTTCAAGTGGCGACATATACAATTTATATTGCCATTCGCCCACATTTATTGCGGCAATAATTCATTTAATTTTCCTTGATTTACTTTGTCAAATGTGGAGTGGGTGGTGCAGGGCGCAGGACACATATATCCCTTTTTTTGGATATAGTATGTATAGTAAATGGTATATAGTATACAGTATAAATGATTCTTAGTTTTTTGTTGCTATTTTTATATCTATTCCCGTCGGCCATTGCGCATCATTGGAGACCACTTGTTAAGCGGGGATTTTCTATTTTTCCATGTCGGGGGCTGCGTGTGTGAGTTTGGCTTTTTTCCTCGCAAGTGGAAAACTAGCAAGTGGGTGGCATTGTAATTTATGCCACGTTTGCCACTTTTGTCATTTGGCTTCGTCCTGCCCCTTGTCCTGCCAGGGTCCTGGTATCCTGGCCATGTTTATTTTTCCCCTTTGGGGTTCGATTTCAGTTCGCTTTGGGTTTTGTTTGTCTGCTTTTGTTTTATTGACACTTTTGATCTTTTCCAATGCATGTACGATTCATTTATTATGTATGTGAGAGTCGGTGTGTGGGTGTGTGTGTCCAGGAACAGGAAGAGAAAGAAAGGAAGATGAAGAGAAAGTGGCGTATCCTTGTGCCACTGATTGATACATAGGCCCAGGACACAACCACGCCCACCTCAAGCGCCCCGTAATTTGTTGACAAATGAGTTACAATAATGTCACATTATCAGTTCATCACAATAAAATTATACGGCCCGAGGCCGAGGCCCAATTCCCCCGGCCTGGCCACCTTCAAGGATCTTGGGGATGTCCCGGGCCTCCTCTCTAAGCCACACTGAGATTTAAGAGCTGTGTGACGGATATTTAAGGATAATAATTGCATAAAGTTTCACCCTCAAGTCCTTCTCGGAATAAGAACTCTTAGTTATTGTTCTCAGTGCATCTTAATTGGCTCGAGCGAGTCCTGCACATCCCACATCCAAGGAGGCACGGCAACCACTTAAGTGCCTCGCCATCGGCTAGAATGGAATGGCTGGAATCCACAACAATCAGTCCTTGGGAGAGATGCAGGACCTGTTAATCACAAGGGGGTGCTGGGTGGAGGGGGGGATGCGAGATTGATCCTGGGCAGGATGCTCTCGATGCTTTGGCTTGTCATGGAGCGCATTAGGCCCAGATAAATGACCAGCAGGAACTGGCAATTCCGAATTCGCACAAATTCAAATGATATGCCAAAAGATTTGCCAGTATCCTGAGACAGAGTAGTCCTCTCCCAGTGGTAGTCTCGGCCTGTGTGTCTCCTTATCGTGACGTGACGCTGGAGAAAAGCGCAACTGTACTGGTCCTGCCAAGAGGAACCGAGCTGAAGGACGAAAGTCATTTGACAAATGCCAATTGACAGGAATCGAAAACAACAAACAAACCAACACCCACACATAGTCTCTCTTCTAGGGCAGGAGGAGAAAAAAATTCATTTCTGATTGCCAAATGAACGAATGACGAATGACTGAAAGGACGAAAAGGATGGGCTGAGCTGGGGGAAAATAATGGGGGAATGGCCGGGAAGACAGGCGAACAGAAGTTTGTCAATGTGATAAATGCCATTTTAAGTCTCGCATAATGATTCCTGGCAAGAAACCGACAACGATTTCAGATATTCCGATACGGTTAGCAGTTCGGAAGGCAGCAGCCCACCATATATCAATTATGTCCAGAAAGCAGACTTCAACAGTACCGGGTATCATCTATAGCCCCGAGAAACCTGACAGCTCTTTTAAGTTTTTCTTAGCATTTTACACTTTTTTGGCCCGGATCCGGCCCCTTTACGATGGCTTCCTTCCGCATTCCGCTTTCCGCTGGGCACAATGCAAGACATTTTTTGCTATTGACCATCATTCATCATTAAATTGTTTCGCTAACTGTTTTCAGCAATATTTTGTTGGTGTACGCGTGCTGACAAGCCGCTTCCTGTCTCCTTTCTGTACTTTCCGGCTGAACAGAGGCGGTGTCCTTTTTGCTACGCTTTCAAAATTTGATGAATTTCTTTTTTATTCATTTCCTCCCTCCCTTGCAACTTTCTTTTTATTTTCTTTTCTTTTCATTTTCTTTTATTTTACTTCCGCATTGTTGTTATTCTTGTTGCTGTCCTGCCCGCTTGTTGTGTCTTACAACATTTTTCTAATCAGTCAGCGTCCATGTCCTGTTTACATTTTTTGTTATCATCCTTCGATATCCATTCTCCTTGAATTTTCTCAACATTTTTTTATCCATTTTTTTGCTTGCATTCTGGGCGCTATTTTTATGCGGGCTACTGATTATGTTAAAAAAAAAAAAAACAAATAAATAAAAGGATGCGGGAGAGTCCTTCGAGAGCAACGATTTGGTTAAACGACTATGACGTTTCTATTTACTAAGTCAGCCATTAAACATGAATGGGAATATTGGAATGGGAAAGATTTATGTAAAAAAAATCATTTTTTTTCAATAATAATAGCCCTAAAAATAATTCTTAAAAAAAATGATAGTTTTTGATAAAAAAAAATAAAACCCAACTTGCGTTGAAATCACAACAACTTTTCCGTTCCCCTAGTAACTTGTTCGACTTTATTGTTTAGACAGGAATTATATAAGACAGGTCTTGCCTTATTCCCAAAACGAATGTATCAACTTGAGTTGAGTCTTATTTTTGAGTAATAAAGAAATATTCATTATTTTATTAGTATGTAATGAGTAGTAAAAATAACTCATGCATTAATGATAACTAACTTTATAGTTTATTGAAATTAAATCTCGTTCAATTAGTTGCTATAAACGCTATCAAAGATTATAAAGTACATAGATGGGACATCTCATACAAAGAAAAATTTTCTATGGCGGGTTCCAGCGCTGGAAAAAGAGTTCTAACAAGAAAGTAAAGCAAACTTCGGGCGGAGCCGAAGTTGATATACCCTTGCAGTTAAAACCGGATACATATCGCAAACATTGGATTAAATTGGCCGATCCTTATGAGAATATCATAATATAACCAATTTATTACCATAAAAAATCAAAAACAAAGTACCAAGCTTCCATCTTCAAAAATAACAAAGTTGGTATTTTTACCAAATACCATTTCCGATCGTTCAGTTATATGGCAGCTATAAGATATAGTAGGCCGATCCTTATGAAAATTGGTAGGTCGTATTATTTTTGGTCGTATGCCAAAAGTAGCATTCGTACAAAATCTGAACTCTGTAACTCTAAAAACACCAAAGTTATACCATTTCCGATCAATCAGTTATATGGCAGCTATAGGATATAGTCGGCCGATCCCGCCCGTTCCGACTTATATACTGCGTGCAAAGGAAAGAAGGGTGTGTGCAAAGTTTCAAGACGATAGCTTAAAAACTGAGAGACTAGTTCGCGTAGAAACGGACAGACAGACGGACAGACGGACAGACGGACATGCTCATATCAACTCAGGAGGTGATCCTGATCAAGAATATATATACTTTATAGGGTCGGAGATGTCTCCTTCACTGCGTTGCACACTTTTGACCAAAATTATGATACCCTCTGCAAGGGTATAACAACACAATAAATTCATTTATGTGCATTATTCCTAATCTACCACTTACATACAAACAAAGAGTCTGACTCAACGTTTATTCTAACAAGAAAGGAAAGCTATATTATTTTTGATAACGAATTTGATAACACACCATGTACTGCATTGACCACAATCGCGTATAAATAGAAAACGAGAGTTAGTGCCTGTCTCAGTTACTTACCGACGTTGCCATGGGATCTCAGCTAGTTTGGTTGCTGCTCGTAGCCGTTTGTACGGTGTCCTTCCTGGGAGAATCAGGGGCCGTTTGCTGTACCGACAACCTGACCATACAATTTAGGGTCAAAAACAATAATTGTGGCGCCCTTAATGCCCGGAAGGTCGACCGTTTTTGTGAGATCAGAATTTGTGCCGACGGAACACGGCTCGTTGGCTATTATTGTGGGAAAGGGCCGTGCAACATTTTCGGATGCGACTGCGAAGGCGGCTGCCGGCATGGCGACTGGGCCGACTCCTTTGTGGCCAGGAACAGGCATCACGGTGTTACGGTAGTGGATGCTTCCGAATCAAACGGAATTGATCCTGTTATAGATTGTGCCAAATCGCCCCTCAAAGCTGTGGATATTTTCAAGTGGAAATGAGTTTTCACCATTTGTATGAGGTCTGCGAAATAATTCACCTTATTAAATAAATATCGTGGTATAAAAGCTTTAGAGATGAATGTTTAATTTTAATTTGTTTAATTTTTTTAATTTAATTTCTACAAATTCTCAAGTTCTACAAATTCTTTTCCAAGAACTGAAAGGTAAAACGTAAAGTTTAAATAATATAAAGAAAAATTAATAGGTTGTAATAGAAAACTAGTGCCCGATTCAGGTACTCAGTCATATTCATCGGACCTTAACTAGTATTTTTGAAGTATATTAGTTAATCCAGAATTAACTACATTTTGTTTATACATTTAGTTTATCTACAGACGCTATTTCGTGTATTCTTTCCGGTTACCACCGGTTACCCAGACCAGCTGGACGTTGTCCTGTTTATGGTTGGCCAAGAAGGATTCCTCCCATATTGCAGTATTTACGCCCACAGATTTTGATGTGGCATCCATCAACGCCCTCCATCTCGGCCTCTAGGTCATCGCAAGTTTTTTTTTCGACCCTGAATATGTACATGGAGGCTTGGCAGCAGAAGGCGTTATAATCTAGTCATAATCTCCTGGCGGCGATTTTGGAATAACTAACCCAACACATTATATTTGGGAGACGGTTTTAAGCTTCTGATAACAGTTTTTGAACTTGACTTGAATTCTTATCTCTTTCTCCCTAAGTAAATTACAAGAACGGAAAGAAAGCTAACCTTGAGCCCATATAACCTAATCGGAATTTGTATTTTGACCTGTACTTGTATTTTGAAAACCCATTTGTAACTTCCTGATACTTCCTCTTACGAACTAAAATTTCTTAGAATATAAATTAATTTATTAGAAATTAATTCGCGCCAACATTTTTTAATTTTTTTGTGATTAAACTCTTCCATTCTATTTATAGAAATCAAGTTCGATATTAAGAGAATGTTGTTTATTTATTTATTTATTATTTATTTATTTTCAGTACTTATTTCTATGCATAGAATTTCTAATAAATTTGAATAGTTCATTATGTTGTTTTGAATAAAAAATTGCCCAATTTTGACCAAAACTATAATACCCTCTGCAAGGGTATAACATTTTGGATTTTTATTTCGAAATAATACTTGTAGCGATTAGTGCGTATTTGATTATTTTATCAAATAGCAAATTTTTGAGAAATTTTTTTTTTTTCAGAACTACCACCACTTGGGTATAAATAGCAAATGAAAACTAGTGCCTGGCTCAGTTACTTACATCGCCATGGGGCCTAAACTAGTTGGGGTGCTGCTCGTCGCCGTCTGCTTGGTGTCCTTCCTGGGAGGATCCAGTGCCGTGTGCTGTACCGACAAGATGACTCTGAAATTCGTGGTCGATCACCACAATTGTGACGCCGTTGGAGCCAAAAAGGTCGACCATTTGTGTGAGGTCACAATTTGTGGGGATGGCAGTCCCCTCGTTGGAACCTATTGTGGACGTGGGCCGTGCAATGTTTTTGGATGTGACTGCGACAACGGCTGCCACAGCGGTGACTGGGCTGAGTCCTTTTTGGCCAATTATCCTCACGACAAAATTCAACTGGTAGACGTATATGTCCCATCCCTTTGGCATAAATTCCTGGGTTACTTATGGATGGTACCATCTAGCATCTTCACATTTTTCTTTTTCTTTCTTTTCTAAAGTCTACAAACTTAATAATGACATGAACTTTATAATGTCGGAGTTGTATCCATCACTCCCTTGCACTAACCTTGCACTTTTAACTAAATTAGAATACCCTCTGCAAGAGTATATAAATTAAAGCATTAAAACATACGCCCTTAATAGTATAAAAAGAGATGACGTAGAATTTACTTGGAAAATAGTTTGATAAGAGAAATACCGCAGTAAAATTAAACAAAAATCGAAAAAAATTTGTTTTTTTTTTCTTAAAAAATATGAATAATTGTGGGAGAGCGCCCGTCTACCGCAGATGGACTTTGAAACTTTAAACGGGTTGTGCTCGAATCACTGTTTTTGAAACTGGAACGCAGCATAAGGAAGTAATTTTAAATATTTTAGCAAAATTTTAGTAAAATAAATATTAAAGTTAGCTTGAAGCTGTTATCATATCTCGAGACAGCGATAACCAGAGCTCGCAAATAACAGTTGACAGTTTCTTGAAGCAGGTGCTGCTTTCTGTGCTGCTTTTTTTAAATATTTTTCGATCACATGATCAGTGATGCAATTTATGAAGTCCAGAAATACACGGGACTTTCCTCCATTTTTTATTTAAGAGGGTTGTATAATAAAAATATAAAATAATATATAAAAATTTAACTATTTATTAGTTTAAAAAAGTTTATACAATATGGATTTATTATCATTTAATTTTTCGGTCACGGTTAAAATAGTCTATAGTTAAAATAGTTAAAATAACAACCCCTAAACGGAGAACATTTAACCGAAAACAAAAACATGGAGCAACAAAAAGTTCAGTTCAGAGCGAAAGCACACGAGTATTGATAACTGTATTGATAACGCAGTGAAATAAGTGCGTATTTCTTGATAAAATATATTACGTAGCACTTATGGTACCCCGACCTACCGCTTTCTGAGTGACTTAATTTTTCACCGATAGAGTCCATTTGGAAAGAATCAGAAAGACCCGATCTCTTGCAGATGCTTACAATTTGAAGGATAAATATTCCTATTAATTAAAAAAGAAACATTGCTTGAACCTCCTTGACTTGAAAGTGAAGTTATATTTGAACAGTAACGACTCTGCATAGCATGCGACTTGTTTGTTGTAATGAGCTTACTGTGCGGGATCCTGGTCTTTGTTGTCCTGATTCAAGGTAGGTAGAAGACTATTCTCGACTGCCTGGATTGATGTATGGGGATCTTGAGCCGCCTGGGCCCGTTCGCGTTCCCGGTCACGCTCGAATTCCTGTTCACGGGCAGCTTCTGCCGCCGCGGCCGCCGTCGCCAACGCCGCCTCCCTGGCCTCCTGGGCCTCCTTGGCCGCCCTGGCCCTGGCCTTGGCCTGCTGGATCTGTCGAGTGTTGAGTAGCTTCAGTTGGGACTTGTGGTTCAGGATCGCGGGAACGGCCGGGGTCACTGCAATGTTTTTGGGCAATCGATAGGGCGGAGTTGATGGCGAGTAACGAACTGGGAGAGGCTCAGGTTCCGGTAAGGGCTCTGGTTGAGGATTAGGTTCGGGTTTAGGCTCAGGAGCAGTGGCAGTGTCAGAGGCAGTGGCAGTGTCAGAGGCAGTGGCAGGTTCAGTGGCTGTGCTAGTCGTAGTGGTAGTGTCAGTGGCAGGGGCAGGGGCAGAGTCATGGCTAGGGTCAGTGACAGGGGCAGAGGCATGGGCAGGAGCATCAGCAGTGGCAAGGCCAGTAGTATGTCCTGGCACAACTTGTTGAGCTTGTTGAGTAGAAGCTGGGTTGTGTCCGCCATTGAAGGGAAATGGATTCAGAGGTGCCGCCATGGCCAGGGGTGGTCCGGAATATCTATAGGCATAGGCCGGTGGCTGGGGAGGCGGCACTCTCGGCGGTAGCATCTTGAAGAGCTGAGACTTCTGCAGCTCTGCACCTCTTTGGGCTGTGGTCATCGGTGCTGGCTTGGAATTCGGCGGCGGAGGACGCAGGGCAGGTGGATTGGGTCGTGACTGAACGGGGCGGGGTCGTGCGGATTGAAAGCGTATCTTATTTCGGAACGACTGCAACTGCTCGGCAGTGAAGACCATCTGGCGCTGCTGGGCGCCCGGTTGCCGCAACACCGCCCGAAATCGATTGGATTCCGGACCTCCCAGCCTGGTGATGGTCACGTGCGGGCCGAACAGCCTCAGGTTCTGTAACAGCTGGACGGCGGCGGGCGAGACGTTGGCCGGCGGGCGTGCCACCGGAGCTCCCCTCATGCTAGCTCCCAGTGGTACACCCATCCTGACGGGCCGGAGCATCGGCATGGGTGCCGGCGTCTTGCAAGGCGGCAGCTTGAGGGATCGAAACACTGGCGGCGGTGGAGCATGGTTTAGGTTCTTGGGCATCAGCCAGGGCTGGTGGGCGGGCTGTACAATGACCTGCGACAGAGTAGGCGTTAGTGGGGGAGTGGCATTGGCGAGGAAGGATATTACGGATCAGGATAGAGTTTCGAGAAGTACTTTCATCAAGACTGGCTTTCTCATAAGAGTGATAACATTTTTTTTTTAAATATTATCGTACTATAGTAATATGGAGAGTTTTGTGTTAATAGTTTATAGTTAAAAAAATACCATTTAAATTTATGAAGTTAAAATAAGAAAACCAAACAAGAAAAATAAGAAAACTAGAAAAATATTAATAATTATTTTTTTTTTAAATACTATTTTTAAACTAATTATTTTTATAAAACATTAATTAATTAATAATAATAATGAATAATATTTTATATATTTCAAGTCAAAACGAACTAACACAAATATGACTTTTGCTAAAAGAAATTCGTAACAGTAGTATGTAGTAACATGATTAAACTTATCTCTTATGGCAACAATAACAAAATTAATTTTAAAAACAAAAATGAAAAACCTTTTCCCACTTAAATATTTCATAGCATACTTCTAGGCGGCCCGATAAAGTTTTATATTCTCTATATATATTTTATTCTTTCAATTAATTATAATACTAATTTCAAAGAAATCGATTCTTATGTATATGAGGAACTCACCCTCGGGAATATATCATTCTCCAGCGGATTTAAAAAGTTCTGAAAGTAATTCGGAGGCGGCGGCAGTGGCGGCGGCGGAGGACTCGGCATCTTGCGCTTTCGCCACCCGCCTCGACCCCGGATCCCTGCACGGCCTCCACCCCGGCCACCTCGGCTAGCCCGCCCTCCACGGCCACCACGGCCAACCCGGCCACCACGGCCACCCCTGCCCCCGCGGCTGTCAGCTGGCTTCCCGCCGCTTTGGCGTCTTCGGATCGATGCTCGACCCCGGTGCGGGATGTCCGGTGGGGACCCGCCCGCGAAGATGGGCGGCTGGTGGAAGGGGCCCGGAAACGGGAGCTGGCGGCTGGGCAGCCAGCGGACGGGCGGCGGCAGGCGCATGAAGAAAAGCTGGCTGGGCTGGAAAAAAAGGGCGCCGGGGGCGGAACATACAGGTCCACCAGTTCGATTATGGTTCTGGGCTCGTCCATCGTTATCACGGTGGGCTTCGTCGACTTGTCGGGAGCGGGTTGGGATGACGATGGTTTGGATTCCAATGTTTCGGTTTCCGAGTCGTCGGAGGATGTGGTTTGGGTGGCTAAAGGTGACCCATCCGGTTGGGACTCAAGGTGCTGCGATGGTTTAGTCCGAGTGGTTTCGTCATCATCCATTGCGATCACTTGTTGGAGAAGATCACTTATTTCAGCATCCACTGTTGCTGCTTCATCTACAGAGGATTCCCCTTGGAATCCCCTCTTGGATGCCTCAGACATTGTTGTCAGGATCTCCACGAATGAAAAGGCACTTCTTAAAGGCATATGAAAAATAATCTATTAAATTATAGTTTAAGAGAGGGTCTTAGCTAAAAGTATTTATACATTTCTCTCAGTGCATGTCCTCAAAGTCCCCCGTCCCCGTCACCGCACTCCCCTTCGGCCACACGCACAAAAAATGATTGGCAAGCCGCAAATACTTTGTCAGGCTCAAGTTGACAGTCGTCCTGGACATCGAGTCCTGGCTCCCTTCCCCTGCCGGGCTCCACTCTCCCCCACTTGGGTCTCCTCGCTTTTTTGGCCCTCC
Organism: Drosophila pseudoananassae pseudoananassae; assembly: GCA_018153035.1. Taxonomy (NCBI): domain Eukaryota; kingdom Metazoa; phylum Arthropoda; class Insecta; order Diptera; family Drosophilidae; genus Drosophila; species Drosophila pseudoananassae. The sequence continues at coordinate 712,952 of JAECXR010000046.1, forward strand.
ACGCATTTGACACTTTTTTGTGGAGAACCATATGCCGGGCCACAATCAACCCCCTTTTTTGGGGCAGTGTGCCTGCCGCACAGGCATTTGGCAGAACAGATTGCTGAAGATTTGATTTCGGGCAGAGAGCTTTGCCACTGGACTCCGCTCGTCCAGGACACTGGGGGAACAATCGTTAATCTAATGAAAGATGACATTTCATGTGGGCCTGCAAATGTTTATGTCCCGCCACCACCATCGCCCCAATCCACAAACAACTACCACTCAATCCACACCCAAAATCCCAGATTCCTCGAGTCCTGGAGTCCTGGAGCCCTGGAGTCCTGTAGCCATACTGGTGGCATTCATCATTCCCCCGACTTTGGATTTGCGGGCTTTGATGAATAAGCGGCTAGTTGTTAAGCAGGGGCGGCCCATCACTTGAACAAAATGGGCGTGGCCGGGCTGGAAGGAGCTTGAGGTTCAGAGTTCAAATTGCAAGGATATTCCCACCAGAACAAGTCGAGAATTTTAGCAAAAAAATTAGTCAAGTTTTAATAGTTGCTAAGTTTTATTTTTTTTTGTGAAGAATTTATCCTTTGTACTCCTAGAGATCCTGGACCCAAGACAGGTGAATAAATTCCTTTAAGAAGGACTCGTGAATGGCCATTTTCAGGCCACTATTTCTCTCAGAGATTCCCACATTTTAATCAGATTATCTTAATTCCCGCCCACATCCAGGACATCTAGGCAACCCAGGACTTTTAGGACGTCCACTGTGCACTTGGTAGTTATCCCGTCCTATCCCCGCAGCACTCAGTGGCCCAATAAAATTTGATTAGCCAGGACAAGATGGGTGGGCCGAGGATATCAGGGATATGGAACGAGGGACGGGGCTCTAAGCGTGGCTGGAGGACCCAAGAAATATGCTCGGGAAAGGGGTAACCGAGACAGAGAAGGATACATGTGCCAGGATATTGTGTATTCATGAGGCAGCACCAGCACCAGCAGTCGAGGACACGACATGCGACAGGACATCGGGCGACTTTGGGTTAATTTACATTATAAACTTTGAATATTTTATTGTTTGCCCAGGCTAAGGACACCAGCTGGCCCAGGCTGGCTGGCAGGCAGGCTAGGCCTGGTCCTCGTCCTCGTCCTCGTCCTCGTCCTCGTCCTCGTCCTCGTCCTGGCAAGGCGGAGGCCACACTTATTGACACTTTTGTGGGGTCTGTGGTCAGCAGAAAATTCAACTCTGATTTAATGGTGGCATAAACATTTTTGGCCAAATTATGACAAGGACTGCCGGGCTTGGGTTTCTGAGGGCCAGACTTCTGAGGCCCTCCTCCTGGGTTAATCCGGTCGCTAGGCTACACTCCCCATAATCATTAGCATTGCCACTGCCATTGCTTGTTAAGCTTTCAAGCATCAGGTTACTAAATAATTAAACCATTTTCAGTTTCCCCAGCCTGCTGCTCTCCTGCGACACGAGTCGGATATTCAATTCCAAATTCCAAATGTAAAAAATTGCAAAATAAAATAATAAATCATTTTGAAATTTCTGCCGAACTTTGAAATCAATACACCAAGAGTCGCCATTTCATTATAATTATGTTGTTTTACAAAACGAAATGGAGTGCGGGCATAGAACTGACTTTAATAGTGTAGGTTTCAGAGTTCTGCTCTGGTCTGGCTAGGAAGGACTCCCTTTATCCCTATATCCCCGCCTAATGAGCTACGTGTGTGTTGGCCTTTCAGTTTTCCCGACTAATAAAAATACGAGACAATTTAAGCCCGGCTTATGGGGTTTCTTTGTTGTTTCGGCCACTAAGCCCCATATATGAATAAACTCATGTATTAAACTCATTCCTCCCCTCGTAACCGAAATTAAAAATTTATAAATGCCTTGCTGGCGTCGGGGATTACGGCAAAGGATTTTCAACGCCTCTGAACTTTCCTCAAAGTGGCTCCCTCCACGACGCGAGCGCGAAAAAAACTCATTTAAGAAACCGCTTCCGTTTTATCGCGAAAATCATCGAAATTAGCCAAAGAATGTGAGAATAAAGCGTATGCAGGGCCAGTGACATAAATTATAAATGCAAATCCCGACTTAAGATCGCACAACGACTATAAAACGGCCATTTAATGTCCGCCACTTGACTGCGTTCTGCCTCGATGCCATTTTAAATAAAATTATAAGAATTATCAGCCAGGGGTTAACAGATGTTTGGGTTAACCCATGGCAGTTAGGGAGACTCACCCAACAAACGGCAATGGCACAATATATTTTCCAATTTCGATCCCAAGGCGATTTCGAATTTGAACCTTTTTTTCTCCGTCGAGCTCCAATATCGAACTGGAAGCGATCCAGTCGGGGTTACGACGTTAGGCTCTGGAATTTCGATTGACATCCCGGCCAGAGTCGACTTCCTGTGTGTGGGGTGGGGTAGGAAAGGGAATTACTAAAAAACTAAATTAATTACAAGATAAAATAGATGAAAAGTCCGTACATTTTAACCTACAAATATTATCCTTCAAATCCAGAGCCTCTAGCCATTCAATCTTCCAAAGAATTTTTACAAAAATTGCCCTTAAAGATGAAGAGCCTTAAATGCGAACTGCTGACAAATGCGTTTCGATTTCATTTGCCGCAAAAAAGGACAAAAAATGGATACAAGAGGACGAGAAATGATCCGAGTTGGGCTCCTCACATATATATTCCTCAAAGTTGGAAATTAAATTAAATTTCTTTATTGGCACTTTTTGCATTCGTTTCATTTCGTTTGCCACGCATATGCATATGCAAAATCCAACAAAAAGAAGGCAGAGGGTGTCCTCTGGGACATGGCTGGGGTGCTGAGTGGGTGGGTGCTGACTGGGTGGTGGTTTGCCAGCAATCGGCAGCAATAAATGATAAGCTTCGAGGCAACAAAGCCACCAAAATACAAAAAAAAAAAAGGACACAAGGCCAAGAAGGGACAACAAATACAGGAAAATGTCTTGGACTGTCACCCCGAAAAACGAAGGCCATCCAAGTGGGTGGCTGGCAGGAAAATAGGCTTTTCAGGAGCTGGATAAGGGCAGGGGGTCGGACTCCTTGTCTGGGGCTACTTTGCAACAGATTTGCCGCTAACGAAGCGCACGATTTCCAATAATGTGCAGAATGTGTCTGTGAGATGCGGATGCGATTCACTCCATACCCTGTGGGATTGGATAGCAAAGGGTAGCTTGGGCTCTCTAGCTCACTTACAAGTCCAAACTTATGGACAAAAACAAAAGTTTTTGCACTTCAAACTATCAACAGTCTTCAGGTTTTTATTTGTTTTTTTAATTAGCAACTTAGTGGAATACTAAGTTCCTCTTAAAATTAGCAAGTTCTTAAAATGCGAGATGTCACTTCTTAATTCTTATAGACCTGATAACGAATTGGAATAATATCACACTGAATTGTTGTTTATTAAGATATAACTTAACTTTAGATACTATATTAGAGATAATATAGATTTGATATATACTATAGATACTAAAGGTTACTGCTCGTGCTATGGATACTTACAGATACTCTTCGTGCTTTAGTATCTATAGTACATATATATATAATCTATAGTATCTAAAGTGTCTCTATTATATCTAAAATATACCATAGTATCTATTATGGCTATAATATCTCTAATATCTTTAATATCTAATAATATTATGTATATAATTTCCCAACACCCAAACTTTATTTATAAAATCCAAATCTATCAAATCTACTTATAAGTTTCAGATCTATAAGTTTTATAGAAAAACTATAATTTATACGCTCGCACCTATAATATATATTCCTTATTGATCCTTAAACTATTGATTATTTTAAACTGTAGCTTATAAAAGATATCTAAAATTCCTAATTATTATTTTCTAGCTTACTTCATAAATTCCTTAGTTATTTTATTTTTAAAACATTAATGGATATATTTGAAGTCTAAACTTGTTCGATGACTTCTTCACACACAGACTCATGTGCGCACTGGAAGTGTGTGCGTGGGCGTGCGAGTGTCACTCATAAAACGTACTCAAAATGGACACTTATACCCACACACTCACACTAACACCCACCCCCACATCCGCACCCACACCAACACCTACACACACACACGTGAAATGTGACTTGTTAGCCGGACTTTGCCATAATGAGTTCCCTTGTGGCCAGCCGTATCGCCTTTTTATGTAGTTTCCACTCCCTCCCCCCGGACACACATGGGCAACTGGGCAGCTTGTCCAGCTGGGGGCGTGGCAATCGGCAAACGGCGGATAACGGACAACGGACAACGGCCAACGGACGTCAAGGTGAAAGCCACTTAAAGCGAAGGGCAGGGCTCAACAATTTCCAGTTATCATGTGACAGTAATGAAGTGACAGACATCCACGAAGGACCACGATGACAACTCGACCGCAAAACTTCAAGTGCAAATAGAATTCGGCGGGGCGGAGCGTGGGGCAGCTGGGGTGCTCCAAAAGGGTGCTCCAAAAGACGTTTAAAGGGCCGTGATCTTAACTTAGGTACTTAAAAAAAATATATATATTAATGTTATATTTAGGAGGACAAAGTTGTTATTTTTTTGTTAGGAATTAAGGATGAGGATAAACTAGAGAAAGATTGGAACAAGAATTGGGAAATTCATTTTTTACGTTTTATATTGAAATTATTGAAATTATAAATTATTACTTTGTATAAGTTTAAATAAGTAGAAGTAGTAGTTATGGTAGTAGTTACTATGGTTTCTTTATTGCTTTATTTTTTAAGCTCTTTCTCTTAAAACAAAGACTATTAAATAAAATATTATCTTAAAATTTGTAATAAGACAAATTGTTAAGGGATTTAATAGCTTAACTTTTGATTAAAAAATTATATTAAAAGTTTTTAAGTTTGTAAGTGTTTATTTCAATTTCTTTTGAATGTCGAAATTTTTTTAAAAATGAATGCCTTACAAAAATTAAAAGCCATTTATTTGAACCTTATTAAAAGGTAACTTCACTTTAATATTTCTATTTTTTTTCATTAACTGATTAGATTTTCTCGCCATGCAATTTTCCCTTTTCCGAGCCAACATTGGCGCTGCCCTTCATCATTTTCAGTGTGCGGTTCTCGGACAGCGGCCACATAAATTATTAATTGCAGAATAATTGCAAAATTGTGTTTGGCCAAGTTAATTTATGCAATGAAACCGCCACTCACCACTCGCCACTCACCGCTCACCACCCGCTGCTTGCCACTTGCCACATCACCCACTTTTGGTTTAAAGTTCCCGCGTCGTCTTGCCGCTCTTCATTCCGCGTAATTCCTTTGCTCATTTGGAGCAGGCGGCCTTTTTTTCCAGCTCCTGCTGCTGCTGCTCCTGGCCCGACTAATGAGCCACTGATGGTCATGACCTGACCCTGTCCCCGGCCCCCGGTCCCTGCCCACTGTCCACTCTACCCCACTCTCTTTTAGGGCAAGAGGCAATTACTTAATCATTTGCCTAACGACCGAAAGGCAGGCAAAGCAGCAACAACACCAGAAATTAGCAAAAATTAAGTGAGTAAGTGAGTTAAAATAAATTGAGGATACGGAATGGGACAGGCCAGGACTTTGTCATGTCCTCAGTCTATCCCCCTACCACCTCCGCAAAAAAAAATATATGTATGATGCGGTAAATGTGGTGCAGTGGCACTTTCTGTGGTTTTTGTTTTTGAAAAAGTCGTAGGCAGAACATGACTTTTCAATTGTATCTTTAAGTTAGTTTTGCTTTCGATCTAAGGCATTTTTTCAAGGGTTTTTAAAGTCACGTTTTGTGGTTTTTGTTTCTTTCTAAATAATTTTTGTGAATTAGTAAAGTTACCACGTAAAGTTAGCCACCTCCTATATCCAAAGTAAAAGTCTCCGAGTTAAAACCTTTATTTTACCATCTACCTCTATCCGCCTTAGCATCGGATAAGAATTGGGGAAGATATAGCCCTCCCTGTGGGCCCTATGGGGGAAAACTCATTTTCAAGGGATCCCATCACGAAAAATGGACAAAAAATCTAAAAATTATTTCGTCTCAGGATTTTGATGCAGAATGGTGGAGAATCAATCCAGAAACCGATTAAAACACTCCGCTTGAGAATCGGATAAGAATTGGGGAAGATATAGCCTTCCGTGTGGGCCCTATGGGGGAAAGCCCATTTTCAAGGGATCCCATCACGAAAAATGGAGAAAAAATCTAAAAATTATTTTGGTTCAGGATTTTGATGCAGAATGGTGGAGAATCAATCCAGAAACCGTTTAAAACACTCCGCTTGAGGATCGGATGAGAATTGGGGAAGACACAGCTTTCCCTGTGGGCCCTATGGGGGAAAACCCATTTTCAAAAGATCCCATCACGAAAAATGGACAAAAAATCTAAAAAATATTTTGTCTCAGGATTTTGATGCAGAATGGTGGAGAATCGATCCAGAAACCGATTAAAACACTCCGCTTGAGAATCGGATAAGAATTGGAGAAGATATAGCCTTCCCTGTGGGCCCTATGGGGGAAAACACATTTTCAAGGGATCCCATCACGAAAAATGGACAAAAAATCTAAAAAATATTTTGTCTCAGGATTTTGATGCAGAATGGTGGAGAATCGATCCAGAAACCGATTAAAACACTCCGCTTGAGAATCGGATAAGAATTGGGGAAGATATAGCCTTCCGTGTGGGCCCTATGGGGCCCTATGGGGGAAAACCCATTTTCAAGGGATCCCATCACGAAAAATGGACAAAAAATCTAAAAAATATTTCGTCTCAGGATTTTGATGCAGAATGGTGGAGAATCGATCCAGAAACCGATTAAAACACTCCGCTTGAGAATCGGATAAGAATTGGGGAAGATATAGCCTTCCCTGTGGGCCCTATGGGGGAAAACCCATTTTCAAGGGATCCCATCACGAAAAATTGACAAAAAATCTAAAAAATATTTTGTCTCAGGATTTTGATGCAGAATGGTGGAGAATCGATCCAGAAACCGATTAAAACACTCCGCTTGAGAATCGGATAAGAATTGGAGAAGATATAGCCTTCCCTGTGGGCCCTATGGGGGAAAACACATTTTCAAGGGATCCCATCACGAAAAATGGACAAAAAATCTAAAAAATATTTTGTCTCAGGATTTTGATGCAGAATGGTGGAGAATCGATCCAGAAACCGATTAAAACACTCCGCTTGAGAATCGGATAAGAATTGGGGAAGATATAGCCTTCCGTGTGGGCCCTATGGGGCCCTATGGGGGAAAACCCATTTTCAAGGGATCCCATCACGAAAAATGGACAAAAAATCTAAAAAATATTTCGTCTCAGGATTTTGATGCAGAATGGAGGAGAATCGATCCAGAAACCGATTAAAACACTCCGCTTGAGAATCGGATAAGAATTGGGGAAGATATAGCCTTCCGTGTGGGCCCTATGGGGGAAAACCCATTTTCAAGGGATCCCATCACGAAAAATGGACAAAAAATCTAAAAAAATATTTCGTCTCAGGATTTTGATGCAGAATGGTGGAGAATCGATCCAGAAACCGATTAAAACACTCCGCTTGAGAATCGGATAAGAATTGGGGAAGATATAGCCTTCCCTGTGGGCCCTATGGGGGAAAACCCATTTTCAAGGCATCCATCACGAAAAATGGACAAAAAATCTAAAAAATATTTTGTCTCAGGATTTTGATGCAGAATGGTGGAGAATCGATCCAGAAACCGATTAAAACACTCCGCTTGAGAATCGGATAAGAATTGGAGAAGATATAGCCTTCCCTGTGGGCCCTATGGGGCCCTATGGGGGAAAACCCATTTTTAAGGGATCCCATCACGAAAAATGGACAAAAAATCTAAAAAATATTTCGTCTCAGGATTTTGATGCAGAATGGTGGAGAATCGATCCAGAAACCGATTAAAACACTCCGCTTGAGAATCGGATAAAAATTGGGGAAGATATAGCCTTCCTTGTGGGCCCTATGGGGGAAAAGCCATTTTCAAGGGATCCCATCACGAAAAATGGACAAAAAATCTAAAAAATATTTTGTCTCAGGATTTTGATGCAGAATTGTGGAGAATCGACCTAGAAACCGATTAAAACACTCCGCTTGAGAATCGGATAAGAATTGGGGAAGATATAGCCTTCCGTGTGGGCCCTATGGGGGAAAAGCCATTTTCAAGGGATCCCATCACGAAAAATGGACAAAAAATCTAAAAAATATTTTGTCTCAGGATTTTGATGCAGAATGGTGAAGAATCGATCCAGAAACCGATTAAAACACTTCGCTTGAGAATCGGATAAGAATTGGGGAAGATATAGCCTTCCGTGTGGGCCCTATGGGGCCCTATGGGGGAAAACCCATTTTCAAGGGATCCCATCACGAAAAATGGACAAAAAATCTAAAAAATATTTCGTCTCAGGATTTTGATGCAGAATGGAGGAGAATCGATCCAGAAACCGATTAAAACACTCCGCTTGAGAATCGGATAAGAATTGGGGAAGATATAGCCTTCCGTGTGGGCCCTATGGGGCCCTATGGGGGAAAACCCATTTTCAAGGGATCCCATCACGAAAAATGGACAAAAAATCTAAAAAAATATTTCGTCTCAGGATTTTGATGCAGAATGGAGGAGAATCGATCCAGAAACCGATTAAAACACTCCGCTTGAGAATCGGATAAGAATTGGGGAAGATATAGCCTTCCGTGTGGGCCCTATGGGGGAAAACCCATTTTCAAGGGATCCCATCACGAAAAATGGACAAAAAATCTAAAAAATATTTCGTCTCAGGATTTTGATGCAGAATGGTGGAGAATCGATCCAGAAACCGATTAAAACACTCCGCTTGAGAATCGGATAAGAATTGGGGAAGATATAGCCTTCCCTGTGGGCCCTATGGGGGAAAACCCATTTTCAAGGCATCCATCACGAAAAATGGACAAAAAATCTAAAAAATATTTTGTCTCAGGATTTTGATGCAGAATGGTGGAGAATCGATCCAGAAACCGATTAAAACACTTCGCTTGGGAATCGGATAAGAATTGGGGAAGATATAGCCTTCCGTGTGGGCCCTATGGGGCCCTATGGGGGAAAACCCATTTTCAAGGGATCCCATCACGAAAAATGGACAAAAAATCTAAAAAATATTTCGTCTCAGGATTTTGATGCAGAATTGTGGAGAATCGACCTAGAAACCGATTAAAGCACTCCGCTTGAGAATCGGATAAGAATTGGGGAAGATATAGCCTTCCGTGTGGGCCCTATGGGGCCCTATGGGGGAAAACCCATTTTCAAGGCATCCATCACGAAAAATGGACAAAAAATCTAAAAAATATTTTGTCTCAGGATTTTGATGCAGAATGGTGGAGAATCGATCCAGAAACCGATTAAAACACTTCGCTTGAGAATCGGATAAGAATTGGGGAAGATATAGCCTTCCGTGTGGGCCCTATGGGGCCCTATGGGGGAAAACCCATTTTCAAGGGATCCCATCACGAAAAATGGACAAAAAATCTAAAAAATATTTCGTCTCAGGATTTTGATGCAGAATGGTGAAGAATCGATCCAGAAACCGATTAAAACACTCCGCTTGAGAATCGGATAAGAATTGGGGAAGATATAGCCTTCCCTGTGGGCCCTATGGGGGAAAACCCATTTTCAAGGGATCCCATCACGAAAAATGGAAAAAAATCTAAAAAATATTTTGTCTCAGGATTTTGATGCAGAATGGTGGAGAATCGATCCAGAAACCGATTAAAACACTTCGCTTGGGAATCGGATAAGAATTGGGGAAGATATAGCCTTCCGTGTGGGCCCTATGGGGCCCTATGGGGGAAAACCCATTTTCAAGGGATCCCATCACGAAAAATGGACAAAAAATCTAAAAAAATATTTCGTCTCAGGATTTTGATGCAGAATGGTGAAGAATCGATCCAGAAACCGATTAAAACACTTCGCTTGAGAATCGGATAAGAATTGGGGAAGATATAGCCTTCCGTGTGGGCCCTATGGGGCCCTATGGGGGAAAACCCATTTTCAAGGGATCCCATCACGAAAAATGGACAAAAAATCTAAAAAATATTTCGTCTCAGGATTTTGATGCAGAATGGTGAAGAATCGATCCAGAAACCGATTAAAACACTCCGCTTGAGAATCGGATAAGAATTGGGGAAGATATAGCCTTCCCTGTGGGCCCTATGGGGGAAAACCCATTTTCAAGGGATCCCATCACGAAAAATGGAAAAAAAATCTAAAAAATATTTTGTCTCAGGATTTTGATGCAGAATGGTGGAGAATCGATCCAGAAACCGATTAAAACACTCCGCTTGAGAATCGGATAAGAATTGGGGAAGATATAGCCTTCCGTGTGGGCCCTATGGGGGAAAACCCATTTTCAAGGGATCCCATCACGAAAAATGGACAAAAAATCTAAAAAATATTTTGTCTCAGGATTTTGATGCAGAATGGTGGAGAATCGATCCAGAAACCGATTAAAACACTCCGCTTGAGAATCGGATAAGAATTGGGGAAGATATAGCCTTCCGTGTGGGCCCTATGGGGGAAAACCCATTTTCAAGGGATCCCATCACGAAAAATGGACAAAAAATCTAAAAAATATTTTGTCTCAGGATTTTGATGCAGAATGGTGAAGAATCGATCCAGAAACCGATTAAAACACTCCGCTTGAGAATCGGATAAGAATTGGGGAAGATATAGCCTTCCCTGTGGGCCCTATGGGGGAAAACCCATTTTCAAGGGATCCCATCACGAAAAATGGAAAAAAAATCTAAAAAATATTTTGTCTCAGGATTTTGATGCAGAATGGTGGAGAATCGATCCAGAAACCGATTAAAACACTTCGCTTGGGAATCGGATAAGAATTGGGGAAGATATAGCCTTCCGTGTGGGCCCTATGGGGGAAAACCCATTTTCAAGGGATCCCATCACGAAAAATGGACAAAAAATCTAAAAAATATTTTGTCTCAGGATTTTGATGCAGAATGGTGGAGAATCGATCCAGAAACCGATTAAAACACTTCGCTTGAGAATCGGATAAGAATTGGGGAAGATATAGCCTTCCGTGTGGGCCCTATGGGGCCCTATGGGGGAAAACCCATTTTCAAGGGATCCCATCACGAAAAATGGACAAAAAATCTAAAAAATATTTCGTCTCAGGATTTTGATGCAGAATGGTGAAGAATCGATCCAGAAACCGATTAAAACACTCCGCTTGAGAATCGGATAAGAATTGGGGAAGATATAGCCTTCCCTGTGGGCCCTATGGGGGAAAACCCATTTTCGAGGGATCCCATCACGAAAAATGGAAAAAAATCTAAAAAATATTTTGTCTCAGGATTTTGATGCAGAATGGTGGAGAATCGATCCAGAAACCGATTAAAACACTCCGCTTGAGAATCGGATAAGAATTGGGGAAGATATAGCCTTCCGTGTGGGCCCTATGGGGGAAAACCCATTTTCAAGGGATCCCATCACGAAAAATGGACAAAAAATCTAAAAAATATTTTGTCTCAGGATTTTGATGCAGAATGGTGGAGAATCGATCCAGAAACCGATTAAAACACTCCGCTTGAGAATCGGATAAGAATTGGGGAAGATATAGCCTTCCCTGTGGGCCCTATGGGGGAAAACCCATTTTCAAGGGATCCCAACACGAAAAATGGACAAAAAATCTAAAAAATATTTTGTCTCAGGATTTTGATGCAGAATGGTGGAGAATCGATCCAGAAACCGATTAAAACACTTCGCTTGAGAATCGGATAAGAATTGGGGAAGATATAGCCTTCCGTGTGGGCCCTATGGGGCCCTATGGGGGAAAACCAATTTTCAAGGGATCCCATCACGAAAAATGGAAAAAAAATCTAAAAAATATTTTGTCTCAGGATTTTGATGCAGAATGGTGGAGAATCGATCCAGAAACCGATTAAAACACTCCGCTTGAGAATCGGATAAGAATTGGGGAAGATATAGCCTTCCCTGTGGGCCCTATGGGGGAAAACCCATTTTCAAGGGATCCCATCACGAAAAATGGACAAAAAATCTAAAAAATATTTTGTCTCAGGATTTTGATGCAGAATGGTGGAGAATCGATCCAGAAACCGATTAAAACACTTCGCTTGAGAATCGGATAAGAATTGGGGAAGATATAGCCTTCCGTGTGGGCCCTATGGGGCCCTATGGGGGAAAACCAATTTTCAAGGGATCCCATCACGAAAAATGGAAAAAAAATCTAAAAAATATTTTGTCTCAGGATTTTGATGCAGAATGGTGGAGAATCGATCCAGAAACCGATTAAAACACTCCGCTTGAGAATCGGATAAGAATTGGGGAAGATATAGCCTTCCCTGTGGGCCCTATGGGGGAAAACCCATTTTCAAGGGATCCCATCACGAAAAATGGAAAAAAAATCTAAAAAATATTTCGTCTCAGGATTTTGATGCAGAATGGTGGAGAATCGATCCAGAAACCGATTAAAACACTCCGCTTGAGGATCGGATGAGAATTGGGGAAGATACAGCTTTCCCTGTGGGCAAAACCCCCATAGTCAATCTGGATTGATTCCCTTGGGGGGAAAACCCCCATAGGGCTTAAAGGACTAATATTTTGAGAAGGAAAATCTTTATTTTACTGATTATTTCCTAATTTTTTGCATTTTTAAGTTTATTTAGTAAAAGGAAGGCTTCCCGACAAATCCAAGTAAAATTGTTGGTATTTGGTATACCATCTATGGATAGATACTTCCAGGATAGATACTTACTAGGATGTACACACAATTTTAGTTATTAATATTTCTTGTCGTTTAGAGAGTAAGTAGAGCTCTAGTAATAGTGGTAGTCTGGCTCTTAGTTTTAGTATTTTTATATTTTTTACGAATATTTTAATTCGATTTTTTTGATCTTTTTTTGCATTCCTACGTAAGCCCTTTAAGAATGGCGTAGGCGGGTGCTTTTATTTATTTATATAATAGTATTCCATTTCCTAAAAATATATCTAAAGTTTAGATTCTAAACTAAAACAATGTCTAACCAAAATGATTTATTTTATTCTGTAAACTTTTGAGAAAAGCTGTTACTATGTATATTTTCCTGACTTCTTGGCCTTGTTCTTAGAACGAGTGTGTTGTTATTGTTCTTGAGACTCTCGTGGGAGTAACCAGTATCTGCATGTGCACGCATCTGCATCTACAAGATACCCGCAGTTGGGTGTGTGTGTGTGTGTGTATCTTACGGATTTCTCCGGCTCTAGGCTCTCGGGCGTCTCGGGCCCAGGCAAGCATATAAATCTATTATCCTTTAATTTAGCCACAGAAATAATGAAGCATGTAAGAGTCTTTTGTGTATCTTTTGTGTGTGTGCCACGCCCCTCAGTGCCCCCTCTGGCACACACACATACATAAATTCAATCAACGGCAATTTGCCGGCAGAGTTGCTGCAAAGGCGTCGCCTATCGCAAATATGTGCAATTTATTTATTGTTGCTACGCCGAATACCCAGTGGATTTTGTTGTTATTAGTTTGGAAATAAAATTTATTATATTTTTATAATTTTTTTTTTGAAATGTTGGAAGGAAAGTGGGAACTTTTAAGGGCTGGAATAGCTAACTTTTGGGTGGAAATAATTCTCAGAACAGAAGTATAATGTCTTCAGTATCTTAAGCTTTTTCTTTGACTTTTTTTTTAGCTTAACCTTTAAATAATATTATATGGAATACCCCACCCACTCTTAGGGTATCACAAATTCTACTCCCAGTCGTTCTAAGGCTTTTTGACTCGGTCATGTTGTTGTATCTGCAAATTGAATTTTCGTTTTGCATTTTGTGCGATTTTCGGCAATTCATTAAGATCTCCCTCTTTCTCTATGCCCCGACTGCTGTTGCACTTTCCACAAAATGCAAATTTTCAAATTCGGAAAAGCTTTTTGAGAAAAACTAGAGAAATAAAAGCAAAGACGCAGTCTTTGGCAAAGGCACAAAGCAGCGCCAAATTGGCAATACAATGTGGCCCAAAAGAGGGCCTCTGGTGAAAACGTTGAGACATCTGGCTTGCCAGTCGCCTTAATTAACTAATAAGATTCCACAGTTTCATCCTATTTTTTGTTAAATTTTAAGGGCAGAGCATCCTGAGCATCCTGAGCATCCTGTGCATCCAGCATTCTGCAATCTGCAATCGCAAAATGTGAATTTTGAATTGTGGTTTCATTGGAATTGTGAAACGATTAACTTTTCGATTCAGTGCCAAATCGCATCAAAGGGAATTATCCGGGCCGGACCGATTGATTTACTGCGAAGGACTCTGGACTCTGGACTCTGGTTTTAAGCTGCTCTCCGGTCTTGGCATCCCTTCAGTTATGATTTATGGAAAGGCAACAGGTGAGACACGGACATGGCGAAAGGATGAAGGATTATGGCAATGTGGGATGAAGGGGATTTCACTCAAAAATGGTTAGTGTTTAATAACTTTAATGAAAATACTAAAATAGTTCTCCTTATGTTAGAGAATATAATAAATACCCCCTCTTCAAGTGGAAATGTAGGTAAACTTTTAGCGCCTCTTCGAAAAACTGTCCTCCGTGACGTCAGACTTGGCATGCAGAAAGGACACTGGCACCGCTCCGCCCCCAGACGGGGCAGGACTAAGGACCTAAGGGGCATCCACATAGCCGGGACATGCGAAAGGCACTGAGGGAGCAGCGTAGCTGATTAAAATGCGTTGCAGGAGCATAAAAAGCATTGAGTTGCATTTGCATTTATATTGTTTTGACCCCGGCATTATTATCATTTCTTTTCCGCCACTATCTCTCGCTCTCCGCCTTCGCCTCCGTCTCCGTCTCCGCCTTCGTCGTCCTGGCACTTTGTGGACACGTAGTTGGGCTTTCAGCTTCAGTTTGCAGGGCACAGTGCTCCTCCCGGCTGATCCTTGATTATGCCCCCGGCATTAAGCCAACTTTTGAGCTTCAGCTTTCCCAGCCGCCGTATTTTATGCCACTTTCTGCGAGCCAAGACTTTGCGACTTTCGCGACCAGTTGTGGCAGGACGGTAGGAGGTTCAAAATAATGGCCATAAGCCAGGGGCCACAGAGATAATGCGCAGAACTAAACGAGTCAACAGATGATTAGTTGCCATTCCCATTCTCGGGCATCACATCACCTTTTCAACACTCCTACAATCATTTGGAAACGTAGAAGTTGTGGGCCCTTTCAACCACATTCGTTCAAAATGGAGCAGGTAAGAGTTTCTCCAAAAAAAAAATTTACAAATAAAAATGCATTCCTTTATTTTTGTGTTAGAATCCAATTGGCCAAATCGTAAAGAGAAACCGCGTGGGTCACTGGATCCAAACGCACTTTCGAGACCAGAATAGATCTTTCAAAAGAAGCTCTGACCGTGTTGGCGGCGGGATTCAATTCAATAATCGGCCTGGTAGATCAGCATTAAACTCCATTAACAAAGATAGAGCTTACAAGGATAATAATAAAAATATCGCCAACGTAGAAGATTTCTGCGAGTCCCCAGTCAAAGAAAGTGGAGAGACTAGGAATACAAACGAGGACCAACTGGAAAAGTTTATCATACATATCTTGGATGATGAAAACCCTGATAGTACCAAGGGGACAGAAGATTCCGAAATGGACTCAACCATTGATATTGACGGGGAGAACCAAATCAAGGGGAACAGCCTTAATGATGATAAGGAGGCAAGTCTGAAGGACGAGTCTGAGAACGAGGCCAATCAGAACGGGGAGTCCAGCAACCAGAGCGTTCTCTGCCCGGAGTCCGAGACCCACTCGGTGTGTAAAAGCAAGTCGTTCTACTATGCTGAGAAACAGTGCAAGAACTTCAATAGTCAGACGGAGGATGACTCTGCAAGCGTGATAACCGTGAGCTCAAGCAGCTTCAATGGCAAGATGGAGGATGACTCCGAAAGCGTGATATCCGTGAGCTCAAGTAGCGAAATCGAGTACAGCTTAGAGAACGAATACAACTCGGAGTACGGGACCAACTCTGTCCAAGAAAAACAGAACTCGAACAACCATAACGAGAACGTCACCGACGACAATGAGAAGAACTCTAAGAACGAGAACTCGAGTAACGCGAATGTTTACAATCTGAGCAAGAGCTCAAGCAACCAAACCGAGTCCAGCTCGGAGAAAGAATACAACTGGGGGTACGGGTTACTTTCGGAGTACTGGAACAATTAGGAGAAGAAAAAACAACTCTGTAATAAGAACTCGAACAAGCAGCGCGACAATAAGACGACGACAATCAGAAGAACTCTAAGAACGAGAGCTCGAGCCATAAGAATGGTACAGTCTACACCAGAACTCAAATAACCAAAGGACTCGGACAACCAGAAAAATAACTTTAGAAGCGAGAACGAGGTTAATGGACAAAACGATGTTATGGATGTCGGAAAGGGTGAGCATATCGACAAGGAGAGCGAAATCTTTAACTTTAGAAGAATATGATATAATGGTTTGATATTGAAGGCTAACCTAGATATTCTTTACAGATTTGATGAAGCATTAGACGATTCTGACTGGAATCAGAATGGAAGATTCCAAATGAAAGCGACTCGGAGTGATCCCGACTCTGGCATTAGCCCCCATGAACACATTGCTGCTGCAGAAGACTCTGGCATTAGCTACAATGATTAATTCCATAAATAGAAGACTTTACAAAAGCAGACACCCATTAGTTCTCGTAAACAGAAGTAGACTGTACCGAACCAGACACTCATTAGCTACAATAATTATTATCACAAATGGATAGATGATACCTAGATATATACATAGATGTATAGCTTGACAACACATGTCAATAAACATAAATGAAAGCTGCATAGAATATTTTTTTATACTTTTCTTACTCTTTATAGCTTACCGCAGTCACTTGATGTCTGCACTGGCCAGATAGCTGGTGTTGGATTTCGGCGTCGTATTTGATAATAAATTTAAAATTTCTGATCTGTTATAACTTTAGCTGGCTAAGGCCTATCCAATGCTGGGCTTCCTAACGAGACACTCAATCCAATTCAAAAGTCCATACTCGAGAGTCCATACTATCTGGAGTCCGACATGTCAAATTCGAATCAATAGAAGAGAGTTACAGCTGGAGTATTTCATAAAATTCCTCTGCTTCTAAGACTTATGGACTCTGCCCTCCTACCTCCTATCCATAGGCTCATAGGCTTAAGTGTCGAAATAAAAGACGATTGCTTCAGTTAGGCAGACTATATTAAAAACCAATTGTCAAAACCCTAAAAGACCCTATGGATCTACGTATATATTGATCCGCCTCATCGGGCATAAATTATTTTATTAAAATAACTCGTAGTCGGAGTCATGGCCTCAGTCCGAGCTAATCCCCGTATCGGCGTCCACTTCAGAGTCCATAAAATCTGTGTTCCAGTTGGATTCACTGTCCGAATCTTCATCAGAATCCAGATCGTCACTGAAAAAGTCCTCATAGACGGAAGTATCGTCTTCATTTGAATTTTCGTTGAAAGCACCAAAGCCACTGATTAGCTCTATGCTACGATCCATGAACCAAACTAGCAGCCAAATCCACTGGAAAAGACGCTGAAGCGTCCAGAATTCTATCCCACGAGCTGACTATTGGAAAGGTTTAAGAAAATTACTTGAAGTTGGAGATTTTTTCTACTTTTTACTCACAAACATGTTGAAACGATTATTCTTAAATGAATTTATTCTCGACTGGGTTTTACTAGAACTTTCAGTAGACTGGCCTAAGCCCAGGTCTATGGTTTTTTTTTATACCCAGCTGACAGTCACATGGCCTGCTTGCTCAAGATTTTTTCTTATAGCTTTATTAAATTATTGGGATTAGGATATCGGGTCACCAAAAACCATATCCTTTAAAAGAGAAATTATAAGCCATTATTAGCCATGGACTCTAATGAGTATGGCACCCGAAATTGGTTTTATTCTAAGCACCCCTCCATCACCAGGATGAAGCAGAGTTGGAATCATATAATATTTTATAATAATTTACAATTTATTTACAAAGTACCCAGTACCCAGGTAAGTGAACCCCAACTTCATCTTGTATTCGCCTATTGAAACCAAATCTCCTTGTTTTTGAAGCGTTCCACGAAGGTCTTCTTCCACTGTCCGCTGCGGCAGCCACCTTCGCAGTTGCACCCAACGACGTTGCACTTGCCATGGCCGCAGAAGTGACCGCTCTTGAGCGACCTACCGTCGGCGCATATGATGCTCTCGCAATGGGAATAATATTCGTGCTTCACCGAATCGACCGTAATACAGAATCCATTCGTCTTGAACTTGATGTACATTGCGTAACAGCATGAGGCACTAGATTCCTGGACGAGGACACCGATCACCAGGATAGCGCACGGTAGTCCCAATAGCAGTCTTAAGGCCATGGTGGCTAGCTCACGACTAATCCCCTCCTGAAAAAATCACACCTTTTATATGACTTTCCAGCTCAATTACTTAATTATTTTTATGGCCACTACCATCGGCGGTTCTTAGAAAAGTTCTGAAAGTTTTGCAAGTTATTACTATAAACCAAAATACAAGATTTGTCTGAAAATAATTTGAGGAAAGTATCGGGTATCTTGAAGTCAGAAGGTCTATCTAAAGAACGACTTTTTTTTTTCTAAGTTGAATGAGATTTTGTATTATTTTTTGATAAAAGTTATCATAAATCTATTAAGAAAACAACTGAATAAATATTTTCCTTAGTTTGTCTGAGTAATGACAAAGTCACTATTTTAATTTTAGCTTTGGTGGTAGCTTTTAAATATGGCTTTAAAAAAAGTAAAAAATACTGTGACTGAAAGCTTCTCTTCTTGAAATATTCTCTTCCTCAAGCTACACTATGTATGTATCCTTTAGGTAAGTAATAATATAAATAATAATCATTACACATCTTTAATATTTAAGCTATGATTGGATATAAGTTGAAGATGGTCGGAAAAATATAATCAACAAAAATACAAATCAACATTTTGATTTCCAAAAACTTCGGGATCATCCCCAACAACTGTATGATTTATGGTATTCTTATCATCTTAATCTTCTTAAATCGTATTTTATTAATTATTCCAATTTTATAAAAGAAACACCATAAAAATAAGCTGACATATGAGCTACAATAGATATAGTTAGCCGACCCTTGCGTTACCTTGCGATGAGTTAATAATAATAATAAACATTTTATCTCTACAGCTTTTCTATCTTTGATTTATATGACTGCTATATACTCTATTGATCCCAACCATACTACTTATATTCGAAGTGGAAAGGAAAGCTCCATAGCTTTAAAATTGGGAGACACTACATAGTTGTAGAAGACTCTGCAAGGGTATATCGAAGGTGTGGTAAACGTTATTATATTTTATCCATATATTTGAATTTATTTAGGAAAGATTTCTGTGCCAGGCTGTTGATCACAAGAAAGAAGTCGCAAGACGAGTCTCGAACTCAATGAATACAGGAGTAGGCCGTCTAGAAATTGAAGTTAGCTGGAAACAGACCTAAGAAATTTTAGAAAATATAAACAAATTTTGGAGTATCTTAGGAAAGATAAGCGAAGCCGATTTAATAAAGCCCCAAAGTGCCCTAGAAATTTTAATCATTAAGTATGGATGTCGAACAGAATCAAGACCAGAGACTGCAGTGGCCGGCTATAGAGAATGATGACGATGACTCTGAGGTATCTACAGTGTCGGAATTTTATTATGAATCAGAAACCGATTCGGGGATTTATTCAGCCGAAGAATCTCACTGAAAATGGCGTTACTTGTACTTCAAATAATATTAAATCCATGACTCGAGATGGCTGCTCTTATGGTAAGGTTAACAGAGTTCTTAGTGTTCAATGACCAGCAACCTTATCGGTTTTATACTTCAGCTTCTTATCACTATATTTTAATCGGAAACCCTTGAACAAATCCAGTGACCCATCGGAGTTGAGGTACTCGAGGTTTATACATTTTATTGCTTACATAATTAAGGACTTATTTAAATAAAAAAAAAAACACATAGTTGTATAAATTAAAGCTTGTTCTTGTGGATGGGGTTTCAGGGGGCTTTGAGTAATTTGATGGCCAAGGAGCACTATTTCCGGCTTATTTTTTGAATTTGTTTGTGTTTTCTCTTTTAAGTAAGCTCGAGTAGTTGCTTCAGTATTTGGCCAATAAATATCCGCTGAACACAACAGGGCATTAGTTCCAGGATCCAGGAACTAGCCAGTCAATCAGCTGCAACCCGGGGGCATCCTGGAGAGCTTATTCCTGCGCCTCATACCGCTTGGAGCGGGGCATGGCCGTTTCCAGGGATCGGTCCACGTAAGCAAAGTTGTCCACCACGCTGGAGAACAGAACTCCGCCCATCAAAGCCAGAGCACCACCGATAGCTACTTTCGACCACATGCTGCGTTTATTTTATTTTCCAAACTCTGAAGCCGAACCGAACACAAAAAGTATCGCTTGCAAAATGCGCGGGACGCCGGAGAAGTCTCGGGCTTTATATAGAAAGTGGACTGCGCTGAGTAGTACTATGACTGGTGGTAGTGCTATTCAGAAACCCCGGGAAGCTTTCTGGCTGTCCGATGTGCCGGCGGTCACGTCGTCCAAACGCCGTCAGGTTCCCGGTTCCAGGTTCCAGGGCAGAGCGGCAGGCAAACTAAAAGCTCCCTAGAAATTTCTGATGCACTTCCTCCGCCGTCACTCCGCCTCATTATCGACTCATTAGATAAGCGCCATTTCGCACTCTGGTGGCGAAAAGCTCTAACATATGTACTACAAACATGCCGACTACACAGCAAGAAAACGAAAAAAGGATTACGGAAAAAGGATTAAAGTTTACAAAAAATAACCATAATTGGAGGATATATATTGTGGCTCATTCTTATAGTCTTTGGGCAGGAAATCAACTCCAAATAATAATTAAGATATTTATTATTATGAAACAAGCATTAAACTATAAAATGTTCTCTCTCTACAGGAATATATAAACCACAAATAATTTTTCCAAGTGTATGTTATAAACACATTTCTGCGCAAATCTGATATTTATATATTTTTGCAATGTTTCTGTTTGTTTACCAGCCGGCTCGAAGCTCTGCGTTATGGGCTTTGTTTATTAGCCATGTTTATCAAGAACGCCTAATCTCGGAACGGGGTGCGTCACTATCTAAACAATTTTTGCACAAATATTTATGTATTTCAGGGCAAACATTTAATCGCCAGCCAGACCCGACACAAGATTTCCCTTTCATGTTTGCTTAGAAATTTGCACAGGCCCAGCCCTAATGACTTAGTCAGTCTCCGAGAGGAGGAATGCAGTGATAATTACTATTGTATTTTATTGTAGAAAAATGACAAACCAGTATTTTGCCAAATGGAGATTATTTTTTGGTGTGAAAAAAAATATAATATATATAATACACAATGTATGATCTTTACGAGTTGATTTTTCTCAGAGCGAGTGATAAAACATGAAACATTTCAACTAATCGATTGAAATGGCTTTAATGAGAGTGTTGGCTCGCTTGCTTTTTGGGCTAATTGCTCCAGCAACAACAGAAACAACTAAAACTAATAAACTATGTTTAAATATAGCCAAGCTGATAACAACAACAAATTGCCAGAGGAAACTCTTCACTTCTCGTTTGCTATTTGCGCGCAAAATTAATCGAAGCTCATAAAGCAGCGTAAACAAAGACACCCCGACAGATCGGACCGGGATATACTATATATACATATATGCATGTACATACATATATATGGTGGGGGTTGGTGGTGGGGATACAGATACAGCGACAGCGACAGCGACATCGTCGTATGCAGATAAACAGACATTAATAATAGAAATATTTGGCCATACAAGCACCCAGCCAAACGACCTACCAACCCACCCAGCCAACCACTGGAGCCACCCAAGCCATTCGAACCGCCCACGACAAACAGATTGCCGTCATTTGTATTCCGCCAGCTAGCAGTACAAACTACCTATAGAAGGGGGCTACACTGCGAAATATTAAAGGGTGTTGATAATACTTTAAAGTTTATTGGGGTTTCTGAGCTATCATATGGAATTTTCTATTATAAACTATTATAGACTTATGGATACTTGAGTTATGGTAGTAAGATGGTTATATAAGGCTAGGTGAGCTTCTAGAATGTAGATTATACGATACCTGGTACTTCTGGCTACTCAAGCTTAAAAGCTAGATTAGAATAGCCAGTCTCTATAGCCTAAAGAATGGAAAGTTTGGAAATTATGATACTTTAGTTACGAAATACAATGATACCCGGTACTTTTGTCTATTTGCGATCTAGGCTCTATCATACCTGGTACTTGTGGCTATTTTTATCGATACCCGGTACTTATGGCTTTTTTAGACATTGCATTTTAGTTGACTATATAATACCCAGTAATTAGGCCTCTTTAAGTTATTTGACTTTATATTACCCGGTACTTAGGACTAGTTGAGCATAGCCTAGAGAGCCTTGGCCCTAAGGGGCTTTATTTATTACATTTTACTATAAAAAGTCCGGTACTCATGAATAACTGATTTAAGATGATATCAGTTATAGTTAATATTAGTAAGATTACTATATGACTATACCTCCTACCATATTCCTTATCAATTATATTAGTTGGGACGCCCCAACCTCTCTATAAAACTTCCCCCAGTGTAATTATTGAACTCGAGTTTCATTCTTTTGGTTTTAGTGGCGCTGCATAATGCCGTGCCGGAGTTCTGGGCGCAGAGTCGTCTGTTGAATATGTTCCACGGTTGCCCCGGACAACACCTACCCAGGATGAATGCGAATCCTATTCGGGTTGAGATTTCGATTCAGGCCAGAGTATGGAAGTCAAAGTCATTAGTTTGTTATACGCGAAAGCCAGATCAAGGCTGTATGTATGTCCGCACGAGTGTTTATCAATCAGGCTTATAATCTAAGCTTTTTGCCAAATGCTTATATTTGTTTCCTTCATATACAGCTGTGTGTATGCAATTATTGGCCAAGAAATGCGATTAGATTGCAGGCATTATTTTGCTCAAGGTTGTCTGCACTTCTAGCTATATTCCGGCTTTACTTTCTGTAACTTTTTATATACTATTTGGAAGAACATTGCCTGAAAGCCAGTACACCCCCGCGAATGATTGGCGACAAGTCTGCGTTGGCAGGAGCAACTCAATCGACTTCCGGTTGTGCCAATTTTCGGTCTGGGCCAAGCCATTCGCGCTGCTTACCACACAGCCTAGCCAAAACCGACAACTCTGGCCCCCAACCTCTCGTCAGGCCCTCTATGGTTGTGCACTTGGAAAAATATTTCATACAAATTTCCCAAATAGTTAAGAGTTCTTAAGTTTTTCTTATTTGTATTTTTTAATAAAATTTATTACATTTTTATTTATTTCTTTATTTTTACCTACTTTCTTGACTCATATTTCTGTTTGTTTTTTTTCTTAAAGTGCCCTCCAGTGGGGAGTATTTGCCTGGTGCGCTTCGTTTGTTCGCTTGCATTTCCTTCCGGCTCTGGAAAATTGGCGGCTACCAGAGAAGGAGCCAGAGGAGGAGGAGGCGGAGGGAGAAAAACCTCAAGTAAACAGGCAGCAGGCTAAACCATAGCCTAAACCTAACAACACGCCAGATCCCCCCAGCCCTTTTCGACCAAACACAACATTTTCTTTTCCGCAAATTGAATTCTCGCCCGCGCATTTTCATTTGCCATGAGTGTGTGTGTGTGTGTGTGTGTTTGAGTGTATTTGTTTGTTAATTTTCGCAGGAAAATTGCATCTACTCCCCCACCCCAACTCCAACCTCCTTGCCTAACTCTTTTTCTTTTTTGATTTTTTTTTTGGTTTTTTTTGCGAAACCGCAACAGGAGAAATGCCAGACAACTTTCCACGTGTGTCAGATGGGCGTGTCCTGTGGCAAGGATATAGTGCGGAAATCCTTCAGATCGATAGACAATCAACTAATGATTGCGTGCTGAAAGTTGTATCGAGCTTCGTGCCGGTTACAGATGATAATACTTCTCCTCCCGATGTTTATAAATTCAAGCGATAAATTTTTTCTAATCGGAGGAAGCTTGTCCTTGCTAATCCTTATCCTTTTTTTAAGGATTAAGCCCTTGTCTGAGAATCGGACTCTCAAAGAAAGTACTTGATAAAGTTCATAAATAAATCCAACTACGATTAGCTCACCTTTGGTGATAAGAGCCCCTCCTTATCGGCGGCAACAAGAGGGGGCTTGTGTGTCTGTGAGGGGGGAGAGCAGTGATTAGGTAATATTTTCTTTATGCTTATTTTAATTTATGAACAAATTTTGAGTATGTAATGCACTGCGACCTGCACAATTAAATTTTCAATGTAATTTTACGCCCGAATTGCCTCAAATTGCCGTTCCCGGACTACCCCAACTATGTGCCACATATATACTTACATATGTACTTACATATATTTTTAGGCATATATGTATATGTGTATGGGTGTGTGCTTTTGTGCATCGTCATGCCCCACACTACGAATGCAAATCCGGCCTACTTGTATGGGTTTTGGCCAAAATCATCATAATCGGGTTGACACCAGAAGCCACCGCTTCAGGGTGTGGGTGTGTGTGTGGAAAGGATATAGGACATTATCCAACTCACCGTGGGGTGTCTCACTTCTTTCCATATTTGTTTATCAGTGATTGGTGCTAGTCGCTTATCATTGACACACTTTCCTCGCCGGAGGTCAGTAATCGCGTCTTTAGGGCACACTTATCGACAAATGATAAGAAGGCTATACATACATATGTACATATATAGCTTGTTATAGAGGATATAGATAGCTTTTTGAAGAAGTCGTTTTGTTAATACATTTTTTTTTAAGTGTGTAGTGTGTGTGTTTTTTATTTTTTTTTTTTTAAAGTGTTGAGCCAATATTCAATAATCATTCTTAAACTTGATGAAACAATAACTTATATGTGAGGTGTTGGTGTATGTGTATGCAGCATTTCCGTGTTGTGTATATCCCAGTTCTAGTTGTTACGTCTAAGTTGTTAGTTGGGTCTAGCATAGCGACTAGTCCATATGCGAGCATTAAAATCATGTTGAGTGCGATCATGTTTGTAGAGATGGGCAATGTATGCATCCAAGGGATCGTTGAGATTCGGATCGGCCAGCAGGGAAATGATCGAAAGGAGTACCTTGGCCACTGTCAGTACTGGCGACCACTGCAAATTTAGAATATCCAGACATATGTGCCCTGCATTTGTAATATTGCAATGATAAATTTTCGTTAAAAAGGTCACATGTGGCGGCAAAAATGGGTAAGCCATCGGAAAAATTATGTCGAGTATGAACTGGCCCCCTTCGTAGGGGGTATCCGGCGGCCCCATAATAGTGGCTCGCCAATGGAAGACGTCATCATCCAAGACCTCAACACTGCAGCCATCTGGAGGTTCTTGCATGAAATCCGAAAGCTCGCGACGCAGTCTTCCAGACGAAGGGCGAACCTCATTATTTCCAGTGCCTTGAGATGGTCCAGCGCCTGGGGAGTTGAGCGGCGGCTGGCCGAAGCTCAGATCATTACCAATCGGAGGTGTTGCTGATGTGGAGTAGAACCGGTTGTTCCAGGAGCCACTTATCCCGGTGCGAACTTCTTCCGCCATGGATGAATTATTGCCGTTTGGCAACAGATCAGCAACAGAGGCACGACTCGGAGCGGCGCTGATGACGGAGGGACTCAGAGCGGCGTTGTTTATAGCACGACTAATAATAGAGTTGATGGCGGAGCTACTTGGAGCGGCGCTGATGGAGCTACTTGGAGCGGCGCTGATAACGGAGCGACTTGGAGCGGCGTTGGTGCCACGAGTCGGAGCGGCGTTGGTCGCAGGACGCCTCCGAGCGATGATTCCTGGACGGCTTGGACGACCACGTGGGCGCCGTGCGTTACTTGAGGCGCGCTGGCCGCCACGTCGTTGGTTGGAAGCTCGTCTTGCCGCACTGACCGATCGCGTCACTATGCGTCTCCTGCGCAATGGGGCCGGTGGCTGAGGAGCCGAACGACTTCGCAGTCGACGGGAAGTTCGACCGAATGGTCTGTACAGGGCACCCGGTGCGGCGTTCTCGTTGCCCATGGCGCTTGCGCGTTCAGCGGCTTGGAGTTCTGCAAGAGCACGTGCGGCTGCTTGCCTCTTTAATTCCAACCTTAGGCTTCTTCGTAGAGGCATGTTGCTTGCGTTTAGATATTATATTTTTTTCTTCCTGAAATTACTTTCTGTAGTTAGATATGTGAGGACTTACACAAACATGAAACTAACCAAATTTGCTTCAAGTTGACACAAAAGTAAATGAAAAAACTCGTATATGTACATATTACGAGCGTAGAAGAAGAGGTCACTGAGTCTCTCGTTATGCTGGAGACTTTAAGGTGTGACCATTGTGATGTTAAATACCAGCTTTGTGTGGTGTTAGATCTGGTCTCTCTCTTCTCTCGTTGCAAGCTTTAGCTGGATCTTCTGTTGAGGACTAATTAAATTGTTAATTATTGTGAGCAACCAGGACACAATATGGAACAACAAGCAAAGGATAAGTTGTTTGCCTGCATGGGCAAGTCTTTAATTTTCGACGTATAATTAAAAAAATATATATTATTTAAAGAAAATCAAAAGCACTTTAAAGTTTAAACTTTTCCCCAACAAATGGGTATAGTCTTTTAATAGACTTTTGTGCACGCGTGTTTCGACAAAATAAGAAGGGGCAACGAGTTCTTTGTATTATTTCAAAGTCACACCCTAAAGACCCTATACCCTACATCCTTCAGCCCAACCAATCCCCCCTCATCTCTGTGTGCTATGAAGTGTGCGCGTTGTAATGTGCGTTAATAAATTTGATTTTAGATTCTCTCGAACCATCAACTTTAAAGTGTCGCTCATCTGAAACTCGCACAACTCGCACCACCCCCCAAAAAAGTGGTACGCCCAACCACCGGGTAGCATCACTCTCGGTTCTCGTTTTTATCAGTTTAATGGGCGGGTCGTAATGCAATTTGTACCCCCTTTTTCGCCCAACCACCCGGCCAACTCCGGCCCCCATCCACCAGCCGCGAGCAAGCCTCTGTGTGTAAAGCAATTTTGATAAATTTATGTGGAATACGCTTTCATGATAAGCTAATTAAATTCAATCGCTGTAACCAACTTGGCCAAAAACCGAAATGCCACCCTATGCCCCTGCCCATGCCCATGCCTGTGCCAGTCCCTGGAGTCCCCCTGGATGCCCGTGGCCCATGGTCTCTCAGTTTTCAGATTTTTGGTTAAAGCTCAACCGATTTTTTCCGTATCGTTGGATAAACTAGAGTGGAAAAATTAGCAACGAGCGAATGATTTGGTATATTTTCACAAATATACCAAGTCTTTCTCATTCCCATTATTATTGGTGCTTGCTATCTATGTATTATTTATCGCCCCTTAATTTCCAACAAAAAGCTTAAATATTGCTCCAAGTTCTGAGCTTCCATCTTTTCTTTCAAAAGTTATTGATTTGAATATATGTAAATATATTTAAGAAATTAATTTAAATATATGAAGCTTAAAGCCAAAAAAAGGTAAATAATTGGCAACCCATTTATTCGTTACTCGCTGATCGCTGCTTGGTACTCGCTACTAGCTTCTTCTTACTCTCTTCCGCTTTCCTCAAATTAAAGAAAATTGTGTTACGTTGTTTACATATTATTTCAGTATAATATATGTATATTAATCTAAGGTGGATAATATACCAAGGTGATATTTCTCCGGTGAGCTAGATGAGGCTACTCTTTACCAGCTACTCCCAATTACTCCGCCTGTGCAGGACCCGAACTATTTTTCTTTTTATTTGAAAAGAAAATTTTTATTTCCATACCAAAGTATGTCATTTCCGTTTTCCTCTCAACTCTGAATGTAGTATTCAGATCTAGAGTCGAATCAGCTCCCAACAAGCAAACAACTAAAATGAGCATTCTTTGAAGAATACTTTCCTTTCTGTAAATTATTTGTCGCTCTTACCAAGTCGGGCCTTTTTATAAATTGCATTTTTTTAGGCCGATAATAAAAATGAACCGAGACAATTCTGAGCCTGTAACCTCGGAGGCTGTCGTCGAGGAAACGAAGTCGGAGAAACCCGTGACGACCGTTCTTAAGCTACTAGACGAAGACATTTATGGGAATAAGGATGACTCCCAAGGAGGAAGCCGTTTCAGCAGCTCGGTCACCTCCCAGGAGAAGTATATTTCTGACGACTCTTATGACTCTTACAACTCGGACGACTCGGACGATGGATGCATGATCGAAGCAGAATATCAGCCCGGACTGGACCGAGACTTCCAGTCTCAGTGCAGCAAGTGTGTAGACTGGACAAACGACCTTCAGCTGCCCTTTGGTTGGGAGGAGCGGGTGAGGCCCCACACTAAGGAGACCTTCTTCTACGACACGAAGACAGGCAAGATACACAACACCCTGCCTGGCACCAAGCTGCTGGAGCGTAAGGGGGGTCCTTTTCGAATTCGCATGCGATTCCGCCACATTCTTATCAAGCACGAGGAGTCGGAGACTCGCGAGTCTTACAGGGAGAGGAGAGTGGTCCGCACCAAGGCGGAGGCCTTGGAAAAGATAACCTTCATCAGGAATCTAATCAAAGACGGCAGGGTGAAGTTCGCCAAAGCTGCAGCGAAGCATTCCGACTGCTGCTCCGCCAGGCGCGGCGGCGACTTTGGGCCCATCATGGTGGGCGAGACAAACGAGAAATTCGAGATGGTGGCGACCATGTTGGAGCTGTACGAGCTCTCTGAGATCTTCGAGACCAGTGCCGGCTACCACGTAGCGCTGCGCATTCCGCTGTTGATGCCAGAGCAGGTAAAGAGGCAAAGGAGGCTGGAGAAGAAAAGGCTAATGGTCAAGCACGCCAACACTTTGAAAAACGAGCGTGGAATTCACGTTCCTGGCCAGAAGTGGCCGAAAAAGAAGACTTATTCCCACGGTGGCAACGACCCAGGGTCCTTCGCTACCAATGAGATGTCCCCCCAGGATGCCTTGCTGCCGTTGAAGGCCGGTGCCGACGATCAACAACATAGACGGGAAATGTTGGCCTTGCAAAAAGCTATGATCGAGACTCATGTTGCCGATGATTCCATTGTCGTTGACGAATCAAAGATCAAGCTCGTTAAACCTCAGGAGAAGAGCTCCAGTGAACTTGATGGCGAAACTTCCTCAAGCCATTGGTTGGACAAGTGGGAGCCCCACTGACTACCACAAATGGTAATTGTACTGCAGTAGAAGGGCACTTTCTATCACTTTCGTGATAGAAACAAATAATCAAACAAAACTATATATATTTCTTACCAATACTAACTACAAGCAATTCTTTGCGTTTTTCACAGTAATTTTCTATTCAAAAATTGCTATAGAAAATTAAAAATGACTCTTTAACTTGCATTTTGTTTCGTGTTATTCCCTACGCTCGAAAAAAATATATTTTATTATTTTTACTTGTTAACTTACTTGGTTAATGCCATTAGTTTCTTTCCGTTCTTTTTATTTTATATATTTGTATGATTTGTTTTCTGGTTCCAATTCCTGAAAGTAATATTCAACAACAAATTTAATAATATTTACTAATAATGTACTCACTCCTAGTAAAAAAGAACAATTTTATTAATATTATTCATTTCCTGTTACTATACATCCATACTATATCCCCATTCCTATACCTGTTTTCCTTTAACTTGATATGACATTTTCATTCCACGGAAATATGTACCATACTTTTAGGCTTCTTTAGTTTCTATATATTCCTGACGAAACTTAAAGTTCATAACATTTATTTTAAACCGAAAATGAAATTTCTGTGCAAGGCTGCCATAATATTCATTGACGATTTCCCCCAAAGCTCTGGATGTATGTACATTCGGCACAACAACACGAATAAATACAAACAAAAGGAACAACAAGCGAACAAAAAAAAATAAATAAATAATAACATGTGCCATTAACATAATTATAATTAGGCCTGACAAGCGAATTAAATTCAATTTTCATTATTTTTAATGAAGAATTTCAAATGCTGGAAAAAAGGGCTTTAGTTTCGGGAGGAGGGAGATTTGGAAAAAAAAAAAAAAAAAAAGAAACACGACCACATCAACATATTTATCGCATTTGGTTGCCTTCGTGTCTTGTTGCATATGTTTGGGCGTTCATGCGTGAGCCCGATTTGCATATTGTTGTCCTGAACACAAGGATAACGATGATAAATCGAACCTAATGGCAGTCGGCGGCTGTAGAAAGGGGCCAGCCCTGCTGGGCTATTCGGGAAAAAATAGGAACTTCGCCCCTGACTTGACTTTAGTTATTTTTTGGATTTTTCAAAAATGATTACATAATTTATTAAAAATTACCATTACAAACAATAATTTGTGTGTGCGGCTTGTCATTAAAGAAACACAAACAGTAAAGGGCTTTGGGGGATTGGGGATTGGTTTTCTTTTCGCACTTTTGCAAAAATCAGTAGACGATTGCCGTTTCAAGTGGCGTTTTATAAACCTGCCGGTCATCGATATTTGCCAACTGATGAAGTACTCTGGCATACATATAGGCCTTTTGTATATACATACATATATCTGATGTAAGCAAGGCCAAGTAATCCAAAGATCTAGACAAAATATTATCACACTTTGGCGTTGCGAGGGAGAGGGAGAAAGTTTATGGTTTCCAGAGGTTTTAATAAAATATGGGAATTATTTATCAACCGTTCCGATCCGAGACACACATTAATGTTAAATGAAATAAAATAAAACTAAGATTTGTGCATTTTATGGCCTTAATTAAGCAGATGTGCATACGCAATATTATGGAGCTTGGGTTTGGGTCTGGGTTTGAGTTTAGGTTTTTGTTTTGCTTTTCGGATTTCAGTTTAGTTTCTTTCACTTTGACCCGAGAGAGATGGGCCATTTGCATAATTAAGCCATCTAAAGTGTCTTGCCAATTTGGTGCACGAAAGTGCGAAAAAAAATGGCAAAATAGCGAACGGCGGAGTGCAGAAACCGGTTGCTGGTGGGACACCTGTTGGGCTTCCTCACCTGTGTTTTCCTTCAGAGTCTCTACTGGTTGGACTTTTAAGGTAAATAAGGGCTTAAGGGAAAGGCTTTCTGACAAGCTATTATTATAAAAATATTATTGATTTCTTCAACCAGCACTTATGTATCTCTACAAAAGTCTAGCTAATACCTGATCTTGTAACCAGTGGCTTCCACCCTTTGATTAATAGCTTGGATGATTAAGACTCTCTTGGAAAAATCGTGTGGAAAAATACATATGCATCGCCTCATTATTATGCTTCAGGTCTGGCGAATGTCACTTTAGTTACGAATGACCTCCGGATGGAAGATGGAAGACAGGGGCGAATGGAAGACTCTTTCTCTGATTTTAGCATTTCTCGTGGAGATTTGTGCGATGACCCAGATATTGGATATATAAATAGTAGCCCCGGGGCACTGTTGGATCATCAGTTTCCGAGCTTAGCTCTACAAACCCACTTCCACTTCCATTGTCAAGCGGCAGTTCCAAACCCAAGCAAGACCGACAACAAGATGAAGGTAAAGGATTCTCAAAAAAAGGATTTTTAAAATTCTAAAAAGTGTTTCAAAAAGAGTGACTTTTTTTTTTATTTTTTTATGTGAAATTAAAAAAAAAAAATGTTGGAAAGAAAACTGGAAGTCTTGGAGCTATATCTCCTAATAATAATCCCCATTTCTTCCAGGTTTTTGTGTGCCTGATTGCCTGTTTCAGCCTGGCCCAGTGCGGCTTCATCGGAGGCGGCGGTAGCAGTGGCTGGTCCTCTGGAGGTGGCGGTGGCTGGTCCTCCGGCGGTGGATCCGGCTGGTCCTCTGGCGGTGGAGGCGGCAGTGCCCCCACCATTATCAAGGTCATCAGCGAGGATGCCGGCCACGGACACGGCGGCTGGGCAGGTGGCGGCTACTCCGGTGGCTATTCCGGCGGACATGGCGGCGCCGAGGAATTGAAAATCATCAAGGTTATCAGCGAATCCGGCCACAGCCACGGCGGTCACGATCACGGTCATGGACATGCCCATGGGGGCGAGGTGAAGATTGTCAAGGTCATCCAGGAGGAGGATCACAGTCACGGTCACGGCTACGACTACTCGAGCGGTGGACATGGCGGCCAGGAGGAGATCAAGATCGTCAAGTTGATCAGCTCGGGAGTTGCCGGTGGCGGACACTCATCCGGAGGATGGGCACCAGCCGGTGGTTGGGCCTCGGGCGGCTCCGGTGGCGGCTGGTCCTCCTGGTAAGGACCTGTCAGGACATTCCCCCCAGCCATCCACCAGTCAGGCATCAACTCCCTTGTTTCTGTTGTTGGAGTTTCTGCCACTTTGGTATTGGCCTTTTCCATTATTTTTAAGACTAGCTCACGTTTTCTGTGTGTGAACATTTTTTTTCTCGTTAATAGTTTAACAAATAAACCACAAACAATATTAAAAAAAAACACACAAGACTTTGTTGTTGGGAAGATCCAATAAATGATAACTCATTAGTCATCTCAGAGGGGGATTTTTCTGAGGTGATGATGTTGCTTTCCAGTTAACCCATTTATGTTGTGATATAAGGTCGTTTTTCACAATTGAATATTTGTCACAGTGAGGTAGTTATTTTTTATATATAATTTAAAGTAAACTAGAAGTACATTTTTAGAGTGCTATAATGGTAGACTAGGCTTAAACAGACCAATAAACTTAAAGCTAGAAACTTAATTTATTTATCTTTTATATTAAGAATTGTGATTACTTGACACATTAAATTGAGGGGGACTATTTGGGATTCTTTTTTTCGGAAGAAAAAATTACTTCCGATCTATGGGGTTTGGTTTAATAATATAACCTTAATAGAGTGTCAGATCACCCGGACCAGAAGACGCTATCTATGGTATGATGTCGCTTTTAAGAAATACATTATTACTCTTTACTAGACTAGTACACGTCCCAGAAAATCTATAAATATTTGAATTATTTAATGGGAAATAAAGAGAAACCCTGGCCTTATAAAGAGTAGGTTTTATAGGTTTTCTTTTTATTCTTGACCAAGACAAAACTTAACCCATTAATCGAAGCTGAGTGAGAAACGGGTTAAGATCCAAGGTCAAATCGTGGCCAGAAATCATTACCGTCTGGCAATCGGCAATTATGTTCATATTCTGGCCCCGCTGCGAGGGCTGAGACAAGTAATTCCCCTTAACCAGCCAGTCGATATAATTGTTTGTTGGATTTTCACAATTATTTGATGATGTCTTGGACGCGGCAAACCAGTTTCGTATCCAAAACACAGACTCTTTTTTTTTATTTCAGGTAGCATGAATATATATTTTGTAGCTTAATTTATGGATACTTGGACTGATAGTTTGACTAATTAAGATTGGTGTTTTTCCTCGTGCATGTATGCTAGACTACCGCTTGAATTTGTATATGTTTTTAAGCTGACAGCCTAATGATTAACCGTAAGGTTACATTAATTTATTCAGTGCCGGCAGAGATGTTAAAGTGCGTTTTATGATTTAGCTTCACTAAAGAAATGAATAGTATTATGAGGGGGAATGTATAATTAAAGTTGCTTATTTTTGTGTTTTTGATGCAATAAACTGTTAATTAGGAGGTTTTTTGGCAAAAAAAAATAATAAACTATAAGGTTGCAAATGTCTTGTAATAATTCTCAAGTCTTTTAAGTTTTATTTTAAACTTTAATTGAAAGTGATTATAATAGATTTTGTAATTCATGGCATATCGTGCAGCTGCGAGGGCTATCGCCTGGAAATGTATGGCTCATCTATCAGATCTATCGGAGAGTGAAGGTGAATAGAGCCGACAATTAATAATAGCATTCTGCCTGACCCGGCATCGACACTGCGGGCCAAAAGTTAATGGCCCAGTGTTGGTTCGCGTTGCTCGAATCAATCAAGATCCAAAACGAATCCGAGTGATGGAAAAATTATGAATATTTCCAAAGGAACTATAGTATTAAGTGGGTATATATCTTTATTACTTACTACTTAAGTCTTTTTTCTTTTTTTGAGAGTTTTTCAATAAAATTTTGAATAAATGTATCTCTTTTCTAGACCCTTTCCATCTCTAACTAACCAAGAGCTGCTACCAGTTTATTGGAGCACGCTGCGGGCTGCTATTTTGTTTATTATTTTTTGCCAACTTTGTGTCGATTTGACGGTATATTGCATAACCATTAAATGTTTTTGTTATTATTATCATTTTTTTTTTCTTTTTCAGTCAACAAGTGCAATGTTGGCCGAAAGGGTTTCAAACGGTTTTTAACCATTTCTTGTTTTTTGGGTTTTTTTTTCGGGATGCAAGTTAGCTGCTCGGATTGCAACACAACCTGAGACATAAATTAGCTCATTGGCGAGCCAGGTGAGAGGGTGAATGGAGGATGGGGGGATGGCCAGGCAGCCCCCTGTGGGTGGGGGTGGGGCGGGGTCAGGGCCGTTGCCCTTTTGCAGACACTGTTGATGGCTAAATGGTAATGATGATGCCGCAATTCGAACGGAGCATCGCGTGGACCGGCAATTAGTGTGTCATACACATCCGCACAATGGGCTTAGATAATAGAAAGTGCACTCAAAAAATGATTAGATATTATAATGATATAGTGGGTGGTATTCCATATGAGAAAGTAATGGGTCTAAATGATTAAAACATTATTAGAAGGAATTGTTTTACAAAACTATGTACTTTCTATTTTATTAAACTGGTTTCGAATGATTTCCCCAGTTGAGTTCTAAAATATCTTAAAATATTAAATAATAATATTAATATTAAGTTTAATAATTCCATTTTTATAGTTTTTCTAAGTAATTTTCCAAGAAAGTTTGGCTCAAAACTCAAAACGGATATGTTCTAGTTCTTTTTAACAAGACCTTTAAAATAAACTTACTTTTTAATACACATAAATGTATGTATGTATATACATAAATAAACTAGATTTTTTTTGTCTATTCTTTAAAAATAATTCATACATTATATATCTCTTAAAAGCCCTTTCATAGACTCTCTATTATATGAAAACAATTTATTTCTTGCACTTCCAAACCCACTGTCCACCGCATGCCGTAAGGGCAGGGCAGGGCAAGCCGATCTGAGCTGGTTACCAAAGCTTCCAAATCCGAGTCGCCCAGCCAAAATCTTGGCCATAAAAGCAACGGCCAAAATCTGCAGAGCCACAGTCGAAGATCGCCCCTTCAACCGGACACAACCGGACAAGACAGTGCTCTCTAAAATTGTATACACACCAACTGGTCGACATGAAGGTGCGACCCAACAATTTTCTTATTTTTTTTTTTTGTGAATTATAAGTGAAATATTAACATCCTGGCCATTTATTTGCAGGTTTTCGTTTGCCTGTTGGCCTTGTGCGGATTGGCCCGCGGCGGCTTCCTGGGTGGCGGCAGTGCCGTTAGTTCCGGCTGGTCCTCAGGCGGAGGATACAGTGGAGGCGGTGGTTACGGCGGCGGCGGCGGCGGTGGGTACGGAGGCGGTGGCTATGGAGGTGGCGGCCATGGAGGCGGCGGTGGCTATGGCGGCGGTGGCACCGTTAAAATCATCAAAGTAATCACCGATTCTGGAGCTGGAGGCGGCTACGGTGGTGGCTATGGAGGCGGTGGCGGCGGCGGCTATGGAGGCGGCGGTCATGGAGGTGGCTGGTCCTCCGGCGGATCTGGTGGCTATGGAGGCGGTTATAGCAGCGGTGGCCACGGAGGCGGCTGGTCCTCCGGCGGAGGCGGTGGCTACGGAGGCGGCGGCGGCTATGGAGGCGGCGGTAACGTCAAGATCATCAAGGTCATTTCCGATTCCGGATCTAGCGGCGGTTACGGCGGCGGCGGCAGCTACGGCGGCGGTCATGGCGGTGCCGGTGGCTACTCGTCCGGCTGGGCTCCCTCGGGCGGATGGGCCCAGAGCGGTTGGTAAACGATATCCTTAGCCAACATTTGTTATCTTAGCGTTCAGTTCGCAATGTAAATACTTTTCAATTAATAAAAAAAGTTATAAAAATAAAAAAAAATCATTCAAAATTAGTAACAAAAAAATAATCGAACCAGAATTTCAATTTCAGATTATGAGTAATAGAATAAGAGGATATCCATATACATAGAAATCAGATGAAAATGGATATCTTAAAAGAAAAGGTAAGTATACACATCGCACCATAAATGTACAGACTATCCAGACTTTTAAAGCCTTTTTTAAGGGATCTTCTGGTTAAAGTTTAAAAAAAATATTGTCTTAAAGAGTTTGATGAAGTTTGTTAGGAAATATTGGAAGAAATCGTTAGCAATAGTCGGTTTCAAGATCTACTAGACAATGTTGATAGCATCAGAATAGACCTAAGAACTGCTACTCTATTTCTCAAAATTTCACCTTTCTCTACTCTATTTTCTCAAGGTGTTAAGTTGTAACACCTTAAATACATTTTTGGCGGGAAACTGCAAATGTATATTCAAGAGCATTGGAAAGCGCCGAAGCATAAGACAAAGCCCTGATCGTTTTCCAACACATATACACATTTCGCAACACTTTTCCTCCATGTGCTTGGCGAGAAACTAAAAGTTTTAAAGTATTATACTTAATAAATATTTAAAAAAATAAAAGTAAAAGTAAAATTAAAGCTATTTATAGATAACTATGGAGACCATCTTATTTCGGCCGTAAATAAACCCCCTTTCAAATAAAACACACTTAGCAACATTGTTCATCCGAAAATTCTTGAAAAATAAAATGTGAAACAAGGCTTAACACTTGGAATTTACAGCGCAAGTTTCAAGGACCTCCTCCTACACCATCACCGTTCATCGTCGCCGTCGCCGTCGCCGTCCCTATTCCTATTCCTATTTATTTTGGCACTTGGCTCTCAGGACGCGCCAAGAGGCGGCGAATGTCCTCCTGCTCGGCCACCTCCACATAGCTCTGTCCGCCCGGGGTGCGCTCCGTCCGGCTAGCGCCCACCTGCAGCAGAAACTCAACGCACCGGGTGTGTCCCTCCCAAATGGCGGCCAGGAGCGGCGTAATTCCGTACTTGTCCTTGCGATCCACCTCAGCCCCCATATGCACGAAGAACTTGAGGAGCTTCAGCTGCCCAAAATCGGCAGCATAGTGCAACGGAAATCGTACACCCATCGGATCGTTTACGTTTCGGGGCTTGAACCCGGCATCCGAGCCCGATTCTGTCTCTGACTCGGGCTGGCCCAGGAACGCCTTCTTGACGGCCTCGAACTCGCCGTTCTTGATCGTCCAGATGATGTTCTCGATGTTCTCGCCCATATTTAACTTAATTTGATTTAACTTTATATTTTATTAGTAACCTTTTTCGTCTGAGGTTCTCTGATCAATGTAGTACGTGGGTCGGTCTGTGGGGTATTTGATTGTGAAGTCTCTTCCCCAGATCACTGGGTGTTTTCTATAATTTTGATTGAACAATTTTCTCAAATGATTCCTCGCTTTTCAGGATAACCTTCCTCCCAGAATTTTATTTATCGACGATGGTAGCCCACAAAATTTGACAGTTGTCAGGTGCTGCTGTTGTTGGAATTGTTTTCCCGTTTTTTGTCGTGTTGTGTTAACCCTTCGTTAACCCCATACGCATGTCGAGCCAGCTGTCCCTCTCTGCTCCCCCTCTGCTTAACCCATGCTGTCGTACATATAGAGAGATACATGTGTATGCCCCGCACCAGAAACTGACTGCCATCTACGCGCCAGACGCAATTTGTATGCAAATTTCCATGAGAATCTCAACACATGCAATAACAACAACACAAAGGACACACAGGAGTAGCAGCAGCAGCACCAGCATCAGTAGCAGTGGCAGTGGCAGTGGCAGCAAAAAATTGACTGAGCATGAATGCAGAGGAAGTGGGGGGTTTTGGCAACCAATTGGTTACAAATACATTATAAGAAATGGACAGAAATACAAAAAAAAAAAAAAAGTGGAGTGAAGTGAGGGGACGAGCTCTAAAAGTGAAATGTTAAAAAAGTTGCCAGCAAGTAAGGAGCTTGAGAAGCGCATAGAGAGGCGGTGTTCATTTAATTGGAATTAATCAGATGCAAATGTGAAATATATATTCCCATGTAATAGATGGAGCGAAGAGATCAAGTGCACCATGGAAATTCTCTTACGAGTAAAATAACCAAAGTCAATACTTTGAGAATCGCGTAGAAAGGTGCACTCTTGAATGTCCAATATCTGGCAGCGCCATTAGCTACTTAAATTAGGGCGTGAAACCCAAACCCAACCGGGTGCTGGAAATAAAAATAAAAATAAAATTAACTTCAATTGTTCCACTTCTCACACTCCCCGCACGTACCCATCCACCTACTACATACATAGATAGATAGTGGGTGAAGTAGTTCTTCTGGAGAAATACAAATATATATAGGAGGTTTGCCAGAGCCACTTTCTATGCAAATTTTTATGTGTTAAATGCATTTTGTTGGATTTAACATTCTCGCTGATTTTTTGGTTTACATTTTTGCATATAAATGAGGGCAAACTTTGCTTCGTTCGGGCACTAAAAAAAAAGGGGGCGTGGCACCAGAACCAGCACCCACACACACACACAAATTAGAGGATTAAGTAGCTAGAGTCCTGCCGCCGTTCCTTCTTGGGTCCTTTTGTCTCGAGCCAAGACGTCTCTGGCGCAGAAGAAGCAACAGCAGCGGCGAGACAATTACGCTAATTCGCCTGAAATTGTTTTGCATTTTCCCAAGCAGCCATCGCCGGCAAACCCAGAGGCTCAGCCCACATCATAACCACCCAAGAACACCACCCACTCTTCATGGCAATGACAATGACTGCACCACCAGTCGCATACATATGTGGGTGTGTCGGGGAAAAAGGGGAATCTTTTCATCGCTTGTTTAAACAGTTAAATTTGATTGCGCTGTAAATAAGAGAGAGAAATGTAGAGAAATGGAGAATTGTTGAGAAAAGAAAACTATGACGTCTGGATGGGTTGATGGGTGGTGGGTGGTATGTTGGTTATGGGAGGTATATGCCTCAGTGCTAAGGAAGTTTACTTAATTGTGCAACAATTTCCCTTTTCTCACAAACCATAAATCGCTAAATTCCGCTCGGTCTAATTAAAAGATAAGATTACACAATGCCAAGAATGGAAATGGAAGGAAAAATGGGACAATGGATGGACAAATAAAAGGTTTCCGCTTTTGATTTTCAATTTCAGTTCCTGAAAAAATATTAAGAAAGAGAAATTATATTAAAGATTAATTATTATTCTTTACTATTGATATCTAATACTTCTCTAAGTACAGCATAATTGAAGTCCATATATGTAGTTATATTAAACTTTAAAATAAATTCAAGCCTAAAACCAACTTATTGGAATACGAGACTTAAACAAAGTCCCAAGCTTCTATCTTCAAATATACAAAAGTTGCTATTTTTACGAAATATGGGAGATATAGGATATGGTCGACCGATCCGTATGAAATTTGGAAACTCAAATCATATGGCCCAAAATATGTAGGAATTTCAAACTTTTTATCTTCAAAAACACGAAAGTTGGGTAATTTTCCTTGGTTCAGTTATACGGCAGCTATAGGATGTAGTCCCCTATATGGCCCACAGTGATGGCTATATCTTCCCCAATTCCCATCCGATTATCAAGCGGAATGTTTTAAACGATTTCTGGTTCGATTCTCCGCCATTCTGCATCAAAATCCTGAGACAAAATATTTTTTAGATTTTTTGTCCATTTTTCGTGATGGGATCCCTTGAAAATGGGGTTTTCCTCCATAGGGCCCACGGGCATGGCTATATCTTCCCCAATTTCCATCCGATTCTCAAGCGGAGTGTTTTAAACGATTTCTGGATCGATTCTCCACCATTCTGCATCAAAATCCTGAGACAAAATATTTTTTAGATTTTTTGTCCATTTTTCGTGATGGGATCCCTTGAAAATGGGGTTTTCCTCCATAGGGCCCACGGGCATGGCTATATCTTCCCCAATTTCCATCCGATTCTCAAGCGGAGTGTTTTAAACGATTTCTGGATCGATTCTCCACCATTCTGCATCAAAATCCTGAGACAAAATATTTTTTAGATTTTTTGTCCATTTTTCGTGATGGGATCCCTTGAAAATGGGGTTTTCCCCTATAGGGCCCACAGGGATAACTATATCTTCCCCAATTCTCATCCGATTCTCAAGCGGAGTACCTTAAACGATTTCTGGATCGATTCTCCACCATTCGGCATCAAAATCCTGAGACAAAATATTTTTTAGATTTTTTGTCCATTTTTCGTGATGGGATCCCTTGAAAATGGGGTTTTCCTCCATAGGGCCCACGGGCATGGCTATATCTTCCCCAATTTCCATCCGATTCTCAAGCGGAGTACCTTAAACGATTTCTGGATCGATTCTCCACCATTCTGCATCAAAAACCTGAGACAAAATATTTTTTAGATTTTTTGTCCATTTTTCGTGATGGGATCCCTTGAAAATGGGGTTTTCCCCTATAGGGCCCACAGGGATAACTATATCTTCCCCAATTCCCATCCGATTCTCAAGCGGAGTACCTTAAACGATTTCTGGATCGATTCTCCACCATTCTGCATCAAAACCCTGACACAAAATATTTTTTAGATTTTTTGTCCATTTTTCGTGATGGGATCCCTTGAAAATGGGGTTTTCCTCCATAGGGCCAACGGGCATGGCTATATCTTCCTCAATTCCCATACGATTCTCAAGCGGAGTACCTTAAACGATTTCTGGATCGATTCTCCACCATTCTGCATCAAAACCCTGACACAAAATATTTTTTAGATTTTTTGTCCATTTTTCGTGATGGGATCCCTTGAAAATGGGGTTTTCCTCCATAGGGCCCACGGGCATGGCTATATCTTCCCCGATTCCCATCCGATTCTCAAGCGGAGTACCTTAAACGATTTCTGGATCGATTATCCACCATTCGGCATCAAAATCCAGAGACAAAATATTTTTTAGATTTTTTGTCCATTTTTCGTGATGGGATCCCTTGAAAATGGGGTTTTCCTCCATAGGGCCCACGGGGATGGCTATATCTTCCTCAATTCCCATCCGATTCTCAAGCGGAGTGTTTTAAACGATTTCTGGATCGATTCTCCACCATTCTGCATCAAAACCCTGAGACAAAATATTTTTTAGATTTTTTGTCCATTTTTC
This sequence comes from Drosophila pseudoananassae pseudoananassae, assembly GCA_018153035.1. Taxonomy (NCBI): domain Eukaryota; kingdom Metazoa; phylum Arthropoda; class Insecta; order Diptera; family Drosophilidae; genus Drosophila; species Drosophila pseudoananassae. Next base: position 754,206 of record JAECXR010000046.1, read on the forward strand.
GTGATGGGATCCCTTGAAAATGGGGTTTTCCTCCATAGGGCCCACGGGGATGGCTATATCTTCCCCAATTTCCATCCGATTCTCAAGCGGAGTACCTTAAACGATTTCTGGATCGATTCTCCACCATTCTGCATCAAAACCCTGACACAAAATATTTTTTAGATTTTTTGTCCATTTTTCGTGATGGGATCCCTTGAAAATGGGGTTTTCCTCCATAGGGCCCACGGGCATGGCTATATCTTCCCCAATTCCCATCCGATTCTCATGCGGAGTGTTTTAAACGATTTCTGGATCGATTCTCCACCATTCTGCATCAAAACCCTGAGACAAAATATTTTTTAGATTTTTTGTCCATTTTTCGTGATGGGATCCCTTGAAAATGGGGTTTTCCCCTATAGGGCCCACAGGGATAACTATATCTTCCCCAAATCCCATCCGATTCTCAAGCAGAGTGTTTTGAACGGTTTCTGGATCGATTCTCCACCATTCTGCATCAAAACCCTGAGACAAAATATTTTTTAGATTTTTTGTCCATTTTTCGTGATGGGATCCCTTGAAAATGGGGTTTTCCTCCATAGGGCCCACGGGGATGGCTATATCTTCCTCAATTCCCATCCGATTCTCATGCGGAGTGTTTTAAACGATTTCTGGATCGATTCTCCACCATTCTGCACCAAAACCCTGAGACAAAATATTTTATAGATTTTTTGTCCATTTTTCTTTCAAATCATGTCTTATACTTTTCCTGTCCCAGTAAAAGATTAGAAAGAAACGAATTATGAGTGAGTAATGAAAGTAAATTATAATGAAAGTGAGTAATATTTTATCAAACTTTCCAATCATATATTCAAAAACTATTTTTTTATATTTTAAAACAAGAAATAGGTTTTTAAAATGATTCCAAATACCTAATAATTTCCTCGTAAAAGATTAGATAGATACCAGAACTATATCACAATTATAACGAGTTTATAAAACCGAACAATTAAAGTTAGCACATTTACTTTAAGTTATTCGGTTATATTCTAACATTAATTGCTTCACAATTGTCAATGTTATTAAACAAGTTTAAAATATAAATAAATATAGAAAACGTATAACTTTAAAACATAGCACCCGGGGCTATTCTTTATTTCACAGATACTTGATAGAAAAAGTCATAATAGCTAAATGAAAACAAAAATATTTCAATAAAACAATAAAAAAAAAACAATGAAAAACAAAACAAATTTCTGGAACACAGAACACAATTCCCCAACCAACCCAAACCTGAAACCCAGACCCAGACCCAGACCCAGACCCAGGCCCAAACCCCAATGGTACTTTCGACTTTTCCCATAAATAAACATCACAATTATCATAGGTAAACAACAATAAAATAAATACGCGGAAAACACCGCGGAAAAACAGAAAGAAAAGGCAACAATTCAATTTCCATACTCTATTTACATTTACCCCGCAGCAATCCTATTTATATTTTATTTTTATTTTAATATATTTTATCTTGTTGATTTTTGTGGCAGAGAGCGAAGGGGCGGGAGTGGTTAAGTTTTTGGCCCAGTCGACAACTTTAAGTTTAATTGTTGCTGCTGCTCTCTCGCAGTTGATTGCTTAAAATTCATAATGATAATAATAATAGTGAGCTCTTCACTAATTGCAGCACCAACAACTACATTTACAACTAAAGCAAAAGCAAAAGCAACTGAAAAGCAAAAGCACATAGCACAAGTGGGCGGCACTTAAGTCGAAAGTGAGAGAAACTTTTCAGCGCCATTCGAATGGTAGCCAGCAGATAGGAAGGATGCGAAGGATTCACAGGACGAGCCAGTGGCAGGGATATGCCCATTCACTCATTCATTCATTCGCTCATTCAACCATTTTGCCGCCTGCATTGAGGCAAAATTGTTCCACAAAGATACGAGTAACGAGTCCATGCCAAGGAGATGGAGTCAACTTTATATGGTGGCGCGGGCTAGGATATCCTTGCCGGGGCTTAGACACTGAAACAAAAGTATTACTACTAAGTAAAGAAGGCGTTATGGTTTTTAAAAATATATATTTTTTATTATACGAAGAACTCATAACAAGAAAAAGGTCAGAAAAAATTGCATTTAAAATATTATCTTTACTTACTTAATCAGATGTCTTACTTATCTACTTTTTTCTTCCAGTGTACGAATGTAAGAAAAGCAGCATTCACACAGCATACACACTCAAACAAAAAGACACACACAGAGAGAAAAGGGACACAAACAGAGCACCCAAAACACTCCAGCCCATTCACATTTCGAGTGCACTTCATTGCTGTCGCATCTACCCAATCCACAGATGCCTGACTTGCCTCGCTGCCCGCCTGCCCTATCCACTCAATGTCCTTCAAAGCTCGTCCTTGTTCTTGTTGAAGGAGTACTGGCGATGAGAACGTCGCTGCAGAATGCTGCAGGCGCTGCTTAACTTTAACTTGAACTCTAAAATAACAAGCTTCCGTTGTTTTTGGCTTGTTCAGTTTTCGTATAATTTCCTTGAAGGTATTTTCATTGCCCCAACTGCCACGCCCCTCTACCAACGCCCCGATTTAAGGACAATGGCAAGGACATTGACAGCGGTTCGAGATCGGACAACGAAAAGAAAGCCTAACGGCCATTCAACCATTTGGTGAATAAATTAGTGAATAATACAGAGGCGAATGAATAAAGTGAACAGGCTCGTCGAGACTCAACAAGGTCATTGAATAAAGTTCATAAATAAATACTAATCACTGGAAAGTACTATAACAAGATGATATCTTCTATCTAAAAGCTACAATTAAGTTGAAATTCAATCGGCAATCAGTGATTTGTTTAGTTTGTTGTACTTGAAGTTTTTTTTTCTTCAGAATGAATGAACAATTTCATCTGATTGATGAAATTGATTTGCATCTAGGGTTACATGGCCCTGGTATTGCTAACGGGGGGGAGGGTGATCAAATCAGGACACTCGATTACTCATTCACTGCACTCATTACATTTGATGGGTGTTTGGCATTCATTTGCGTTGGCAAGGACTGCTATTTTGAGCTGGGCTGCTTATCTTAATGCCACTACCACCAGCTGTTACACTGAGATACAAAATTATATAAAGACTTTAGATAATTTTCAAATGAAATCAAGAAAATGTTTATGTTTTCATTAATTATTCATAAACTATTTAAAAATAATATTGTAGATGTAACAACAAATGATAAGAACTTTCTTTGAATTTCCCTGCAGCACATTTTCCGCATCTGCCGGCACCTGTCGTCTCCTCTGACAGAGGCCCCTAACCTGTCTCCCCCTTCTTTGCAACGCCCCTGGGCATTATCAGACGGGCTGTCTCCCTCTCGTTTGCTCTCTTGCAGCTGCTCTGTTGTCATAAAAGCATGTGCCACGCCTTCCCAAGCAGTCGCCGAAGGCGTTCTATAATAAAAATAACAACTTAACTAAGTTTGCACTTGAAATAATACAAAGGTTCTTTAAGATTTAAAATGGAAATCTATTACAAGCTATTTTTAACAAAATTTTATATCAAAAATAATTTTAATTAATTTCGATTTAAGCTAATAGATCATAATTATTATTTCCAGGCTCTAATTCAACATAAAAGTCAATTGTTTATTGGCCTTTAAATTATTTAAAGTCTTAAAATCTCATATTAGTCAAAGTTGTAAGCCCCTAAGGCCTTAAAAATTCTAAAAAGCATCCTTATTAAGTCTTAACATTTGGTTCAGTGCATTATTTAGTATATATTTTATATAAAATTATATATACCAGGTCGGTTGCCTTGACAATCAGGCCGAGTGGGTGGAATGGTAGCTGCATCATCAGCCAGTTGTTGTCAAACTGTAAGCGGCTTTTGTGCATCAGCAGCAGTTCCACCAACAAAATACAACAACAATAATTTAACAACAACTACAACAGGTGCATAAGAAAAACCGTTAAGCTGCACAGTCAGCGGTTGTCGGTTGTCGTTGTTTCAGTTTCAGTTTAAAGTTTCCTTTTATCTAAGATGAATAATCTAGCAGCAGCAGTTGAGTCCTTTTTCCCTTTTTCATATCCTTACAAAGGGTATTGTACCTTTTTAGATGAATTTGTAGCTTTATATATATAAAGGGGCAATGGAGTCTATATGTAGATTTTTTTAATGTTTTGTTTATTGCTTAATTTTTTCACTTTTCTTTTTGTTTATTAGATAATTTTCACTATTTTTTATTTAGTTCATTTATTTCTTGGTTTATTTCTTTCTTATTAATTTGTTCATTGGTTCATCTGTTCATTGGTTGGTCCTTTGTTCATCGGTTCATTGGTTCATTGTCTTTTTTATTCATTTGTTTATTGGTTCATTGTCTTTTTTGTTCATTTTGCCATTGGTTCATTCTTTGGTTCATCGAAACATTTGTTAATTGGTTCATTTGTTTATCTACTCATTTATTCATTTGATAATTGGTTCATTTTTTTTTTAATTCATTTGTTCATTTACTCATATCTTACTTGGTTCATACTTCCATAATTTTCCTTACTTCCATTGATTCATTTGTACAGTAGAAGTCAAAGAATTATCCTTTCCATATCCATATCCTTTTTGACTAAAAGGCTTAATATTGTCTCTGAAAGGACATTCATGCTTCGGCTCTACCCCTAGTTACTTTCCCTATTTGTACCTCCCCCACTAGATGAGGGGATTCACCACAACCGCAACCGTCGCACCTTTTTACATTTTTATTGTGGCTTCTGGATACCCTTGCAGGCTGTTGACCAACAATTACTGTCTTTTAAAGGATATGATGGACTTTGGGTAGGATCCTAACATTTCTCTTAAAATTGTAAGGGTTCTCCTTTGTAAAATATTGGATATAGTACTATTATTTAGTTTATTTTTTTTGTTAAGCCCTATAATGATGGGTATTTTAATAGTCTCAACACTTGAACTTGAGGTATATATAGAACCACCCGCCCACCTGCATTATCCTGCGGTCCTGTCCTGTAATGTTACAAGCTCCTGTTGTTCTGGTCCTGGAAAGCCAGAGCGATAATCCCATAGCATCTGTAGCCGGGTAACTCGACCCCCCTTCTACCAGAGGAACGAGGGCCTGGGCCACCTGCTTGCCGCTGGCCAAAAGCTTAATCCTTGTGCGGAAATATCGTTACGCAAAAGGAGCAGGAGTATCCTTCGTACCTTTTTGTCTCTTGGATGCGATTGTTTTGTTTTCCTTGTTGCTGTTTAGTTAACTCAATAAACGCAAGTGGCTTTTGTCTAAAAGGGAGGTGTTTTTGTGGGAGGTGGGAGTTCCCGGGGATGGAGAAAAATAATCTTTTTCCCTTTCTCTCAGTAGAGAGTCCCCTCCCCACCAACTGGAGATACTCGAGACAAAAAGTGCTGACATTTGCGCAAAAATTCTCTCAGGCTCATTTACTTGTTTACGTTATTTCTCATTGTCGCTGGATGGTTTGTTTGTTTGTTGTTGTTTGTTCCTTAGTTGTTGCTTGTTTGTTGTTGTTATTTTTTGTTGGAACGGCTGCTGCTTCTGCTGTTGACAATTACACAAAAAACTGTTACCATTTACCACAAACATACGGCCACAGTCAGCAACTGCGATAGATGGAAATCTCGCACAAGTAGCACGAGGACTGGGAGGCCCTTGAAAGGCACTGGGAGAAATACATAGTCTCAATATTAAATAGGGCTTGTATGTTATATTTTTCAAGAGGTTTAAGATTCGAAATAGTGTAAAAAATTGGTATTATGGCTTTTATTTTAAGAAATAAACAGTGACCAATTAATAAGTCTTTTTTTCCAAAATTATTCTCAATTATTGTTTTTGTAATTATTTATACATACTTCTAGGACACGGGACTGGATACTTTCATAATAGAAAATAACCTTTATTTATTATTATAACTATTATTTATAATTTACCAAAACTTAATTTATTAAAACCTATTTTTTTTTTGCTAAGTGCAGCGGATAGTTTCGTGTCAATAGAAACCGAAACTGTTCGCTTGGCCAACAAGAGGAAATGGCCAGCAGTCAGCACTTTTTGGTCGTAAAAGCAGAACAGAGGGGTGAGTGGGTACTAGGTGGGTGGTCTACTGGCTACCCCCCCCTGCCCCACTGAGCTGAGCTGAAGGCCGCCTATCCATTAAAACGTTAAAAGCTTCTTGAGAACGCGTAAAAACTATTTGGCTATCTGGCTCTGCCACTTTCCCCATGTCCTGGGTTGCCTCCGCAGGACTAACCCACCCACAGGACTCTTGGCCGGGGCTCCCTTCTTGCTCAGCTGCGTAACATCATTAAAACTTGAATAATCAGCTATCCATCTCTTTCCCTTTTGGCCAAAAAGGAAGAACAACAACAAAGTAATTCACTTTTCCGTTTGCAATTTGGTCCTTTCTATTTATTTATTTTTATTTTGGCTATAAGGAGGGGTTAGTTTTATTTGGTTTTGTGTTTTTGTGTGTTTGTGGAAACAAGTTGAGGGAAATTGGGTTAAAAAATAAATACATTCCCGAATGGATCTTAAAGTAAGTAAGGGCCTTGTTTCCTGACAGAAGGACCCGCTTGAAAATAAATTATGAAATATTCCAAAATTCAATTGTGAATATTTATCAATGCAAATAATGGTAAGCAAAAGGCTTCGGCCGGCCAAAGAGCAAATAAAAAGCAAATATAAAATACAATTTGCAGCAAATTTCCGATCGAATGCATTCGAATAACCCAAAAAAAAAACGAACGTAATATGGGTGGGAAAATGAATATTCATGGCATTGAAAATGAAAACGAAATTTAAAAAACAATAATCCATAGACCCGCCCACTGGGGCTTTCACTTGAAAAATACAATTTATACATAAATGTACATACATTATATGTATGTATATATTGGGAAGGAAAAACAAAAAAAAGGGGGGAATCGATTGGCCATCGATAAAGATTTCTGGCCCCCTTTTTTTTGGGAAAGGAAATGATTGTCGAATGGCAAGTAAACAAAATAATTTATCATTTTGCCGGAAGTCCTTCCCCGCCAGAGTTCTTTTACGAAGGAAATGCCATTGCCTAGGAGGGCCAAAAAAAAAAAAAATCCAAACTTTGGCGCAAACAAAATTAACGGTAATAACTTGGACTTGGCCAAGCGAGAAAAAACGGCAACCAAAGGGCAGATATAAAAAAAAAAATTTGGAGAAACCGTTATGGTGCATTTGCATGTGTGTGTGCGTGGTGGTGTGGCAGAGTTGCCACGTTTTGCGTTGAGCAAATAACTGTAATGAAGTTTGCAAAGTTTTCTGACACATGCAACACCCCAGGAAGCACCAAAGAAATCCCGCCATACACTCTAAGAAATGAAAGGCTTTGGATAGTTTTTTCTTTAAAGGATTTCCTGGCTTTATTTGATAGGGAAGGACATCTAAAGCCAGTAATCTTGCTTGAACGTTATAGGTGCAACATAGCACTTTTGAATGAACCTCTACGATAAGGCTGTAAAACTTGTTTCAATAGTATCCAAATTATAATTAAGTGTGTCCTCTATCGTCGTACAATATCTGTAATATAAAGCTCTATTATTATATAATTTTCAGGATATATCTCTTAATACTTAACTGTAACCTACGATAGCTATGTACGTATGTATACCTGTTCCCTAGGACAGTTGCCTGAAGCGTCTGATGTCTGAAGTTCGTATCGATTGTGTGCAGCCATGTAGTATTTTCCTCAATAGGAGCTAAAATAGTGGGTACATTTTATGATTTATTCTCAAGAAGTAGACTTAAACCACTTACCGGACATCTTAAGCCATGTCATAGCGTAAAATTTGATCCAAAATCGGACGGAAATTGTAAAAAATTCGGCTTAGAAATATGATTAATAAAACGTGTGTTCCAAGGGCCAGAAAGAAATATATATAAAACATGGCGAATCTTTTATTTTTCAGCACGGCTCACAAATTTTTTCGATTTTTTCACAGTAGTTGACGCTTACAGTTTGAACGATTGATTTCGAGTGAATAAAATCCAACTGGCTCTAGTCAGGTCCTCAAAATCTGACATTGACGCAAAAGGCAAGGCTATATTGATGGGGACTTTTCAATAAAAATTTCTCACCGTGTCTATGGATGTCCGTGCAGGTCGCTTTTTTGTTGGCCATGGCCCGCAAAGTGTTTTGCGCGACTAGCAAATATTTGCAAAGTGGCAGAACAGAAGTTGGACCAAGAACTCCGGCGTTCTGTGTCCCATGTAACAGGATGGCTGCGCCCCCCGCTGTTCTTGTTTTTTATCCGGACTCCGGAGCGTACAAAAATATTATTTTTATTAATGCTCGTCTGGACTTTTGGGTGAGGACGACGCTCGCAGGACAATGATGACGGCGTCGTCGTCATCTGGGGTGAAAATGTGTTTTATATTTGTCAAATAAACGCAGCCGCCGAAATAACCAAAAAAAAAAAATAGGGAAAAACCCAAAAGTATTGGCCAAAGTTTTCCCGGTTGATACTCTTTCATTGAGGGTATTTATGATTTTTTCCAAGAAAAGTTCAATGTAAACAATGCACAAATACATTCAAAGGTTGGACTTGTTTTATTTTCCAATACGTAGAATTCGAAGGGTTTTGTGCAACACTGATCTAGTGCCATGTACACTGCATTATGCAAGTCTCGTGATTCCGTGCAGAAGTCCCTAATTCTAAAGTTTTCCAAAGCGATACATCTATCGATATCACTCGTGACACGCCATACCGATTTCTTGCAGTAATATAATATTATAATATAAAAATAATAACATAATAATTTAATTATATTTAAATTAAAATAATAGTAAGTCAAAAATAAAGATTTTATGAAACATTTTACAATTTGGCGCACTTTCCTAAAAATATCGTATACTATTTTTTTTATCGAAGTAGAGACTTGAATGCGAAAGATTTATAAAATAAAATATATGTATATATTTTTAAATTAAATACGATTCAATTCTGTAATATCTGCAATTTTTTATTTGATTTATTAAACATTTTAGTGAATTTTTAATAAAAGCCGATAGGCCAGGGCTGCAATCAAAGTGTGCTAGTAACAATTAAAGTGTGACCCTAAATCGTGTGGTTTATAGTAGGCCCTGGAATATTTTGACGCTGTCTTTTCCGTTCCGGAAACTCGGCGTGACTCTTGTCAAATTTTTTCACGAAGCGTTTTTTCTGCGTTTTTTTCTCAATTCCACACTTTTCCAACAATCTAAGGTAAGTTCTTGAATTAAGTGAGACAAAATAATAAAGTGCAAGTAAAATACGGGCTTTTATCAGTCCGAATTTCATCTAGAATGAATCCGATCGAAAACCTCGCTGGTGGGAATGGCAAGAATGGCGAGAATGCCGGCAATGTCGAGAATCGCGATCAACGTCCCTCGGCTTTGGCCAGCTTCTTGAGCTGTTTGCGAGCTAACTTTTGGGCCAGAAACAACACCCCAAACGAGCCACTACCTCATCCGATGATGCCTGCCGATATTGTACCGGAACCGGATCGTCCGGACTTGCCGATGCCACCAGCGCCCGTCATACATCGACGCGCGGCCTCGAACCGTGTTCCGGATGCCATTATCGACTTGTCTGGCGCTGATGAGGAGATGCCGGGTTTAGTCGAGCCTCGCATTAACATTGCTGACATGATCTTTGGGGACGGCCCCGATGAGATCGATAATGTGATAAACGTGCGACGCAGCGAACGCATTGCCCAGTTGCTGATTAGGAACACTGCCTTAGAGGCAGAGGTGGAGAGCCTGCGCCAAGGCATCCGCCGCCAGCAAGAGGAAAACGGAGTTGCAGCCCTTGATCCGAACGAGGCCGCACCGCCACGCAAGCGTTCCCGTCAGGAGAACAACGACGCCGACAACGTAGCTTATTTTTGCCCAATATGTAACTGTGGAGTATCCGAGCGCAGACCTGTGGCCACCAAGTGTGGCCATATATTTTGCCGCGAATGTCTTGATAAGTCACTACAGATTACTAAGAAGTGTCCCTTCTGCAACGGCAGGGTCAGGGAGGGTGGCTACTTCCGCGTGTATCTTTAAATCTATATATCTTAACCTGTATTCTGTATTGCTTAACTTTTTTTTTTAAATTTATTTTGTGGGTCACTTTAAAACCAATTCCAAACAACACCATTCTGGAATTATTATATCCAAAGACATGCATAGATTTCATCTTGCTTGTGACCTACAAATTCACTAATATATACTCATTAATCACCAATCTATATATCTTAACCTGTATTTTGTATTGCTTAACATCCACCAATATTATATCCAAAGACATACATAGATCTCATCTTGTTTGTGACCTACAAATTCATTCCACTTTACAATAACTTATAATTTCGGTAAAAATGTAACTCGATCATTCCATGAATAAAAGCAAACAGAATTATGTACAGGAACAATTATATGCAAAGGCATTTATGTATTTATTATGGCATATATTTATGCATTTATGTGGTAAGTACCATAATAATAGCCAATAGCGTTTAGAATCAGTTCACTTTTAGAAATAACTTGTATTAGAGTTATTGATTACATTACACGCGAAGATAAGATAAGAAGATAAGATTAGATAAGATTACACGCGAAGATAAGATAAGAAGATAAGATTAGATAAGATTACACGCGAAGTCAGTTTACTATTTTCTATATCTTACATTGGGAATTGAGCAGTCAATTGACTTTAGCCAATTCAGTCAATAATTCGTACATTAACACAATGATAAACAATATTATATAGAAAATACTATAGTATCTGGGAATATAACTCAGAATCAGTTCTCTATATCCTATAATCTCTGATCTCATACAACCGATAGTTAGCGATAATTATTAATTATAATAACATAAGGATTTTTTGTCTGGACTTATTGGAAGCCAACTCGTAAAAAAGATATCGTACTAGAGTTATACTATCCATAGACATTTCTACATGAATTATAAATAATTAATGGAAAACACTATATCGTATGTGGGAATATATTTCCTATTCTCCAAGAAACCAAGAGACTTTTTAAGGATTTAGAGATTTTGTAAAGTGAATATTTTGTGAATAGAGGCTACACTTAAGACAATAACACATAAATTATAAAGTATTGTAGGGAAAATAATAGACTACTTGGATATATAACTCAGAATAAGATCTCTATATCCAATATCTTCTTAGAACATAGAACCTAATATCAGAATTTTGATAAGAAAACCCTTGGACTTCTTGAAAATTAACTTTAAAAAAGAATTACGTACTAGAAGCATATATATGTTTTATAGAAAATAATATATAATATCTGGGATATGTATCTGGGAATGTATATATACATATATGTATCACTTTATCCCACGTATTGGAACTATACAAATTCCTACACGGATTCTATGTATTTTTTGTTGAACACCATATCGTATCTGAGATTAGCGCTTAGAATCGGTTTCCTATATCTCTATAGATTCTATATATTTGTCCGGTCACTACCTGAAACTTTTTGTGACGAAAACTTGGAAAGAAAAGGCATTCAGTATTCGACCTTGGACCACTCCTCGTGTGTTTTTCGTATGTTTTCCGCACGCTTTTTCCTTCCTTGTTATTTGGGGGGGGCGGCTGCCGAGGAAGAGAGATAGAGAGGGGTAAGAAGAGTGCAGAAGATTCTCCCGTTCGTCGTCGCCGCAGGAAGCGGAAATCGTGCGTGTAATTGAACGGACATTGAACGAAACTTTCGGCACAAGGTTGCGACGCCTTGAATTTTGGCCCGGAAGGGGGGCGGGGGCCGGACAGGGAAAAGGGGAAAGAAAGCAACGAAGGTCCTTGGAGGAGGGAGAGTGGTCACCATTTGTGGTCAATTTTACGGGCGTTGTAAAAACAAAACAGCACTCGCCATCGCATCGAAGAGCATTGGCAAATGGCCAGCGAAATGCGAATACAAATAAATATTGAGATAGGCGAGATAGAGCGCAGTTTGCGATCCGCCAGATACATTTTGTACTTTTATGCTAGCCATATTTTTTACGACCTAAAGGGATTATTTTATTCTTGTATATTTTCTAGAGGATGAGGACTTTAGTGTCCGGCAGCTGGGGTGCCGTTTATTGATGGCTTTGCAGATCGTTTCAGTTTCTGATAAAAATTATGTTTCTGAAACAACACTCTGGCAGGGAATACAAAGTATTCGCTTCGCTTCCCTCTAATCCAAGTTACAAGTTATATTTAAATTTCAAATGAAGGATTATGTTGGCTTTTAAATAACTAATTAATTTACTAGAGCCCTTTGCATTTGAGTTTCCTGGAAAACGATTCTATTGATAACTGAAACCTAAAGCTGTTGACGGCCTTGGAAGGCCACTGGCAGGCGGGACAGGTTTAGCTGCCGAAAACTGAAAACCAGAGACCCCAAAAAACCCCAAAAAGCCAGCCAGTCGTCAGTGCAATTCGTCAGTTTATTTAGCGCCGTGGGCGCGACTGCTCAATTAACAAAATGACAGAAAAGGATGAGAGGGTGTGGAGGCTGGTGGGTGGTAGGTGGTGGGTAGTGGGTGGAATGGTTGTGGGATGGATCTAAGTCACCCGCAGGGCATTCAACAGAAACAGAAAGGCAAAAGCAAATGTCAAAAGTGTTTTCTAATTTGCGCAACACTCAAAACAGAAACGGAGACAGAGGCCAGTGGCAGGGGGCAGGGGGCAGGAGGCACTGCCAGGACGAGGCAGGTTGCCAGCCAAAAAGAATAACAACAAAAGCCAACAAATAAAGCCAAAATGTATTTAAGAAAGTGACAAAAAATTCGGTGTAGCCCCCGCTCCCGCACCGGCCTCCCTGGGCACATAGCTCAGCTTCTAAGCTTGGCGACTGTACAAAAATGTTTAATTTATCAAATGTCAACGCCTAAGAGACGGCAACATTTGTCGTCGTCAATGACAATGATGATGCCGAATGACTACAGTGAGGTCCCTGCCACGCCTCCCCTCTTGGCTCTCGCGACTTGTGGCCATGTTTTTTTTTTTGAAAAATGAACAAGGATTTTCCCATACGGTATTATTTATTGCAAGCATCTTCCCAGAGCCCCTCCACCGACTTTTGTACATTTGTTTAATGAATTTGACAAGCGAACTGTCCTCCCGGCAGATGGTTTTTCTATAACTTCCCCATAAGTTATAAGGATTGGGGATATCTACATGGATGCTAGGATTAGGGATGTACATATGTGGTTCTCCGACTGAGATATGTATTAGACTATACTAGGGCTATACACTATAAGATTAAATTTGTTATTATTTTTAACAAAGATCAGGCAGATGGAAATATTTTTTAAGAATTAGTCTTCACACATCAAAGGCCAGAGGAGTACCAGGTATCATATATCTTTAACCATATTCGTGCCTCCACACTATAACTGTGAAAAAAAAATCCTAACCAACTCCAGGCAGAGAAACTAGCTATAACATCGTAGGTTTTAAGTTATCAAAGATGTAATTTTTGAGTTTTTTTTTTTGATTTAAGAAAAAATTAAGCTAAAGAAAATTTAATATATAAGCAGAATATTAGAATATAAACAACTTCTGGTTACCAATCCTCTTTCATTAATCTCTGATAACCTTTGACATCCTTCCGTACGCAATCTGTCGCTGGAATATTTCGACTTTTCTAGCCCATAGTCTCAATTCCATAGACAGCACTCTCAAGAAGACTGATTTTCTTATCAGAGACTCTGAAGCTCAAGCTTAGGGTCGGGACTGGGTTGGGAATAAAAAGCTAGACCCAAGAGACTCGCAGCATCAGTTTAAATTTGTCTGGTCTTCAAGAAAAAACTCAAACGAGAATCTACAAAAATGATCCTCCAGAGAATCCCGGTTCTTTCTGCGATTTATTTAATTTTCGCCTGCGTGCCCCAGTGTATTTCCAATCAGACAACCAAAGGTAATTAAAAAGCTCAACATAATAATTTTTGAAATAATAAATCAACGTACAACATCTTCTAGCTCTTCCAGATGCTTGTCCACAAAGTCAAGATGAGTTCAGGGTCCTCCAAGAAATCCAGATCCCGGGCTCAGGACCGATGACAGTGGCTTGCGTTTCGAGACGGGAAATTGGACCGGGATGGATGCTGGTGTATTATAAAGACAATTTTTGACCTGAATTCCATAGCACGTTTGAAGAACATGAGCTGGGCCTGATGCAGGGCGCCAAGTTTTCCACCTTCGAGCGGGATGAGGATGGAAATCCCAATCATCATTGGGCCAAGGATGTGGAATTTGGCTGGTGGTTTGATTCTCAGTGAGTATTCTTCACTATGTATTGCAAAATAATCATTTTTTAACTCTATTTTTATTTAATAGAACTGACCAACCCTATTTTGAAATTAATTACAATTATATGTAGTACCTATATATCTATAATGATCCGAAGGAAGGACTAAGGCAGCAAACAACGATTCTAAATGGACTTGGGAATAATTATTTTAAAAAACATATACATACGTTTACGTTATATCAAATATTTAGTTTTTTTAAGCTTAATTTTCAATTCTTATGAAAAAAGGATTAATCCTTGAAGGAGGTACCTGAAGAAGTTTGAGAAATAAGGGAACGATTTTTAAATTTCAGAAATCTGGTGGCCTTTTTAGAAGAGAAATCAGATGTTGAGTGGCAGTTGAGTTGAGGGGTATCTTTAAGTCTTAAAAACAAAAGTTAATAAAAACTCAGTTTTTATTTTAGAAACAAATATTTTTTTAAATTTTAATACATTATTTTAAGTTTGAATTCAAATTGAAAATATCATTTAAACTTTCCGTGATGAATTGTAGATTTTTGGATTCATTTTGCAAACAGCCATCGAATAAATTGATATTCCCATTGGCATAATGGAATCACACACACAATATATGTACGTATAAACTTGGCCCAGATGGACTTGCCAAAAAAAAGGGGGCGTGGCTTAGATACAAGGGCAGAAATAGTAGCATGATAGTCGGCCGCGTTTAATAGTCTACTGGGAAGCATAAATACAACTATCGTTGGCCCTATTCCCCAGTTGGATTTCCTGATGCGTTTCCCCTGGTCTCACCCCTGGCCCCCCTCTCCCCTTTGTAAGGTCCCAAGCCCCGTCGCCCCTCCCCGCTCCTCCCCTGGCTGCACTTATTCGAGCAATTAAGCGGCCCTTTCAAAACAAATCGAAATGCAAACGCGCTGAAAATTGACTGACTGTCAGTTCGCAATCAATTGAGCGGCGGCACAGCACACACTGGTACACACAGGGAGGCATGCCTGTACAGTAAACACTCACACTCATCCTCCCAGGGAGGGACAATGAAGGGGAATAGCTCCATCCTTTGTACAAATGTCCGAAAACGAATGATGCACCTGCTGATTGCTTAAAGCCAATGCAATTGCCACTAAAAACACTGCAAAAAAAAGGTAGGACAAATATTTATTCAAGTTTCAGAAATCCCTAAGCTTCACATACCTTTTGGCTCAAAAATTATTACTCAAAATCAAGCCCCATTAATGTCAAACATTTATTTGAAGCTTAAACTAAATCCCCCAAAAGCCACCTCCCATCACCCCATTCCTCTTTTTTTTCAGTGTGCCTCATTATGGAACTTATTTTATGGACTGAGGACGGAGGAGGAGGAGAAGAGCCTTTTAGAGTGGCGCCCAGGCCGACACAGAATAAATCTGATTAATAATTAGAAGCAAACAAGGACATCGCAACCACTGGCGTTTGCTGTGCCCCACAGTCCGTCACTAAATTAAAAATGTCCCTCGGGTAATTCATCTTGGCCAGCAAAGCTGGAAAAATACCCTCAAAAAAAAAAAAAAAAAAAGAGAAAATTAAGGCCAAAAATAAAATAAACCAGCAAACCAAAAAATAAAAAGGAAGGAATTCTCCCAAAAGGCGATCATCAATGTCCCATTGTTGGGAAATGAGTGGAAAAAATAGAAAACGTTTAACGTAGAGAATATTAACCCTTAGGTGGCAAATTGTAACAAAATTAAATATTTTAATATGATTTTTATTCAATATTTTCCTTATAAAAAAATACAACTCTTTCTGAAACATTTTAATAAATAATAACATTATTAACCTAAAAACGTGTTAAATAAAATAACATACCCCCTCATCTTTGTTCCACAAAGCCTTGAGAATATTAAAAGCCCAAAAGCCTCGAAATGAGTTCCCCAGCTTCGTTCAGCAGACGGCCCAAGGATGGAAAAGTGAAAATCAGAAAATCAGCCTGAGCTCCACTCCAAACATTTCCATTCTTTGCTTTTGGGCTTCAGACCAAAAACGAATCAAAGCCCTCGTGAATGGTCTTAGGACCATATTAAATATGACAGGGCTTGCTTTGGCCGTGGCTGGGGGATTTTCCGGCAAAACCAGGGGAAATATGGCCAGGAACATGTTGGCCATCGAACATGTTGCATGCCACAAAGTACCAGAGTCGAACTTGATGAGGCACGTGTTGAAGACAATTAAGGGATCAGTTTTGAAAAAATAACTTGTAGGGATGTGATTAGAAAAAGAGTTAGGATTCGGAACTATATGGAAGGTTAGGAGGGTTATTTTATATATATTTATATTTATATATATATTTAAGCTTCATTTACGTAAAAAACATGACATTTTCGCTCCCTCCACTAGCAACAAAGCCTAAACTTAATGTACCATAGATTATAATACAAATTTTAGACACAAGCACAAGATACAAGATTCAATTTTTTTTTTATGACAAGAAAATAATTAAAAAATATAAAGAACAAGGTTTGTTTTTATTATAGAAGGGTTAACAATACACTTAAGATTTATAGAGAATTTTTCAAAGAAACCTTTGGTTCTTTAAATTTAAAACTAACACGTTTTGAAACTACATAAATTGATTGTCTAAAAGAAATAAATAAAACAAACTCATTGCTGATGAGCCAGCAAACAATCAGATTACCCCACGCCAGAGTTCACCGAGTTTCTAGAGTTCCCAGAGTTTTCAGTTTGCCATTTTGCGGCGGTCCTTGTCGAGTGTCACTTCCACATTTGTCGTGCCGGATGCGACAATATAAATTGTAATTAATAAATCAAAACAGCTACAGCTACAGCCAGAGCAACAGCAGCAAACCAAATACTGCAACATTATACTCTCAAAGGACAAACAAATGCATATATATATATATGTATATATATTATCCCACATAGATGTATATTTAGATATTGTATATATAGAGCAATCAAAGTCATCAGAGCTGGAAAGTTTTGTGGAGAAAGTTTAGACCAATGGCCTGGGAGGACAACTTTTGTCTTTTCACTCTTTGTTTTTTCATTATCCGCAAACTAAATGAAATTGTTTTAAAATTTGGCTAAAAAGCCCCGGCCCTTTTGGCCAGAGCACACACATATGTATGTGTGACACGCCGTCAAAGTTTCCCCTTTGCTCTCTCATTAACGCCCACCGACCGCCCTTCGGTGGAAAGTTTGCCAAACTGTCGCGTGGTGGGCGTGGCGCAAATCAAACGGAAATTAAAAGCAAACTCAGCAAACCGCTTGACACCGCTACCCTTGTACCGTTTATATTATCCTATCCTACCCCTTTTTGGAATTTTATTTAGCAATACGACATCATATACCCTTTTGAAATTACTTTCAAAATAAAGCTTCCAATATACAAGCTATATCATCTAAATTTACGTTTATAAGCTTTCATAAGGGACGTACTTACAAATGGAGAGTAAACTAGATCTATAGTCTAGGGAAAATCTATAGTCTTTATATTTAAGTTCCAGATACGTACTACGTAGTTTAGAGACTATTTCTTTACGGAAAAAATTAAAACGGACACGATTCTATAATCTATAAACTATAATATATACTAGATCTATAGTTGATCTATAAATTATCTATACTTGGTCTTTACTTGATCTATACTCAATAATAAGATAGTTCTCAATAATCCTCATATATTGAAAACAAATACAAACTTTAAACATCAGTTCCAAATAGGTGGTAGATGTTGATCTGTACACTTCATCTATAGGCAGAAAGTATAGTTATTAGAAAGTAATCCTTAATAAACCTTCCCGATAAGAGCTTTATATTTCAGTTTCTGACAAAGTTTCAGATGGCATATTCAGAAATGGCATAATTAAGAAAACACACTCGCAAATATAGACATCGATGAAAGATCTTCAACTTTACACCTTAAATAATACAAAAAAATCCCCCTCTACCCTATTTTAAAACCAAAAATTATAATACCCTGCCATGCAAGGGCATAAAAAGGATAACAAAAACGCATCCTGGCTAAGCTGTCTGAGCATAACGCATCATTACGTTGACAAAAATGGGCAACCGGCAAATGGCAGAATAAAAAGTAGACAAGGCCAGCTTGGGGGAAAGTGGAAATGGTGGGAAAGCGGTGGGCAAGTGCGGGTGGTGGCAACTCCTGGGGGGTGGACCATAAGAATTTGAATTTTCATCGTGGCAAAAAGGAAAGCGAAAGCCCTGCTTGTGGTGGTGGTTGGTGGAAATGGCTAAATGCTGCCATCAAACTTTGCTACTAAACAGTGTTGTCGTTTTTTAACTTGGATTTTTAATAAATAGTGTAGTAAAAAAATAAAAAATTCTTTAAAAAAAACAACAAAGCAACGATTAATAATTACATAAGGACGATCTGTGAACGACTCTGATCTATGGGTGATTTATATTCTTGATTTATATAGAAGATATGTTTTCTTTTAAAATTTGTCAAGAATTTTTAAAAAAAGTCTATATATTGTCGTATTTTTTGTTTATTAACTAAACCTCATGAGAAGCGCAGAGAAGAGCGTTTCTATTGTTAGTATTATTCTGTGTTTCTGAATATATCTTTGGAAAGTTTGTTTTAGTTTTCAACTTTGAAAAGAAGCTTTGAAGATAACCATTTATAATTTCAATATTAAGTTTTTTTAATTTGCATGTTATGTTAAGTTTGTATATTTTAATTTTAGTATTATGTTGTATAAGTATTATTTGTAAAATATCTTATTAAGATACTTATTGGAAGACATTATTAAAATTTCCACAAACAAAGTGGGAACTGCGAATTCTTTTCCAAGCATTCAAATCAAAGAAGTCTTAAAATAATCACCTAAAATAAAATATAACAAACTAAAAATATTCTTTGTTTTGTTTAATTTTTTAATAATTTACTCATCACTGTGACCGTCAGGATAAACAAAACAGGACCCGAGGTAGCTGGGGATGAGCCTCTGCCAGACACCAAGCGTCTATGGCAACATAAACAGTCGCCGGCTTGGCCCCGAGGACTCTAAGGACACTAAGGACATTCCGTGAGCAACAAAGACAGCGGCTGAGGACGGGGATTGGTCAGTATTGCCCTCTGCTGCCACTGACGTGATCCGTTTAGGACCATCGCCTCGAGGTGGAAGCGGCCAGATATTCTCTCATATTGTACAATATATCCCCAGGTGATTACAACGATAAAAATACATGCATCTAGGCTATGGAAGGACCAAATCAAATGTCCTTTTTCTGTCGAATACTGCATTATGGGGTTTGTTTATTTTTGGTGAATTGTTGGCTTCTTCCTTTTTGATAAATATTTGATTTGCACAGGACTTTGTATGGATGTATATTTTTAGAATCCAACTTTCAGTGTAGATTCAGTTTTATATTTTTTTGAAATTTTCTTTTGCTTGCGACAGGCGACGATGCTGACGATGACGACCATTTTGCTGTTGCCTTTGCGAGTTTTTATCACTTGTCCTTCCACTTTCTAGCCACTTTTTCTCTCCAACTGCTTTTCCTTTGGCTTTCTTCTTTCCTGTCGTCCTGATGCTGCACTATAGGAAATATGACCACTTTTTCTGGCCAAAAATAATATCTCAAGAACGAAACAAGATATTTAAGTTCTGATATTTGATTTGAGTTCACATGGTCAATAAATTTAAGATTTAAAAAAAATGTGGGCGTGGCACCGCCCACTTTTTAAGAAACACATTCTAACTCAAAAACTATGCAAGATATTTAGATTTTGATTTTTGATTTGAGTTTATATGGTCCAAAGAACTCACAAATGAAAAAATTGTGGGCTTGGCACCGCCCCCTATTTAAAAATAACATGCTAACTGTTCGGTTTTGCACTAGTCTCTCAGCTAACAGATTCACATTCAAGGTGTTGAGGTTGCCTCCTTAAATTATGAATTTCTTCAAAAGTGCATAAAAGTGCATATTCATATTTCACTCATTTGAAAAAAATTAAACAATCTACAAAATGGACTAAATTACATTGTCCGACTCGGCCAGAATTGGTTAAAATCTCTTTTTAAAAATGTGATTTAATTCTAAAAATTTCCTTTGCTAGACTGCTTACATTTTCACTTTATTAAAAAGACAACACAAGTTTTTGGACACTTCAGATACACAAACACATAATACAAACCACATTGAAAAGTATTCATTTCAAAACTTTTGATTTTGTTCATAAAATTTTCAGTATTTGCGTTTTTAAAATCGCACCAAAAAATCTTAAATTCTAAGCTCATGCAAATGTTAACATCAACAGCTGTTTTTAACAGCTGATTTTTTCGCAGTGGCGCCATCTATGGAAATTTCTGGTACGCAACATTAAAAATTAATCTATTGTGAATGATATGCAGTTAAAATTATTTATATTCTTTAACTTTCAAAAAATGGTTTTTGGCCAGAAAAAGTGGTCAAATTTCCTATAGTGTGCTGGACGCCCACCCCCCCAAAATGTTGTGTAGTTAATGTGGCGTTCTAAAACGTAGCGGCAGTACTAGTAGCTGGGCTATAATATATGTAAACACTCAACCACACACACACCCTAACGCTCCCTTAGACACTCAGACACTCAGACACTTACCCACGCTGGAGGAAAGCAGACAGGAAGCGCACATCGCTTATTTGTATAGCATACTTTTTTGCGTAGTTTGTCGTTGTTTTCGCATTTGTTTGCCAAAAAAGTGGCTGCAAAAAATAAGAGGTGGCCTGAAGGGGGTGGCCGGGTGGCCGGGTGGCCTGTTGTGTTAGCAACTTCATTTATTCCCTGTCTATGCCTCAGTGTGTGTCTTGTGTGTTTTTAAGTGTTTGTTCGAACAAGTTTCCGCCTAGTTGGCAGGACTAATGCAAATGGTAACAAGAGAATTTCGGTTGCTTAAGATTCCAAAAAAAAAGGATAACTTCTTGAAGGATTTTTTTGTTAAATAAAAACCAACAAAATGTACTTCCTTTATACCGTAAAATCTCTTTAAAAAAAAATCCCTTCCAATTAGTAGAGTTTCTTTGTAATGATATATCCTTTCGTGCTTATTATCCTTCACAAATTAGCCAGATATCATTGGCACTGTCTGGACGTGTCAGTTGGCTTATCCTGCCGTATAATTCTGGATCCTTTCCGCCATCCCTGCTGTCATCATGTGAACTCTGTGCTTATTTGTAAACGATCAATCATGCAGTGCAAATGTGATGACACCAGGCGGGCTATGGGTGTCCTTACAACACACACACTCTGGTAGATATATACTTTTTCTTGTAGTGTATATGTATGTAGAGCCTTGTGCCCATCACATCTAACCCGCAGCGACAATTTATGCGGGGTATGAACGCCCTTCAAGGCGCACATAATGATATATTCAGGTTCCTTTTTTTTGCTCTCTTTTCATAAAAATATATACATTTTTTTAACATAACTGAGTGTAATAACGAGCAGACGTCTTGTGAAGAGGTGGTCTGGCTGAAGCAACTCAACAATTACACAGTTTTTTGAGAAAAAAAAGTAACAAATATTATTTAATTCTAAAGAAAATATTTTAAATCAGGAAAAATGTCCGCGAACTAAAAAAAATAAGGATAGTAGTGATTTTAAATGCCCACAACTTTTTCTACAGTGCAGTTCACCTCCCCTACAGGAGTGGGGGTCTGTGCAGGTCACCAGAAAGGGGGTGGAGTTGTGGCAGGACAACAACCAACAACCAACAAGCGACGATAGTTGTGGCACATATGAAGACAAGGGTCTGTGAAGTACAAGTTTCTGGCGTGGCACAAAGCCCACGCCCCTCTGCCCTGCACCCCCTCAAGTATAAAAAAAGGGGCCTGAAAAAAAAACGAAACCAAGAAAAATTGAAGATGTTTTTAAAGCCAGGACACCAGGACACCAGCTCACAGACAATATTGGCAGACGCTTGTGTTCAGTGGCAGTGTCGGGGAGGGGGTTACTTTATTCAAGGGGTGAGAATGGGTCAAATACACACACCCCCCCTTGCGACACACACACACACACCCTGCTGCCTTAAATTGACAGTACACAAAACTGTCAAAAACAGCATTGCATTGAAAATGTTAGGGGGTTGGGGCTGGAAGTTGGCGAAATATATGCGCCTGTTTTGTAGTTGGCTTGGTTTTTTTATACTTTTATTATTAAGTCTTTAATATTGTTGGTTAAAAGGAGATTGAAAATAATATATAAGCCTAAAGAGATAAGGTAAAATGTACGAAAAGACTATGATGTGAGATAAGTAAGAGTTAGAGTTCCATCCATAAAGAAAGAAAGCTCAGATAGAGCATAATTAAAATAAACCTTTTAAGGTGGTAAATATTCTAACTTTTCTAAGCTAGCAACCATTATTTAGAGTTTAAATTGTAAACTAAAAAACCTAAAAACAAATAACATTATTACTTACTACCCCTAATAAATTCATTTAAAAGTCAAGCATCTAATTAGTTGTGATCCCCAACTAGGGGGAAAGCATAGATCAAACTTGCGAGACGTCTTCATTGCAATAATACCCCAAGTATTAAGTTTTCCGCCCCGAATTCCCCGAACGAGAATAGAAACTTTCGGCAGTGACTCCACGCTGGAGAAAAGTTTTGGTTCCGTCGCGGAAAATGTCTTTATCCCAAAAACACAAAAAGAAAAAAAACCGAAACAAAAAAAAAATATTAAAGAAGGCGGATGAAGGCTTGAAATAATTAAATTGTCAGTGGCAACGGAATGGATGGATGGATGGTAGCACTCATTAGATGTCTATGTGGCGGAGAACCCTTTGCACTCCAGGACACAAAAACACTCAAGGACACCAACACCAACACTAGCACACGCACTCACACACATACAGTAACAGGAACAGAAACAGACACACATGCGGCACTGCTTCTGGAGCTTGTGGATGGCGCCATCAAAATAAATGCCTGTCATTAAACAAATTGTCGCAATAAATCTGCGCATTTGAAAGTCAGTGGAAAGTAAAAGCCAAAGGCGGAAACAAAGGACCTACCCCTACTACCACCCCCTTACCGCCACAAAAAAAGGACAAAAAAATATATATTTATTTAAGTATATGAGGGGGTTGTGTGATCATTAGCGCTGCTTGCAAAGTCAAGTCCCTTTCTGCTAATCCCATGCCTTTTCTTAAATACAAACAATAATCAGAAGGTGCTGTTACTCGACTAGATGATACCTGGTATTATATTATATATGTGATCAGGTACTTACCTAGTTACTTATAAATAAAACTATATAATACCTGGTACTTGGAAGGAGACTTTGTGTTTTTTAGGCTATATGATAATCGTTAGTTGCTTAGTTACTTAAGCAGAAAGAAAATGTTCTATGTAGCTGAATATATAATTACTTAAACTATATGATACCTGATACCTACTCTATTACGTATTAGGAGAAAACAACTTTGTATAAATTGAAGAATAAGTTTAATTTCTTCACGTTCTTCAATTAAATTAATGATATAAATATACTTATAAATACTTAAAATATTAGATACAAAAAAGAGATTATAATTCTTAATAAAGATAGCTTGGTTGGAAGTGGAACATAATCCCAATCTTCAAGCAATCTAGAAACATTATATAGCTATTAGAATGCTAGAATAGCTACCAAAAACCCAATATACCCAGCAACACTAGGAATACCCTGCACAAGAAGAAAAAAAGTCCACACAAAGGCAACCGCTTTTTTGCTTTTGTTTTGCGGGCTGTTAAGGCAATTTTCTAATCACAATAAATAAACAAAAGTCAATCAGACAGCAAAAGCAATTAGAAAATGGTAGCCAAGTTAATTAAGCGCCATAAAAACGACATTTCCCGACCGAAGAAGGGGTCCCGGGCGCCTTAGCTCCACCCCATCTTAGCCCCACTCCTGATCCTTTCTTGTCCTTGTTCTTGCTCCTCGCCGGCCCACTCCGCTTCACTTCTTAAGTAGAATGTTGTCTCAATCTCAATAGATAGGAATCAGCATAAAAAACTCAGGACAGAAGCCGAGCATAAATTAAAATACATAAAGGAAAGGCTAAAAAACAAGGCCATCCGACGTGGTGGTGGGTGGGTGGCGCCACGAGGGGCGGTGGACAGAGAAAACCAAGGCAAATACATCAACCAAGGAGAAGATAAGATGGCATTACAATAAAAAAAGGAAGAAAGAACTAAAAAACACGAGAGCCGGAAAAATCAAGCGGAATTTTCCGTCGAGTCAAGCTGAGAACTGAAAGAAACCGGAAGGACTCAAGGATATCCTATAAAAAACGTAAAGTAATTATTCCAATAGGTTTCTTATACAATATATAGTTAAGATCATGTATAGAACTCTCAAGTGGACTATATCTTACTCCAAAACTATATCTATATCTTACTCCAAAACTCAAATATTTACCTTGAAACCCGCTTAATTAAATTTTAGTAATTTTAAAACATAATTAATAAATTAACCATACAGGGTAGAACAAAAACAAAAGCATAACCATCAGGGACATCAAGGAAAAGCCAAGAAGGACAACGCCGAACAGCGACAGTTCTTGGAGTCAGTTCAGAGGCATCCTGGACGATGGGGCGACTCCACGGGGCCTGCCTGAGTTGGCCAGCAAGTTGGCAACAAATTTATGAGCAAATTAATTGAGATTGGAAACGTAAGAAGGACGAAACAAAAAAAGGAAGAAAGAAAGAAAAACATCAAGACAACGGGCAGGAAGAGGACACGACTACGCAATGTCATCCTGCCAAGCCACCACTACATATCTATATATGTGTGTCCTTGTTAGTGTGCGGTTGTGTTGGGTGTTTCTAACCTAATTGAGAGACAAGTCAATAAACAGGAAGTGAGTGCCAGGCTAAAAGTCAAAGCAGCAATAAAAAAAATCGAAAGAAACGAAAGAAAAGCGGAAAGAAAGGAAGCCAGCCGGCAAGGACACGGCAAGGGTTACTAGCAAGGATATTTCTTGGGGATAGTGGTTACTCCTTAAAGTTTAAAGAATATCCATTAGAAATATGCCTTATTTTCTTTCACTTCTCTAAGAATAACATAGTAAGCATAATAATATTTTATTAGCACTTTCTTTCAGTGTAAAGTGCATTTGAAATTCCCTTCGAAGTTGGCCAGTTTCATCAACTGACAATTCCCCGCTGCGTGTGTTGGCTTTCGAGGGAAAGTATGATATCCTTGCTCCCCCTTCTAGCTGGGATTTATCTTTTCCCTTTTTTTCCCTCCCCGAGTCTCCCTCTGTCTCGCTCAGCTAGTCCTAGTCCTGGCCCTAGTCCTGTCCATTGCGCATTTTGAGTCGCATCGCAATGTCCGCATAAAAAATAACACTAACAGAGAACGACAGTGCGATGGGGCTACTGCGACGGCGACGGCGACGGCGACGGCAGGACAATGAACAAATAAAGCCATAAATCTTTGCCATTCGCGAAATAGGGATTCACGGGGGGTGGGGGAAGGGGCAGGTTGGCAAGGAGGCAAGGACTTGGTCAGATCGCTGCTGCAAACAAAACAAATCCCGTTGTCTACACAACGGGAGCTGCATAGTGCCATGCATGGCAATGTTTGCTGCTTAGCCACTGCCACCTGCCACGCCCCCAAGTCTTTCCCGCCCACGCCCGCACCCCAGTCAAAGGACCCTTTCGGCGACCTTCCTTGAGTCCTGCATCTTGGTCTTCATCTTCAACTGCTATCCTTGCAGGAACCAAAATATTTAATAAATTAAACGACTTGACTAACAAATAATTAATTAACTTAAATATAATTATCTTAATTTATAAAAATTTAATAAAAATTAAAAGTAAAATTAATAAAATCATTTAAGAAAATCCTTCTATTCTTCTGGCAGTGTATTGCAATTTGTGGTGTCGCTTGTTGTTTGCCTGCCGCCTCCACTTGATCCATTATCCTTTCGGCCAGGACACTAAGAGCACTAGGAGTGGGAGGGGGGTGAGTGGATGGGGATGTCCTATTCTGCTCAACGCTCTCCTGTTGTTGTCATTAAAATTCAAGGCATACAAAGTCATTAAATTATACGCGACATCTTTTGTATACAAGTGTTTGTGTTGTGTTGCTCACTTTATGTGTGTATGTGTGTGTGTGTGAGGTGGGCGGTAAGGCGGTAAGGCGGTGGGGATGTGGGGCGTGGCATGGAGCTGATTTCGCAACGCCGGCATCGTGATGCGATTAAGCAATCAACCAAATTGCCAGCCCGACACCAAACTTGAAAGGAAATTACACGTTCCCCACCCCCAACCAAGCTGATGGTGAGGGGAAGGATTTTCCGCGGGGGGTAGGGGAAGGATAAGGACCCCAAGGAGGGGTGTAAGCAACAGCATTTGTGCGCCACTGGTACGTGGCAAAGATAGAAGATACCGCCAGAGACAGAAAGAGATATAGAAAGTAAGACTTGAGGAGCACGGATGAGAGCAAGGGAGATGGCCTACACTAGTGCGCGAAAGAGTGGGCTATAGGGCATACAAATTGGTAATAAAAGGACACCAAATTGGTCGATATAGGTCTGCCAAATTATATCTTCTTTCATATGAGAATATTTAACAATTACCAAGAAACATAGCAATTTTCATTGTATAACATATCTTTTAATATTATAATGATAAAATGATTAAAAGTTATGTAAGTATATCTGGTAGATCGGGAAACAGATTTATAAATAAAGCCCCATTCTAAAATCTTATACAAAAGAAAAACAATGACTTACGGAGAAATTTTCAAAAGAATATACATATTATTATAAATAAAACCCATTAATAAGCCAATCAATCCTTAACTCCAATTCCAAAACAAAATTTTCTAGTATGCAATATATCTAATTTTCTTATAATAAATTTAATATATCTATATACATATATAAATCTTATATAATAATTGAAAGATCTTCAAGAAAAATATAGTTAAAATAAATCCAATTTATTGGGTAGGAAATCTATAATCCCATAACTTCCACAAAGCCTACATACCTACAAAGGGAACATGCCCGAATAAGGTATATTAGAGGTATATTATAATCTAGATTCTAGAATAGTTCTAAAGGATTATATAAAGATTTGGAAAATATAACTTTAAATGAGATATATTTTATGATTATACATATTGAAACAATGAATAAAAGACCTTAAAACCTCCTCCTTAAAGGGTTGCCAATATAGGTTTGGAAACTTAGGCATTGAATTCAGGCGAATTCCATCTTAAAATCTTCACCAAAAGATTATAGAACCTTTTCTTGAGATATCGTTTAGCTTTATTTAAGTATTATAAATACAATCTAAAATAATAGAAAATAAAATAATAATATTTATACTATGTAATATAATTCATAATAAATCTAAATGATTTTAGTTCCTGACACTTGACAATTTCTTGATATATCTTTTTATATTATAATGATATAATATCTATCTTAAAGCCTTCTTTATTAGCGTTTGCCATAATAGGTCTTAAAATTCAGCCATTCAATGCTATTTCCTTCATTATTTGAATGCTAGAAAGTGTTAAGGATCTAAACCAAATATAATCTTGAGAAAAACCCATTTATTAACTAGATACCCAAAGAGGCCCCATCTAGGATGCCGGGGATGGGACAAACTCCAAATCAAACTTAAACCCAAAAAACTTAAGGCAAAGACACTCCACTTGGCTAACAAGTTTTTCGCGCGACAACTCGATCAATTTGTTTAGATTATGCTTATAAGTGGGATGGGCCGAGGCGCCCCCAGCTCTGCCAGGATATATGCCAGGACACAGAGAGAGAGAGAGAGAGAGAGAGAGAGAGAGAGAGAGAGAGACTGACAAAAACCAGCAAGCTGCCAATTTGCGTATGTAATGTGGAGACACATTGGCCTGGGAAAAGGATTTCGAGGATGTGGCTTCCATGCTGCGGATATGGAGGACCAAGGGCTCAAATTCATGGCCAAAACCAGAAGCTAGAAGCTAGAAGGCAGGGCCAGGCAGGGTAAAGGGGGGAGGCGTGAGAAAACCAACAACAATTTTGGTGTAAAACGAGACCGACAGAGATGGCCCTACAAGGAGCGACAGAGAGCGAACTATGAGAAGTGAGATGTTTGGCGGATACACTGGAAATGTTTTTTTTAGAATTATCTTAGATATCTACCACAAACAATATTTGAGTTTAAAGATTTTATAAATATTTTCATTATTTTATAGTTGTGGAGTGCCATTTCTCTCAGTGTAGCCCAGAGTGACTGCGTCGCACGCCAAGACAAATTATCCTGTTGATAAGCGCGACAATGGCGGAAGCGCAGACACAACTAAAGGATGGCACAAGGACGTGGGTGGTGTGTGTGTGGGTGTGTGTCTGGAGGACAAGGGGAGTGTGTGTTGGGGGCGGTATGTCTTGTAACTGACGCTGACACGCGCGCAAGTGGCTGTCCCCCTCCCCCTCCCACTCTCACTCTCACTCCTCACTTTTGTCAGCCAGCCAACGACCCGGCATCGCTTTGAGATTTCCAACAAAAAGGTTATTTAACCCATTAAGTATAAAAGAATATAAAATAAAAATAAATAAAATAAAATATCACCCAGCCCACCCACAAATAAAGTCAATTTGTAGATTCTGAGATACGATTCAAGACTGAAATCTTAAGGGTCGACAAGGTAATTATTAGTAATAATATTAATCGACTTTATTAAAATTTACGAAAATAGAAAAGAAATTGCTCTCAGTGGATACTATTTCGCTACCGATTCATATGGGACTCTTGATAAGCAAGTTACTGCTGCTAATCTAGTGTATTATTCTTTGGCCTTGGATATCACATCCGACTGTAGCCTATTTCGACAGTTGTATATTTCTACATACATATATTTTTGCTCTCAAAGTCCTACTTTCGTATAAAAAGCCGGAGCCATGAGCTCTAAGCATCAGTTGAAATTCTTCCAGTGACTTCCAAAGAAAAAATTTTCATTCAAACTTAAAAAAAATGTAAATAAAATGATCCTTTGGGCTGTCCTTCTTTCGGCGTTTATTTCCGCCTCTCTGGGATCGGAAGAAGTGGCATCACAATGCCAGAAGGATTACTTGGACTTGCTGAGAAGGCATTCGGAAGTGGTGCATCGACTTTATGAAGTTAGTGCTAAACATGACAAGTTGCAATCAAGGCATCTGGAAGTTGACTATCTTGAAGCTCTGATAATTCAAAAAAATGCAGAAATCGATCTATTAAAAGATCAAAATACTGCCCTACGAAAATCAAATCAACTTCGGGAAGATACTGACAAGATGCCAAGAACGGAAACAATTGGAGGCAGCTTAGTAAATCAACTGACTAATAATAATATTCGAAGAGGGGAGTTCATTTTCAAAATGAAACATCGAATGTCTTAGCTCTGCCAGATCGTTGTCCACAAAACCAAAGGATATTCTATGCCGTCAACGAAATCCAAGTCCCAGGATCAGATCCGATCAAAGTGGCCTGTTATTCAAACGATAAGATAGGATCTGGTTGGATGGTTGTTTATCGGAAAGCTAATAATTCAGCATATTATAATCGCACGTATGAGGAATATGCTAATGGATGAATGGAGATGTCACCATGAACGCGCTCAATAATTTCTTTATCGGACTCGAAAGACTGCACCTTCTGACAAGTCAAGACACTTATGAATTAGACTTAGGCTTTAAAAAATGTGACCATTTTGTTGTTGGCAATCGAAGCGAAGGATACATTCTGAAGAGTAATGGCGGGTGAACTCTATACAATAGGATAAATCTTAAGGTAACCAATTTTTCCACCAGGGATCGTGACGAGGATATTGGCCATGCCTGGTGGTTCGATTCTGAGTATGTATTCTATTTTTGTTCAAACTTTTTTTTAAAATTTATATTTTCATTTGATAGAAAAAATTAACCTTTAACTGCATTTTCATTGATGATCCGACGAAAGGATTAAGGAAGAAAACGGCGATTCTATGAGAACTTTGAAACAAAAAGAATTATAAGAAAACACAGACAAACATATTTCGTACGTAAATAATCATTTAAATAAAATTGTAATAATTACATTAATTATCATGAAAATTGTATGAAAATAGAAATTGGCAATTGTATTGTTATGAAACATAGCTGTATAGCTTAAGGAACAAAAAAGTTTCCTTAAATACTATATTAATACCCAGTACTTTTCAATGCATATTGTTTCAGATCTGCAAGGTCTACTTTTTGGCTCAAAATGGCCTTTTACTTGATTCAGTTAAAGATTTTTAAAGATTCTTAATCTTTTTTTTAGTTTTGGGCTAATATCTGTTAAAGTTTCTGATTCTTAATAAGAGAGATTCAATGATTCATTAATTGATCTAGAAATCGTTTAAAACACTCCGCTTGAGAATCGGATAAGAATTGGGGAAGATATACCTTTCCCTGTGGGCCCTATGGGGGAAACCCCATTTTCAAGGGATCCCATCACGAAAAATGGACAAAAAATCTAAAAAATATTTTGGTTCAGGATTTTGATGCAGAATGGTGGAGAATCGATCCACAAATCGTTTAAAACACTCCGCTTGAGAATCGGAAGGGAATTGGGGAAGATATAGCTAACCCAGTGAGCCCTATAGGGGAAAACCCTATTTTCAAGGGATCCCATCACGAAAAATGGACAAAAAATCTAAAAAATATTTTGTCTCTGGATTTTGATGCAGAATGGTGGAGAATCAATCCACAAATCGTTTAAAACACTCCGCTTGAGAATCGGATAAGAATTGGGAAAGATATAGCCATCGCTGTGGACCCAATAGGGGAAAACCCATTTTCAAGGGATCCCATCACGAAAAATGGACAAAAAATCTAAAAAATATTTTGTCTCCGGATTTTGATGCAGAATGGTGGAGAATCGATCCAGAAATCGTTTAAAACACTCCGCTTGAGAATCGGATGGGAATTGGAGAAGATATAGCTAACCCAGTGAGCCCTATAGGGGAAAACCCTATTTTCAAGGGATCCCATCACGAAAAATGGACAAAAAATGTAAAAAATATGTTGTCTCTGGATTTTGATGCAGAATGGTGGAGAATCGATCCAGAAATAGTTTAAGATACTCCGCTTGAGAATCGGATCAGGATTGGGGAAGATATAGCCATCGCAGTGGGCCATATAGGGGAAAACCCCATACTCAAGGGATCCCATCACGAAAAATGGACAAAAAATCTAAAAAATATTTTGTCTCAAGATTTTGATGCAGAATGGTGGAGAATCGATCTAGAAATCGTTTAAGGTACTCCGCTTGAGAATCGGAAGGGAATTGGGGAAGATATAGCTAACCCAGTGAGCCCTATAGGGGAAAACCCTATTTTCAAGGGATCCCATCACGAAAAATGGACAAAAAATCTAAAAAATATTTTGTCTCAAGATTTTGATGCAGAATGGTGGAGAATCAATCCACAAATCGTTTAAAACACTCCGCTTGAGAATCGGAAGGGAATTGGGGAAGATATAGCTAACCCAGTGAGCCCTATAGGGGAAAACCCTATTTTCAAGGGATCCCATCACGAAAAATGGACAAAAAATCTAAAAAATATTTAGTCTCTGGATTTTGATGCAGAATGGTGGAGAATCAATCCACAAATCGTTTAAAACACTCCGCTTGAGAATCGGATAAGAATTGGGAAAGATATAGCCATCGCTGTGGACCCAATAGGGGAAAACCCATTTTCAAGGGATCCCATCACGAAAAATGGACAAAAAATCTAAAAAATATTTTGTCTCCGGATTTTGATGCAGAATGGTGGAGAATCGATCCAGAAATCGTTTAAAACACTCCGCTTGAGAATCGGATGGGAATTGGAGAAGATATAGCTAACCCAGTGAGCCCCTATATGGGGAAAACCCTATTTTCAAGGGATCCCATCACGAAAAATGGACAAAAAATGTAAAAAATATGTTGTCTCTGGATTTTGATGCAGAATGGTGGAGAATCGATCCAGAAATAGTTTAAGATACTCCGCTTGAGAATCGGATCAGGATTGGGGAAGATATAGCCATCGCAGTGGGCCATATAGGGGAAAACCCCATACTCAAGGGATCCCATCACGAAAAATGGACAAAAAATCTAAAAAATATTTTGTCTCAGGATTTTGATGCAGAATGGTGGAGAATCGATGCAGAAATCGTTTAAGGTACTCTGCTTGAGAATCGGATCAGGATTGGGGAAGATATAGCCATCACTGTGGGCCATACAGGGGAAAACCCTATTTTCAAGGGATCCCATCACGAAAAATGGACAAAAAATCTAAAAAATATTTTGTCTCAGGATTTTGATGCAGAATGGTGGAGAATCGATGCAGAAATCGTTTAAGGTACTCCGCTTTAGAACCGGATCAGGAATGGGGAAGATATAGCCATCGCAGTGGGCCATATAGGGGAAAACCCCATTTTTAAGGGATCCCATCGAGAAAAATGGACAAAAAATCTAAAAAATATTTTGTCTCAGGGTTTTGATGCAGAATGGTGGAGAATCATTCTAGAAATCGTTTAAGGTACTCCGCTTGAGAATCGGATCAGGATTGGGGAAGATATAGCCATCACTGTGGGCCATATAGGGGAAAACCCCATTTTCAAGGGATCCCATCACGAAAAATGGACAAAAAATTGAAGTTAGCTTTCCTTTCTTGTTTTGTGAGATTTTTGTTAACCTTTCTCATGGGATCCTTTTGATAAATCAGGTAGAGGCTTTTATGTCCAACGCTGTTATATATAATTGTCAATTTTTACCCGATCATTAAGCAAAGTATTTAAACGATTTTTTCAACACCTGACGACCCTTAAGACGATCTGTGAGCACAATACCTGAAACGAATTCTACAATTTCTTTAAAAATACCCATGAAAATCTTGTATCTTCTTTAATCTTTTGTTTAGACTAATTAGTTTATTATTTATAAACGGCGGACGTGACATGGATCTTGTATCTGGGATTGTTCTTGATAAAGTCAATAGCGTAGTCGCCGCCGAGGCAGCCGCCTTTGCAGGCACACCCGAAGATGTTGCAAGATCCACGGCCGCAAAAAGTGCCCACCAGAGCTCGCCCGTTGCCGCAAATGGTAATGGAGCATCCGTCTTTGGTCCGGCGGCCACCGACTGCTCCGCAATCGCCACCCTCGATCCTGTACTTCAGATAGCCTTTAACAGTGCAGCAGACTGCCTCAGAGCTGTCCATCCAGGCCAGGAAGCAGGTGGCCAGGATGAGGGCGGATACAACGGATACTCGCATGGTGAAGTGTTAAATGTTAACTGTGATCCATTGTCGGTTCCAAAAGGCATTTTATATCAAAAAAATTATCACCATTAGTAACAAAATAATTAAAGCTGTAAGACAGCAAATATATACTTATATCTTATCAGTCGAGAGTACTCATAGCGAGTCATAGCACTCATTAAGTCGCGTATATGCGAGACACAATGACGGAAGATATATGTATATATGTACGTCTATTGTCAATATATAAAAATAAGATATTTTTGGTATTTGGTAAATATATCAACTTGTGTATTTTTGAAGATAGAAGCTTGGGAAGAAATAAAGAAATAAGAAGAAATTACATACAAAATATATTTGTATGGTATCCCTGTAAAAAATAAGGTAGAGGTCTATTTGACCCACGGCGTTGTCTATTTTCACCTGATCCTTAGGCGGAATACCTTAATCGATTTCTATATCGGTTTCATAAAAATCTGCATAAAAATTTAAATACAATGTTTTTTATAGAAAGTTTGTAAATTTTTTCTTTTGGTATTCCTTTGAATAATAAGCTTGGCGTGGTGAATGTTGTAGGTATTTATAAATATTATTTTATCTCGAAATAGTAAAATAAAACTTTAAAACAATTTTCAGCCAAAAACTCTACAAAATTCGTATTAAAGTTTAAGAACCTGAGTTTTCTAGGTTATATAAAATTAGGGATCACATTGGCCATGACATTCGAATCAAATTGAAATATTGGCATTGCATATGGAGTTTGACAGGAACCTCATTCAACAAAATACTATCCAGCTGACAACATCACAAAAAAGACTCTGAAATAAACAATATATATTTAGACTTTAAACATTTGAAAATACACCAAACCAAACAACTACAATGGAATCAAAGACCCTGAGGAATGGAGTTCGCGAGATCGTTGCGATTAATCGGGCGAATAATCGCTCGAAAATGTTCCACAAGAACCGCTCCATGGACGAGGAGCTGCCTCAACTGAAGAGGCAGAAGAAACCTCGCCCGAGGCATTTGGGTCTGGGACTCGCTGACTTCAAGGAAAAGCGGGCAAAGGTGAAGCAACGTGCAGAGCTGATCCAAGCAATTCCGGTGGTCGAACAAACCGTGCCGTTTGGTTTTCGAAGCGAAACATTCAAGGCGCCCAGTAATCTAGAAATGCATGATGCTATAGAAATATTTTCTGCCAAAATGAAGACAGCCTAAAAAAAAATTGATTTATTTTATAGGTGAGTACTGATTTTTCGTAATATAAAACAATATTTTTAATTCCAATTTCTGGAAATACAAGATTAAGAAATCATTTCCAAAATTAAACAAAATTCAATGATTTTAAACTTAATACTGAGAAGTCTTCTGTGCTTTGTTATCTTGAAGCGTCTTTAGTTTTGATAATACGTAATTAATTTAAAATTAAAGGCCAAAATAGATAATTAATTCCTTATTTGAAAAGTGTTTATGATTTGGATTCTAATTGAAAACCAAGTACTTCAATTAGAGTTCTAACTCATCTGAACAGTTGGTCATAACTTGCCTGTAATTATGAGACAATATACTAGTCGTTAGTCTTAAGTTATCATAGGTTAAATGTAAAATGTAGTGCTGAAAACATCGTTTACTAATTGGCTTTCCAATCTAATCCATTAAATATTTTCAAATTGATTTTTTTGACCAATTATAGAGAGTACCCTTCTCCCAAGTTGATGACGCAAGGATTTGAAAAAGGTGCTCTTCTGATGTTTTGTTAAGGTTACAACTCGATGGCGAAAATGTACAAAAAAATTATTGTTTATTTTGATGGCTGATTGAACGGCGGATTCCGTAGGACTTAAATCACACTTTTCTGAGACGGCCTCCTGTCTGGACTACCTTGGAACGATTTGCGCTTTTAATTACAGCCGTCTTACATTTGATAGTTATTGGACTGTGACTGCTACTCTTAATGCCGATTTTATTTTTTCATCAAAGTCCATATATTTGGTCACAACCGAGTTTGCAATGAACTTAAAACTCGTGTTGAACCCGAAATCTCAAGACCTGATTAATTTTTCAAGACTTGGCACAAGACTCTATACTCAAATGTCGAATTACTCGAATTTCAATTTCAACATAATTTCATACATAGAATTTCAACATAATTCTCAATTTCCAAGGCGCTGCCTATCTAGAGAAGCACTACACCCCCAAGCGGGTGTTTGGCACCAAGCAGATTATCTGGATTACTTGTTATCGGAAAAGTTGCAGTCATACGTCTAAATTGGTTATAAAATTGTTATACAATTATAACAGGTGTTCATTTAAAAAGGAAAAAATTTAAAAAAAGAAATTATAAACGTTTAAGAAATATATTAACTGTTTTAATTATTTATATTGTTTTGGTGGTAGCTTACTTCGGTTCTTTGTCAACATTTCTCATGGGGTTCTTTTGATAAATGAAGTGAGGTAGAGGTCTCAATTTATCACTAATTGGTAATCCAATTTAATCCATTAAATATTTTCAAAGCCATTTTACCAATTACAGATAATACCCTACTCTTCAGTTGAAGTTGTCGCAAGGACTTTAAAATGGTGCGCTTTTGATGTTTTGTTTATTTGGCGGCCAGGAGCGGAGGTCAAGCGAGTCTTCCGCACCCTCTCAATTGTTCTGCATCCGGACAAGAACTTGCCGAGGATGCCAACATCCAGTTCCGCAAACTAGTCTCTATTTACGCCTTAATTTAATTTTTAAAATTAAAATTAATATTTGCCAGAAAAAGGCATAGGCAATGCCTATTAGGCATGAATCATATACATACATATAGGAAATTTTTAAGAATATAAACAAGTTCTTGTGGCTAATCATCCCAGGACCTGACCCGTTCACAGTGCTTTGCCACTTAGCTGGTTGGATGGAGGTTTATAATAAGCATACTGATTCAAAAATATTTAATCGAACGTTTGAGGAATTTGCAACTGGATTCGGAGACATCGATTCAAAGAAGGAGCTCCAGGCTCGGAGCTTTGGTTTTCGCAGGGCACTACATTCTCCACCTTTGATCCAGATCAGAATGGAAATCCTGCTCGTAATTGGGCAAAGGAAATTGGCTATGGCATGTGGTTCCCCCCTAGGTGTGTATTACAATTTTTATTTAAGTACGGTACAAGTCTTACGGTTTAAGTCTTAAGTTTTTTAAGATAAGAACCGATGGATTCTCTATTGACTACATATTGACTTTATTTACGATTTAAATATTTAATTTATATTTTTTGTTTTCTATATTTTAAATATATTAAATGATTCCCATGAAAAATAGAAACAAATCCAAAAACCATAATCAGATATCCCAAAAAGTATGCTACAAAAATTACGCCAATTGATAAACATTACGTATACGCACCGTAAACACATCAAAATACAAGATATCTTTATATATATATTAAAATAAAAAAAAACACTATATAACTTAACTAACTATGCCTTCAACAAACCAATGCCAAACTTAAACTGCAATTTGAATAATTAATACGGAAAATCGAGATTTGAAATTGTAAACACTTTTGGGGAGATAAGGAAAGTTAGTAAGCGCCCCTCGTGCCGCCGACCCCTCACGAAGCTAGACAAAGAAAGCTGTGAAAAACTTGGAGAAAGGGGCAAGGATAAGGGACAGCGACTCGCCCGACCGACATAAATCATCCAGCCAAATAAATCACGGCCAAACAAGGGGTGAAAACCAAAAAGGACTCGGCCAAATAGAAAATCTTCAGCGCAACTTTCAAGATCTAATATAAAAATCTCGAAGAGAAAAAAAAACACACACAAAATTAATAATGCAAGAGGCGCTGCCTCTGGAATGCGAAATCTCAAAAACAGGACAAGCAACAATCAAATATTAAGGATTGCTAAAATTTACATTTTCTTGAGAGTGTCTCCTTTTTTTAAAAAAAAAAAAAAAACGATATTAGAAAAGTATTAGGGCCTTTGTATGGATTCAGGCTTAAGTTAAGGGATATATCCTCAAGGGATATATCGATAAATTTCGTTGTCCGACAAGTTATCATCGAAGACGAGTTTTAGTTGAAAGATATATCTAATATATCTGTATCCGCTAATTTATTTCATAGTTGTAAGTAGTTTCCCTTTTTTTTTTGTAATACAAACCTAAAAGGTTTAAATACTATTAAATTCATAAATAATATCTTTAATATAGAACTCCCCCTGTAATGATTAAGAGTTGGCACAAGAAAGCAACAAATCGATTATTTTTTGGCACATTTAAGCGGCCAATGGAACTTTTCTGGGCTTCTCCGCGCTCGTACATCATCCCGTTGTGGGCTAAAGATAAAAAGGACTCCGCAGCTCTTAGCCCAAAACCAAAAAAGAGGAAAGACGTCAGGGCAGCGATAAGACGACAACGAACCGCGGAAAAAATGCCGGAAGGGATGCCCGTTCCTCAACATTCCCGCAGTCGCCCGCTACCGCCGTCGTGGCATGCAAATGAAACTGCTGTTTGCGCCACAGGACTCGCTTAAAAGGCGAAGGACTTGTTCAAGGACTGGCCGGTCGTCCGTTGGCGGCGCAAATGGCGACTTTCTGCTGTGTGTTTTTGTGTGAAATTTATGCAACAGGCTTTTCTGGGCCTCCCATTTGTAAATTATGCGCTGTCATAAAGCAGCCGTCCTGCAACTGCTGGGGGTCCTGCCAGGCGACTCTAGAAATTCGCCATATTACTGAAGTACTCGAATCCTGTAGCTTGAAGCCTGAATACTGAATCCTGAATCCAGAATCGGTTTACCCGTTCGCTGCACGTACGGGCATATAATTTTTGCCAAATCAGAATATTTATGCGTCTAGCCGCACCAACACCAATAAACATACATACATACATATACACACATGTATGCAGAGGACATAGGACATGGGATGCAGGACATGGGATGGGGTAAAGGATTCACTGAGCTCGGCGCAGGGACATAAAAAAATTACAGCACGCTTGAAAAAACGCGACAAAAACACGCAATGGATATGACTTTTATACAAAGCTCCGGTTGCAGACTCCCCTTACAGGCAACTACACTGAAAACAATTATTAAAAAAAAATAATAACTTGAATGATTATCATTATAAAGCCTATAATTTTTTCTAAAATTTAAAAATTGGTCAATTTTTTTCAAAATGAGTATTTTTTGCCAGTGCATGAATAACGGTGCTCATTGAAACGCATTTGCAGTACACACCGATACACACCAGCGAACACTTACGCACACAAATGCACACACGGCTGGAAAGCGGAAAGAGAGCGAGAGCTCTACGGAATACGGATATATCGATTATTCGATTAATTCTGACCTCCCATCATCAAAGGAAGCATCGAGAAAGTAAGGCTGGAAATCGAGGAAAAAAAACAAGCCGAATAAACTGAAAAAACTGCATAAAAATACTGTAAAGTGGATGCAAAAAAATATATATATTAAACGGCAGCAATATTAATTAAGTAATATTCGGAGGGTCTTTTAAAATAAATTTTAATAACGATTGAAAAACGATATATATGTAAACTCAATCCAAATAAATGACTAAAAACAATAAGCTGTGACAGTTTAATGACATTTTGGAAAATACTTGTTTAGGGATTTAGGGAATAGACTTTATTTTTCTATTCTTTCTATTTCTCTTTAAATAAAAAAATATATATAAATGAAGATAAAAAAAGGAAACAAAAAGTAATTGCTTTGATAGTTTTTGTCGCCTCTCTTTCGATGAAAATAGAAAGGTTACTACTTTTTTTGTCGAGAGGGGAGACAAGAGTGTCGGGCTAGAGGGGCGTAACTGGTGGGCGGAACGAAGGCGGGTACAGAGTCAGTGGGGCGTGGCGGTTGTTCAACGAGTGGCAACAATTTCGTTGCATTTCTCTGATGTTGGTGTTGCTGTTGCGTTTTTGGCACTTTTTGGTTTTTGTGGCCAATTTGAAGAGTCGCTCCGAACCGAAAGGCGTACAGCCCTAGCCAGTGGGCGTGGCATGGTCAACCCCTACAGTGTGTGGGTGTAGGTGTGTGTGTGTATTCCAAAACGATGTGGCAATTTTTGCGGTTTGCGAAAAAGTTGAAAACTTTACATCGTCCCGGTGGCAGTTTCATTTAATGGCAATTTTTGCTCATCCTAGAATTAATATTGATTTTGGGACATTATTTTTTAGTTAAAAATTTAACAAAATATCTAAATAATATGTGAATATAGGTCTCTTAATTTTCTATTATATTTTTTAAATATTTCCTTTACAAATTTAATATTTAAATTAAAGAAAACTTTAATGAGTTTTAAAAAATATCCATCATTTTGAAACACACTTTTCTAACATCCATTCAGAGTAAATACTTTAAAACTTGAAATTTTTCCACTTTTGAAAAATCTATTAAGTTTTTTTTCAGGGACCCTGATGCCTGGTCCCTGACTGGGCAGAGATTTTTTTGTGATTTATATTTAATTCAATTTTTATGGCGCTTAAAAAATGTATAAAATATTGCACAACAAAAAAAGGGTCGCTAACTGACAGGCTGGGGTCAAGGGTCACCGGTCGTTGCCTGTTCGTTGTTGGCCCATTCATAAATTGGCAGTCGCCTGGCTGCGTTTGACAGCAGCCAATGCAAATTGCGGTTAGAGAGTGTGTGGCCGAAAGGGTTGTGCCCCGAAATGGGGGGTGGGTGGCCCGATGACTGGGGAGGTGGCAAGTGTGGAAACTACATACGTGTCGCCAACGGTCACAAGATGTTGGCAATGACAATGAACGTGGCAGAAAGCCTTTTGGCCAAAGTCACACACACTGAAGTGCAACTCGAGCCACTAGACTTGGCCAGATGAGAGAGGGAGGCAGGGGGGGGTGGCAAGAAACGTGGCAAGAGATTTGATGTGTGTGTGTGGGTCAAATGACGCGAGCGTGACACGACAATCGTGATAAACGAGATTAGTTACAGAGCCAAACCAAAAGCAAACAGTCTTCCACTTTGCTTTTGGCCAATAAGGCGGGGGTAGAGACGGGGTAGGGGAGTCTTGGCCAAAAAAACAACTAAACAAAAACTCCAAACTCGAGCAACAGCTGATGTCTGTGCGAAAATTGTGTGAAAGTTGGCCGGCCAGCCAGCAAATGCCAAGTTCTCCAATGGAGATGGTAAACAAAATAAATGGCTTTGCATTTTAAAATAATTAATCTTGAATAAGAGTGTGGTGTTTTTTTTTAATATTAGCTTAAGATACATTTTTGTTTAATTTTATTTATTTTTATTTTAAAAAAATCTTGATTAGAAAAGGTGGTCATTTCGGGACTTTCGGCTATTATTTCTAGGGCTTTTTCCTTAAAAGATATTTTTTAATAAAATGTTTCCCTCTGGTTTTCAGTTTAAAATTTTAAAAGTAACTAGTTTAAAAGTAACTATATTACTTAATATATATATTACTTAATATTACTTAATAGAGTTCCTTTTTATTTAATTCCTTATATTTTTTGTTGAAAAGGTTAAATAGGCTGGTATAATATCTTTAAACTGATTAATAAGAATGAGGAAAGGTGGTCTTAAGATACTATGATGTCGAGGGCTATTTTCTCTATAGTTTCGAACCTAGCACCTTTTTTCTCCCAATTTTATTTTAATATTTATTTAATTATATTTACTTAGCATTTATAACCAATATTTTTGTCTAAAAGTAAGGGCTCTTTGTGGGAAACAAATAACCTTCAAAAACTAATCAAAATCTTAAATAAGTATGTTAAGTATCCCCTTTATTAGTTGAAACTTTCCCAATACATATATTTCATCTATTTAAAGAGTTCCTAGTAATCTTCCCCCCCTAGTTCCCATATACATGGCTTATATCCTGGCATTGGTATTGTAATATCCCTTACACTTCTGTTGTTTGCATAAGCATTTCGTGGAGCAACCTCCTTTCATTCATTACGTAATGTGGCGGTGGTCTCTTCTTCGTCGCCTTCATCTTTCCGCTGGCGAGTTGGTGGGGGAAGACAGACACAAACGGGTGGAAGGCGGTGGCTAAGAGGGTAAGGGAGTAAGGGGGGGCACCACAAAATGGCAGCTCCATGGCATTTAAGTCACGTAGCCATGTTGAGTAATGCGACACGTTGCCATTGATGGCCCGTTGACGATGAAGTGCAAGCTGGAAAATAGAAATAGAAATGGAAACAGAGTGGCTGCTGCTGCTGCTGGTGGTACTGTGTTTTTGCTATAGGATCCTTTTGACCCACCACAGCCCGACCCAGGCCCACCCACTCCATCGCTTTTGGCCTCAAGAAACTGTGAGGAAAAGTCAAGTGGCAGTTGGATGTTTACATTTGATTTTGGCATTGATTAGGCCACTCGACACCGCCCAAAGAAACACCCACCCTTTCCAAGGAACCACTTAGAAACCACCACCCACAAGAAAACCAACCAAAGAGTGTTCAACCACAAAGTTTGCATATTTATTATGCACTCGAAGCTCAAATATTGCGGCAAAGCCAGCCAGAAAAGAATGGCCGGAAAGAAAGAAAAGTGCAGCGGGGAAAAGTGAAAAACTTTGCGGAGGTGCAGCCAATTTTCTGTTGCCACAAAGTGGTGCAGTGGCACAGAAGGTGCAACCTCAATAAACTGACTTACTTTACGGGCCAAACACTACAATGTCAACAAAAAAGAAATCCTTTAAGGAATGTATTCAAAAAATAAATATTAGGTCTAGAAAAGGCAAAAAAGGTTGCCAAAAGAATGACTTTTAATCGTCACCTGCCAGGCATACGAGTCAAACAGCATGGTGTGGAGCATTGACCTGGCCAGGAAGGACTATTTCGCAGTTTTGTCTTCGAAACCCAAGACCAAAAGCGTCATAAGCCAATGCACTTTATAATCGCATCCTGGCATTCAGGAGGCTTCATTCAGGTACAAGGATATGCCCCAGACAGGTGGTTCTCGGCTTTCATTTCCCAAAGCACTTGAAGAAAAATAAGAGTTAAAAAAACATACATTTTTGAAGAAAAAAATAGTTTGTGAATATTAAAGGAAAACAAGATTATGCTTTAAGATTATGCCGGTTGTTGCATTAACTATTAATTATTTCTTTTTGCATTAAAAGAACTTACTTGTGTGATTTGCAATTTAAAGGAAAACTACACCTGATAGAACTGGTAATTGGAGTCATTATTCCATTATTTACTCAAACTTATCAGCAACAGAACAGAAAACTCAAGAAATTCGAGCGACTTTGAAGGGCAGTCGAGTGCATAATAATGGTTTACCCAGGACCAAAAGGACTCTAGCACCGTGACTCTGCCGTGTGATGTGTTTAATTAAATGCCAGACAAAAGGCAAGAAAATTAGGGAGTTCCTTGTTGAGGGTTTCCTTTTTTTGCACTATCCTAGCAGGAGGATAGTCCTGAATCCTGTCTTGCGTTTTTTCATTCTGCATTTTCCCCTTGGTCACCTTTAATAATTGAAGGGCGATGCCATGGCAGCCGCTGGCCAATTTGTAGACACGTAAAAATCTTATCACAAACAAAAGACTTACCGCAGCGATACCACTCTGTGCCCCGTGCTGCCTTAACCCCAGAAAGCCCCACCTTTTTGCCATGGCAGCGATAAGCCCTGCACGTTGTCGCCATTCCACTCGCATTTGTCGTCATCAGCTAAAAGAAAAAAACTCAGAAAGAAAGAAACCCACATACCCAAAGAAACTCAAGCCAGAGACTGAAATGCAGAGCGGATAATAAAGGACGAAGCGAATGCTTGGACTATAAGATACCCGGTACGACTCAGAAAGTATTTAAAAAAATAAATATAAATAGGAGAAAGTATATGAACAAATGTAGACTTTCTTAGTAGTTTAGAAACTTAATTAAACTGTGAGATACCCGGTACTCAACATAAGATATGGTATATAAATACGTATCGTGTATACACAAGAAAGTATATATTTATGTATATACATATACACATGCTTATTATTATAATATATAAGCATCACTGATAGAAATAAAATATATATCAAAATTATTTGTCTTCCTATCTAAGCTTCCTATTTTAAGCTGTTTTAAATTTCAATATTTACTGTTTAGTATTTAAGTGAGATTTAATATTAAGTGTAGACATTTTTAAGCTTCAACGTATTATTGATAAAAGGTGGAAATAGGGCGTGGATTTTTAAATATTAAAATAATTTTACCTTATCCCTAACTTCAGCAAACATTTCTTGCCTTTTTCTATTCAACTAACTAATTTTTCATTTGAAAGTTAATCATAACATACCCGGTACTATTTACATATGTATGTACATAATTTTACATGGAAAATGTTAAAAAAAGAAACAATTATGTTTTTATGTTTCAAACTTTCATATACGCCGCTTTTTAACAACATTTTGTGATGAATTCCTCAAGAGAAAGAAGCTTTATATATTATTCTCAATATATTTATTTTGGTAAATAAAAATGTGACTTCGTTGAATAAATAAATAAAACTTCAAAAACTCACCCATATGCTCACTTTAAAATATTTCTTTAGTTTTAAGAAACCGAAAAAATCTGAAAAACAAAAAAATTTATTAAAAATTTAAGCTATAATGTGTATATATGTATATATGTATATACCCCTCAAAAATGTCACTACAGGGTATCAAAAAGAGCCCCGGAAGTGCTCGCAGGCGGCTCACGTACGGCGTATAAATAACATTTCGATTTGGCTGTGCGACAAACCCAAGCCCCAAAAATGATGCAAAATTATGCCACATCGTCTCAAGCACAGCCCAGTAGAGGAAAAAATAAATAAAATCCAAGGACTAAGGCGGGGATTGGGGACGACTTCAAAACCAAAACAAAAAAAAAGAGAAAATCCGAAGAAAAGCAAATAGTTGTGTTTTACAATTCAGTTTTGAATGTATTTCAATAAATGCCCAAGGGCCTTAAGGAAATAACCAATAAATAAAACTAAAACCGAGAAGGAGCCGAGAAAATCACTAAATGAGCCCACAAAGAGCCACTTGATGGAAAATGCCATTTTGAATGGCATGGAAATATGCCAAAAAAAAAAAATAAACAAACCGAGAGGAACAAGGCAAATGAATTGCGAAGACAAACCAATTGCAAAATTGAGAAAAACAGAAAAGCACAAAAGCGGCATTCCGACTCCTTGTCCTACTGAGTCCTTGTTCCTGTTCAGGCCTTTCATTTTTGTCTGATATCAAATCGGACTTAAAACCTGCCCATCTTGGATGGAGAACAATCAAAGGGAATTGTAACCAAAGACAAACAATACCAGTTGGATACCAAAAACACAAGAAAAATTAAATTCTTACATAAACAACAATCATAAAGAAGATTAGGTTACAATTAGGACGCGATTGTAGTTTTGGAATATTATTGAAACTTCTATTAAGTTCAGGTATCATAAAGTCGTGTTACTCTTTTATTTGCAAATT
This sequence comes from Drosophila pseudoananassae pseudoananassae, assembly GCA_018153035.1. NCBI lineage: Eukaryota > Metazoa > Arthropoda > Insecta > Diptera > Drosophilidae > Drosophila > Drosophila pseudoananassae. The sequence goes on from JAECXR010000046.1 coordinate 799,165, forward strand.
ATTACTTTTCCTTGAAACATAATACCCTTCAAATATCAACAACATATTCAATACATCCTTTGTCCGCATCCCCTTTTCATTTGAGCTGCTGTCTCTAATTTATAAAATAATATTTTTGATATAATTTTATGAATGTAAAGCTTGAAAGTCTTTAGTTTTTCATTTAATACTGCTTTTGTCGGAGACTCCTCTCCAGGAACCATATTCCTGTCAGTCTCCGCCTGGCGCCCTCTCTCTGCAAAATAAAAGTAGAAACTTAAGCTTCAATTTCGACTCTATTAGAGGACTTATACGCCGTCCTTCTGGTTGTGTGTGTATGTGTTTGTGGGTGAGTATCCTTTCTGCTATTTTTGGAATCGGCTTGCATGGCAAAGGGGCCAAGAACAGGACCAGCATCAGCATCAGGAGTCTCTCTCTCTCTCCTTTCTGAAATAATATTTTACCTTGACTTGAAGAATAGCCAAAATTGTAAAAAAAAAAATATATATAATTTTTGTGAAAATCTTATAGCCATAAAGATACATTTTTTTTAGCCATTTTTTTTATAAAAATCACTTGCAGACAACTTTAAAGTTTTCATTATTTTTCTACAAATATTTCCCACCACTGTTGGTCCTTTAAGCTACTTGAAGGAAGTGTGTTGCATAGTTTAAGGCTGCTGCTGTTGCTGCTGCTGCTGCTCCACAAAGAGAAAAAACTGAAACAGTAACTGAAGCAGGAGCAGCCAGGATCTGCAGGCAGACCATCAACTAGACTTGAGGAAATTACTTTCAACATTTCGAATAGCATCTCCCCCGGAAGGACCTCAACCCACCGTAGCAGCACAAAGTGTGTATTTATTTAAAAAAAAAAGAATAAAAATAAAAGAAAAAGAAAGCCAAGAAACAGATGGAAATTTTCCAAGAAATACTATATAAACGTGGCAGTGAGACAAACAGGAAAATTATTTGATTTTAAGGTTTTTTTTTTTTTTTTGTAAAAAAAAATATAGAAAGAGAGACATGTATGCATTATTGATGAACTTGCCGGCAAGAAAAATAAAGCAAATAAGTGCAATCAGGAATAATAATTCGAGGCCAAGACTGGCAGGATAACTTGATTCCCAAAGCCGGGCCCAGGCCCAGGCCCAGGTCCAGGCCCAGACCCGTAGTCCTGCCCAAGTCCACCCACATTCGTTTCATTTCCTTGCCGCAAACGCATAAACAACAATTTCCATGGAGGTTGGATAAAGTCATGCACCTGGCTCGTAAATAAAGCCAAAAGCCTATCTTCAAGGACCTGCCCACAACAAGGATTGAGGCCCGAGGTCTGGCCCGAGCCCGAAATCAGAAAAACCTGAAAAGCTAAGGTAACGCCCAGCCAGTTTTTCACTTGGAAAAACTTAATTATGCATGGTTAACACGAAAACTCAATAAATTTTCAAATAAATTCACATGGGTCGGTCGAGTCAAGAAAAAATCGAAAAAAAGAAACAAGAAAGTGTCACGGAATCGAACTCAATGTACCCTTTAAAAATAAAAAGAATAAAGTACACTATACAAAAAGGACCTCTACAAAGTTTCACTTTAATAACTCGAAAACTAATATGGATTTTTCCACAAAAACCCACTTTAGCGGACAGACGGACACGCGGACAGCTCTATATCATCGCCATAACTGGTTCTGATCAAAATCTAAAAGAGTATAAATAAAACTAACATCAAAAGACACACAAAACCGAAGAAAATCAAGCATTTCGATTCTATGTAAATTTTATTTGCCAAGGATTTTCCACCAGTATCCTTCCTCTCTCATGCGCACACTCTCGCCATCTCTATCAGTCGCTGTGTGTTGCATTTAGATTTATTTGCGACGTGTGTGTGCTATGCAAAAGCTATTAGCCACCCTCCGAGCCACCCACTCAACTGTTGCGCAAAAAGAAGGACGAAAAGGTCCTGGCCGTAGTCGAGGCGCCTTGGCACCTTTCGCAAAACTAATCGCCTGTTGAAAATAGCCCCACCGCACTGTGCGAGAGCCACAATTTATTGAGTTCTCATATTGAGCAATGCTATAAAAATAATGAAGCCAGATCCGGGTTCTGAAATGGTGGAAAAACCACCTGCTGAGGTTTCTAAGGGGATTTCATTTAGGCAGGAGAAGGTGCAGGGCAGGATATTCATCAACGGAGACTGAAACACAAAATAGATACTCTTTGCATTTTAAAGGGGAATAGTTAATAATAGGAACTATATTTCAGATTTTTAAATAAATATTTTAAAAAGGAATAAATAGTGTTATTTTTGTAATAGTTAATACTCATTTAATAATTTATTTAAGATTATGATTTTACAATTTTACCTTTGCACAAAATTTCTAACGAAATAGCTAAAAATTAAGTATACGACGTGTTTTAGTGACAATTTCTATTTAAACTTAATGAAATGATTAAATAATGAAACTTAATTAATGAAATTATTAATATAAGAAATTATAATATAAATATTACGTATACGACATGTTGTCAATTTTTAAAAATAAAAAAAATAAGTCACACATTTATAAATCACGTATACGACATGATAACATAAATGTTACGTATACGACCCATGTTACAATTCAAAGAACCTTTAATATAAATTCTGATAAATACTAAATAAACACAATTAATTAAATTGAATAATCCATTTTATAAAAAATATTTAATTTCTATAAAATTGAAAAACCCAATTAAAGGACAAAATCAAAACACCCAGCCCGCCAGCAAGCTACAGGGTAGGCACATTGTCGTCGACAGTCGGCTTAGCCAAAACTTACCATGTCCTGGTAGGGACACCCATCCAAAAAAGGCGTAGGCGGAGGTGGCAGGAACAGGAAGAGGAACAGGTCCTGCTTGGGCCGAAAAGGAAAAAGTGGCAGGAGCAGGAGCAGGAGTAGGAGTAGGAGCCAGAGCTGGAGCCGGAGCAAAAAGTGAAATGAAGCCGAAAGGCAAATAGAGCATAAATTACGCAAATCCAACACGACACTTTACAGCGTCGACTGCGGCAGAAGCAGAGGCAGTGGCAGTGGCAGTGGCAGTAGCAGAGGGCAAGGCATCATGCGTGTGTGGGTGCGTATGTGTCCTTTTTTGCAACAACTACATCACAAAACAAACAACAAAAAGCAGCGCCAACAACAAATAAGTTAAGTCCAAGTCAAAAAAGCAAACAAAGCGAGAGGGCAATACACGGACATGGGCAACCTTCTCGCTTGCACACACTGCAACTGCACTCAAGAAAAATTATTTTAAAGATATTGATATAAAAATATTTACTTTATTTAAAAGAAGAGACAAATTTAATAATAAATATTACTTAAACTCTTTTGGAAAAATATATAATATTATTTGTTATATATTTTTTTTAATTTAAAACTTTCCATACTTTTCTCTCATTATGTTCAGTGTATTAGAGCTCTTACTGTGTGGCATGCAATCAGGCGCCAAATGCTCAAGTGTCTCATTGTCAGCATGTTGCATGCAGCTCAGGCCATGGAAATTTAAGTAAAATGAACAGCAGGAGTTGCAGCAGCAACACCAGCACCAAAAATTTTAAAGCAACTAAATAAACATTGTATGCCATTATCAGGTCCTGTCAGCGTCAGCAACAACAACAACAACAAGACCAAATTGCAACAAATGCAACAACAAAAATCAACAACACCAGGCAACATAATATGCAGTTGCAACTGAGAACTTTTCAATGGTTTGTAGCTAAAAAAGCTGACAGCCACCTCCACCCCAACTCCATCCCCTCAGAAATAAAATCATTATAATCATAAAACACGTACAGTGGAGTCGAACCCTGAGGGTATTTGTTATAAATATATTATTTAAATATTATATATTTAATATATATTATTATTTGAAAAATGTTATAAATGAAATGTTGCAACAAATGAGCAACAAATTAAATGCCTGGAGGATATGAAATTCTTTAGTATTACTATACATTCCTATAACTATACTTCTTTATTAATTTCCTATACATATCCTTTTTGATAACTTTAGGAAAGTATAACCATAACTTGTATAATATTGATATATTTATTATATGCGTTTCCTTCACCAATAATTTCCTTTTCTATACCTTTCATAGAGCTACCTTCCCATACTATATTCTATGGGAATTCTCCCCTATTCTATACCATAACATTTCAATACCTATACTTAGTATATCTATTCGTTCCTATACATACATATGGTTCCTATAGCTTTGATCTCTTGCAGAGGGTTCTATAATTTTGGTCAAACTTCCGCTTGAGAATCGGATAAGAATTGGGGAAGATATAGGTATCGCTGTGGACCCTATAGGGGAAAACCCCATTTTCAAGGGATCCCATCACGAAAAATGGACAAAAAATCTAAAAAATATTTTGTCTCCGGATTTTGATGCAGAATGGCGGAGAATCGAACCAGAAATCGTTTAAGATACTCCGCTTGAGAATCGGATAAGTATTGGGGAAGATATAGGCATCGCTGTGGGCTCTATAGGGGAAAACCCCATTTTTAAGGGATCCCATCACGAAAAATGGACAAAAAATCTAAAAAATATTTTGTCTCCGGATTTTGATGCAGAATGGCGGAGAATCGAACCAGAAATCGTTTAAGATACTCCGCTTGAGAATCGGAAAAGAATTGGGGAAGATATAGGCATCGCTGTGGGCCCTATAGGGGAAAACCCCATTTTCAAGGGATCCCATCACGAAAAATGGACAACAAATCTAAAAAATATTTTGTCTCCGGATTTTGATGCAGAATGGCGGAGAATCGAACCAGAAATCGTTTAAGATACTCCGCTTGAGAATCGGATAAGTATTGGGGAAGATATAGGCATCGCTGTGGGCCCTATAGGGGAAAACCCCATTTTCAAGGGATCCCATCACGAAAAATGGACAAAAAATCTAAAAAATATTTTGTCTCCGGATTTTGATGCAGAATGGCGGAGAATCGAACCAGAAATCGTTTAAGATACTCCGCTTGAGAATCGGATAAGTATTGGGGAAGATATAGGCATCGCTGTGGTCCCTATAGGGGAAAACCCCATTTTCAAGGGATCCCATCACGAAAAATGGACAAAAAATCTAAAAAATATTTTGTTTCAGGATTTTGATGCAGAATGGCGGAGAATCGACTCCGAAATCGTTTAAGGTACTCCGCTTGAGAATCGGATAAGAATTGGGGAAGATATAGGCATCGCTGTGGGCCCTATAGGGGAAAACCCCATTTTCAAGGGATCCCATCACGAAAAATGGACAAAAAATCTAAAAAATATTTTGTCTCCGGATTTTGATGCAGAATGGCGGAGAATCGAACCGGAAATCGTTTAAGATACTCCGCTTGAGAATCGAATAAGAATTGGGGAAGATATAGGCATCGCTGTGGGCCCTATAGGGGAAAACCCCATTTTCAAGGGATCCCATCACGAAAAATGGACAAAAAATCTAAAAAATATTTTGTCGCAGGATTTTGATGCAGAATAGCGGAGAATCGACTCAGAAATCGTTAAAAACACTCCGCTTGAGAATCGGATAAGAATTGGGGAAGATATAGGCATCGCTGTGGGCCCTATAGGGGAAAACCCCATTTTCAAGGGATCCCATCACGAAAAATGGACAAAAAATCTAAAAAATATTTTGTCGCAGGATTTTGATGCAGAATAGCGGAGAATCGACTCAGAAATCGTTTAAGATACTCCGCTTGAGAATCGGATAAGTATTGGGGAAGATATAGGCATCGCTGTGGACCCTCTAGGGGAAAACCCCATTTTCAAGGGATCCCATCACGAAAAATGGACAAAAAATCTAAAAAATATTTTGTCTCCGGATTTTGATGCAGAATGGCGGAGAATCGAACCGGAAATCGTTTAAGATACTCCGCTTGAGAATCGAATAAGAATTGGGGAAGATATAGGCATCGCTGTGGGCCCTATAGGGGAAAACCCCATTTTCAAGGGATCCCATCACGAAAAATGGACAAAAAATCTAAAAAATATTTTGTCTCCGGATTTTGATGCAGAATGGCGGAGAATCGAACCAGAAATCGTTTAAGATACTCCGCTTGAGAATCGGATAAGAATTGGGGAAGATATAGGCATCGCTGTGGACCCTCTAGGGGAAAACTCCATTTTCAAGGGATCCCATCACGAAAAATGGACAAAAAATCTAAAAAATATTTTGTTTCAGGATTTTGATGCAGAATGGCGGAGAATCGACTCAGAAATCGTTTAAGGTACTCCGCTTGAGAATCGGATAAGAATTGGGGAAGATATGGGCATCGCTGTGGGCCCTATAGGGGAAAACCCCATTTTCAAGGGATCCCATCACGAAAAATGGACAAAAAATCTAAAAAATATTTTGTCTCCGGATTTTGATGCAGAATGGCGGAGAATCGAACCAGAAATCATTTAAGATACTCCGCTTGAGAATCGGATAAGAATTGGGGAAGATATAGGCATCGCTGTGGGCCCTATAGGGGAAAACCCCATTTTCAAGGGATCCCATCACGAAAAATGGACAAAAAATCTAAAAAATATTTTGTCTCCGGATTTTGATGCAGAATGGCGGAGAATCGAACCAGAAATCATTTAAGATACTCCGCTTGAGAATCGGATAAGAATTGGGGAAGATATAGGCATCGCTGTGGACCCTCTAGGGGAAAACTCCATTTTCAAGGGATCCCATCACGAAAAATGGACAAAAAATCTAAAAAATATTTTGTTTCAGGATTTTGATGCAGAATGGCGGAGAATCGAACCAGAAATCGTTTAAGATACTCCGCTTGAGAATCGGCTAAGTAATGGGGAAGATATAGACATCGCTGTGGACCCTATAGGGGAAAACCCCATTTTCAAGGGATCCCATCACGAAAAATGGACACAAAATCTAAAAAATATTTTGTCTCCGGATTTTGATGCAGAATGGCGGAGAATCGAACCAGAAATCGTTTAAGATACTCCGCTTGAGAATCGGATAAGAATTGGGGAAGATATAGGCATCGCTGTGGGCCCTATAGGGGAAAACCCCATTTTCAAGGGATCCCATCACGAAAAATGGACAAAAAATCTAAAAAATATTTTGTCTCCGGATTTTGATGCAGAATGGCGGAGAATCGAACCGGAAATCGTTTAAGATACTCCGCTTGAGAATCGAATAAGAATTGGGGAAGATATAGGCATCGCTGTGGGCCCTATAGGGGAAAACCCCATTTTCAAGGGATCCCATCACGAAAAATGGACAAAAAATCTAAAAAATATTTTGTCGCAGGATTTTGATGCAGAATAGCGGAGAATCGACTCAGAAATCGTTAAAAACACTCCGCTTGAGAATCGGATAAGAATTGGGGAAGATATAGGCATCGCTGTGGGCCCTATAGGGGAAAACCCCATTTTCAAGGGATCCCATCACGAAAAATGGACAAAAAATCTAAAAAATATTTTGTCGCAGGATTTTGATGCAGAATAGCGGAGAATCGACTCAGAAATCGTTAAAAACACTCCGCTTGAGAATCGGATAAGAATTGGGGAAGATATAGGCATCGCTGTGGGCCCTATAGGGGAAAACCCCATTTTCAAGGGATCCCATCACGAAAAATGGACAAAAAATCTAAAAAATATTTTGTCTCCGGATTTTGATGCAGAATGGCGGAGAATCGAACCGGAAATCGTTTAAGATACTCCGCTTGAGAATCGAATAAGAATTGGGGAAGATATAGGCATCGCTGTGGGCCCTATAGGGGAAAACCCCATTTTCAAGGGATCCCATCACGAAAAATGGACAAAAAATCTAAAAAATATTTTGTTTCAGGATTTTGATGCAGAATGGCGGAGAATCGAACCAGAAATCGTTTAAGATACTCCGCTTGAGAATCGGATAAGAATTGGGGAAGATATAGACATCGCTGTGGACCCTATAGGGGAAAACCCCATTTTCAAGGGATCCCATCACGAAAAATGGACACAAAATCTAAAAAATATTTTGTCTCCGGATTTTGATGCAGAATGGCGGAGAATCGAACCAGAAATCGTTTAAGATACTCCGCTTGAGAATCGGATAAGAATTGGGGAAGATATAGGCATCGCTGTGGGCCCTATAGGGGAAAACCCCATTTTCAAGGGATCCCATCACGAAAAATGGACAAAAAATCTAAAAAATATTTTGTTTCAGGATTTTGATGCAGAATGGCGGAGAATCGACTCAGAAATCGTTTAAGGTACTCCGCTTGAGAATCGGATAAGAATTGGGGAAGATATAGGCATCGCTGTGGGCCCTATAGGGGAAAACCCCATTTTCAAGGGATCCCATCACGAAAAATGGACAAAAAATCTAAAAAATATTTTGTCTCCGGATTTTGATGCAGAATGGCGGAGAATCGAACCAGAAATCATTTAAGATACTCCGCTTGAGAATCGGATAAGAATTGGGGAAGATATAGGCATCGCTGTGGACCCTCTAGGGGCAAACTCCATTTTCAAGGGATCCCATCACGAAAAATGGACAAAAAATCTAAAAAATATTTTGTTTCAGGATTTTGATGCAGAATGGCGGAGAATCGAACCAGAAATCGTTTAAGATACTCCGCTTGAGAATCGGATAAGAATTGGGGAAGATATAGGCATCGCTGTGGGCCCTATAGGGGAAAACCCCATTTTCAAGGGATCCCATCACGAAAAATGGACAAAAAATCTAAAAAATATTTTGTCTCCGGATTTTGATGCAGAATGGCGGAGAATCGAACCAGAAATCGTTTAAGATACTCCGCTTGAGAATCGGATAAGTATTGGGGAAGATATAGGCATCGCTGTGGACCCTCTAGGGGAAAACCCCATTTTCAAGGGATCCCATCACGAAAAATGGACAAAAAATCTAAAAAATATTTTGTCTCCGGATTTTGATGCAGAATGGCGGAGAATCGAACCAGAAATCGTTTAAGATACTCCGCTTGAGAATCGGATAAGTATTGGGGAAGATATAGGCATCGCTGTGGGCCCTATAGGGGAAAACCCCATTTTCAAGGGATCCCATCACGAAAAATGGACACAAAATCTAAAAAATATTTTGTCTCCGGATTTTGATGCAGAATGGCGGAGAATCGAACCAGAAATCGTTTAAGATACTCCGCTTGAGAATCGGATAAGAATTGGGGAAGATATAGGCATCGCTGTGGACCCTCTAGGGGAAAACCCCATTTTCAAGGGATCCCATCACGAAAAATGGACAAAAAATCTAAAAAATATTTTATTAAAAAATATAAGAATTGGGGAAGATATAGGCATCGCTGTGGACCCTCTAGGGGAAAACCCCATTTTCAAGGGATCCCATCACGAAAAATGGACAAAAAATCTAAAAAATATTTTGTCGCAGGATTTTGATGCAGAATAGCGGAGAATCGACTCAGAAATCGTTAAAAACACTCCGCTTGAGAATCGGATAAGAATTGGGGAAGATATAGGCATCGCTGTGGGCCCTATAGGGGAAAACCCCATTTTCAAGGGATCCCATCACGAAAAATGGACAAAAAATCTAAAAAATATTTTGTCGCAGGATTTTGATGCAGAATAGCGGAGAATCGACTCAGAAATCGTTAAAAACACTCCGCTTGAGAATCGGATAAGAATTGGGGAAGATATAGGCATCGCTGTGGACCCTCTAGGGGAAAACCCCATTTTCAAGGGATCCCATCACGAAAAATGGACAAAAAATCTAAAAAATATTTTATTAAAAAATATAAGAATTGGGGAAGATATAGGCATCGCTGTGGACCCTCTAGGGGAAAACCCCATTTTCAAGGGATCCCATCACGAAAAATGGACACAAAATCTAAAAAATATTTTGTCTCCGGATTTTGATGCAGAATGGCGGAGAATCGAACCAGAAATCGTTTAAGATACTCCGCTTGAGAATCGGATAAGAATTGGGGAAGATATAGGCATCGCTGTGGGCCCTATAGGGGAAAACCCCATTTTCAAGGGATCCCATCACGAAAAATGGACAAAAAATCTAAAAAATATTTTGTTTCAGGATTTTGATGCAGAATGGCGGAGAATTGAACCAGAAATCGTTTAAGATACTCCGCTTGAGAATCGGATAAGAATTGGGGAAGCTATAGGCATCGCTGTGGGCCCTATAGGGGAAAACCCCATTTTCAAGGGATCCCATCACGAAAAATGGACAAAAAATCTAAAAAATATTTTGTCTCCGGATTTTGATGCAGAATGGCGGAGAATCGACTCAGAAATCGTTAAAAACATTCCGCTTGAGAATCGGATAAGAATTGGGGAAGATATAGGCATCGCTGTGGACCCTCTAGGGGAAAACCCCATTTTCAAGGGATCCCATCACGAAAAATGGACAAAAAATCTAAAAAATATTTTATTAAAAAATATAAGAATTGGGGAAGATATAGGCATCGCTGTGGACCCTCTAGGGGAAAACCCCATTTTCAAGGGATCCCATCACGAAAAATGGACACAAAATCTAAAAAATATTTTGTCTCCGGATTTTGATGCAGAATGGCGGAGAATCGAACCAGAAATCGTTTAAGATACTCCGCTTGAGAATCGGATAAGAATTGGGGAAGATATAGGCATCGCTGTGGGCCCTATAGGGGAAAACCCCATTTTCAAGGGATCCCATCACGAAAAATGGACAAAAAATCTAAAAAATATTTTGTTTCAGGATTTTGATGCAGAATGGCGAAGAATTGAACCAGAAATCGTTTAAGATACTCCGCTTGAGAATCGGATAAGAATTGGGGAAGCTATAGGCATCGCTGTGGGCCCTATAGGGGAAAACCCCATTTTCAAGGGATCCCATCACGAAAAATGGACAAAAAATCTAAAAAATATTTTGTCTCCGGATTTTGATGCAGAATGGCGGAGAATCGACTCAGAAATCGTTAAAAACATTCCGCTTGAGAATCGGATAAGAATTGGGGAAGATATAGGCATCGCTGTGAGCCCTATAGGGGAAAAACCCATTTTCAAGGGATCCCATCACGAAAAATGGACAAAAAATCTAAAAACTATTTTGTCTCCGGATTTTGATGCAGAATGGCGGAGAATTGAACCAGAAATCGTTTAAAACACTCCGCTTGAGAATCGGATAAGAATTGGGGAAGATATAGGCATCGCTGTGAGCCCTATAGGGGAAAACCCCATTTTCAAGGGATCCCATCACGAAAAATGGACAAAAAATCTAAAAAAATATTTTGTCTCCGGATTTTGATGCAGAATGGCGGAGAATCGAACCAGAAATCGTTTAAGATACTCCGCTTGAGAATCGGATAAGTATTGGGGAAGATATAGGCATCGCTGTGGACCCTCTAGGGGAAAACCCCATTTTCAAGGGATCCCATCACGAAAAATGGACAAAAAATCTAAAAAATATTTTGTCTCCGGATTTTGATGCAGAATGGCGGAGAATTGAACCAGAAATCGTTTAAAACACTCCGCTTGAGAATCGAATAAGAATTGGGGAAGATATAGGCATCGCTGTGGGCCCTATAGGGGAAAACCCCATTTTCAAGGGATCCCATCACGAAAAATGGACAAAAAATCTAAAAAATATTTTGTCGCAGGATTTTGATGCAGAATAGCGGAGAATCGACTCAGAAATCGTTAAAAACACTCCGCTTGAGAATCGGATAAGAATTGGGGAAGATATAGGCATCGCTGTGGGCCCTATAGGGGAAAACCCCATTTTCAAGGGATCCCATCACGAAAAATGGACAAAAAATCTAAAAAATATTTTGTCTCCGGATTTTGATGCAGAATGGCGGAGAATCGAACCGGAAATCGTTTAAGATACTCCGCTTGAGAATCGAATAAGAATTGGGGAAGATATAGGCATCGCTGTGGGCCCTATAGGGGAAAACCCCATTTTCAAGGGATCCCATCACGAAAAATGGACAAAAAATCTAAAAAATATTTTGTCTCCGGATTTTGATGCAGAATGGCGGAGAATCGAACCAGAAATCGTTTAAGATACTCCGCTTGAGAATCGGATAAGTATTGGGGAAGATATAGGCATCGCTGTGGACCCTCTAGGGGAAAACCCCATTTTCAAGGGATCCCATCACGAAAAATGGACAAAAAATCTAAAAATATTTTGTCTCCGGATTTTGATGCAGAATGGCGGAGAATCGAACCAGAAATCGTTTAAGATACTCCGCTTGAGAATCGGATAAGTATTGGGGAAGATATAGGCATCGCTGTGGGCCCTATAGGGGAAAACCCCATTTTCAAGGGATCCCATCACGAAAAATGGACACAAAATCTAAAAAATATTTTGTCTCCGGATTTTGATGCAGAATGGCGGAGAATCGAACCAGAAATCGTTTAAGATACTCCGCTTGAGAATCGGATAAGAATTGGGGAAGATATAGGCATCGCTGTGGGCCCTATAGGGGAAAACCCCATTTTCAAGGGATCCCATCACGAAAAATGGACAAAAAATATAAAAAATATTTTGTCGCAGGATTTTGATGCAGAATAGCGGAGAATCGACTCAGAAATCGTTAAAAACACTCCGCTTGAGAATCGGATAAGAATTGGGGAAGATATAGGCATCGCTGTGGGCCCTATAGGGGAAAACCCCATTTTCAAGGGATCCCATCACGAAAAATGGACAAAAAATCTAAAAAATATTTTGTCTCCGGATTTTGATGCAGAATGGCGGAGAATCGACTCAGAAATCGTTTAAGGTACTCCGCTTGAGAATCGGATAAGAATTGGGGAAGATATAGGCATCGCTGTGGACCCTCTAGGGGAAAACCCCATTTTCAAGGGATCCCATCACGAAAAATGGACACAAAATCTAAAAAATATTTTGTCTGCGGATTTTGATGCAGAATGGCGGAGAATCGAACCAGAAATCGTTTAAGATACTCCGCTTGAGAATCGGATAAGAATTGGGGAAGATATAGGCATCGCTGTGGGCGCTATAGGGGAAAACCCCATTTTCAAGGGATCCCATCACGAAAAATGGACAAAAAATCTAAAAAATATTTTGTTTCAGGATTTTGATGCAGAATGGCGGAGAATTGAACCAGAAATCGTTTAAGATACTCCGCTTGAGAATCGGATAAGAATTGGGGAAGCTATAGGCATCGCTGTGGGCCCTATAGGGGAAAACCCCATTTTCAAGGGATCCCATCACGAAAAATGGACAAAAAATCTAAAAAATATTTTGTCTCCGGATTTTGATGCAGAATGGCGGAGAATCGACTCAGAAATCGTTAAAAACATTCCGCTTGAGAATCGGATAAGAATTGGGGAAGATATAGGCATCGCTGTGAGCCCTATAGGGGAAAACCCCATTTTCAAGGGATCCCATCACGAAAAATGGACAAAAAATCTAAAAAATATTTTGTCTCCGGATTTTGATGCAGAATGGCGGAGAATTGAACCAGAAATCGTTTAAAACACTCCGCTTGAGAATCGGATAAGAATTGGGGAAGATATAGGCATCGCTGTGGACCCTCTAGGGGAAAACCCCATTTTCAAGGGATCCCATCACGAAAAATGGACAAAAAATCTAAAAAATATTTTGTCTCCGGATTTTGATGCAGAATGGCGGAGAATCGACTCAGAAATCGTTAAAAACATTCCGCTTGAGAATCGGATAAGAATTGGGGAAGATATAGGCATCGCTGTGAGCCCTATAGGGGAAAACCCCATTTTCAAGGGATCCCATCACGAAAAATGGACAAAAATTTTAAAAAATATTTTGTCTCCGGATTTTGATGCAGAATGGCGGAGAATTGAACCAGAAATCGTTTAAAACACTCCGCTTGAGAATCGAATAAGAATTGGGGAAGATATAGGCATCGCTGTGGGCCCTATAGGGGAAAACCCCATTTTCAAGGGATCCCATCACGAAAAATGGACAAAAAATCTAAAAAATATTTTGTCTGCGGATTTTGATGCAGAATGGCGGAGAATCGAACCAGAAATCGTTTAAGATACTCCGCTTGAGAATCGGATAAGTATTGGGGAAGATATAGGCATCGCTGTGGACCCTCTAGGGGAAAACCCCATTTTCAAGGGATCCCATCACGAAAAATGGACAAAAAATCTAAAAAATATTTTGTCTCCGGATTTTGATGCAGAATGGCGGAGAATTGAACCAGAAATCGTTTAAAACACTCCGCTTGAGAATCGGATAAGAATTGGGGAAGATATAGGCATCGCTGTGGGCCCTATAGGGGAAAACCCCATTTTCAAGGGATCCCATCACGAAAAATGGACAAAAAATCTAAAAAATATTTTGTCTCCGGATTTTGATGCAGAATGGCGGAGAATCGAACCGGAAATCGTTTAAGATACTCCGCTTGAGAATCGAATAAGAATTGGGGAAGATATAGGCATCGCTGTGGGCCCTATAGGGGAAAACCCCATTTTCAAGGGATCCCATCACGAAAAATGGACAAAAAATCTAAAAAATATTTTGTCTCCGGATTTTGATGCAGAATGGCGGAGAATTGAACCAGAAATCGTTTAAAACACTCCGCTTGAGAATCGAATAAGAATTGGGGAAGATATAGGCATCGCTGTGGGCCCTATAGGGGAAAACCCCATTTTCAAGGGATCCCATCACGAAAAATGGACAAAAAATCTAAAAAATATTTTGTCTGCGGATTTTGATGCAGAATGGCGGAGAATCGAACCAGAAATCGTTTAAGATACTCCGCTTGAGAATCGGATAAGTATTGGGGAAGATATAGGCATCGCTGTGGACCCTCTAGGGGAAAACCCCATTTTCAAGGGATCCCATCACGAAAAATGGACAAAAAATCTAAAAAATATTTTGTCTCCGGATTTTGATGCAGAATGGCGGAGAATTGAACCAGAAATCGTTTAAAACACTCCGCTTGAGAATCGGATAAGAATTGGGGAAGATATAGGCATCGCTGTGGACCCTCTAGGGGAAAACCCCATTTTCAAGGGATCCCATCACGAAAAATGGACAAAAAATCTAAAAAATATTTTGTCTCCGGATTTTGATGCAGAATGGCGGAGAATCGAACCGGAAATCGTTTAAGATACTCCGCTTGAGAATCGAATAAGAATTGGGGAAGATATAGGCATCGCTGTGGGCCCTATAGGGGAAAACCCCATTTTCAAGGGATCCCATCACGAAAAATGGACAAAAAATCTAAGAAATATTTTGTCGCAGGATTTTGATGCAGAATAGCGGAGAATCGACTCAGAAATCGTTAAAAACACTCCGCTTGAGAATCGGATAAGAATTGGGGAAGATATAGGCATCGCTGTGGGCCCTATAGGGGAAAACCCCATTTTCAAGGGATCCCATCACGAAAAATGGACAAAAAATCTAAAAAATATTTTGTCTCCGGATTTTGATGCAGAATGGCGGAGAATTGAACCAGAAATCGTTTAAAACACTCCGCTTGAGAATCGGATAAGAATTGGGGAAGATATAGGCATCGCTGTGGGCCCTATAGGGGAAAACCCCATTTTCAAGGGATCCCATCACGAAAAATGGACAAAAAATCTAAAAAATATTTTGTCTCCGGATTTTGATGCAGAATGGCGGAGAATCGAACCGGAAATCGTTTAAGATACTCCGCTTGAGAATCGAATAAGAATTGGGGAAGATATAGGCATCGCTGTGGGCCCTATAGGGGAAAACCCCATTTTCAAGGGATCCCATCACGAAAAATGGACAAAAAATCTAAAAAATATTTTGTCTCCGGATTTTGATGCAGAATGGCGGAGAATTGAACCAGAAATCGTTTAAAACACTCCGCTTGAGAATCGAATAAGAATTGGGGAAGATATAGGCATCGCTGTGGGCCCTATAGGGGAAAACCCCATTTTCAAGGGATCCCATCACGAAAAATGGACAAAAAATCTAAAAAATATTTTGTCTGCGGATTTTGATGCAGAATGGCGGAGAATCGAACCAGAAATCGTTTAAGATACTCCGCTTGAGAATCGGATAAGTATTGGGGAAGATATAGGCATCGCTGTGGACCCTCTAGGGGAAAACCCCATTTTCAAGGGATCCCATCACGAAAAATGGACAAAAAATCTAAAAAATATTTTGTCTCCGGATTTTGATGCAGAATGGCGGAGAATTGAACCAGAAATCGTTTAAAACACTCCGCTTGAGAATCGGATAAGAATTGGGGAAGATATAGGCATCGCTGTGGACCCTCTAGGGGAAAACCCCATTTTCAAGGGATCCCATCACGAAAAATGGACAAAAAATCTAAAAAATATTTTGTCTCCGGATTTTGATGCAGAATGGCGGAGAATCGAACCGGAAATCGTTTAAGATACTCCGCTTGAGAATCGAATAAGAATTGGGGAAGATATAGGCATCGCTGTGGGCCCTATAGGGGAAAACCCCATTTTCAAGGGATCCCATCACGAAAAATGGACAAAAAATCTAAGAAATATTTTGTCGCAGGATTTTGATGCAGAATAGCGGAGAATCGACTCAGAAATCGTTAAAAACACTCCGCTTGAGAATCGGATAAGAATTGGGGAAGATATAGGCATCGCTGTGGGCCCTATAGGGGGAAAACCCCATTTTCAAGGGATCCCATCACGAAAAATGGACAAAAAATCTAAAAAATATTTTGTCGCAGGATTTTGATGCAGAATAGCGGAGAATCGACTCAGAAATCGTTAAAAACACTCCGCTTGAGAATCGGATAAGAATTGGGGAAGATATAGGCATCGCTGTGGGCCCTATAGGGGAAAACCCCATTTTCAAGGGATCCCATCACGAAAAATGGACAAAAAATCTAAAAAATATTTTGTCTCCGGATTTTGATGCAGAATGGCGGAGAATCGAACCGGAAATCGTTTAAGATACTCCGCTTGAGAATCGAATAAGAATTGGGGAAGATATAGGCATCGCTGTGGGCCCTATAGGGGAAAACCCCATTTTCAAGGGATCCCATCACGAAAAATGGACACAAAATCTAAAAAATATTTTGTCTCCGGATTTTGATGCAGAATGGCGGAGAATCGAACCAGAAATCGTTTAAGATACTCCGCTTGAGAATCGGATAAGAATTGGGGAAGATATAGGCATCGCTGTGGGCCCTATAGGGGAAAACCCCATTTTCAAGGGATCCCATCACGAAAAATGGACAAAAAATCTAAAAAATATTTTGTTTCAGGATTTTGATGCAGAATGGCGGAGAATCGACTCAGAAATCGTTTAAGGTACTCCGCTTGAGAATCGGATAAGAATTGGGGAAGATATAGGCATCGCTGTGGGCCCTATAGGGGAAAACCCCATTTTCAAGGGATCCCATCACGAAAAATGGACAAAAAATCTAAAAAATATTTTGTCTCCGGATTTTGATGCAGAATGGCGGAGAATCGAACCGGAAATCGTTTAAGATACTCCGCTTGAGAATCGAATAAGAATTGGGGAAGATATAGGCATCGCTGTGGGCCCTATAGGGGAAAACCCCATTTTCAAGGGATCCCATCACGAAAAATGGACAAAAAATCTAAAAAATATTTTGTCTCCGGATTTTGATGCAGAATGGCGGAGAATCGAACCAGAAATCGTTTAAGATACTCCGCTTGAGAATCGGATAAGTATTGGGGAAGATATAGGCATCGCTGTGGACCCTCTAGGGGAAAACCCCATTTTCAAGGGATCCCATCACGAAAAATGGACAAAAAATCTAAAAAATATTTTGTTTCAGGATTTTGATGCAGAATGGCGGAGAATCGAACCAGAAATCGTTTAAGATACTCCGCTTGAGAATCGGATAAGAATTGGGGAAGATATAGGCATCGCTGTGGGCCCTATAGGGGAAAACCCCATTTTCAAGGGATCCCATCACGAAAAATGGACACAAAATCTAAAAAATATTTTGTCTCCGGATTTTGATGCAGAATAGCGGAGAATCGACTCAGAAATCGTTAAAAACACTCCGCTTGAGAATCGGATAAGAATTGGGGAAGATATAGGCATCGCTGTGGGCCCTATAGGGGAAAACCCCATTTTCAAGGGATCCCATCACGAAAAATGGACAAAAAATCTAAAAAATATTTTGTCTCCGGATTTTGATGCAGAATGGCGGAGAATCGACTCAGAAATCGTTTAAGGTACTCCGCTTGAGAATCGGATAAGAATTGGGGAAGATATAGGCATCGCTGTGGACCCTCTAGGGGAAAACCCCATTTTCAAGGGATCCCATCACGAAAAATGGACAAAAAATCTAAAAAATATTTTGTTTCAGGATTTTGATGCAGAATGGCGGAGAATCGAACCAGAAATCGTTTAAGATACTCCGCTTGAGAATCGGATAAGAATTGGGGAAGATATAGGCATCGCTGTGGGCCCTATAGGGGAAAACCCCATTTTCAAGGGATCCCATCACGAAAAATGGACAAAAAATCTAAAAAATATTTTGTTTCAGGATTTTGATGCAGAATGGCGGAGAATTGAACCAGAAATCGTTTAAGATACTCCGCTTGAGAATCGGATAAGAATTGGGGAAGCTATAGGCATCGCTGTGGGCCCTATAGGGGAAAACCCCATTTTCAAGGGATCCCATCACGAAAAATGGACAAAAAATCTAAAAAATATTTTGTCTCCGGATTTTGATGCAGAATGGCGGAGAATTGAACCAGAAATCGTTTAAAACACTCCGCTTGAGAATCGGATAAGAATTGGGGAAGATATAGGCATCGCTGTGAGCCCTATAGGGGAAAACCCCATTTTCAAGGGATCCCATCACGAAAAATGGACAAAAAATCTAAAAAATATTTTGTCTCAGGATTTTGATGCAGAATGGCGGAGAATCGACTCAGAAATCGTTTTAAACACTCCGCTTGAGAATCGGATAAGAATTGGGGAAGATATAGGCATCGCTGTGGGCCCTATAGGGGAAAACCCCATTTTCAAGGGATCCCATCACGAAAAATGGACCAAAAATCTAAAAAATATTTTGTGTCTGGATTTTGATGCAGAATGGTGGAGAATCAATCCACAAATCGTTTAAAACACTCCGCTTGAGAATCGGATAAGAATTGGGGAAGATATAGGCATCGCTGTGGGCCCTATTGGGGAAAACCCCATTTTCAAGGGATCCCATCACGAAAAATGGACAAAAAATCTAAAAAATATTTTGTTTCAGGATTTTGATGCAGAATGGCGGAGAATCGAACCAGAAATCGTTTAAGATACTCCGCTTGAGAATCGGATAAGAATTGGGGAAGATATAGCCATCGCTGTGGACCCAATAGGGGAAAACCCCATTTTCAAGGGATCCCATCACGAAAAATGGACAAAAAATCTAAAAAATATTTTGTGTCTGGATTTTGATGCAGAATGGCGGAGAATCGAACCAGAAATCGTTTAAAACACTCCGCTTGAGAATCGGATAATAATTGGGGAAGATATAGACATCGCAGTATAGATATGGTAGATAGTGGGCCCTTTTTATACCCTTGCAGAGGGTTCCTTGCTGGAACTTCGTACAGATTGTATTTTTCTGTACGTTTAGTTGACCCAAACTACCAAATTTCCAAAGGATCGGCCGACTCTATCCTATAGCTGTGCTATAGCTCTTCCAATAACTACATAGCTTCGTGCAAATATACGTTTTATATTGGCATATGTAACTACGCATGTATCCGGAGATATGACGCTTAGAGCGAAAAAAAAATGGTAGATATTTTGAAAATAAAGATAAATTATCAGTTCTTAATATTTTTTTTATTTTTTAAATACTTAAATAATAAAAACAATTATTATATATATTATTATAACGCAAAAATAATAATACAATTTCTAGAAATTCTAGTGTTTAAGAGGATTCGTAGCTTTCTGGCCAAGACCATAGCTGGGCATAAAGGCAGGAAATGCCGGCGAACCTGATACCGTTATTGAGTGTGTGTGTGAGGGTGTGGGTGAGTGTGTGTGTCTACGTATGTGTGTGGCAGTGCAACTGCATGGTTGAACAGTCAATGGCGGTGTGGCCCAAAAGGCCGGAAGTGCAGTCGAGCAGCAAGGACTCGGCATGTATGTATGTCTGTATGTGTTTGTTTGCTTGTTTGTGTGGGTGCGGGGGTGTATTTTGTGAGCCAGGCATAAACAAAAGTGGCACAACGAGTCTGAATTTCGGGTCAGGAGGGGCAGGAGGGGCAGGAGGTGTGTGCCAAAAAAAGGAAAAGAAAAGCCAACACGAGTTGACATACAAATTGTACAAACTGAAAATGATTTGTGAGCCTCCTTTCACCCACACACAACCATAGAAGGATACTCCCTTACATACACACATACTACCATGGTACAGTGGATCGGGGATCTAGGATATTGGATATTAGATTCCATATGCCATATACCATTTTTAAGGAAACTTTTTAGTCTAAAATGTATCTTGAATTCAAATAGAGACTTTTTCGAATTTTATTTCATTTATTTAATTTAATATATTACATTTTATTTAATATTTAAATAGTTCATCTTATAAATAGAATACAAAATTAATAAGCATAGTTTCAAAGACCATCATACCTTCACAAAAAGTGACCCCTGAACTCTAATTTCCAACTAGCCCTCAGCCTTCAGGCTTCACCGCCCAGCCAGGCAGACAGTTGAAATTGCAAATTATGTTTCGGGGAGAAAGCGGCGGAGAAAGGCAGAAAGAGGGCGCTGGAAAGTGCGATGGACCGACAACCGACCAGGAGGCTCCACTGTCTGCGCTCTAATTATGCAAACTACCTGCTGTTACTCAATTAATCTTGATTACGTTTGTGTTATCCAAATACAATTATTTTGGTATTAATTACAGCGGCCATGAGAGTCGGGGGTGTCCTGTCCCGAGTGTCCTGGCGTGAGCCCGACCAGACGGTGGACCACTTTTACGAGCGGAAATTGTCTGGGTCGTCGGATGAAACAATACTGGCGGCCACCAGCCACCAAAAAGGACACCCACCCACAAACACCCACAATTCTTGGACGCCGTATTACATTAAAGAGTTTTTTTTTTTTTTGTGGCTTTGGTTTTCTGGGAAATTCGTATGCCACTCGCATTTGACGCGACTTTTCCGGGACGTGGCAGGGGGCTGGAGCGGGGAAATTCCTAATTAGCCTAGAAAACTCTATCGAAATGCGTATTGAGAGTGGTCTACCCCAACCCCCAACCCACGGTGGGGGAGCTTGACCTTAATTAGCCGCCTACGAAAATGAGAGTCAAGTGCCCGGAATTGGCTTTTGGCGACTTAGTCGATGCATAATCTTAATCTCACAGGGCGCTCCTATTCCCAATAAAAATAAAGCGAAAGCAGCTCGCTGAGTGCTTCTGGTAATTAAACTAAAAACAAACAATCCACAGCCAATTAATTGATTTTTGAATAATAAATTAAGTCTCACTCTCATAAAACTTGTTCACACCATCCGAAAAAAAATACAAAAGCAACTTATTTTAATTCAGAATTGCGGGAAATATAATTAGAAATCGATTAAGAAAAATCGGACAAAGATTGACAAAAATATACTCATCGGTAGAATAGAAACATCCAGTAGAGTACTCCTCCCAAGGGGAGGAAAGGGAAATTCTGCCTCTAAATTTGAATTAAGATTTTAAGAAAATAGATATAGAAATATTTCACTAAGTAATAAAACTACATTTTTCGAAGGAATCTTATGAGAAAATGTATTATTTTAAATAATAATTTTGTGAAATACGCAGGTGAACTGTTTCCCAAACTTTGTATTATATGATTTCTTAAAGTACAAGTTATAACTGTTGAAATAAAACTTCAAAATTGAAAAGGTATTCATATGAATGTAGAGAACGTCGTATTCATACTAAGAGAATGTTTCATGCAAGGATGTCCACGATGTTCCGACTTCTGACACCCCTTCTACCAAATACGACCTGAGAAGTATATTTCTATGGAAACAACGCAGTTTTATTTTAAAAAAGAACCAAATTTAGCTGCTTAGAAGCACTGTATTGCAGCTCCACAACTAATTTCGAATTAATCCAACCTTTGAATTTATCTAAACGACCCAAATCCAAATATTCATTTTACTCCTTTGAATATTCAACAGTTTGTTTCTGCAAATATGGTCTGCAAATATGAATTTCAGTGACAGGATACTGTGAAGGATATTCTCAAGTCAAGTGCAACAAATGTGGAGTTTATTCTTCAATAATAATACAATTGAAGTTATACAAAACTTAACTGAATAATGAAACTATTATTTATTTATTTACTTCAACTATTACAAATAAATTTATATGTGTTACATTTATGTTTGGTATTACATTTATATTAAGTTTAAGCAGTACATGGATTACCATTTGTGGTAGTCAGTGAGGCTCCCACTTGTCCAACCAATGGCTTGAGGAAGTTTCGCAATCAAGTTCACTGGAGCTCTTCTCCTGAGGTTTAACGAGCTTGATCTTTGATTGGTCAACGACAATGGAATCATCGGCAACATGAGTCTCGATCAGAGCTTTTTGCAAGGCCAACATTTCCCGTCTATGTTGTTGATCGTCGGCACTGGCCTTCAACGGCAGCAAGGCATCCTGGGAGGACATCTCATTGGTATCGAAGGACCCTGGGTCGTTGCCACCGTGGGAATAAGTCTTCCTTTTCGGCCACTTCTGGCCAGGAACGTGAATTCCACGCTCGTTTTTCAAAGTGTTGGCGTGCTTGATCATTAGCCGTTTCTTCTCCAACCTCCTTTGCCTCTTCACCTGCTCTGGCATCAACAGCGGAATGCGCAGCGCTACGTGGTAGCCGGCACTGGTCTCGAAGATCTCAGAGAGCTCGTACAGCTCCAACATGGTCGCCACCATCTCGAATTTCTCGTTTGTCTCGCCCACCATGATGGGCCCAAAGTCGCCGCCGCGCCTGGCGGAGCAGCAGTCGGAATGCTTCGCTGCAGCTTTGGCGAACTTCACCCTGCCTTCTTTGATTAGGTTCCTGATGAAGGTTATCTTTTCCAAGGCCTCCGCCTTGGTGCGGACCACTCTCCTCTCCCTGAAAGACTCGCGAGTCTCCGACTCCTCGTGCTTGATTAGAATGTGGCGGAATCGCATGCGAATCCGAAAAGGACCCCCCTTACGCTCCAGCAGCGTGGTGCCAGGCAGGGTGTTGTGTATCTTGCCTGTCTTCGTGTCGTAGAAGAAAGTCTCTTTAGTGTGGGGCCTCACCCGCTCCTCCCAACCAAAGGGCAGCTGAAGGTCGTTTGTCCAGTCTACACACTTGCTGCACTGAGACTGGAAGTCCCGGTCCAGTCCGGGTTGATATTCTGCTTCGACCATGCATCCATCGTCCGAGTCGTCCGAGTTGTAAGAGTCATACGAGTCGTCAGAAATATACTTCTCGTGGGAGGTGACCGAGCTGCTGAAACGGCTTCCTCCTTGGGAGTCATCCTTAATCCCATAAATGTTTTCGTCTAGTAGCTTAAGAACGGTCGTCACGGGTTTCTCCGACTTCGTTTCCTCGATGACAGCCTCTGAGGCTACTGGCTCAGAATTGTCTCGGTTCATTTTTATTATCGGCCTAAAAAAATGCAATTTATAAAAAGGCTCGACTTGGTAATAGCGACAAATAATTTACAGAAAGGAAAGTATTCTTCAAAGAATGCTCATTTTAGTTGTTTGCTTGTCGGGAGCTGATTCGACTCTAGATCTGAATACTACATTCAGAGTTGAGAGGAAAACGGAAATGACATACTTTGGTATGGAAATAAAAATTTTCTTTTCAAATAAAAAGAAAACTAGTTCGGGTCCTACACAGGCGGAGTAAGTCGGAGTAGCTGGTAAAGAGTAACCCCATCTAGCTCACTTGAGAAATATCACCTTGGTATACATATTTTCCACCTTAGATTAATATACATATATTATATTTTAATAATATGTAAACAACGTAACACAATTTTCTTTAATTTGAGGAAAGCGGAAGAGAGTAAGAAGAAGCTAGTAGCGAGTACCAAGCAGCGATCAGCGAGTAACGAATAGATGGGTTGCCAATTATTTAGCTTTTTTTTTTTGGCTTTAAGCTTCATATATTTAAATTAATTTCTTTAATATATTTACATATATTTAAATCAATATTTTTTGAAAGAAAAAATAAAAAATATGAATGCTTAGAACTCGGAGAAATAATTAAGGATTTTTTGTTGGAAATTGAGGGCCGATAAATAATGCAATAGGTACGTATGTAGCTAGTAACGAGAAGCAGCTCTAGGAATGTCCTAATAATAGGACAATAATAGGAATGTGTGTTATTCCTAATAAGCAATAATAGGAATGAGACAGCCTTGGTATATTTGTCAAAATATACAAAACTTTTTCATTTCGTTTTCAGTCAACTTGAAGCAAAGTTTGGTATGGTCATATTTGTGTAACTCCTCACATATCTAACTACAGAAAGTAATTTCAGGAAGAAAAAAATATAATATCGAAACGCAAGCAACATGCCTCTACGCAGGAGCGCGAGATTGGAAATAAGAAGGCAAGCACGTGCTCTTGCAGAACTCCAAGCCGCTGAACGCGCAAGCGCCATGGGCAACGAGAACGCCGCACCGGGTGCCCTCTACAGACCATCCGGTCGAACTTTCCGTCGACTGCGAAGTCGTTCGGCTCCTCAGCCACCGGCCCCATTGCGCAGGAGACGCATAGTGACGCGATCGGTCAGTGCGGCAAGACGAGCTTCCAACCAACGACGTGGCGGCCAGCGCGCCTCAAGTAACGCACGGCGCCCACGTGGTCGTCCGAGCCGTGCAGGCATCATCGATTCGAGGCGTCCTGCGACCAACGCCGCTCCAACTCGTGGCACCAACGCCGCTCCAACTCGTGGCACCAACGCCGCTCCAAGTCTCTCCGTCAACAGCGCCAGTCCAAGTCGTTCCGTCATCAGCGCCACTCCGAAACGCTCCGACATCAGCTCTTCTCCGAGTATCTCCGCCATCAGCGCCACCCCGAGTCGCTCCAATATCAGCTCTTCTCCCAGTATCTCCGCCATCAGCGCCACTCCGAGTCGCTCCGACATCAGCTCTTCTCCGAATATCTCCGCCAATAGCGCCACTCCAAGTCGCTCCGCCATCAGCGCCGCTCCGGGTCTCTCCGCCATCAACAATAGGGCCTCTGTTGCTGATCTGTTGCCAAACGGCAATAATTCATCCATGGCGGAAGAAGTTCGCACCGGGATAAGTGGCTCCTGGAACAGCCGGTTCTACTCCACACCTCAGATTGGTAATCATCTGAGCTTCGGCCAGCCGCCGCTCAACTCCCCAGGCGCTGGACCATCTCAAGACACTGGAAATAATGAGGTTCGCCCTTCGTCTGGAAGACTGCGTCGCGAGCTTTCGGATTTCATGCGAGAACCTCCAGATGGCTGCAGTGTTGAGGTCTTGGATGATGCCGTCTTCCATTGGCGGGCCACCATTATGGGGCCGCCGGATACCCCCTACGGATACCAACGACCCCTTGGATTCCTACATTGCCCATCTCTACACTAATGACCGCTTTCAACATGATTTCAACGCTCGCGTGTGGACTGACACATACGCCAGACCCCCCCAACCTCCTGCTGAGGATAGCAACTAGAACAAAGAAACAAAAAACACGGAAATGCTGCAGACACATACACATGCACCAGCACCTCACATCTATGTTATTGTTTGATCCTATTAAAGAATGATTATGAATATTGGCTCATAACTAGCTAGTGGCGAGGATATGTGGGCAAAAAATGGAGGGATGTAAGGTTAGGATCTCCAAAAGGATATTCCAAAAATAACTAATATTTAATGATAACTTTATAACATATATAAAATATATTATATATAATAAATAATATATATAAATATTAATTTGAATTTTATTATTAATATTTAAATATTTATTAAGATAAACTGTACTCTATTACTCTTATTATTTAATTTTATAATTATTTTTTTTCTCTTCCGAATGCTCGGCAAGAGTGACTCCCAGCACCTCTCTTAAAGTCCATCCCAAGGTACTTACATAACGGAGTTCATGTGGAGCCTTGGCACATGCACTTCGCGACAGAGGAGCAGCACTAAGCAAACACATATATTTTCTAAACATTATTATTAAGAAACACATACACTTATATTTACAAAATAGAGGATAACTATGATTATACTGCTCCTCTGATAATAATTTAACAATCGAACGCAACGAACGACAATGCTACCCTCACACCCGGAGAGAGCAGAAGTAACTGAGGTGGGCTAAGCTGACGCCAGAGCGTCCGTGGGGGGCAACGCCATGCTCCTTCCAAGCTGGAAGTATTGAGAGAGGATGCCCTCTGCTACCCAGCTTACATCTTCTGGCAGAGGATCACTGCATGCTGGCACAGTTAGGGTGGGGAAACACAGCTTCTGGAGCTTTGAAAGGAGCTTTGGAGCCGGGAGAGAGTGGCCAAAAGCTTGATTTTTGCAGTCCAGCACTCTAAGCAATGATACCGTTAAGTTGTGAAGGATAGGTGAACATTCCTGTAAATGAGAGTGCATGTACATATGATTGGAAGGCCATATTCTTTTAAATATAAGATAATTATTTATTATATAATCTTTAATTAAAATAATGATTAATAACATATAGTATTTCGTTAAATCAACTTATTGGCTATTAACTTATTGGAATTTCCCACAGGCCCCCAGTTCTTCAAAGATATAGTCGCTGACATCCTGGACCTGGTAAATGACCTTAGTCACGGCAAGCTTCTTCATGCGATGGGACACACGACCCTGGACGAGCAACCGAACATCCTTTCGCTTGGGGGGCTGGCGCCAATTCTGCTTAATTCCAATCAAGGTGCCAAAGATCTTGGGCGGCTTTGGCTTCGGATTCTTCTCCAGCAATCTAGCTAATACCCCGTTTTTGTCGCCATTTTTCATAAAGTGCCTTTTCACTAAATAAACCGCCTTTCTAGCGGACATCTTTGGTTCCGAATTGGGAAAATCGTGAATATCAAATGGGTACGGTATAATATTAAATTCAAACTTGGCGGGCAATTTGGCGGCATTCCTGACGGCCGAGATGTTTAGAGCCTCTATTTCAATATTGGTAGTTCCAAAATACTTGGCAGTGAAACGAGAGGATAGCCTTGCGCTCAGTTTAACACAATCTTGGTCAATAAATCTTGCTATAATAGCGGCCGTCATCCTGTTGGCTTCTTCTGGTGACAATCGCGGATGTGGGAGAGTTAGCTCTTTTCCAGTGTTGTAAGCTGCACCGCTAGTGTTGGGGGATGTCCCATCGCTATCGTCGCTTGAATTGTCATCACCATCATTCAATTTTTGACCGGCACTAGTAGGGTTTGAATTAAAAATATCTTCTCTTTTGGGGACACCACCAGCGTACGTTGTGGCATCATCTGTGTCTGACATTAAGTCCTGTAGCCTGGAGACCATTGCAGGGGTGATGATTTTGGCACCTGTGTCTGTGTTTATATTCGCTGGATTATCCTCGGCAACAAAGCTCTGTATCTCGGCGACCAGTGCCTTGAAGCCGTTATCTGAATTCGGTGAATAATCTTTGGCAATAAAGGCATCTATCTGGGAGACCAGTTTGTTGATCCTGATGACACGTTCGTCAGTCGAATGAGTGGAATCGGTGGGACCGCCAAGGCTCAGTTTGGATAGTAGATCGCAAAAAGATGCAGCCACATCTCTAACCAAGTCCATCCATTTCTCATCTTCGGCGTCTTCTTCTCCAGATTCGGCACCGGCGGAGCCATCAGCTTTCGGAACCGACAATTTGGCAACAAGCTGGGCCGATAGGGAGGCGATATTTATATTCGGAATGTTTGGATTAGACGGCTTTGGAGTTGTATTATTTTGAAGAGCTTCTATGAATATTTTGGCGCTATTCACATGTTTTGTGCTTATCGTGGAGCCAGTATCGGAACTATGTACGACACTGCTTTCAGCCGAAGTCTTTGGCATGGGAACTTGGATTCTGTCCCCATTCGAATGTCCAGTGTCATCTAGATTCGGCTGATTTTCCGATGGCTGGCGTCTCTGATTTGTCTTGTGCATACGATTGCAGTCCTTTGAGCACCTGCAATGTCCCAGACCACACAAAACGGCCAGTTGTGTGTCCGGTTCACACTGCCCCATCATCTGGCCAATCTGCTTCAACAGGATGCGACCGGTCATGCTCTTTAGATTCTCCATCGCGTACGGCAGAAGCTTGCGGCGCATATTCTCGGGAAAGTATACTTCGGCATCGAGGAGAAAGTCCAATAATTCGTCCTCGGTCATGGCAGCGATTTGCTCATCAGTGGGCATGGAGTTCAGACAGTAGTGCACCCCTTTAGGTTTTTCCTTATTGGTGTATTCTGGAGCTTCTGGCATTTCTAATCCAATGCCCTGGCTAGTCGAAGGTGTTTCTGGGAAAAAGTCCTCCGGGTTAATATACTGTTCATCATCATCTGAAAGAAAGTGTTTATGACATTTGAGCTTTTGAGATTTAAACCAAAAACTTACACTTAAAATGGAACTCTCTCATTAAGACAATTACTTGATCGACACCCACTACTTCCTGGCGTTCCTCAGGTCCTTCAATAATATCATTTTCTTCTTCTGTTGTGGTTTTTGGGTCCATTTCAGTAACAGATTTCGGATCGTTGTCTATAAAAAACAAAAAACCCATAAAAAAAAATTCTCTTAAAAATCTATTCCATATTATTATCAAGCACTTTTTGTAAATTTAAGTTCTTTGAGTGAATAAATTGAATTGAAAACCCATATATGTATGTATGTACAATCAAAAGATATATAAAATAGACAATTAAATGTACTTACCCATTTTGTCTTGATCTGAAAATTTGGAATTTATTGCCGTTTCTTCATCACTTGTACAATTTTATTAGATAATTATTTTCGTATTATTATTTTTGCAAAAATAATAAAGTATATAATTTATTAGACAGACGCGACCGCTTTCTAACAATATCTGGCTTTTTCTGACTTTTCTGGCTTTTTTCAGTCAATGCCACAAACGATTCCTTGAATTAAAAATCTCGCCTACTTATTATTTTGGTATTTTGAAAACCAATAATACCAAAAAAACACTCCAACACAGTTTCTTTTTATAACACTATAGACTTTATTTTCTTTTGGAAATAAATAAAATTTTTCAGTTTATTTGTATTTGTATTTAAAAATACCCAAAAAAAAAAATAAAATTAGTATATGGATCCGAGATTTTTGTGTTTGGTAAGTCTTTGGACAACCTAATTATCACCATCGGGTATCACGATGTCCTCGTCCCGAAGTTTCTTGGGCAATACCTCCGGCTTGTCTCGTCCCGGGAATTGGAGCTGGTAGCTGAAGTAATCATAGACGTAGAGCTGTTTGCTATCTATATAGTGAAAGGCCACTGGATAATCCGACAGACAGTCCATGCACTGATCAAGATATCAAAGTTAGTTTGAGTTAAACATAAAGAGCATTAGCTTACCGATCGTGGATTATAATAGGCATATTTGTAGAGCCAAAAATCCATGCCGTAATTCCCAGAGAGTAGCGCCCCAAAGGGTGCTATTGGATAGAACCGATTCCGGAGCCGAGTGTCCCTTGAGTCACCGGCCTTTACGCCAAGATTGTAGAGACATTCTCCCATTTCCACGTCCTCGGAATGATCGTCCTCCTGCCGGCATTTGCCAGGATCATTAACCCCTTCGGCAAAAGCCCGAAGAGCCTCGCGAGACAAAACATAGCCACTACCGCCAGACATGTAAGTCTTTGGAAACAAAGTAGAAGGTTTATAAAATTAATATATTATTCATTTTGGAAGAAAAAAAACTCACCTCATTCTTTTTATGATTTCCAACCATTTTGTAATTGAATCCAAAATAAATGGAAGTATTTGCGGAATAAGGATATAACATATAGCGCATATTTTCCAAAAAAACATAGCTGTTTTCAATAAAGTTTTTCAAAGAGACTTAACACATTTTATTACAATATTGTAAGATTTAATATTAAAGCAATTTTAAAGAAAAATAAAAATTTGATGTAGTTTTTAGGAGAAAGACTCTTTTGAAATTTTTGAATATGAGAATAATTGAATGTCCTTTTACCCACATTTTTTTTTTTAAATTAACGATTTTATTTATGAAAAAATATTTCTCAAAAGTTTTTTTTGTAAAATAAGTATATGAAACCCGTGCAGTAAACTACTTTATATTTTCATCAATGAAATTAAAGAAAAAATCTCATATTTAACTTCTTTTAAAGTGATTTTGTTGGCACTGTTGGCACTTTTTAAATTCTGGCAGTTGAAGAGAAAAATGAAAACCAAAGCATTTATGGAGAAAGTTTTCATTTGATGTCATTTTCATAAATGTGATTTGTTCTCATAAATAATGTTAACTTATTTGGATAAAGTTCTAGTTGGATAGAGTGATAATATTTGGATAATATCCAGAAAAGTGCGTGAGAGTATCAGGAAGAGTATCAGGCACACTCGTACCTCCCAAGAGATAAGATTTGAATACCCACGTGTCGTCGTCCGCTTTGAGGAACCAGTCGGCCTCATCCCGCTTGTGCTCGTACAGGTAAGTGAACGCCTCTTTGGTCTTTCCCCAGAGAACTTCGTACCGGTCGGGTTTCTTGAGCAGAATCGTAGGCAGCTCATCGTCCGGGCCAGAGGTCATGAAGTAGATCTTGTTGCAACGCTTGCCCCACGTTCTCATAACGTGCACCGCCCGAGTTTTATGGTATTTGGGAGTGGTTAGGACCCAACACAATATCCTTACCTCACGATGCAGTTGCTCGGCCAGCGATTCGTTTCTCAGCTCCCCGGCTAGAGGGGCCGTGGCACGTA
The DNA here is from genome assembly GCA_018153035.1 of Drosophila pseudoananassae pseudoananassae. Lineage (NCBI taxonomy): Eukaryota > Metazoa > Arthropoda > Insecta > Diptera > Drosophilidae > Drosophila > Drosophila pseudoananassae. Next base: position 830,006 of record JAECXR010000046.1, read on the forward strand.
CCGTCAACATCATTACGTCCCAGTATCCATACAATGTTATTAACATAGTTCCCACGATCAGGGTGAGTATAATGACATGACTGGTGGCCAGTTTTTGGCCAGGATTGTGTCTACCTCCGCCGGCTAGCACTGGATAGCCCGAGTGCTCTACTGCAATATATTCAGTCTTCATTTTCCTACTGCCAAGATCCAAATAATCGAAAGCCATTCTCCCCCCACAAGACACACACATAGTTTCCATATATCTTCGAACCAAAAAAAGATGATAAGACAAGAACTGCAAAAACTGATAAATTCTAGAACATTTCACTCACGAATTACTAATTTATATTAATGGTTAGAAAGAAGAGAGACAGTTCTATATATAGATATAACGAAGTCAAGTCATATCTATGCGGCGAGTGTTCTTGAAAGCAAACGTTCTAATTTTTTTGCAATCTCTTGCCGGCAGTTTCAAACATTTTGTAAATGTTTAGGGGATATTAATTAATTAACCCGTTGTTTCTGTCTAAAAAAATAGTACAAGTAATTAGAACAAATTAATTATTAATTATTTTTTTAGTTTTTCAATGTTCATTTGTATAAGAAAATAATTAAAACACTACTTTTGAATGCAAATATAATAGATTAGATTAAAAAAAATAGATTAAAAATTATATTTAAATATAAATGCTTATATTTAAAAGTTAATATTTATATTTAAAAGTTAATAAAAGCTGAAACTTTAAGAAAAACTAATTTTTTTTAACAATAGAAAAGTAAAGATTAGTAATAATATATTACAAATATTTACAACCAAATTTCAAAAGGAAACTCTCATTAATAATATTATTTAATATTCCCCTTTATTTATTTAAATTTTCTCTATCCTCATTCATTAATCAAAACACCTAAAAAAACACTAAAGAAGAAAAATATTCCAAAGAAATAATAGAAAAGCCCCAAAAAAACAGTGGAAAGTTGGTGGAAAATCTTTCAATTAATCATGAGCGACATGTGGTCTTTGCTGGACGGTTTTCGTGGGCGTTTTTGGAGTGAGGGTCTAGGGTCTGGGATCGGGATCTGGGCGGAAGGGGGCGTGGCATAGTGGCAGGAAGACCGCCAAGAGCGCGAGAAAAATTATATAGCGCATACGCCCCGTGGGGCAGTTGCCACTCGCGTGCAAACAAATGGCTCTCATCCTGTTCACCATGCTGTGGACGCATCCTTTTTACCAAATACAACAACAACTATCACACTTTATCCTCTACTATATGAAATAAAAAAAAAATAATTCCCATTAATAAAATAAAATGCAACCGGACGACTCTAAGAATGAACACTATTTGACATTGTGGGCGTGTCCTTTTGAGATTTTCCACTCAAACCCACCGTCCACCACCCACCCCAAACAAATACAAATTTTTCCAATAAAAGCCATGGCTTTTCCCCCCTTTTTTTTTGTGCCTGTCAAAATTAGTTTCTGGCGAGAGCAAACAGTTGAAAAAAATGCAAATAGCCAGGCTGGACAGGCCCGGGCGAGTGGGTGAAAAATGCCTTTGACCTTTTCGATGACGTGACCCACATGGGGCCAATGTACCAATCAGAGGCGTCATGGGATTGCAAATTAGGGCTATATATGGGCTTTTCGCTATAGCATTTATTTTTTTTATTTATTTAAAAACAACTTGCAAATAATAAATAGAGGGTTCTCTTTTTAAAAATATATCAATACCCGATACTTTACAGTCTTGAACTCTAAGAAAAAAATTTGTTAACATCTTAAAAATCGTCCCTAGCCCTAGGATATATGATACCGGTTATCATATATCCTTCTATGATATTAGTCATTCTTGCTTATTATTATTTAAAGTCATTCAATCCTATATCCCTTTTGTTTTCTTTCCTTCCAAGTTAGAATACTTATATTTGTTAGAGAACTTTAATTTCGAAAATGCAGCTTCCCCATTTCATTGGTCGTTTTCAATCCTTTCACCTGAATGACCACCATTGTCTGTATCCTGACTATTGCCAGGCACAATCAACAGTTTCTTTCCATATCCATCTGGCATTTGGTTCGCAGGCTCAGGACAATAAAAATGCAGCCAACCAGCAAGGACAAAAACGAGGTGGAGACACTCACTCCCCTCTCTCGGTCAACTTGAAATTGTGAAAATCGTAAAAATAGAAACCAAAGTCAAATGTATAACTTGTCGTTTTTTATCTTTGTTTTTGTAATAATGTTAGCTTTTGGATTTTACAAACGCGCCAAGGCAAACGCCATTTGTCTCGCTGACTGACTGTACTTCCTCCTTCTCCCTCTGCTGTCCCTCTACCCATCTCTTTCTCTTTGTCTATAGCTGTCTTTTTTTTTTTTTTTTTTTTTTTAAGTTTCTGTCTGCATGTAAATATTTGTGCATGGGCATGAGTGCTCCATGGCTTTGTTTGATCTAGAGATGGCACGGTTTTTTTTATGAATATTTTTGTAATATTAGTTCTAACATTAATATAAATTTCAAAAATATTAATTTCTTTTTCCAGGGAAAATAATCTATTTAGTGACTTTTCTCAAAAAAAAAAAAAAAATATCTATCCACCCCCAGGATTGTACAACTTCTACTGGAAAAATACAAAAGTTTAAAAATATGCTTAACTATCATTTTTTGGTAAGTTCCAAAATTTATTTTAATTCATCTTTATATTAAATTTATTATTTCATTTTGTATATATGTCAATTTTTTTAAATTTTCATCATCTCCATTGCATCTCACACACACTCACTCATTCGACACACACACACACTGACACTAGTGAGACATCAAACGTGCAAACATTTGCCATATTTTTGTAATCAAAGTAAACAATCCACTTAACCCAACACCAACATGCAAAGCGACTGCCAGCTGGCTACCCCCCCTTTTTTTTCTCACTTTTCTCTCCCTTTTTCTCTACTTTTTCTCCCCAAAAAAAGGAAACGTCTTTGGCAATTCCGCTTCAATTTTTTTTATCCTTTTTTTTTTTTGGCGAAATGGAGGCCAACGACATCAGGCACTGCGAAAAAATTTACATTTAATTTTAGTTTATTTAGAATTAAATATATTTTTAGTTTTAATTTAGTTTAAGGTCTAAAAAGAAGTCAATAAAATGAATCAATAAAAGCTAACGCTTACAAACAAATTTAAAGTCTTAAATAAACTTGTGTTAAAAATCATAAAACATTTTTAAGATTATTGTTTTAATATCTATGTTTGTACTTATTTTATGATTAATATATAATTATTTTATGGAAAAAGAAAAATTTTTTTAAGGTGCCCTTAGTGTCCGTTCATCCATCTCGTCAGCCAAGCGTTTGTTGCTATTGTCACTATTTCCATGGGTTTCCCCCCTAAATACGCCGCTTTTTTGGCGGACATGGACAGTGGAAAAGGGGCGAAAAAAAAGAGGGGGTTGTCTATGCACAACTCCTGGGCACGTGATGCCTTTCGATGTCTTGGCTCGTTTTTTATGCAAACAGCATTTGAATTTGAAATGAAAACGCTGACGGGAGCTGCCAATTTCAATGCACATGGAATATATACACACATATATATATTTATGTATATAGATCTGGTAACTGGGATATGAGACAACCGGATAGTCCTGCAGGACTCGACATCCTTCGCCGCGGGAGGGTCCAAAAAAGATGCCATAGCCGTTGCATACTTTTCAGAGTTGTGCGGTTGCTTTCCGCAAACTGATATTACACACAAAATCTCGCTTTTAAAAATAAAATAATGGAGTTCTCATGAGGGTTACTCGGTTTTTGGGTTATATGTTAATTTTTTTTGTTATTAATTTATTTATTTTTGTAATTTTTTCTATATTCTTTTTTTTACCTTACGGTTTCAAGACTCTTAAACTAGATAACTAGGAAATTTATTTATTAAAAAATTATACAAAATGTTAATTATAATTAGGAAAAAAAATTTAAATGTAAAAAAATACTTAAAGTAAATAGAATATATTTTGAAGAAGAATAATTCTCATGTAACGTTACTCTGCAATAAAACAATTAGAGGATATAATTATCCTTGCAAACCTTCTTTAGCCGATTCACCCTGCTTTTTTGGACCATTGTGGCATTTTGCGTGGATAGGGGGGAAGTATGAGTGGAAGGACCTATGGAAGAAGAGAAAAAGGTCCTTCAGGAGTGGAAAGTGGAAAGAGTAGTGGAGTTTTTGGGTAAATAGTTTTTTTTACATCAGACAAACACACACGGGAAACGCAATGACAAAAAGGCCATAAAAAACAATGCCAGCAACTTTGTTATTACATTTTCATACACACACACACACACACACACAAAACACATGTAAATGTGGTTGTGAGCGGTTTTTATTGGCATAAAGAAGCTAGTGGAACACCTGTTCCAAGGACCAAGGGCTCACGACCAAGGGACCACGGAACAGGGACCACGAACCATGGACCAGGGACCAGAGACATGGACATCGAAATTCCGACCAAACATTCCGACATCCCGCTGTCGCGAATTCATTTGCATTTGTATTATTTTCCAGTATACCCTCCATACCTCCCCCCCTTTTTTGCCAGTCGCAGGACCTCACTTTTACTATTATTTTTGGTTAGTTTTGCTGCATTACAAAATGTGTGTGTTGACATGTTATGATTTCGATGTAAATGTTGATCCTGTGCAAACATTTTTCCAAAGCCAAAAAAAAAAAAAAACCGAAAAAGTAATATCAGAAAAGTCCAGTTGTTGGAGTTTTAAATGAAATTGGTTTGGCTTTTTGGCTTTTACAGGTGCAATCAAGCAAATAAGTCTAAAAACTACGAATGGCTTAAAATACAAAAAGGATAAAAAATAAGCCAGTGGATTACGATGGAAGGATGGATGACAGATGGCGAAAAAATCACATCTGCCATAATATTGAGAAACTATGAAAAAATGTGCCATTTAAAATTATAAGCTTTAAGTTTTTAAGGCTTGAAAAATATACGTATATTCTTATATGCCAAAGAAGCGTTTAAGCCACAGAATGGCGTATTTATGAGCCACAAGTATCATTTACTTTACAGCTTAATAAATAGCACCACATTGGTGCTATTGGTGTAATATTTCCCCCAAAAAAAATATATACCCCATCGAATGGCGGTCATAAAACTCAACCGACACATTCTCATAAAACGCTTCTATAGACGATGCACTTAACTAACACAGGATATTATTATCCTTCAGAGTTGTTTACTCATTATCGATAACAAGTACTTTTATACATATCGATTACCACTGGAAAGAAGCAATTCCTCCACAAAATATATTGGATTGGAAGTCGAAATGGAGAGGGAATGCATTATCCTTGAGGCTACTCCTTTTGGCTTTTAATTAAATATTTTTTCTAGGATTTTGTTGAGCTTACTCTATGTCAGAATCCAGTGACAGGACATGGACATGGTTGTCCTGGACTATTTCTTTTCCACAAAAGTTGTCAGTCGAATGTCAGTTCTGGCCAAAAGATAAATAAATAAGCTCTCGGTCTTGGCGTTAAGAAAGTTGTGTTGTTATCCTTGCAGTTTCCAGCTCCCGCCTCGTGGTGTCCTTCCACTCTCACTCCTACTTTCACTCCGACGGATTTTTACTGCTATTGTTGTCACGCGAGCCGGTCGCGCATTTTCAATAATAATCTCTTGTCCTGGGCATAAATGTCGCATTAAAATGTCACGCACTTGTGGCTTAATCACGCCAAAGGATAACGGCTTGTCCACTGCCACAAGGATTACACAGCGAGAAACTGTGCGATGTCTAAATACACAGATTTTTGAAGAAAATTATGTTTAGAAAAAATATATTTTTTGAAATAAAAGTTTTTAATTTAAATAAAGTCTTTTGAATAATTTGTATTTGAATAAAATATTTTATTTAAATATATATATTATTTTTTAAGGCCTTATCTCTTAATTTATCATTTAATTACCTTTTTTTTTTATATTTTACAGACATTAAAAAAAATATATATGTATATTCTAAGTGGCCTAACAAAAAAAATGGACATGCACTTGAATAGTCAGCAGCCTGACTATCCTTCGCAGGATACTAGACTACCAGGCGCTTGTGTAGTGGGGGGCGGGCTCCATAGGCATTACTTGTTTGCGGTTTTTATTATATCATGCTCATGTCAAATGGGCTCAGCATTGTCACATTCTTGGCTCTGCTTCCGCATTCGCAAGCTCAGCGTCCTGTCAGAGCTCTTAAACCAAAAGTCCTGCCATCTCCGCATCCGCCAGTATCCTTGCTTTTCAATCTCACATCTAAGTCCTGCGGCTCGTTCGTGTCCTTCATCTAAATCTCAAGCTGCCAGTTATTACACATTGCCAGCGTCTTAATGTCGGCAATTGTGTGACGCAAGGATGCCACAAGGATATTTCGAGTGTTTCGTCCTAATTCAACATTCAACAACAGGTGGCGTGCCAAAAGAATGCCAAAATAAAACTTTAATTCTTTTATCTTCTTTTTTTTTAATCTAAATAATTTTAAATACATTTTATTAATTATAAAATGTATGAAAATATTATTTAAATCTTTATGATCTTGTAGGGCATTTACATTTCGTTTATAAATTGTGTAAATAGTTCACATTTTGCAACCAGAGTCTGCAATTGGCAGCCACATTTTATAAGTTAAGGCACGTTCCAGTGGTTAGGTCCACTCAAAAGTCTGGTCATTGCACCACAGAACCACACGGCACCACACTGTAGCACCCTTGGCACTACCAGGCACTACCAGGCACCATCCGGAACCACCCGGAACCACTTTGCTGCAACCATTTTAGCCTGCATTTGAGTGCCGCAGTGGAAACGCCAAGTTTATTTGCTGAGCTGGACCAAAAAACCCAAGTCCAGCCGAAACCTCAAAAGCCAAAATCTGATGTTGCACACAAAGAAATTTATTCTTCACTTTATGAAAATATTTTTCTAGTGAGATAAACTTTAAAATGAAACAATATATATTCATAATCATAATTAACGAGTTGTGAATACTAAAATCTAAATTAGTCTTTTTTATTGGCATTTTCTTATCTATGAGTAGCGGGTATAAATTGCTGCAATATAATTCTATTTATTTAATTATATACACAGGTAGTTTCCATAGGTTATTGTTTTTTGTTCACTATTTCTATAAGAAAGTACTTCAAAGTAATAAAAACAATACAAAAGTATAGAAATTTCCCTCACTGCAACGAGTCAAGTAACTCTTCTTGATAATCAAAAAGCAGTTTTGTGGGAGAATCGAAGAAAGAGGGGGCTTTGGTTGAATCAGAAATTGAATTATGGGCCAAGAGACCCACTACGGCTACTGTTCCAACAAATGCCAAGGACATTTTCTGAGGCTAATTCGATAAGACAGTTACAAATGTTGATTCAATTTGCATTGTCAATTAAATCGCTATCCAAAGACTAAACCATAATTGCATTACCAGCATATTTGCTAATATACATATATATATATTTATACATATCTATATACATATATTTTGGTCACAAATTTTGGGAATTTTGCGCAACGCCCACTTTTTCAGAGGGGGATTCTGTAATTTTGGCCAAGTATTTCTTTGGTGATTGGCCAAAATAGAAAGTTTTTGTGGCAGCCAGCCGCAGTGTCGCCCAAGGAGTTCGTGTATCCCAAGTCCTTTATCCTGTTGCCTTAGTCCTTTGCACTCGAGTGACTTGATGAAAAGGCCGAGTCTGAAATGCCTCACTGATTGCCCAAAAAACATTTTTTTTTGCCCCAATTTTTGGGTTCAGAGTACAAGAAGTTTCCGTGTGATTTGGTCGAAAAATTGCCAAATCTTTATTTTGTGTGGTCCAAGTCCATTCATTATGATTTCCGCCTACTAGTATAATTTTGGAAAAAATCTAGAAGGAAGTCTGAAATTACGTTTTTTGCATTTTTTATTTGCGATTTAGACTGCGTATTCATCAAATAAAAGATTCTTGAACAAACTTCTAAAGATTAATAAACAAACTATATACAAAATAAAGAAAAAATAACTAACAATAAACTATAATTCCATTTAAACCATAAAACTCACTGAACCAAAACCTATTTAACTATAATTACCCCAACAAAAGGGCCAACAAAAATAATTTCAATAGAGATTAAAAATTATTTTTATAATCATTATTTTCGTTTATTCAATATACAAAGCAATTAATTATAATCAACAATTATGATGTAATCGCTTAGTTGACTTTACCCAAGTACAAGCATTGAATTATTTTATAGGCATAATCACAACGATCAGTGAATTCGTCATCGTACTTCTGCTTACAATCAGCCAAAATAATTTTCTCATCATCTCTGGCTCGGTTTTCCAACCTTTTCAGGTCGATTTTATCATCATGACCAAAGAATTCATCGGCAATGCAGCGGCTATAGCATTTAATGCTCTGGGGGACATCAGAAACAGGCAACAATGGTGGTACCTCTTCCACTTGCTTTCTGGTTAGGTTATAGAGCCTTAAACAGTCTTCGGCAGCCAAACAAATTGTGAACTGTATGTATTTGATTATTTAAATATACATAGTCTTGTAACATTTTTTTTTTAATTTCAGTTAAACTTACCCAAAGCAGAAAGATAAGGCAGACTCTAGAAATACGTAGAACAACCATCGTGGATCACAACAAATTCCAAACTGAAACTGCAAATCAATGGGGAGGTTTTATATATGTATGTACTTGGAATAAGTCTGATGTAAAGCCTAAAAGTATGCCTAAAATAAATCAATGAAAAATATTTTTTTTTATTAATTATAATAATAAGTAGCAGTATAATAGTTAGTTTTTGATAAAAACAAACATTTCATTTACATTTTGAATGTTCTCCATTTATTTATTGAGATAGAAATTATACATTGTTTTTGGCTTTTATAATCCGAGCATTTTGTAACAAAAAAAAAAAATACATGTAGCCTATCTACTGTACTGGTTTATATCCATATAATGCATATCATATATATATTTTAATATTTTTATTCAGTTTTTTGCAATTTTTGCCAAACAAGGACTCCCGCATTGCAACGAATATCACTTTTCTCGTATGATATTTAGACAAAAAAAAATATAATAATTAATTGTTATAATAGAGTGAATAAATCGTCATGTTCCACTAATATTAGTTGGGGTCCGCCACAGGCAGTGCTCACTGTACCGCCACGCAGCTTAAATGTTATTCTCTTCTTCAGTTTCTTTGCTTTTCTTTAGTGTTAACTTAGTCTACTGTCTTTTTGGTAAGTATTTTCATGATCTATGATTGTATGCTTCCAATGAATAAATAAGTTTTTAAAAAGAATTATTTAAAATTATTAAAATTAGTGAACAAAAAGAGACATCGAATTAAAGCTGACATAAAGACACACGAAAAAAAATGTTTAAAATAAAATGGAAAGCGTGGATGGTGAGTTTTTGGGTTTCTTCTTTTGTTTTGTGATGTTTTTGCGATTAATTTGATTTTTCTTTTTTTGAGGCACTTAAATGTTATGTAATAGAAGGGGGCGTGGCAGCAGGAGGGTGATATATATGTTTAGCACACAAGACGCTCGTTATCGGGCTGGAAAATGCGATCATAGTTCTCGATAAGGACCTTGGCTAACATATTCATGCGACCGATGTCCAGCTGGATCTGGTTGGCACTCAGGAGGCAAGGACCCCAGACGATGGCCAGATTGGTGGACGGCATACGATTGGAGCCACTGGCAGCAGCCACTCTGGAAATTATAAGGAAATATGAGTAACCCACAACCACTTGTACTATCCATCTTAAATGGTTGGTCAAGCTCACCTGGTCAAGTGCTGGATGAGAAAGCGTAGAGTGGAGCGATTCGGTTCCGGCATATCGTCAAAGGCGATACGCATGCGCTCGATGGCGGCATCGTCGGAGAGATTACGGCCCAGACGGTCGTAGGCCTCCTGGGTGATCAATGGAGCGGCCAGCTCCCGGAAGAACTGCTTGTGCAGGCTGGTCAGCGTATGGATGTCATCGGTCTGGAGCCAACGCGGATCATAGATGTGGGTCAGTTTCTTCTTCAGTTCATCGACCAAAACCTTGTTGCCCGAGGCACGGTACAGACCGTCCTGTTCGATGCACTCTGGTGTCTCGATATAGGCACAAACGTCCACCACGAAACGTGGAACATTCGGATGATCCGTCATATTCAATTCCAAGGCATTCAAAGGAGCCGAAAACAAAGGATACTTTTGCTGCTCATCCAGATACAGGCTGGTGACTTGGCCACGACGCTGACGGGATTTCTTTTCGCTCTTCGGCGAGCGATTACTAAAAAATGAGTAAATATATTATTATATTTATTTAATAATTTTTTGTTAATTCAATTTTTATTACTTACATGCGAAACACATTGCTATTGACGGCAACTGCAATAATTTATTCGTCAAAGTCACGGGGCGCCAAATATGGAATGAGAAATTTGTTAATAAAATACGTACTTCATTTATGGGTTAAATAGTATAATATTTTGGCCTGAAACCCACATTCCGACAAACGTCTATCGATGAGGGCTATGCCCATGGAATTTTTCGACATTTGTGAGTAAAACTATAAATAAAACTTAAATGTAGAAATCTGAATCGAAATCCAAATGAAAACTATCTGAGAGACACTCCCGACTTTCAATCACAACAAATTGCGTATGAATTAATATTTAATTTTTATTTTTTTTTTGGTCAGAGCCCACGCAAAGCTCTCAAAGTCAATCTCTCAATACGCCACTCAATCATTCATTCATTCAGTTTATTGCGCTTATAAAAATTCCTTGCCTTTTGGGCAAGATCATGAATCATTTTCTCGCTTTGCATTTTTTGCATTCAAGCCGAGACTGAAAGAGAGCCCGAAGGCAGTGAGTGTGTGGTTAGTTTTATAGGAATTCCCCACAAAAGTGAAACCTGCCTCATTCATAATAGGAAATGCCGCATATAGAGGCCTCACTGTACTGGGTAGCCTTAGCAGAAGTCACTCAGTCAGTGGGTTTTCTGTGTGTGGGCCGATCGACCTTAAAAGGCCAAACTGGCAACAAGCTCTGACTTGGCGGGCACTCGAACAAATCATCTATAAGCTTAGAAAATATTTTTTGGCTAAAAAAAATAAATAAAAAATAAACAATTTCAATAATGAACTCTATTATAATTCTCACAAAATAAATTTTGTAATTTAATTTAATATCTTCTCCTTTTTTTCAGTGTCCTGCATTTATTTTTTATACTTGGAGTAAAAATTGGCAAAGCTACAGACTGGCGGGCGCCCTGTTTAAACCGGTTCATTGGTTATTTTTGTAAAAGAAAAACTCATTGATGACCAAAGTAATGATAGTTTCTTTTTTTCAGAAAAAGCAAAGCGGATTTGTTTACCATTTAGTTGCATCATGGATGAGGGCTTAAAGTCTTAAAAATTAAAGGCTTAAAAATTAATATAAATTGGTAAAAAAAAGAAAAAGTTCTAAAGTGAAATGTTAAAAGTAATTTTTAGATTTATCTTAAGCACTTAAAAAATAAAAACCCATAACTTAATAGACTTTATGAACACTTGCAGACACTTACACTTCATTCGCATGCGATTCTTGATGGACTTCTTGTCATCCTCCCCGGGCAGGTCCAGAAGATTGCCAATGGAGACGCTCTTGAAACGCTGGAGAATCGTAGACTGTTGGCTCTGCTGCACCTCATTGTCCTCCTGGATCTGCTGTGCCCGCAGAATGTCAGTCACTGGCACAATCTGAAAGATACAAAGATACAACATGAACATGAGAGTGAGACACGCAATCCGCATAAATATTCGAGGAGGGGGCTTTATGGGTGGTGTTGTTCTTGGGAAGATTTCTACGATTTCTAGTTTAAACACAATTGAGATTCACAATCCGGCAATCGGAGTAAAGTCGGAAAATTAATTGCACTCTTTCGTGTCTGGTAGTTTTATTGTGTTTTTTTCTTAATTTATATCCTGGTTTGAAGAAGTTTATAAGTTTTTATTTTTTCTAGAAATATATTTAGGCTTATAAATCAGTTTAAAATCAACTTAATCTATAAAATGTAATGGGTTCTTATAATTTATTTTAATTTTCAATAGAAATTGTGTCTATCCCTCAATATATAATTAAACAAAAAAAACAGAATATTTTCTCAGATATTATATATCAAGAAATATTTAATATTCGATAGCCCCAAAATGTAGAGGAGGGTGTACTAACTTTGTAGTTTAAAAACGAAACTAGATGGTGTAGTGCCCTCTCGGTTCCAGGCCATCGCTTACCGTGGTTTGTCTTCGCTGCTTGGCTGCTCGGGTCGTCATTTCTTATCGCTCTTTCGTTCTATATCTTTACCGACACTATCAAGCCTCTCGCTCTAGCTATACTCTATTATATCTATCCGGACGGAAGGTCGGAAAGACGGAACGGATCGAAACGGAAAGCACGACAAACACAAAAAAAAAACGTATTGATAAGAAATTTTATTTCAAATGGTATGAACTGCACTTTGAAAATATATATATGAAAAATATACACAGTTATATATTTTTCAATATACTTTGTTATATAATTTTTAAGGATGTGTTTTTAATATTTTGTTTCCCTTTAATTTTAGGACAAAACATAAAAACTAGAACTAGAAATGCAAGTGCTCCAGATAACGTTTAAACCCAGAGTGACTCTCCAAGGTGTTGCGCCCGTTGCATTTAATGCCTTTGCCGCGCCCACTAGTTCGCCACCCACAACCCACCAGCTGGCACCGGCTCCCTGCACCACCGCCACCCCACCCCGGCAGCGCCACTACTCTACAGCCACATAAACAAAATCCTCCGGTTATCGGTGACACAGCCCCGAGCGCCAATCGGGGGGGATATTCTAAACCAAAGTACAAGTGCTCCACAAAACCCTCTGTATATCAATATGGGACTTGTATATAGTATTACATTATATAGTATAGTAGAAATACTTAGCTTAGGGCTAATACATTTTATATATATTTTTAGTTAAATGTTTGAAAAATAAAGATTCTCTAATTTAAAATGTATCAAAATAGAAACCCTTTCAGGTTCTTTCAAGGTTTTTTTAAGTTTTTTAAGTCAAATTTTTTAAAGAAAGCTTGTAAAATAAATTTGTATAATTAAAAAAATGATAGTGTTCGTTATTTTTAAGTTTAATCAGTTTATATAGAACCAACATTCTGTTAAACTGAACCTGATAGCAATATTTCTGTTTGAAATACTCCCCAAAACAATTATTATTTTTGTATAAAAAAATATAAAACTAAAAGTTACTAAAAGTTACTAAACTACCTAAAAGTTGTAGGTAATCTATAACATTAAAAATGTATTAGGTTTACTGTTCAAAATAATTAAATACTTGTATTTAAAACATGACTTTAAAGATGTCCAAATGAGAAATGCTATGAATTCTGACAATAGATTTTGAAAACTCTTTCTAGTAGTATTTCAAAAAATAAGAATGTTATTAGGCATAATTGTCTAATTCTTATATTTATTTATTATTATTTGTTATTTTTTTTTTTATTACTCTGTTGAACAAAGATCACCTACAAATTAGTTTCAATTCAAGTTTTCAACAAATGTTCCCGAATAAACTATTTTAAAACATAAAAAAAACCTTAATTGTTTCCACTTCAAAATTGTTTTTTTTTTAGCCAGCTTTCGTTGAACCTTATGTGTCATTTAATATCCAAACATTTAATTTGCACCATAAGTGCAAATCTTGTGAAAAGTAAAAGGTGGCAGCTTGAAGTGCCACCTGGAGTTCCCCTGAAAAGCGTCTATTGAAACAGATGTTTGGCGGCCAGAAAATCAAAACATATAACGTAAGCTAAAATTACTACGAATATAAGCTATATACATACGTATCATATATGATTTAATTTGTTCAGCAGAAAAAAAATTAAAGAAAACATTTAAGAAGTTAATAGGAAAAGTAGGGGTTCGTTGTAAAGAAAATATGTAATATTTTATGTTTGACATTAAATGATAATAATAATTAATATATACTTCATAATTATTTAAAAAATCATTTTGAAAGCTTTTAAAAATAGGAATATTTATATAAAAAAAAAAAACCAAAAGAAGCAAAGATAGAAACCTGTATGTTCCATCAGATTTTGAACAAATTCCCTTACAATACTGACCAATTTTAATGGCTAACGGAAATGGCTAAAAACCTTGTTTATGCCAAATTAAATAAACAGAAAAAAAACGTCGAATTGTGGAATAAACAAAAAAAAAAAGGAAAAAATGAAATCAATCTGTAGGCCAAAAACACACAAACAAATACACACGAAAACCAAAGCAAAATATCAAATTCGATTTTTCGATAAATGTATTGTATAGAGACCCCCCTACCAGCCCCCACCACTCCCCCTGATTATTTTCACAATTAGCACTTGATAATTTTCAGCAAAGTCAAGCCACGCCGTTTGAAATGATTAGAAGCAATTAGTGTTTTGGCCGAATTGTTTCGATTTTGTAAATTTTTGTTGAAAAAAAAGCACCGATTTCATTTTACACGGAACATTCGGGTAAATATCCGTAAAAATATCTGTGTGTGGAAATGGAAATTTATGGGTGTGCTAGCCCCAGAAAAAAAAACACAAATAAAATAAAAATAAAACCAATTTACTTGATACGACCTCGACTAGTACATGTGTTTGCTTTGCTTTATTCGCGTATCTGTATCTATGTATCCAAGTATCTATGTATCTACATTTGTCTTACCATTGGCCACATGATTCACTAACAACAAAAAAAAACTATAAAAAAAACTAAAGAAAATAAACAAATAAAAACTGAAAAATAAACCAAACAATGGCAAATACAGTTGACCTTTGTTGTTATGGATTTTGGTGTCTTTTTTTTCAGGAGTTTTTTCCAAGCTTTGAAATATAGGTTTCTTGAAGTACGATCCAAACAAAGGTCTTAAGAAACTAAATTCAAAAATTAGAGCTTCAAGCACTTGAGATTTGACAGCCAGACATTTTTCAAGAGCTTATCTTAAATTCAAGGCATTACTCAAAAGGAACAAGAAACATTTTCAAGTGATGATAAAAATATATGCATATATATATATTTTAAGGTTGTTAAGGCTTTTTATTTATCAAAATTTTAAACAAAAAACTAAACCACAATAACATAAAAAATGCATTTTTTTTTAAATTTTTAAACCCGTTAGGTGATCATATTTTTAGGCTTAAGTTCAGAGACTATTATAAAATCGTTTGTTTTTTTTTTACATTTCCAAGAACGAAAAGTTACAAAAATATTTGACTAATGATTAACCAATTAAATGCTGATAAATGCGATGAACGAAGGCAGGAAATTGCCAAGAATAACATAAATACGAGAAAGAACATCAAACATTGACTTGAAAAGTACACTCGAAAAAAATCAAAAATACAAACTATAGCAGGAAAATATATAAAATTAAAATAAAAAATATTTAAGAGCTTCAAATTTATTAAATTCTTATTTTATAAAACTCTTAAAAAAAAAAGAATAAAAATCAATAAAATTAGCATACTTAGCCGAGAAAACCGGTTTTTTATGACAAAGCTAATAACAAAACTTCTAAAAAAAAGACTTTGACTCAGTTAGATAATTTACCAGAATATATGCAAAAAAAAAAAAAAAGAGAAAAAGGGGAAAAATAAATAAAATACCAAATAAATAAATAATTGTCGTTTGGGGAACGAACCAACAAAAAAAAAGGGGGAAACGCAAAATGTGAATCAACATTTTTTCGAGGGACGCGGGGGGAGCTTATGGACAAAGACAGAGGCGTTGGGTTGGTGGGGCATGCTGTGGGTTATAAAAAAAGGAGGGGGGATTGAACTCTCTCACTGCGAATTTCTATGGAATTTCGCATGCAGCGGCAACTGCAGCAAACAGAAATCAGAAAACAACAAACGTGAGAGGCAAATAAAAAAAATAAATAAAATCAAAAATAAATTATTCAGAAAGCAGAAAACGTGCTTATGTAGATTTTTAAAATATATATAGGAAAGTATATAAACTTACATGCTCTCTAAACTATAATGTAAAGACAAGTCTATCAAAAAAACTTAGTCAAATCTTCATTTAAAATAAATATGATCTTTTTCCATTCATTTCCCCCCTTTCGTTTAACTAATTTTTTTGAATTCTAGTATAGTTTCCCATGCAACTACTAGTTAGGTAACCCTCTCAAAACAAAACACCCTAAAAGGCCCCCTAAAACAAAAAACCATTTTCCCATAGATCAGCTTAAACAATTGATATGAAACTCTGCGATTTGCAAATTTGCAAACACAAAGATACACAGATACAAAAGATCCGAAAGACACAAAAGATACAGATACATTTGCCAGGTTTAATTGATGCGACAAGTGACAAGTGTGGAAGACAATGGCCACAGAAAAGAAACCCAAAGAGAATGTAAGAAAGCACTGGAAAAAAAGACTTGAAAACTCAATTTTCCTATATGTAGAATATTATGTTTTTAGTTTTTATCTCTTTATATAGATATTTAGACAAAGGACTATATAATGAAGGTTTTTAGCGTTAGTTTAAGCAATATAAGTCATTTGAAGTAAAACACTAATGAAATACCTACATATGTATACCTGGTACTCGTGGAGTTCTAGTCTATAGTGTAATTTTTGAACAATGTTTAAATTCTTAGATCATTTTTTTTAAAGTAATTTTATAGATTTTGATAAAATGGGACCTTTTTTCGGTTTAATTTGAAGTTTTTTAAGATTCAGAAGTCATTCAAAATATTAGTATACAATTTTAAAAATTAAATAACATTACGACGAGTACTCTGTTTTAATTCTTAAAGAAGAATTAAATTCTTCAAAGAATTATTACAAATCTTGAGAGAAATTATGTATAGCATTAATTAGGAAAATATTTTTAAAATAGAACAACTATTTCATCTATTCATCTATTAAATGTAAAGCTTTCTTTCAAGCCTTATGAGAAAGTATTAAACTATGTCTCAAGATTCATATATTTAAAAAAGTGATTATTATTATTTTTTAATTACAAATTTGATTTGTATATTTTTAAAACCATTTATATTAGGTATTATCATTGGGTAAACCACATAGCAGCTCTTAACTTATACATAATACTCTATAAACTGTTTAAAACCCGTGTAGAATATATAGAATATAATTATTATTATAATATATTATATTATGTCCTTTTTTGTGGCTAATAGGTTTCCTATGAAAGAAACCACTATTATATTTTTAAGAACCTTAATTCTTAAAATACCCCCCCAGAAAAGCACCCCATCTGATAAACCCACTCACCATATCCTCTTCGTCCTCGCAGCAGTTGACATCCTGGAGCTGTTCCCGCCAAGCCAGCACCGAGTCAGTCAGCAGGAGTCGGGCATTGGAGCGAACCCTGAGCTTCCGAACCTCCCGGGGAGCCACGCCCCGCTTGCCGCCCAACGCCCCAGCGGCCAGAACCGCCCTCTCCCACTCCTCCTTCAGGGGCTTCGGTATGGAGACGGGAATCCGATGATTCTCCTCCTGATCCTCGGCCTCGCAGCTGCAGCCACTGTCGTCGGTGTGGGGAGCAGGCAAGTGGGCAGCAGGAGGCGGAGGTGCGGCCTGCAGGAGCGGGGGCGGTGGCGGGGCAGGTCGCCGGATGCGGGTCATGAACCTCTGATGGACGTACGAGCGCTGGTAATCGTAGAAGATAGCGCTGTACTTCATGGGCTCCCGGGGACTGTAGAAGATGCAGATGTTCCGCAGAATGTCATGAACGAGGGGCACGATCTTTGGTGGTTCCTGGGGCGGCGGAGCCGGTAGTGCCAGTCCAGGAGCAGCAGCACTACCCCGACTACTTATAGAGCCCAGGGTGGCAGTGCTATTCGTCACTGTGCTGCCCAGGCTCAGGGTCTCATCCGCCTCGGCTTCCATTTCCGCTTCCCTGGAGTACATGAACTCCACGTCCGTTTCCCACGCCCCCTGGTCCATGGAGGCGGTGGGCGAGGGCAGGGGCGTGGGCATCATTAGCTTGGAGCGTTTCGTCAGCGTCGATGTGGACACTTTGTGGCGCACCCCGGCGGCAAAAACGGCTGCCGCCTGAAGAGCCATCACATCGGCATCCCCATCGGAGGGCAACGACTCATCATAGTCCTCCACCAGCTCCAGCTCCTCGTCGTCCTCCTCCTCCTCCTCGTCGTCTTCGTCTTCATCCTCCTCATCGAGGGTCTGGGACTGAATGATATCCTGATCGGGTTCGAGGGTCTTGAACTTCCAAATGGGTTGATAAATAGATTCCTCCTCCTCCTCCACCTGATCCACCTCAAGATCCCCGTGTGTCCTAGTGGCTTTATCCATTGCGTTTGGTGAGGATTCCTCCTCCTCCTCTTGACGGGGCTTACTTAAAGCTGTTGTGGGATTACGTACTGGTACTTTAGGGGCTGGACGTCGCACTTTGATCACGCAATTCTACAAATTTTTAAAAATTTTTAAATTAAAAAAAAAAAATTCATTTTTAAAAATTTGAAATTGAAAATCTGGCTGGCAAATGGGAGTTCTTATTGGGATTTCCCCTTTCTTCATAATTTTTGTTTTATTTTTAACCAATGTCATCACTTAAGATTTCTTTGTTTTATTTTTAACACATAAAAAAACACACAGAAAAAAATAAAATTGAGTACAGAAACAGAACGTTAATTGAAAGCTGATTATTTTGGGGTTATCTTTTGTTATCATTGCCGACTTGTTTGTTTTTCTTCACATATTGTTTTTTATTTTTTTGTTCTTTTTGCATTGTTTGATGATTGTTTTTAATTAGATAACTTTGTTTGTTATTGTTTTTTTTTAAATGATTTTTTTTTTCTTTTTTGGTTCCATAACATACTGTATATTGCCAACCCTTTTGCACACAAACCGTTAATCAATTTCGAACTTTAATCAGAAAAAAAACTAAGAGCACTGAGAAAAAAAATTATAAAATAATAATTCTTATAAAAGAAAAAACATTTCTTAAGTTAAAACATTTTTAATATATATTTTTTTAATTTTTCTTCATTTTCAGTTCCTAGTGTGACCATTTATTGCTTAATTTAACAGCTGGGCACACTGCTTTAGTTCACTTTTCAAATATTTCGGAACAATGTTTGATTGCTTCATATTAGTGTGCCCATATGTGGCTGAAAATATACAACTTTGGGCACACTATTGTTTCTTTTTCTAAACAAGCACTTTTAGAAACTCATTTCTCTTTGCCTTTTTTTTTCTCAGTGCTTTAGTTTATCTTTAATTTTAATTTTTTTTCTTTCTATTGTTGCTTTTAATGAGTGTTGACCTGTGTGATTTGCTGTTGTTGTTGTTGTTCGCTGACATTGCAATTGCCCGTATTGTTGTTGTTGTTGTTGTTGTTGCTGCTGCTACTTTCATTGTCATCACTGGAGCTTTTGTTGTTGTTGTTGCTGTTGTTTGCATTGCTGTTGTTGTTATTATTGGGGCGCTCTGCCTCGCCATTTGTCTTTGGCGCTGCCATCAAAGCTCTGCCGCCTGGTACACTGTTATTCTTTTTGTTGCTGTTGCTTCGACTGTCCTCGCTGTTATTGTTTTTCTTAACGTCGCCGCTGTTATCGCTTTCGATCACTGAAAGCCCTGCTACTGCTTGCCCCCCTTGCTTGCCACCGATCTCTTCGCTTCGTTTCCGACGACGAAGCGCCGCAGACACGTCGTCACTCTCTGGCGTCGGCGGAGCGACTAACCGAAGCACCACTTCTTCGCCCGCTGATTCACGATCAGCTCTCTTTGTCGACGCTCTTTTTCCCGCTCTTTTCAGATAAGCTCGCATGGCGATCGTTGAGTGATGGCGTCGGTGTTGCTGGTGTGGTTGTTGCTGTTGCAGAAACAGCCATTGAGCCAACGATTTGTCATAGCTGGTGAGAAAGCCACGCACACACACATGCAGCGACGATGAGAACACAATCGCCTGCATTAGCTGCCAAAGGGAGTGAATGGTGGTTGTGGGTGGCAGGACTCTCGCTATCTCCAATTCTTCCCGTTCCTTCTTATCTTCTTGGAGGTTGCTGAGAAACTCACTAACCAGATCCGGTGTAACGGCACATCGACGCTGCTCCTCCGGCCTCTCTTTGGGCTCTCTCTTAAGCCGGAGCTTCCTCTTAAAGTTATCCACCGGATCGAGCTTGTCGCTATCTTCCTTGGTTCTTCGCAGGATCACATTCTCCTTCTCCTCCTCGTCCTGTTGCATCCATTCCCTTTCTCTTTGGTACGAAGCCGGCACACTTTTGGGCTGCTGCCACGCCCCCTCGTCGTAGTGATGGACCTGACTGCGCAGTGACGACATCCACTGGCAGACACTCTCGTTGAGATACAAGGATGCCACCTCGACGCTCTCCTGATCCTGATCCAGATCACGCTCCTGTTCCTGTTCGATTTGCAGAAGGCGCATGCGCGAAATCCTTGGCTTCTTGCGCTGCTCCCTTTCGGGCTCTCGTACGCGCCCGTAAATGTGCTGGTCGCTCTGGCTGCTCTGAAGCTGACTCTTCAGCTCGCAGATCCTTTGCATGTCGAAGGTCTCCTGGGTGCGAAAGACCTCGTCCACATTGTGTATGATCTCCAGGGATCCCCCGGCCGGGGCCCGAACTTTCTCCCGCTCCTTGGCCTCTTTCTGGAAGATCCTGCGCTGCAGCGACGCCGAGCGATTCAGTTGCTTAAGAGAGCCAAAGAGACGGGTCAAGGTCGCGGCACTGGACTTCGAGTAGTTTAAGAGAGTCCGTGACTTGCTTTTGCCGGTAGTGGGTGGCGTGGGCGGCGCAGAGGGCGTGGCCGAGATGGGAGTATCCCTTCCCCCCCTTTGGCACTCGCACTTTTCGTTGTCACTGTATATTCCCCGGCATATCTCACAGATATTCTCATAGATATTACTATCTCTCGAGTCCTTTAAGAGCGCGGGAGGTGCTGGGGGCGAAGTGGGCTGAGTTCGCACCACCCCGCCGCTTACGATACACTGACAGAAATGACAGTATCGTCCTTGGGCGGCGAAGACCCCGTAGCCGCAGCCACGACACAGATTCTCGTAGATGGCCTCGCGGGGAAAGTACTTTCTCAGCTCGGGGATCGGATGACTCTTTCTGGAAGTGGAATTCTCCGCTGGAAGGTTCTCGTAGATGTGGTGCAAAGACTCCTCCCCCAACCGGAAGTTGTCGTTAATATCCGCCGATCCATTCGGAAGAAGACTTTCTTCCAACTGCTGCTGATGCTGCTGCTGCTGGGGCATTTCTCCGGTTCTCTTTCTTGCTCTTCAAATCTGTTTCGATTTCTTATCGCATGCTGCTGTGTCATAATTCAATATTAAGTGAGAAAATTATGAGAAAATGGAATGATAATTTACAGATAGGAAAATAAACACACATATAGAGAGAGAGAAAGAGGGGAGAGAGTTAAACTGTGGGATGTTTGAACTGCACTTTGTTTTTTGTTTTCTTGTTTGAAGCTCAAGCCCGAGTATCTGTATCTCTATCTCAATTGCACCGACATTCATTATCTTACTCTCACCCCAACTAACACGCACACACACACACTAGTACACACAGCAACACCCTGAAGAGTCGCTGCACTCTGCACTCAATTGGCCCAAGTCATTCCACTTCCAATTGGAATATCTTTTCTTCAGCTTAACCCGTTGGTGGTCGGGGTGGGCTAAAATGCCACTGATAGTATTTGGAATAAAATGTGACACTTGAGCTATTTTTTGGGGCGTTTTGTACAGCTTTTGGTTTGTATTTTTAAAAAAGGGGTTTCTATGGAAATATATAATTTTATAAATAATATATTATTTTTTTTTTTGTTTAAACATATTTGTGAAAAATAATTTTCTTTGTTAAAAATATTTAAAGAGATGTTAAAGAGATTCATAATATTGGAATTTTGTGAATCTGTTATATTTAAATATACATCAATATTAATATACATTTTAAACTCAAAAACTTCCTATAGAATAATAATTTAAAATATAGTCTTAAAACTATAAATTAATTACTTTAATAATAAGGTTCTTATTACCTTATTACTTTAACCTTATTAGTTCTTAAAAATTCTCAAAAAAACATTTTTTACAAAAGTTTACTTGAAAGAACATATTAAATTATTTATACTAAAATGTATGTTGTACCTCAAGATACTTATAACATAGCATAACTTATAGCATTTATAACGAGTCATATTATATAAACATAAACCTTAATATACTCACAATTTATTAATCTGATATAAGAAGCTTAACAAAGGTTAACATAAATTTGAATCATTTTTCTAAACACCCATTTATTTTAAGAAATGAAATGCCTTTTTCTAATTAATGAAACGCTAGCCTGCAGCTGAAAAATCATAAAAATCCAAATCACTGCTCGAGGGTTAAAAAACATTAACTGTTTGCATTTCTTCTGGTTCGAGCATTCTTTTTTTATTTTTTTTTTTTTTTGGTTACTGGTTTTCAAAGTGCTTTGTGTTTTTTTGATATTTGTTGTTTTTGTTTCGGATGACGACGCCGACAATGATGATGGGGATTGGATGAATCATCGGTCGAGTCCACCAAACCATGTCGGTTTAAGAGGCGTGTCCCCTCCCCAAGCCTCGAGACCCCTTAGTCTTCCCGTCCCACAGTCTCCCAGTCCCCCGATCTCTCCCCGAGTCTTAAATTCAAATTAAACGCCAAAGAGAGGCGCGAAACGTAGGAGAATCCCCCCCGAGAAAGCCCTGAGAATGAAAGACTGAGAAACAGGTTAGCCAGCCGAGAATTGTGTAACGCTGGCCGACTTCCTCACCTACGCCACACAGGTGCCGCCAGGTAAATGGAATGTGCACCACGGAATGTGGATAAAATACACTTGTCAAAGTATTTTAATGGGGGAAATATTCTAAAAGGAATTTAATTGTTTTAAGATTTTTAATACAAATTTATAGAAGCTTTTATTTTACTATTTTATTTAGAAATCATTCGAAAACAATAATTATTTCTCTTTTTTCAAGTTTAATAAATTGTATATATTTTTTGAAAATGATTAAATTTTTCCCCCAGTGCCAAGCTATATAAAAGGGCGGGCCCAGAAAAAAGTTTATATTATTCTAGCCTAGAATTATTAAACACTCGATTAATATTACTAGTACTAGTAGAAAAACAAAGACAAATATGTAAGAAAAAGTTTTGTTTAATATATAAATATGAATATATATATTTTTTGGCAAGAGTGTATTTAAATATCTAAAATACACTATATTACTGGCTAGGGCAGTCGACTTAGGTGACAAACAGCATGCATAGTTTGAACTAGAAGGCTACTTAATGTTTTTAGCCGAAAAATTAGTATTTAATATATTAATTAAAATGTAAGGATAACCTAAAGTAAAACTAGTTTTCTTCCTAAAGTACAAATATTCAGTTCAAGCCTTAAAATAATTATTATTCTTATTTTTTTTGCCTTGAACTATTTTGAAGTGATTACTGATCACCGAAGTAA
This sequence comes from Drosophila pseudoananassae pseudoananassae, assembly GCA_018153035.1. NCBI lineage: Eukaryota > Metazoa > Arthropoda > Insecta > Diptera > Drosophilidae > Drosophila > Drosophila pseudoananassae. The sequence goes on from JAECXR010000046.1 coordinate 853,553, forward strand.
AAAATAATTAAGTCTGAATTACTTTGATAATAAATTCATATTCATTGGGAATTTTTAAGCCGATTGTGATAACTTTTGAGTAGGCTAGGAAATATTTATCAGATTATATTAATTATTAAAATAAAAGCATATATATATTTTTCTTTCAGTGCCCAACATACCAAAACGTCAGGCCCCGGAGCCGGAGGCTCCCTAATGGAGTTAAGGTGCCAAGAAACAAGGGTCGACGTCTGTCCATTAATCTCTTGATCAGGCTAAGTGGCGTATAGAATCGCTCTTTATCTGGCTTAGGGATCATAAAATCGTTCTTTATGAGTCATATTTTTGGTCTAGGACCTCGGCACTGTAATTGAAAGCCAAACATTAAAAAAAAACCCATTTTCCCAAAGAAACAGTAACCTTTTCGATTTTTGGCAATCATGTATTAGGCAATCATGTATTAGGCAATCATGTATTAGGCAATCATATATTAGGCAATCACGTATTGGGCAATTCGCCGGAGTAACAAAATATATAACAAGTTAACGTGGGTGGGTGGGCCTCCCTATCATCAACCAGGTGGATCATCATCCATGTGTTGAGTGAAGCCAGTTGGAAGTCGAAATACTTTTGGAAGTGTGGATAGTGAAATTGGAGGATTTCTGGTAGGACAATTAATCCGTGAATCCTTGAGGCCATCCTGTACGCCACGATTCAGCTCTGGCCCCCAAAGTATGGATGAGGTACGAATGAGGGATATTATGATACCATTGCATGGTAGATGGTTCGCTCATTAGTTCTTCTGGTATTTGAGGGCCATTTCAATGAAATTGACGTAGGAGATGTGACCGGTTCCATCGGGATCTGCTTCCTGCATCATCTGCTGAACGGTGACCTGATCGGGTTCTTCGCCCATCATGTCTTCCAGTGCCTGGTATAGTTCATCAGCCGACAGGGCACCATCGCCGTCCCGATCGAATCGTTCGAATAGTTCGCGCAGCTGCTCCTCTCGCTCCGCCCTGACCATCATCCGACAGAATCGATCAAAGTCCACGGCTCCATCGTTATCGGTTTCAACCACCCTAATCATGTCCTGGAGTTCGGCATGAGTCGCCTTCCGTCCGAGTTGCTGCATTACGGCATCCAGACCGACGATGGTTATAGTCCCGGTATTATTCTTGTTAAGTAGTGCATAAATTTCTTGTAGCTCGGCTTTGTGTAGTTCACTCAACTTATTCATGTTTCAGTTTCAACAATTATATATATATCAAGGTCCTATATATATAATTCGGCTTCCACAGCAGTGTATGTGTGTTTGTTCTACGGATCCTAGGTACCATCATACTATATTTGAATTTCCACTTTATATAATTTATTTTTCACTTTATACTTACGGTTCCTTTATTTTGTATTTAATTTAAACGTTGGATTAAATTTTCACTTGAATTTGGATTTAAATTCTATTTCGGTCAAAAAAAAAGAAAAATAAAAAAATATTTTTATTTTTTTAATTCAGTCCTGCTCGTACTGCAGCTCAACTAAAACTGATTCCTAGCCCTGTCTGGTTTCCAAAGGTTGACATTTTTTTGATTTCATGGATTACTTTGATTCAGATTTTTCAAATCATGGAAATTACAGATTGCTTGGATGGGAAGAAGTTTTTAGAAGATTTATGAACATAAAGTCATCAGCTCACTCTAAAACTATTTTAGGAAAATTTCTTGTATATGGAAGGTCATTCCAACAATTCCAACAAAATTACAAGGTTATTCCAACATTTTTTCAAGTCTATTTTAATTTAAACATTATTTTAGCTTTCAATATAACTAGAAACTCTAACTTAGAAGGTATAACTTAATTTTAAAACTTATTTTAATACTAGTGTTAGGTTCTAAACTTATTTTAAAACTATAAAAATATAATTATATATAATAGAAACTCTCGCTTAGAAGCCATTACAATTTTTCTTTCAAGCTTAGCTAAAGAATATCGAAAAATTTGTTGATTGATCATTTAAATATGTACATAGATCTTTACATTAATACTAATAATTTATAAATAAATCAAAATCACACCAAAAGTCTTATGTAGCCCACTCAACCACCATTCCAACTAGCATACTTTCAGGCTTTCTGAAGAAAACAACGAAGAAACTCTTCAAACAATGACATCCCAAACTAGAAGGCACTCAAAGCCTTGAATGAGTTTCTGCTTGGGAAAACTGAGGCTTGTAAATTATCTACGGATTTCTGACTATGGCGATGATTCATTACTTTGTGGCATTTTGCATGAATAATGACGACTGTTTACAGAGTAATTGAAATATATATACACATGTATGCATTTTACTAATAAATAAAATAAAAAAAAGAGTACAGACTTGAATGGAATATATACATATAATATATGAATAAAGCGGGGCTTGGCCCGCTTGTTTTTCCCATTTATGTTCCACTAAGTATTATCTCACAATTTTCATATCACTCTTTCTCTCTCTGTCTCTCTATCATTCTAGGTTTATCTCTCTTACAATAGATCGGCTGTTTCATATATAGTTCATATATATTTCATTGATCCAGGGATTCCACGGGGATAGTTTCAGGAATTTCATTCTTGAAAATTAAACACAAAATCCAACACAAAAACAAAAACAAAAGGTTGATTCAAATTTGAGTTCACTGATAAGGCTGGGCTTTGGTTTTTCGTTGCTTTTTTTTGTTGTTGTTGTGCCCCGCGATAGTATTACGAAATCGGGTTTACTATATAGAGTCTATATAGGCTAGTGTGGAGTGGATTCTAGAGCTGCAGGCGCGACGCGTTCGCGAATTTAACAGAATATCAACTGAAATTGAACTCAAGATGCCGCCGAGCAGTTTTTCTTGGGTGGCGACTGACGCCGACGTCGACGCCGGCAGAGCTATGGACGCTGGCAGCGACGCCGACGTCGTCGTCGACAGCGAGGCTATGGCTATGGTGATGGCGATGGCGGGATGCCGACCTCCGGTCACATCGAGAAGTCGAGCACTCCAAGCACTAGTCTACAAAAAAATGGGTTTAGATCCTAAGGGGCTTGTTACTCAAAAATGTGGATTCGAAAACGTTGAATCTTTAGATATTGGTATTTTTGGTATTGGTAATTTTTTTAATATTTTAAACTAAGGTTTCTGTTATATCGGAAAAATAGTATTTTCTTTGTATAAATATTATTGGACAAAGTATCCTAAAGATAGCTTTTTTATAGAAGATAGATAGACTTTCTTTTAAACTTAAATATATTTAATTTTCATCTATATAATTTTTTATTTATAGATATATTTAATCTATAATATTTAATCATCTATATTTAATTTTTCATCTGTATTGTAATTGAAAAACCACTACCCTGCTGAGTAGTGTCTTCCAGAGATCAGTGTTTTTGGGGAGTATGGAGAATGAAACGGAACCGATCCCCCGAGAATCGTGAATCGAGAACCACATGTTTGTAATGGAACATGGGCAACATGTGTGTTTGCCCATCTCTCTCTCTCTCTCTCATACCCTTTGTGTGTGTTTGTGAGGGGGAGGTGGGCTGTGGGTAGTGGGTAGTGCGGCATGCCGCATGGGGCGTGGCAACGACAAAAGACGCTTTTCATACCCAACGCCCGTTGCCTAATTAAGCATATCGAGAGCATTTCCAAGGGCGGTGGGGACCCTAACTTTGGACAGGGTGGGGTTACAAAAACAGGGGGTTGGCCATGGGGGTTACACAAGAAAATATATATAGAACTGATAAATACTATAACCCAGTTTAAGTATATATATATTTTATATCAATTGCTCATAAGACTTAAGAAATAAACTCATTCTTGCCCAACACTTTTTTTTTATAAGTATAATTTTTGCAAGCGATTCGAGATATGGAAATGGGAGCTGTACTTTGAATGAAATACTATATAATCGAGGTCACAAATGTGGTTGAAAAATAGTTATTTTATAGTTAGTTTAGGAATAGTTTTTTAGATTTACTTTATTTTTTAAATAAGGAACATATAACTAAACAAAAATTGGATGCTTCTTCGGTTTTTAGAGATTTTTAAAAAATCAAAGGTTTGTAACTAAATCCTTATATCCTTGTAATTTTAAATCGAAATATTTTGATATTTATAAAAAAAAACCTATTCAACTGTCCTCTATTGTCTTCCACAAAGCCAACAAGTTCCCAGCTATATAGTTTATTTAACTTGCGTCCCATCGTCCAAGCAAGTGTCCGATATTTGAGGTATTTCCCTGAGGTTGGGCAAACATCAAAGTTTATATTTGTCAGACCCTATATAATCTATATGGAAAATAGGGAGAATATATGTGGGCACCCAAAGTACAATACATCTATGTATCTGACGGATGCATCTGCATCTAAAAGGGGGGAATGGAAAATAATAAACACAAATGAGAATCACAATCAGTAGAAAATTGAGAAGAAAACGCTGAAGGAATCGCAATGCAGTCGAATGTTCCAACATTATGGTCGCTTGATCTTTGAACTAAATTAATTAAGCACAATGAACACAATTGTTATTGTTGTTTTTGCTGCTGTCAGTTTCAAATGTATCCAACAGATACACTGAGCCATATAGACAGACATACATAGATACAGATACAACTAGCACACACAATAAAAGAAAGAAATGCATTCAGACTTTGTGGCCAAACAATGTTGGCAGAATTCTTCTGTGTAGCATAATACTATAGGGAATATAGATTTTATAAAAAATAGATTCTATATTTTATATATTTAAGATTAGAAAAGTATTTTATAAAAAGGTTAATTTTTTAGGGACTATTCTACACAGAAAACTCATACCCCAAATTATATGATTTATTTAGATTTTATGGAAAAATGTATTTCTGTATTATTTGAATTTGAATTTAAAACAATTATCCTTTTCTTAAAGTTACCTCTATATCCTAAAATTCTTTATTTACAGGGTAGCCTCTTGTTCATTATTCTAAAGCATCGATTTTCTTAAGAACATATTTTTCATGTTTTCGCTTTCAATTTCCGTCTTTTATTATTATTTTTTTTTTTATAACCCCGCCTCATATTTGGTTTGGCTTTTTCTGCGGGTCTTCGGCAAATAAAAAGGGGTGACCCACCGCTCATGGCCCATGGATGATGGCTGACGGTTGATGGCTCATAGCCCCTGTCCATGTCCATGCCGCCCATCCCCGCCCAACCCTTCTTTCCCATATTTATCTCCACAACCCCCAGTTTCAACCATGTCCCTGTCCAGATCCAGATCCAGATCCAGACTCGCGTCTTTGGCAGCGTTTATGTTTTCGTCGGTAATGAGTTGGCTGCTACGCTAGCAGAGCAGTCGACGCTGACGCCAGCAGCGGCAGCGACTGCAAGTGATGATGAAAGTGAAAGCACAGAAAGAACAGCTAGATTCTATCACAATAAACAAGTGCTCTTAAATTATAAGCTAACTAAAAAAATATCATTAACATCAGATTCTGAAACATAATTTTTTAAGTCATTCTTCAATTAATTATTTATTAATCCAAAATGTTGAAAAAAATGTATTTTCAATTGTTTTATGGAAGGGTCTCGAGGACAAGGCCAAATCTTTGAAGATTTAAGGATAAGACTATCCCTGAGAAAACTAAATCTTTTCCAACCCACGTGTGATAAATCGGCATTAACATTTATTATTTTTTTGTACGATTTTTTAGAAAAGCATGGTCATGGATATGACATGATATGGTATATCTTTGGCTATTTTACCCGCCAAATGGGCTTCTCTGATGCTGCAGGCTGCATGTGTCTGAATTGTTTATTTCCCCCCTTCCATGAACTTTATGATTATTATTGTTGTTGGGCCTCCAGCGTCTTGTCTCGTTTTTTCCAGTATTTTCTTTTTTTTTGTTTGTTTTTAATGAATTTTATTAAGCGCGACAGCAGCCACTATATAGCCTCGGATCGGATAGGATCGGATATGGTATAATGGGGTGGGATTGGGTGACTTCGAAAAGAGTCACACTCTCTAAATGGTTTTTAAATTTTTTTATTGGCCCATAAGTGTGACTCATTAGCTGCTTAAATACTCTATGCATATTGGCCAATGAAATCTATTCCGCTGGAATTAGTCAATAATTGATAAATTAAACAATTTGGCGATAAAAAGAGAGAACTCAACAAGTAAGAACAATTTGAAAATGTATTTTTTTTTGTGTTTTTTTATGACCCTTAATGGCAATTATGTCGATGAACATTTTTGCCTGATTAATTTGGCAGCAAAGAACAAACTTAATTGCATGTTAAATTGCACAATTAATTTATATTAGAAGTTTTTTGTTTGAATGTCAATATAATTATAAAATTAGTTTAAAGGAAAATGAAATTCTGAATTTAAAAGCAGTTATGGTGGCTTACAGAATTTACATTCAAGCTTAGCTTTTAAGATTTAAAATATATAAATATTTGTATATCTTATGAAATGTTTTAACTAAAAGACAATCTAAAATTTCAAAAGTATCCCGACAGTAAACTTCCTGTAACTTGATTAAAAGAATATCCAAAACAAAAACCCATACAACACTTGAAACAAAATTAAAAATGGTAAAGAAAATCACACATTTGTGGGGTTAAGCCCCCAAAAAAATTGGAAACTGAAATTGGAACTGGAATTGGTTTTCATTTTCATTCTCATTGAAATGAGAATGTCATCTCAAGTGTCAATCAGATGGAAGACTTTATTTCCACCATTGCTACTGCTCTTATAGCATTTAAAAAATAAAACTAAAGATTCAAAAAAGTAGAAGTAGAAGAGTAAGAGAAAGAGAAAGAGAAATGGTTTGGAGCAAATCAGAGCAAGAAAATGAAATGGATAAATAAATCCAGAGCATGGGGAGAAAATGATGAATAATACGAATGTATCTCTCTATCTGTGACCGCGTTTTGCGACCGTTGACTGATGACAAAATTGTTTAATTTGTCAGTCAACGAACCAAATGATAAACTCACTCGATTATTGTAGAGAAATTTGCCAAAGCAATTGACTTGATAATAAGAAGAGACCTCAAAAGTGGTGGCTATTCTAGATGGGAAATTTAAAAACGGATTTGTTTCATTTCAAATTATTTATTGCATCACTTAACACAAATTCTGTGTCAAGTTTTAGCTTATTATCTATAAAAATAACCATTCTATTAAGTTAAAAAATGCAACAACGGACTATCAGACAGACGGACAAGATATAAGTTTTTAGTAGGATATGTATACATAGCTAATCGCTTTTATTGATTTAATATTATAAATATAAACTATTTAACATAAAAACAAAAAAGAAAAGCAAACTTTCATCCCAATCCTGATTTAGATTTTTTGTCCATTTTTCGTGATGGGATCCCTTGAAAATGGGGTTTCCCCTATAGGGCCCACATTGATGGCTATATCTTCCCCAATTCTGATTCGATTCTCAAGCGGAGTGTTTTAAACGATTTCTAGATCGATTTCCCACCATTCTGCATCAAAATCCTGAGACAAAATATTTTTTACATTTTTTGTCCATTTTTCATGATGGGATCCCTTGAAAATGGGGTTTCCCCTATAGGGCCCACAGTGATGGCTATATCTTCCCCAATTCTGATCCGATTCTCAAGCGGAGTGTTTTAAACGTTTTCTGGATCGATTTCCCACCATTCTGCATCAAAATCCTGAGACAAAATATTTTTTATATTTTTTGTCCATTTTTCGTGATGGGATCCCTTGAAAATGGGGTTTCCCCTATAGGGCCCACAGTGATGGCTATATCTTCCCCAATTCTGATCCGATTCTCAAGCGGAGTGTTTTAAACGTTTTCTGGGTCGATTTCCCACCATTCTGCATCAAAATCCTGAGACAAAATATTTTTTATATTTTTTGTCCATTTTTCATGATGGGATCCCTTGAAAATTGGGTTTCCCCTATAGGGCCCACAGTGATGGCTATATCTTCCCCAATTCTGATCCGATTCTCAAGCGGAGTGTTTTAAACGTTTTCTGGATCGATTTCCCACCATTCTGCATCAAAATCCTGAGACAAAATATTTTTTATATTTTTTGTCCATTTTTCGTGATGGGATCCCTTGAAAATGGGGTTTCCCCTATAGGGCCCACAGTGATGGCTATATCTTCCCCAATTCTGATCCGATTCTCAAGCGGAGTGTTTTAAACGTTTTCTGGGTCGATTTCCCACCATTCTGCATCAAAATCCTGAGACAAAATATTTTTTAGATTTTTTGTCCATTTTTCGTGATGGGATCCCTTGAAAATGGGGTTTTCCCCTATAGGGCCCACAGTGATGGCTATATCTTCCCCAATTCTGATCCGATTCTCAAGCGGAGTGTTTTAAACGTTTTCTGGGTCGATTTCCCACCATTCTGCATCAAAATCCTGAGACAAAATATTTTTTAGATTTTTGTCCATTTTTCGTGATGGGATCCCTTGAAAATGGGGTTTTCCCCTATAGGGCCCACAGTATTGGCTATATCTTCCCGAATTCTGATTCGATTCTCAAGCGGAGTGTTTTAAACGATTTCTGGATTCCCCAATTCTGATCCGATTCTCAAGCGGAGTGTTTTAAACGTTTTCTGGGTCGATTTCCCACCATTCTGCATCAAAATCCTGAGACAAAATATTTTTTATATTTTTTGTCCATTTTTCGTGATGGGATCCCTTGAAAATGGGGTTTTCCCCTATAGGGCCCACAGTGATGGCTATATCTTCCCCATTCTTGATCCGATTCTCAAGCGGAGTACCTTAAACGATTTCTGCATCGATTCTCCACCATTCTGCATCAAAATCCTGAGACAAAATATTTTTTACATTTTTTGTCCATTTTTCATGATGGGATCCCTTGAAAATGGGGTTTCCCCTATAGGGCCCACAGTGATGGCTATATCTTCCCCAATTCTGATCCGATTCTCAAGCGGAGTGTTTTAAACGATTTCTGGATTCCCCAATTCTGATCCGATTCTCAAGCGGAGTGTTTTAAACGTTTTCTGGGTCGATTTCCCACCATTCTGCATCAAAATCCTGAGACAAAATATTTTTTATATTTTTTGTCCATTTTTCGTGATGGGATCCCTTGAAAATGGAGTTTCCCCTATAGGGTCCACAGTGATGGCTACATCTTCCCCAATTCTGATCCGATTCTCAAGCGGAGTGTTTTAAACGTTTTCTGGATCGATTTCCCACCATTCTGCATCAAAATCCTGAGACAAAATATTTTTTAGATTTTTGTCCATTTTTCGTGATGGGATCCCTTGAAAATGGGGTTTCCCCTATAGGGCCCACAGTGATGGCTATATCTTCCCCAATTCTGATCCGATTCTCAAGCGGAGTGTTTTAAACGTTTTCTGGATCGATTTCCCACCATTCTGCATCAAAATCCTGAGACAAAATATTTTTTATATTTTTTGTCCATTTTTCATGATGGGATCCCTTGAAAATGGGGTTTCCCCTATAGGGCCCACAGTGATGGCTATATCTTCCCCAATTCTGATCCGATTCTCAAGCGGAGTGTTTTAAACGTTTTCTGGATCGATTTCCCACCATTCTGCATCAAAATCCTGAGACAAAATATTTTTTATATTTTTTGTCCATTTTTCGTGATGGGATCCCTTGAAAATGGGGTTTCCCCTATAGGGCCCACAGTGATGGCTATATCTTCCCCAATTCTGATCCGATTCTCAAGCGGAGTGTTTTAAACGTTTTCTGGGTCGATTTCCCACCATTCTGCATCAAAATCCTGAGACAAAATATTTTTTAGATTTTTGTCCATTTTTCGTGATGGGATCCCTTGAAAATGGGGTTTTCCCCTATAGGGCTCACAGTGATGGCTATATCTTCCCCAATTATTATCCGATTCTCAAGCGGAGTGTTTTAAACGTTTTCTGGGTCGATTTCCCACCATTCTGCATTGAAATCCTATAGCAGCTATAGGATATAATCGTTCAATCCCGGCTGTTAAAACCCTCTGAAAGGGTCTATCAAGCTTGCATACCAATTTTCAGCTCATTAGCTTTTAATGTAAGGGACTTAACATAAAAAACGCTAAAGAACAGACGGACAGGAACGAACACACGCCTTAGGTCTTTTTTGAAAAAAACTATCAAACAAAATCAATAAAAATACAAACATACTTATAATTTCCCTATAAAACCCTTCAAAAACCATAAAAAAAAGCAAAGCTTTTCCGTTAATTAGTCCACAGATTCAAAAGCAAAAAAACAGACAACAAAAAAAATGAACAAAAAACCAGATAATGAAAAAAATAAACATTGCATTTGCCATTGCATCAGTGCACTTGGTGGGTTAAGAGGTGGAGAAAAGCGGCGTAAAAAACGAGAAACAGAAGGAGGGGGCTAACAAAAACTGGTAACAGAGGCGGGGGCTTACTGGGCAAATAATAGAAACCTCTATGCGGTTCGGTAACCTTACAAAACCCTATAAAACCCCGTTCCAAATAGTAGGCATTTGAAAAGCATTCAATTTAAAGCCAAAAAGTACAGGTCAAACATTCCATTTTTGTTAAGTCTATAGGCGTCGTTAAATCGGAATAGAAAATATAAAATTGTTTTGTACAAATTTTTACCATATATTTTTTTTCAAAATGAGTAATCGCGAATTAGTGTCGTGCCAAATTCGAAATTATCTCAACAAGATACTGATGGGTGATCTAAAATGTATCTACCTATTTACAAGTAAGCTAAGGAGTTCAAATCTATTAGCCATTATCGAAAAAAATCGAATAATTTTTAGGAGCTGCTTTTTGTCAGCTTATGAACTACCTTTTCGATGGATCTGTTTCGAAGGAAAATATCCATTTCGCCACCGATAGAGAAATTTATATGCGTCGCAACTTTGATGCCCTACAGCATAGTTTTAAATTACTGGATATAGCCATCAAGATTCAAGTTGAAATCTTAATCAAGGGGGACTTTGTTGCCATCATTAAATTCGCCGTTAGATTCTATAACTTTGTCAGAGATGTTATCAGTAAGAAGAAGGTTTTTTTGCCAGATATTTCCAGGATATAACTTGGCCCGGATCCTCTTGAAATATCGTCCAAGCAATTTTTAGTCTAAAATGAATTCTTATACTGGATATCAACTCAAGATTTATCTCTACTACATCTGTATCTTTTTCCAGTTTCAACCATAGAGGCTCTTTCGGACTCAACTTTCACCCTGAATGCAAATTTTTGGACACGGCTTTACATCCAATAAAAGACCAACGGAGCACAAAAATTATAGTTTTATTTAGTGGGCTTGGTAATCCCCATGAATCAGCGATAAATCAAACTGATAAAGCCTATTGGGGGAAATTTAAAATGCAATAGAAACAGGTGTGTTTTGTATGTCCATTCAAGACATTTAATTAATCTAAAGATCATAAATAGTGGAATTTATAGAAAGTGTTGGCGTTGATATATATCATAAGGTTTTCAATAAGGTTTTGGAAGATTTATTGGTTTTCTTATGCTGGTACTGATTCTACTATTTACTATGCTAAGTAATTATTCCAAAAATAAAATTTAATATATTATATATCAATTGTAGATTTCAATTGTAAAATTCATAAAAATAATCTTAGAGCCATAAAGTCTGGAACAGCTTTGCAAGCAAGTTTAAGGTTAATTTTCCAAAGTTGATTACTTCTTTGTTGTTGACCTTATAAACTACATACTTTGGTTTTGATGGATGTCTGTGATGGATGGCTGGACGGGCGCCTAATTATATACATAATTCCCCCCTGTAATTATCATGGTGATATAAACTTACCCTCAAGGCACTTTGATTGCGATTATTGGAGGTCAAGTCCAGCATTGAACTGGCTCGTAATTTCTGATTCTCGGATAGATTTTTGACAGCACAACGATCCAAGTCATTAGGAGTTGGTAGATCTGAGAGGGTTTCCTCAATTTCTTCATCTATTTGAGAATCCGTTTCTCTACTTTGATCGTCGCACTCCTGACAGGATATATTCTCCGCCGATGCCAACGAGGATGTTATCGAATCCGTAGTACAGGTGGATATCGTTGGGGACGTCGAGGTCCATGTATTTGTGGGCGGTGTTATACTTGTGAGCGTAACAGTTAATCTCCCGATGCCCTCGTTGTTGTTGTCAATATTTAAGCTACTACTATTGAGGTTGTTGTTGTGATTGTTGATATTATTATTATTTTGGGTACTGGAGTTTTTTGTATTCGTGTAGAATACTTGGGAAATACTGCGGAATATGGTGCGATAACCCCTTTTATTCTCCGCATCGCCGGCCATGATCACTTGGATTATTATTTGTTTTTTTAATTCTCTAATTTTCACTCACTTGTTGTTTTATTTTGTTTGGATTTTTAATTTCATTAAATTACGTGGGAGTGCTGCACAGAAAAAAATTCGAGGTTTAATTCACGGGGTAGCATTATTTTAAACATGAAAATAATTTTTATTTTTTCTCTATTTTCCACTTTATTTTTTATAATTTCATGCACATGAAAAAAATTGTTAAATTTGTATTAAATCACTTGTAGATTTGATATTTCATATTTGCATTTTAAGATTATTTTTATATTATTTCATCTCTTATTTTACTATTTGTCTAAATTTTTCTTATAATTTCTTTAAAATTATTTGTTTACATTCTTTTGTTTGCAGTGTATTCAAACAAAGTGCCAGAAAAACGGTAAATGCAAAGACATGAGCAACACCTCCAGCCTTTTGGTCTCTTATCTAAGTTTTTTGTCAACACATATCTGATGTTTTTTTTTTCCTACATTTTTTTATAACACAAATCAATCGTAAAATTGTAACACAAATATAAACATAATTACAAATACGTTCGGTTGTATGTTTATATGATTCTGTTGGAATATTGAAATATATACATATATGTATGTAGTGTTTAGAAAATAGCACGGGAGACGCGTTCGGGCAGCGACGGCCAACTAAATCGCTTTGGAGCCAAAAGCGCTGCCAACCGTTTGGGGGCGCCAGCGTTGGCGCTGACGTCGGCAGCGACGCTGGCAGCGCCTGTTGTCGTAATCGCTTTTCTTGCCTCTTTGGTTTCTGTTGCTTCTTTTTTTTTTTTATTTTTTGCGTACTTTTTTTTTTTTTTTTTTTATTTTTTTTTTTTTTTTGTTTATGGGGGCTCCTCTTCTAGGCGCACAGTGGGTGGGGAAGGCTTTTTATTTTTCGATCGTTATTTTATTATTTTTAGCCAAACTATTAAAATTCATTTTCAAACCAGTTTTTTCGATTAGCCTTCAATTACAAATACAAATTATTCATTTTTATGCAAATTTCAATTTATGATGATTTTATGAAGGCTAGAATAACCAGTTTTTCTGACATTGTAATCAGAATATTTTTTAAAAAAACACTTTTTAGCTAAAAGTTCAAAACTACTTGAAGAATAATTTTATTTTTTTTTTAATTTTTTTTATTTCTTATTTGGAAAGCTTTCTTTGCTATCTTCGGTCTTCGTATTTAAATCAACCCACAACAATGTATGCTATATGCAAATATATATATTGAGAAAAAACAACAAAAAAAAACAAAAACCAGAAACCAGATGGCAGCGACAAAAAGCCAGATTGGGAGAACAATAGTGACACAAATTGGACAACACATGGAGTGATACTATGGACGAGGGGTAGATACGAGGCGGGGGATGGCTTTATCAATCACGACTTTCACCCAAAAATAGCTTAAACCATAAACAACAACAACAACAAAAATAACAAATATAAAACAGCAAACAGATGATGCAATGAGCCCACTGTGCAGTTAAATGTTTTACACCCAAAGTATTTATCAATGCCCACCGTTGTGATTGTCGTTGTTACTTTTGTTGTTATCGCGAGTATGTGACACTATATAGATACCTCTATATACAGCACACTATACACACATATGTATCTATATAAATGAGTGCAGTTCAAATATACTATTAAATATTCGTTTACAAAAATTCCAGGCCATTTGTTTATGTCGAGTATATGTAGATGTTTAAAGCGCGTTTATTTATCAAGTAATTAAATATTGTTTTTTTTTTTAATTTTTTTAACGTAAATGAGTTTACATAACTTATAATTTAAAGCAATAAATAGAGCTAGAATTAAGATCGTTTTCTGATCGTTAAAAGATGATACATATTTGGATTTATTTATATTTATATATTTTTTTAAAACATATTTAATTTTTCTCACAATTTAAGCCCCATTTTTAGGATTTTCCTGTAGGGTTTGGATTAAAAATGGTTCGATCGATGTTTGCTTTTGATTTTTTATCTCTTCGGGCCCAATTACGAAGTGAATTACTCACTGGGCCACTTGGCAAACTACAAACTGCAAACTGCAAATTGCAAATTGCAGAAATGCAACTGCAATTGCAATTCTCACTGATAGCACAGTGACTATTGATATTGCTGTTGTTGCTGTTGGTGTTGGTGTTGGTGTTGCAGATGCAACAGCAACTGCAGAAATTGCAACTGGCAGTGCAATCGTCACGTACGCGATTTAATTAAATGCCCCGCGGCGTTCGCACATCGCATCCAAAAATCAACAAGAAATTAACAAAACCGAAACCGAAACCGAAACCGACAAACAGTTAAAATAGAGCTAAAATGCTGGCTAAAATACAAAAACAACAAAAATGTTAAATAAAAGCCAAATACAGGTAAAATGTTAAAATGCTAAAAAGTTGAAAAATCAAAACAAAAGCAAAGCGAACGGAATGGAACGGCGGTTGACAGGCGACTAAAAATCAAAAGCCCAGCAACTAACTGGCCAACTGGCACACAAAACACGCCAACAACCAAGCAACAACCATGCAACACCAACAACAAAAAATAAACAAAAATAAACGAAAAAAAAAAAACTATCAGATTCAAAAAAAAAAAAAACCTAAAACCAAAGCAAAACAATACCGAATCGGAATAGGAATAGCAATGGAAAATAGATGTAACCAAAAACCATAGCTGAAGAAACACCGGTCGCACCTCTGCTTCAGTCTCTGTCGCTGCTGCTGACTCTGCCTCTGCCACTGCCTCTGCCGCAGTCGACCGAAGCAGAGGCAACAACCCACGCAAACGTCAAACGGAAAGGGAGAGACCCCAAAAGCCCATAAAAATCAAAGGGTAGCTCACTTCGAATATAAGATACCTCACACTACAACAAAAATCCAGGTGCAAAGCCAAAAAAAACAAAATTAAATATTTCATATCCTGGCAACCACACTGGAAGTAAGAAAAATATGTACATATTTAATAGGAATTTAGGAATTAAATTATAATTAAATTATGAATTTAATAGGAATTAGGAAAATACATTTAGGAATTATTGATGTTTTATTTTATTTTTAAATGAAATATAAACAAATTTAAACAACTTCGAAATTTATTAAAATAACAGGTATTTTGATCTTGTTTGCAATATATGTGGAAGAAGTTAAAAAATTTTATTCAGATAATAATTTTATTTTATTGCCAAAGTCAATCCTTTTCATATGATATTTAAGATACAAGAAAGCTACAAGTTCCGAGTGTTAAGTAATGTAATGAATGTATTTTTCTAAAATGTATCTTGTTTTTAATGAAATCTCGTATTTGTATACTTTTTCAAAAATTTACAAAATTTCAAATATCACAAATAACTAAAAAATCTTGCAATATTTTTAAAACCAAGCCATCAAACGTCACAATTAGCTCCTCTTGTTCCTTGATAGCCAAGACATATAAACTAATCCCCACTTTTCTGGCGAATTGCGTTTATCGGCCGGCAAGTGAGTCACTCGATGGACTGATATCCCCCACGTGAGTACTGAGCATGTATTAAATGAGTCTTCTCTTTTTTTTTTTTTTTTTGAATAATATTTACATTTATTCACATTCGGGTGAGTGTGTGCGATTCAAGAGACTTGGCAAGAGGCTCAGAAGGCGGCCCAAAACGCGAGCGAGTTGCGTTGTTAATGTTCGCAAAACAATGCCGAAAAACCCGTCAAAAGGGGGATCGTCTCAGAAAAATATAAATGACGAAATTACAGCAGCAACTACACACATGGCCATAAACAATGCACACTTATGGCTAAAACCAAAGCCAACAATGTAAGCAAAAAAAAGCAAATGCCAAGCAAATATTTCGTAAAATGAAATATTACTATTATTTCTTTTGATTTCTTAAAATGTTCTAGTTTTTTTGTTTGGTAAAAAACAATAGATAAAAAATAATGTTGTAGACATGTGAGCAAAAATCATATGTCAAGAGAAATTTGATTGTTATCAAGGGGAATTTTTTGTTAACAGCAGTCTTTATAAAACTCTGAATTATAAACAATAAAATGATATAATATATAGTCTCTACCTAGAACCAGTTAAGATTTTAAGGATCAAAAATACAAATTGTCCTTGGTGTTTTCCTCGTTTTGTACAAAATTTGATTCATTCAAAAATAAACCATAAACAACTTAAAAATCATTTAAAGCACCTCTTTACCTTTCAAGTGGGTTTTACAAGCGTGAGTCATCCAACTTTCCAAGAGATACAACACACCTTTGTTGAATGAAAGTCCTCACAATCACAATCAGACTATCAGGCACTATCTCTTGACTTTTGTTTTTGGGAATAATCAAAAAATTAAATCACTCTCATTAAATTAAAATTAAATCACATTTCTGTTATTATTTTAAGGTAGGCACTGGAATATATAAAAATAAAATGAGATCTTAATCTCACAGCATAAGAATTTTTGGAATAATCCTTTTTTGTTGCAGTTTCCTGGAGAAACAAATAAAATCGTTTGGGGAAAAAAGTAGAGAGAGAAATATATATGTTTATATCCACAAGTACATGAATTAAAAAAAAGAAAGTGAACAAACGACGGCGACGTCAGCTAAGAGTTTGATCCCTCCTAGTGGAGGTGCGACTCCTGATTCCGGCGATACTTCTACTCTCCTTTAACTTATCCTGTTCTTGCTCCAAGTCCTTTTTCCGAAAGGATATACAAATTCTAGACATGGCTCTCGATAATACTGCTCGACGAGGAGGTTCGCAACTCGCACAACTCCTGCATCAGGTCCCGGAACAGCATTGGATTCACATTTACACTGACCTTCATCAGCAGGAACCAGTCCCCGATTGTCAGATCCCTCAGCGCCCTCTGCACATGCCGCTTCTTCATGAACCTCAACTGGCTCCGGATCATCTGTTCTCGTAAGGTCTTACTGACAATCATCGCCAGGCGACAGACCAAATTCAGGCCGGACATCAGGGCCATGAGCAGAAACCAGGCCCACAGGAACACGAAGATCTTCTCGTTTAAAATGTTCAGCGGCAGGATGCAGAGATTGTCCATGATATTGGCCGTCCCGCTGGCCCCGAACTTCAGAACCTCGCACTTGGCAATCTTGGGAAAAACACTGGAGGAGACACGGTTCCAACGATCCCAGTCATAGAATGGAATCGTGGCCAAGGCGTACAGGTATTTGGTCCAGAATCCGTTCAGGAACACCTCCAGCACGATAATGTTGATTATCTGTGGTTGCGAGATTGGTGAATAATTTATGTCAGTGGTACTGTTTGGGAGATATCGTTGTAATGATGTGTTGTTGAATACAAGGGTTAAAATATCTTTAAGTCTATTAAAATTCTAATTCTAATTCTATTCTAATATTTGGTGAATAATCATAAATATTTAACTTGTAATATAGCTGGTTCCTTGTCTTCATTGTTAGAAAATAATGTTGTTGAATAGTATTGGTGAAAAATGTTGGTGAAATTTTTAAACTGATACTATGAACTGAATATTAATGTATCTGTATAATCCTAGTCTCGTTAAATAATTAATGAGCTGTTTTTGGAAATAGTTCTTCCAAACTCATGATGGGTCCTACTCACACTGATGAAGCAGTTGAGGACCTCGCAGAACACGTACTTGGCCATGTAACAAAAGTGCATGTCCTCATAGTCGGTGGTAAAGTACTTGACCAGGAGCCGCAGCCGGGTGTTGTAGGTCTCCTCCGAGAGCAGGGCCTCTCCAACCTCCGAGCAGAGCTGCTTCAGGCGCTGCCCCTCCCACACCTTCCACAGGCAGGACGGGAAGTAGAAGACGAACGACTGGAAGAGCAGCAGGATGATGACCCACTGGTAGTAGCGCAGGTATTCCCGCTGCGTCTGACCCCGGATCTCGGGACCAACGCCCTCGGCAATGGACATGGCCCGGGCATAGGCCTCGTTGTAGTCCGACAAGCGCCGCAGATTGTATATTGCCCGGGATCTGAATCTCGTCCTAGACCGGGCAGGGGTCTGGGCGGCAGAGGAGGAGTCCGAGCCGGAGGAGGAAGTCAAGACTTCAGACCCTGGACTTTCTGGCGGCACCGGAAACTTCAGCTGCTTTTCACTATAGCTGTCCAGCTTGAGGATGTAGGTGCCCATGGTCCAGCAGTAGGACTGGATATACTCTATATTCTTCTCCTCACTGATGCACTGAATGGGATCACCGAAATACTGGCGGGCGGAAAGGAGCAGGGAGCAGGTCAACAGGATAACCACGGTGCACTTGGAGTGAATGGTGAAGACTGGGTCGTAGATCCGGATCGACTTGAACTGCAAATATTTAGACAACGGCTTCACCGCCGAATACATTTCTTCTGCCTCCGGGAAGAGTTCCTCGAGGACAGCTTCCAATTCTTCCCGGTTGCAACTGGTCTATGGATTTGTTGTCTCCTCTGATTAATAATATGAATGCCCTCCCTTCTATTTTCTATTCTATTCCTGTGGCAGTTCCTATTACCGTTCCTATTCCTGGCCAACTTGTTAGTACTCGACTGCCTGGAAAGCGAGCACGGACTTGGATACGGGTATGGTGAGGATTGCCGCCGGCCTAGGTTGGTAGTAGCCAGTTCACAGTTCAGATCGTCGCTTGGCTTTACATATTTTTTTGTCCGTGCCGTCATTATTACCTACTTTGCTTTTTCCCCATTTCTCTCCGAAAATCCGAAATTTTTTTTGATGAACTCGAAATGAAGTGTCACTCCTGTCATTCAAATGCAAATAATACTAAAGACACTCAATAAAAGTGTTGAGAAATTAACTTAAGAAGTTAGTGATAATAGTGGAAAAAATATCGAAGGTCGAAGTATTTTTTTTATTAATAATATAGTTACTATAATAACTCAAGAAAAAGATCAAAAGAGGTATGCATTATGAAAAAAATCTATTTATTTAATTATTTTTTTTTTTAAATATCAGAAACCATTAACAAATTAATTTTCATAAGTGGTTATAAAATATAAAGTTCCTTATAAAAAAATATAAATATAAATATAAAGTATGAAGTTCCTTATACTTTCAAAATAAAAAGTAAGCATACATACATATATACATATATCAAAGCCCATTTAGTCTTTTTTTAAAAAAAAGTAAAGCCTATTTTTAGGCTTTTCTTAAAAACACCAAAAGTTCTTTTTAAATTTTCCGTTTATTGATTGATTTACGCTTCATTTCTTACAGTTTTTATTTATTACAAAGATCTTGGTTTTTTTTTTAGCTATAATTCTCATGATTCATGGCTTCAGCCTTGGCTCTCTGAATTCTTCATTCTTCAATGATATTTTTATAGTTTTTTGGGGCCAAAGCTCCATTTGTTCGCCGTTCGCCGTTCATCGTCAGTCCAAGTTCAGGAATCCAATTATCGAGGGTATCTGCAATTAGACAAGGTGTAGACACAGGTGTAATTACCATAAATCAAATTTATATACCATCTGGCGACCTTCAAGGTCCAAATAACTTGGTGTGACCTTTTTTTTAAATTACAAAAATTAATGAAAAATAAAGAGGCGACAAAAAAACAAAGACAATAGGTCATTCAGAGAAAATTGGGCTATAAAATAAAGCTCTGTAAAATATCTTTATTCTTCAATGTAGATTCTGAAAAAATTATATAGGTCATGGTCTTAATTTATGTTAAGATATTGTAGGTTTCTCATCGATAGAATATAAGGGATTCTAATTCACTAATTTAATTAAATAAGAAACTGATAACTTTCCATCTTAACGCTCTTATTAAGTTCAATTTTCGAAAATTACAAAAAATCACTAAAATCAAACCCCAAATTAAAATCAACTAACCACTTAAACAAACTCTGACACCTTAAATATCCGAAAAAAGATCAAAAAACATCAAAAAACAAACTGAAGATTAAAAATAAATAAAAAACCAAAACCAGGTGCTCCCTGAACTTGACCTCCAAGCTAGTGCTGTTTTTTTCGGTACAACAACCTACAATAACAATTTAATGCCAACAATAAAAAATACAAATCACGTCACGATCTGTGGTTCGTATTTTTTTTATTGTTTGTTATTATTATTATTTTGTTTATTTTTGTGCTTGTTTTTTTTTTTTGGTGAGACACCAAATTGAGCGTTAAAAGCTTCTCGTTTGGGTTTCTTATTGTAATTTCAATAATTAATAATTTATTTTGTTTTATTTCCCCAATGAGTTGGCAGAAATATATTTTTTTCTATGCTTTTGAAGTATGCGGAAGTCTTCAGACATTCAAGTATCTTAAAGATACTTTTGAGGAAGAATAAAGATGCTTGAGTTGGATTTGTGTCTTGTTTTTAATGTTTAAGGAAAAGGTCTCTGTTTAGAGACCTATAGACAAATATATATAAATTTTAAATTGTATTAAAATATAATTTAAAATCTTTAGTTGTGGAAAAATTGGTTCTATGAGATGGCCTACCATTTTGATATGTTTATATATTTTGTTTTGTTCTTATACATTTTCTTTTATATTTCTAGATTCATAATCTTTTTTACTAACTTGTTGCTTATTTTTTAAGCTTGCCCCTTAAAAACTTTTACGTTCCGCAACGCTGACTTCGCTAATAATTAAGATAGTAGAGCGCAAAGGCACAAAGATACTTAGATATTTAGATACAAAGATATTCAAAGGCTAAGTACTTTTTTGCAGGCAAAAGAGGCAGTGTCCCACAAAGGCAGTCACAGATACAGTTGCCATAAGCATATGTAGTTCGAGTATCTTGTGGATACAGAAACATTAGAGACAATTGTTTATTATTTAGCGAGAATGGCAGGAGGCGGTCGAGCTAACTAAGCCCATATTTCAATGTTTTTGGCCAACAGCTACTGGTTTCGAAATCTCCCCCGAAAAAAAAAAATTGACCAGGTGTTTGCCATTATTTTTGGCCAAGAAAGTGAAAGATTTTTGGATAAATTAAAGGCTGGACATATCAGCGATCAGTGGACCTTAATTAAAGCCAAAGATACATAGTATAAAGCCAATTAGTGGGCTACAAAAAATAGGATACCTATGCTAATAAATAATAAATAAATAGTAAGTGATAAGCTAATTGGTAACACACTTTTGTTAAAAACTAGAAATGCTAGAAATGTAATAAAGTCTAAGACAAAAAATATACCCTCTAAATCCTATTTTAAATGCTGTTAAAAATTTAAATAAGTAACAAACTTTGTATTAAAATGCTAAAACAATTTTTTTGTTTTAAAGTCAAGGTGGAGTTTTCAGTTTCTGGGAGAGAGAGGTCGAAATCACCTTGACTAACATTTTATTCACAAAAAGCAGTATATTTTTAACCTTTTTCAGTTCAGTTACACCAGCTTATATTTGTTTTTATAATTATATAGAGAGCAGATCAATTAGCAAACTCATTTAAAAATGTTGTAAACCAAAAAGTAATACATATGAACGTGTTTGAAGCCCTTTTTGTTGCCAACAACTGGTTTTTCTTTGGCCTGCGACTTTACTTCCGTGCCAACAATTTGATTTATAGATTTTTATTTCCCCATTTTTGTTGCTGTTTTTAGTGTTAAGGCTTAAACAAAAAGTCTTAACAACAAAACCTTGACCATGCCCTAGAAGTTCAGTTTTTTCTTCGAAGATTTAACTTTTCAAATGGAATAATTAGCAATCCGACAGATCAATGCTAAATTTTCAACTTTGTTTGGTTTTTCTGGCTTGTATTGGATGCTCTGCCTTGGTTTATTAGCGAAATTCTGCTAAAATCTATCTATAATATAGAAGGCTACAATGACAAAAAAAAAATGGGACAAAGAATTTCCTGGAAATATTGAAGATTATTTTTAAAATGATCTTGATAAAGGTTTATTATAAATATTAACAAGTATTAGCAAGGGCAGAAATTACTTGAGTTTAGAAGGAGAAATTTCATTTTTTTAAATATTTTATCAAACAGAAAACAAGCAACTTCTTTAAGTGGTTTTCTAAATATATTTCGTCAATAACTAGTAACTAGATTCTAGTTTTAAAACAATAAAAAAATTAAATAAATATTTTGCACAATAATAATATAATTAATAATGTTCTCTATTCTATAAACTAAAAAATAAACGCAAAACAGGCAAATATTTATTAAAAATAGTCACAAGAATCTTATATATTTATTTTTAATTCTTTATCCTTTTTATCCTAAAAAATCTTTAAAATTGTTTACACAAAGTTTGGGAAAATATTATTTAGCATCAGCATTTTTAATTTTTTTTACCAACTTTAAAGGTACCTATAATTCATTTAATCCTACCCATATCGCAAAAAACATTTTCTTTTCATCTAAAAGTCTTAAAGTCAAAAAGAGACTCAAAAACATACTTCCAAAACTGTTCTAACAAAATTTAGGATTTCTTATAATACTTATACCTATTAAAAATAATTGTTTTTATAATTAAAGCCGTCTAAATATATACTTTGTCTACCCACT
Organism: Drosophila pseudoananassae pseudoananassae; assembly: GCA_018153035.1. Lineage (NCBI taxonomy): Eukaryota > Metazoa > Arthropoda > Insecta > Diptera > Drosophilidae > Drosophila > Drosophila pseudoananassae. The sequence continues at coordinate 876,312 of JAECXR010000046.1, forward strand.
CACCTTGGTGATAAAATCATCCTCCTGTTGTTCTTGGGGCGGAGCCATGTTGGTTTTGGTTTTGTCTTTTGGGATCGGGACTCTTTAGCTTTTAATTACAAATAATTATGATCTGCACTAACAGTCCATAAAATGTCATTTCTTATGGTTTTTGGTGAAAAACTCGCAAACTCGAAAAAAAGAATAATTTAAAAAAAAAAAGGGGGGAGAGTTCGCGCTTGATCGGGCCAATAATAGCGATAGAGTTGAGAGAGAGGTTTAAGCCAAGTTGACCGCCTCGTTTGGCGCTCCGGTTGCTACTGAATCGGACTTTATAAATATCGGATATAGACGCCAAGAGTCGCGGCCAAGACGCGAGCAAAACGCGCGCAAACGAGGAGGCGAGGCAAAAGCGGTGGTTTTGGCCATAAAACTGGTTCTGGGGGTTCTCGGGGAGTTCTCAGCTTTAAACCAAGAGTCAAAGCCAAGAATCAGATGGCGTATAAATTGACTCTGGTCTTGGATCTGACTATACAAAAAAAAAAAACAACAAAAACTAAAAAAAAAACCACCTGTAGCTCCTCTGACGTCACATGAACTTGCGGCTTGAACTTTAAGTTGAAGGTTGCGACTAAAACAGCGTTTGAAAAGCGAAATTAAATGGAAATTGAATGGAAATCAAGTGACAAATCAAGCATCTTTATAATGGTTAATTTCTACAACACATGCAAGCACATAAATACATATGTATGTATGTATTTGTTGTTATTTATAGCATTATGTGTAACTGCAACTGGCGCGCGTATAAAGTCGCCCTTGAAACGCTAGCAAACGGCCCAGTCGCGACTTTAGCCGCTCGAAATTGTTTTTTCACTTTTATTGCTATTAATTTTTTACTTTTCACTGCACACACGGTCTTAATTATTAGTTTGGTCTTAAGTTTTTTAGTTTCTTTTAATTTGTGCGGCTTAGACTGGTCTGGCTGGTTGGCTTATAATTTTTGGGTTTTACGACTTTAATCAGAGTCTCTTTAATCAAAAAAAGGTACGAATTTGCATTAAGCTTCTGGTTCTAAACAATTTAAACAAAAGCCTTAAAAAAAGATTTCTTTAAAATGATTTATTTTTGATTAGTTAAGATTCTTTAACCTTATAGTTTTTTAGGAATCAAGCTTATAAGATAATTGTAGTGAATTTATTTTGGCTAAAATCGTTTAAATTCTTTTTAGAATTATTATTATTTGCAAAAATATTTTATTTTTTTTAAGTTTCCGTTTGTAGTTTCTTTTTTTTTAGTTTTATTTTTAGATGTATTTTGCTATCTTTTTTATTAAATTTATCAATTAGAAGAAATCCTGCTTCTGATTTCGAACCAAACCCCTAAAAATATTTAAAACAGTTAATACATTTTTAATACGTCGTTTTATAATTTTTTTTTATATTATTTTTTTTTTTAATTAATACCTGAATTTTAACAAATAAATTTTATAACCAATTTAGACGATTGACTGCAACTTCTTATCCGATAACAAGTAATCCAGATTTGGCAGCGCCTTGGGAATTGAGAATTGAAATTCGTAATCCGACATTCGAGTATATAGAGTCTTGTGCCAAGTCTTGAATGAAGTCTTGAAAAATTAAACAAGTGTTGAGATTTCTAGTTCAACAAGAGCTTTAAGTTCATTGCAAACTCGGTTGTGACCAAATATATGGACTTTGATGAAAAAATAAAATTAAAACCGGCATTAAGAGTAGCAGTCACAGTCCAATAACTATCAAATGTAAGACGGCTGTAATTAAAAGCGCAAATCGTTCCAAGGTAGTCCAGACAGGAGGCCGCCTCAGAAAAGTGTGATTTAAGTCCTACGGAATCCGCCGTTCAATCAGCCATCAAAATAAACAATAATTTTTTTTTACATTTTCGCCATCGAGTTGTCACCTTAACAAAACATCAGAAGAGCACCTTTTTCAAAACCTTGCGTCATCAACTTGGGAGAAGGGTACTCTCTATAATTGGTCAAAAAAATCAATTTGAAAATATTTAATGGATTAGATTGGAAAGCCAATTAGTAAACAATGTTTTCAGCACTACATTTTACATTTAACCTATGATAACTTAAGACTAACGACTAGTATATTGTCTCATAATTACAGGCAAGTTATGACCAACTGTTCAGATGAGTTAGAACTCTAATTGAAGTACTTGGTTTTCAATTAGAATCCAAATCATAAACACTTTTCAAATAAGGAATTATTTATCTAGTTTGGCCTTTAATTTTAAATTAATTACGTATTATCAAAACTAAAGACGCTTCAAGATAACAACCCAAAGAAGGTTTTCTTAGTCTTAAGTTTAAATCCATTGAATTTTTTTTAAATTTTGGAAATGATTTCTTAATCTTGTATTTCCAGAAATTGGAATTAAAAATATTGTTTTATATTACGAAAAATCAGTACTCACCTATAAAATAAATCAATTTTTTTTTAGGCTGTCTTCATTTTGGCAGAAAATATTTCTATAGCATCATGCATTTCTAGATTACTGGGCGCCTTGAATGTTTCGCTTCGAAAACCAAACGGCACGGTTTGTTCGACCACCGGAATTGCTTGGATCAGCTCTGCACGTTGCTTCACCTTTGCCCGCTTTTCCTTGAAGTCAGCGAGTCCCAGACCCAAATGCCTCGGGCGAGGTTTCTTCTGCCTCTTCAGTTGAGGCAGCTCCTCGTCCATGGAGCGGTTCTTGTGGAACATTTTCGAGCGATTATTCGCCCGATTAATCGCAACGATCTCGCGAACTCCATTCCTCAGGGTCTTTGATTCCATTGTAGTTGTTTGGTTTGGTGTATTTTCAAATGTTTAAAGTCTAAATATATATTGTTTATTTCAGAGTCTTTTTTGTGATGTTGTCAGCTGGATAGTATTTTGTTGAATGAGGTTCCTGTCAAACTCCATATGCAATGCCAATATTTCAATTTGATTCGAATGTCATGGCCAATGTGATCCCTAATTTTATATAAACTAGAAAAATCAGGTTCTTGAACTTTAATACGAATTTTGTAGAGTTTTTGGCTGAAAATTGTTTTAAAGCTTTATAATTTACTATTTCGAGATAAAATAATATTTATAAATACCTACAACATTCACCACGCCAAGCTTATTATTCAAAGGAATACCAAAAGAAAAAATTTACAAACTTTCTATAAAAAACATTGTATTTAAATTTTTATGCAGATTTTTATGAAACCGATATAGAAATCGATTAAGGTATTCCGCCTAAGGATCAGGTAAGAATAGACAACGCCGTGGGTCAAAGAGACCCCTACCTTATTTTTTACAGGGATACCATACAAATATATTTTGTATGTAATTTCTTCTTATTTCTTTATTTCTTCCCAAGCTTCTATCTTCAAAAATACACAAGTTGATATATTTACCAAATACCAAAAATATCTTATTTTTATATATTGACAATAGACGTACATATATACATATATCTTCCGTCATTGTGTCTCGCATATACGCGACTTAATGAGTGCTATGACTCGCTATGAGTACTCTCGACTGATAAGATATAAGTATATATTTTCTGTCTTACAGCTTTAATTATTTTGTTACTAATGGTGATAATTTTTTTGATATAAAATGCCTTTTGGAACCGACAATGGATCACAGTTAACATTTAACACTTCACCATGCGAGTATCCGTTGTATCCGCCCTCATCCTGGCCACCTGCTTCCTGGCCTGGATGGACAGCTCTGAGGCAGTCTGCTGCACTGTTAAAGGCTATCTGAAGTACAGGATCGAGGGTGGCGATTGCGGAGCAGTCGGTGGCCGCCGGACCAAAGACGGATGCTCCATTACCATTTGCGGCAACGGGCGAGCTCTGGTGGGCACTTTTTGCGGCCGTGGATCTTGCAACATCTTCGGGTGTGCCTGCAAAGGCGGCTGCCTCGGCGGCGACTACGCTATTGACTTTATCAAGAACAATCCCAGATACAAGATCCATGTCACGTCCGCCGTTTATAAATAATAAACTAATTAGTCTAAACAAAAGATTAAAGAAGATACAAGATTTTCATGGGTATTTTTAAAGAAATTGTAGAATTCGTTTCAGGTATTGTGCTCACAGATCGTCTTAAGGGTCGTCAGGTGTAGAAAAAATCGTTTAAATACTTTGCTTAATGATCGGGTAAAAATTGACAATTATATACATATAACAGCGCTGGACATAAAGGCCTCTACCTGATTTATCAAAAGGATCCCATGAGAAAGGTTAAAAAAAATCTCACAAAACAAGAAAGGAAAGCTAACTTCAATTTTTTGTCCATTTTTCGTGATGGGATCCCTTGAAAATGGGGTTTTTCCCTATATGGCCCACTGCGATGGCTATATCTTCCCCAATCCTGATCCGATTCTTAAGCGGAGTGTTTTAAACGTTTTCTGCATCGATTCTCCACCATTCTGCATCAAAATCCTGAGACAAAATATTTTTTAGATTTTTTGTCCATTTTTCGTGATGAGATCCCTTGAAAATAGGGTTTTCCCCTGTATGGCATACAGTGATGGCTATATCTTCCCCAATCCTGATCCGATTCTCAAGCGGAGTACCTTAAACGATTTCTGCATCGATTCTCCACCATTCTGCATCAAAATCCTGAGACAAAATATTTTTTAGATTTTTTGTCCATTTTTCGTGATGGGATCCCTTGAAAATGGGGTTTTACCCTATATGGCCCACTGCGATGGCTATATCTTCCCCAATCCTGATCCGATTCTTAAGCGGAGTGTTTTAAACGTTTTCTGCATCGATTCTCCACCATTCTGCATCAAAATCCTGAGACAAAATATTTTTTAGATTTTTTGTCCATTTTTCGTGATGGGATCCCTTGAAAATGGGGTTTTCCCCTGTATGGCCCACAGTGATGGCTATATCTTCCCCAATCCTGATCCGATTCTCAAGCAGAGTACCTTAAACGATTTCTGCATCGATTTTCCACCATTCTGCATCAAAATCCTGAGACAAAATATTTTTTAGATTTTTTGTCCATTTTTCGTGATGGGATCCCTTGAAAATGGGGTTTTACCCTATATGGCCCACTGCGATGGCTATATCTTCCCCAATCCTGATCCGATTCTTAAGCGGAGTACCTTAAACGATTTCTGCATCGATTCTCCACCATTCTACATCAAAATCCTGAGACAAAATATTTTTTAGATTTTTTGTCCATTTTTTGTGATGGGATCCCTTGAAAATGGGGTTTTCCCCTATATGGCCCACTGCGATGGCTATATCTTCCCCAATCCTGATCCGATTCTTAAGCGGAGTGTTTTAAACGTTTTCTGCATCGATTCTCCACCATTCTGCATCAAAATCCTGAGACAAAATATTTTTTAGATTTTTTGTCCATTTTTCGTGATGGGATCCCTTGAAAATGGGGTTTTCCCCTGTATGGCCCACAGTGATGGCTATATCTTCCCCAATCCTGATCCGATTCTCAAGCAGAGTACCTTAAACGATTTCTGCATCGATTTTCCACCATTCTGCATCAAAATCCTGAGACAAAATATTTTTTAGATTTTTTGTCCATTTTTCGTGATGGGATCCCTTGAAAATGGGGTTTTCCGCTGTATGGCCCACAGTGATGGCTATATCTTCCCCAATCCTGATCCGATTCTCAAGCAGAGTACCTTAAACGATTTCTGCATCGATTTTCCACCATTCTGCATCAAAATCCTGAGACAAAATATTTTTTAGATTTTTTTGTCCATTTTTCGTGATGGGATCCCTTGAAAATGGGGTTTTACCCTATATGGCCCACTGCGATGGCTATATCTTCCCCAATCCTGATCCGATTCTTAAGCGGAGTACCTTAAACGATTTCTGCATCGATTCTCCACCATTCTACATCAAAATCCTGAGACAAAATATTTTTTAGATTTTTTGTCCATTTTTTGTGATGGGATCCCTTGAAAATGGGGTTTTCCCCTATATGGCCCACTGCGATGGCTATATCTTCCCCAATCCTGATCCGATTCTCAAGCAGAGTACCTTAAACGATTTCTGCATCGATTTTCCACCATTCTGCATCAAAATCCTGAGACAAAATATTTTTTAGATTTTTTGTCCATTTTTCGTGATGGGATCCCTTGAAAATGGGGTTTTCCCCTGTATGGCCCACAGTGATGGCTATATCTTCCCCAATCCTGATCCGATTCTTAAGCGGAGTGTTTTAAACGTTTTCTGCATCGATTCTCCACCATTCTGCATCAAAATCCTGAGACAAAATATTTTTTAGATTTTTTGTCCATTTTTCGTGATGGGATCCCTTGAAAATGGGGTTTTCCCCTGTATGGCCCACTGCGATGGCTATATCTTCCCCAATCCTGATCCGATTCTCAAGCAGAGTACCTTAAACGATTTCTGCATCGATTCTCCACCATTCTGCATCAAAATCCTGAGACAAAATATTTTTTAGATTTTTTGTCCATTTTTCGTGATGGGATCCCTTGAAAATGGGGTTTTCCCCTATATGGCCTACTGCGATGGCTATATCTTCCCCAATCCTGATCCGATTCTTAAGCGGAGTGTTTTAAACGTTTTCTGCATCGATTCTCCACCATTCTGCATCAAAATCCTGAGACAAAATATTTTTTAGATTTTTTGTCCATTTTTCGTGATGGGATCCCTTGAAAATGGGGTTTTACCCTATATGGCCCACTGCGATGGCTATATCTTCCCCAATCCTGATCCGATTCTTAAGCGGAGTGTTTTAAACGTTTTCTGCATCGATTCTCCACCATTCTGCATCAAAATCCTGAGACAAAATATTTTTTAGATTTTTTGTCCATTTTTCGCGATGGGATCCCTTGGAAATGGGGTTTTCCCCTATATGGCCCACAGGGAAAGGTATATCTTCCCCATTTCTTATCCGATTCTCAAGCGGAGTACCTTAAACGATTTCTGCATCGATTCTCCACCATTCTGCATAAAAATCCCGACACTAAGGGCAAAAGAAGTTACTATAATAAAGAACCGGTATAGAACCAAGGTAGTCTGTAAAGACTCTTCAGAATACAATGCATCCCACATACCTACATACGGTCCTCGCGGGAAAGAGTGCTTCCGTGGAAGACTCGATTAGGAACAACGGACATTACAGCATGTATACTTTAAAGACTAAATACTTTAAAGACCTATGCAGTCTGGACAATATAATCTTAAAATTAAGTAAAAACCGAAAAGCCATTGGCACCATTTTTCACAATTCACGTTTACTTAGACCTGAAATCAGAAGACATTAAGATGTATACAAAATACAAGTATGTACAAAATATAGTAGTAGCGCTACGGGAAGGGATCAAGAGGATCAATCGTCAGCAGGATCGTGTTAAGAGAGTTTTTAATTTTAAATATTAATTTAAAAAAAATTCAATTACACCTAAGTTTGAGCCACGCGAGGAGAAGACCGAGATCATCGGGTTTACAGTTGAATTGACTAACTGATCTCGTACTGATATGCATCGTCAGAGTCCTCGCCACTGGACAGATCTCGTTTCCTTCGTCGCTGCTCGCGCTTGCTCAGCTTCTTGGACGCTGGCGCTGGTGCCGATGCCGCTGCGGAATCTTCTGCAGGAGCCACCTGCTCCTCGGTCTCCAACTCGGCCTCATCGACTTCGGCCGCGTCTGGCGACTCCTGTGCCTCCTCCGGCTCTTGGGCCTCCTCCTCGGCCCGCTTCTGAGTCTTGACCAGCTCACAGAGATACTTGTAGCGCACCAGGCACTCCTCCTTGGTCTTCTCCGGCACACTATTAGCTATTTTCTGCCAGCGATCTCCGCCGGCTGTCTTTCGGTATTTTACGATTGCTGCTTCCAAAGCACGTTGCTGCTCCTGGGTCCAATTGGTCTCCGGAATGAGCATGCTCTTTTCCCCACCGGCAGCCGTGACAGTGGTGGCTGCTGTTGCAGTTTTCTTGACCTTCTCCTTGCGCTGCGCTTGCTGCGATTCCTGGACAAGAGTCTCGGCCACGCTGTCTGACTGTCCGGGGATGCGATAGCCGTTCTCCTTCATTTTGGCAGCCATGAAGGTTACCTCCTGGATGCTGCGGTTCATTGACTCAGCAATGGTGTTCCAACGACTGCCGGCACCACCGGGATACTTCTTCACCAAACGGATTAGCTCGGTCAGATCCTCATCGGTCCAGAAACCACCGCTTACAGTGCTCTGCATTATTAAAAATTTTTGTGGTTAGTTGGTTGTGCGGTTTAGTGCGGTAGCCCTTAGCGATTACCTTCTGAGATGCAGGACGCACTGCATCGTCGTCGGTTAGTTCGCGCGCCTGGATCTGTGAGTAGCCACGCAACTCCTCCTCAGTCTTTTCTGGAGCCTTGGAGTTCTGTTTACGCTTACGAAGGTTCTCCTTGTGCTCTTTGCGAAGACGAATCTGCTCCTCCGCCTCGCGTTCCAGCTCTTCCTGGCGGCGAGCAGCTTCCAGTTCCCTAAAAATCAAACAGAATTTAAAATAAAAACATAATTTTGGAGAAACACAACAGCGCTTACTGTCTACGCTTCTCGAGGGCCAGATCCTTAAGCTCATTGGCCTTGCTGAAGCCGTTCTTGATGGTTCGGGGCAGGTTCCACAAAGCCAACGGAATCTGGACCGGCAGAGTATTTAGCAGCGACGGCATTGGAATCTCGCTAAGTATAACGTCCATGTCAATGTTCTTGTTTTTCTTCTGTAGCTTCTTCAGCTTGGTGCCAAACACCTGTTCGGCGGTGTACTTCTTCTCCAGATAGGCGGCCCAGGCGAACAGGTACTGGCCCACGGTGGTGATCAGGAATAGGATGAAGGCGCCCTCGTACAGTCCGATCTTCCTCATCCGACGGTAGTAGTATAGGGCGGACTTCCAATTGGGCATCCCCTCCTTTAGCACCCGGTCGTATTTCTCGCGCTTGGACGGATCCTTGAGGACTTCGTAGATAGAGACTAGGTTGCGGAACTGGATGTTGGCATCCTCGGCAGAGTTCTTGTCTGGATGCAGGACAATTGAGAGGGTGCGGAAGGCGCGCTTGACCTCCGCTCCCGTAGCTGTTTGATTAATACCCATGAACTCGTAGAAGTTGCGATTCACCTCCTCCACCAAGTCGAAGATCTCCAGCTCCTCCGAGTGCCAGGCGGAGGCTGGACCGCCCTGGAGCAGCAGGACGGCCAGGAGAATGCTCCATGCAGTCAGTCGCATAGCTGTCCGGTCGAGATATCAATCAAATTCCGATCCAAGTCCAAAAGAAATTAATGCGGCTGACCCACGCACGCACACACACACACACTCACAGACGCTGGACACGGGGGCGCACACGGACGGGCAACGTCAGCAGTCACAGTGTGACCATATTTTGCGAGTGGCGCCCAGTCTGCAGCCCTGAGTTTTTTAAATTATCTTTAAATCACACTTTTCTTTCTATTTCTTAGTAATATTTCTGTATTAACACATTAATAAACTTTTGACAACCAGAAGGGTAGCTATAAAACAAGTTTTCTAAACTTCATTAGTTATATACGTACATGTATTTGATGTTTCCCGATCTCCGGACTTAATTTAAAAAAAACTTAAGTTTTAAAATATACAAAAATATTAATTTAAATTAAACAACTCTAATAGGATTTGTTTCGTTTAAATGCAAATAATCTTATTTTTGATTTTATAACAAAAATATCGATTCATATCGATAGTATGACACCCATCCAGTGCTGCCATCCCAGCTCGGTTTTCGAAAAATGTTAATACTTTTCATTAATTTTAAGTGGAAACTAAATTAGTAGCAGCCTAATATTTGAAATATTTTATAATGTCACAATATTTTGTTGTTAGTTTTAAAAAAAAGTTTTTTTTTGTAAGCAAATTTTAAAATCATATGCTTGCAATGTATTACATTGCAGTCATAGGTTTGCTAGAGTATGTGCAAAAATATAAATTGTATTTGATAAATTTTATGAAATATAACTAAATGGTAACAATTAACTTAATGTGAATTGTTTCTTAAGAACTGACGGTTATCTTAATTTCTTTTAAAAATTTTGGCCATTTTTGGCTGATTTTTGCTTGCCCTGCTGTGTTTGAACGGTCGATAGTTGGCAACACTGTCTACAACCCTGGTCACCAAACGAGAAGAACTCAAAGCACAAAATTGCATTGGCTTTTAATTGCAAACAGTTTGCCAACGGCAGTAAACTTCCTCACATATTCCCGGAACGATGAAGCTGCTTCCTTTACTGTGGTTACTGATCAGTTCCAGTAGCCTGCTCCTGGTTTCAGGCGAGGTGAAATCGGCAAACACTGTCACCGATTCCAAGGTGATCGCTGGGAACTTGTCGACTGCACCGCTTGGAAATGCCACTCAAGGAGGTACTTCACCGGCAATGGTCGTTCCTGTAACTCCGGCTGCCCTACCCGCTGTCCAGCAAGGCGACAAGAACTCGACAAAGGCAGAAGCACCTGTCGACAAGGCAAAGGATGTGACCACCACTACGGACAGTGGAGCTAAGACCAGGAAGCGTCCGTTACCAACATCCTCCTCGGTTCCGAGTGCATCTACACCTGCCAAGCCTGCCACCCAGGTCAAAGGGGATACAACTGCTGCAGCCAGCCCATCTTCCAACACCACTTCATCGGCTACGTCAACCACGACTACGACTGCAAAACCGCAGGCTGCAGGATCAGCCATAGTGGCAGAGGGTCAGTCCCTGAGCGATGTGACCAAGGCCTCCAGCAGCTCCAAACCCAACAATTCCACTGCGGCCACAACAAAATCAGCTATTTCTAGCACCTCCACCACAACGACCACCACAACCACCACCACCACTACGACCACTACCACTCCCAAGCCCACAAAACCGCCTGTAGCCTTCGGCATGAACACGCATAAGGAGTGGGAGGAAGAACAGAAGCAGGAGTCAGGTCCACCGAAGGCCACTGATAAGAAGAATAAGGATAAACCGGCAGCAGCCAGCGGTGCTTCGTCACAGCCTTTGCCAGTGCCATCGTCTACGCTCGCCGAACCGGTGACTCCTGTGGTGCAAGAGCTAACCAGCAATCTGGCCGATCGTGGCGACAACGTGTATGTGGTGCCAATTGTCACTGTCCTACTCACCGTACCGCTGGCCATCGGTGTGGTGATCATTATGTACCGTCGCTTCCGTGACATGTGGAGCACCCGCCACTACCGCCGCATGGACTTCCTGGTAGACGGCATGTACAACGACTGACGAAGACGGAATCAATCCGAACTAGCCCTGTCCACATACTCCTCAGCCCATACTTCCTACTCCAATTCTTTGACTGGAATTCGTTAGCCTCCGATGCTTTCTGAAGCTGGAGAATGATAATTAGTTGTAAAGCTGCAAGCGCTTGCATCAAATGCAAGATCTCTCGAGTGAGAAAGGATACAACACACACATAGACACAAACTAGGATATTGCTCAGTCAATTAAAAAAAATTAACAAGGAGTACGAGTAGAGAAATCGCTTTAAATTTTACTTCCAAGAGGCCAAATTGAATTTAAAACAAACTGATTTTTTTTTTAATCGATGCAAAATTGAAACGATGACTTTTTATATTTTAGGCATTTTAGATTTTATGTCAAGCATTTGTTAGAAATCAGCAAGGACGAACCACAAACACACACACACACATGTATCTATATATATCTAATTAGAAAGTATATTAGTATATTGGGAAGCTGCGACCAAATTGTATCGACTTTACCTAATCATCCATCAAGCGCAATTAGCAATCACACACTCATTCGATCTAGTATCTAACCGTAATGTGCCTTACGAATCAGCTCTATATATACCTATATATATGAAAATACCTGTACACTTTGATATTCTGATAATCTCAAACTTTCTAGATTGAGATGTATTTTCCGCATTTACTTTACGCAACTCACTCAAAAACCCAATACAAGCTAGAAACAAAAAAAAGCAGCAGAAACCAAAAAAAAATTATAAGCAATCGGCCTGAAACAAGCAAATTTATTGCATAACTTTGTGTAGATATATATAGTAGATACTCTATATATACAAATAATTTTTGTTGTTGTCAATGTAACAATTACAATAAAGCGAAAGGCATTCAAATCAAACATCATGTGTATTTTTCCTGAGACTAGGCATCGGTTTGTATAAGTCTGGGTCTAGAGTTACTGACCGGGAAGGGTTCCGATTCCCAGAAACTGAAGAAAGTAAACTTTACAAACAAAAGCTCTTACCCAGAATACCTATGCATTTATTTATTTATTAATTTCCCATAAAACTAATAAATCGCCAAAAGCTTTGTATAGATTTAGGATCATGATTTATAAGTATTTTGTTGATTTAAAGCGTTTGCCGTAAATCTTTTGGTTAACCCATTAATGTCAGCATTTATGCTTTATGTACCCCATAGAATCTCCCCATAGAATTCCCTCCCCGTACATCCCTTGATGTAATGCCTTCGACCTGGCCTGGTCGATAACAGATCACCAGCGGCTGGGCGGCTCGTCTCGTGTCTGGATTTAGACAAATGCTCTATATATGTATGTTTACCCATCTCCCAAGATCCCAAAAAAAGAACTCAATGAAATGGTTTATAAATGACCGCTAGCTCTATGGATGAAGTTGTTCGTAGCTCGTTTCAATAATTTAAACAAAAAGAACTAAATTATCAACAAAACGATCCGATCCGGATCCGGAATGTGTGAAATGAGCCGAGAAACTATTTCAAATTTGGTTTTTTGGTCAAGATGATTTTTTACCCATTAATACCAGTTTTTTAAAACACTATTATATTTATGTAATTATGTATTTTAAGATGAAACAATTTACAAATAAAAGTTCTAGCAGAATAGGTTGGAATTGATAATAAAATAAAGAAAGATAATACATTGGTTTCTGGTAAAGAATTAATACTAATATTAATATTAAAAAAGCATAATTAAATTACCCATGTCCCATATGGGTATATACTTCATGAGAAAAATTGTTATTTTATTTTTTTATTTAAAAACACAACAGAACTTAAATGAATTCTAAAAGGTATCAATAAAAATTAAAAGCAGAAGTAATGGAACACCCAGAAGAATTATTAGAATTATTATTATTAAAATTAGTGCCTTATTTATAAAAAAAATGTAAACCTCTAAACCTCTTCTTATATTTTTCAACTTTGTTTTTTTAAAGGCGGTTTTCCAACTTCGATCTCTTATTTCTTCTGTTACTTAAGAATTAAGTAAGACCTCTAATTTTATTTAACGAGTAATTGGACCTACTAGCTTCTACCACAAAAAGAATAATATTTCCGCATTAAAAAAAGAACAATAAACAAGACAATAATAAATTTAAAATGAAGCAGTATCCTCTAGTCGAGAGTTTTCTCATAAAACTGATCTGCTTCTGCTTTCGATGATGCTGGACTGGAAGCCACCTCCGAATGCTCATTCGAAGACGTGCGCTGGACGCGTGCAGTTCTCCAAAGATCCCTTCTGGACCAAAAATCGATACCACCGATCTCGAATCTAATCGTAGTACAATATAGTTAATTATCCTGTAAAAATGCATCCTGCCTCGCCGCATCAACACCGGGCGCGCCTCCATATCGGTTCTCCCGGCGGATCCGGTTCGGGGTCGAGCAACGTGCAAGCCTCCTCCTCGACGGAGACCTTTCCGTTAACTCCGCAGATCCATCAGTCGGGCCAGCAGCATACAGTTCATATTCCGCCCTCCACATCGCTGCCGTATCAAGGACTCAAGACGTGTAAGATGTTTTCCATGGGGAGTGTCCTTAAAAGAGATTATACAAAAATATTAATAAATTTTAGACAGAAAATAATAATATTAATAATATATTTTAAATTTCCTCTTAATTAACTTCCTCTTCTCTACACTTTCTCTTTAAACTTTAATTTTCATTCTATCATCCTCAGAATAACTTTTAAAAACTAATATTTTTCTTTTTTAAATAAAACCTAAAAAAAGATATTATCTTTATCATCCATCCATCATATCATCTTCTGGCTTATGCCTTTATTACTTTTATTAATTATAATTTTATTCAACTTTATTTTTATTCCTTTAAAAGGAAGATCTTTAAATTTTCAAGTTTCCCTTCAAGAGGATATATGTAAATATATAACCTTAACATTATGTCAAAGAAAAACATTCCTGATTTCTGGACCGGATTTCCAGACACACATAGTACAACCGAAAGAAAATATTCGCTCTACGTTTTGTTTAGCTCATAAAAATATACGCACATTGACTGCTAGATACAAATAGTTTTTCACATTATATGACCTCACAGAGCTCTAGAGATCCAGAGATCCCCAGACCAAGAATAATTCATAAATTCGATATTAATGCCCCACAAAATGATAATCAAGGCGTGTTGAGGTGAGACCATGAATCATTTTCAATGAAAAAAATCTGAAATCCAAAGCTCTGTATCTGTATCTGTTAGGCATATTGAATTGTATCGATCACGACCACCTATGAAGTATGCAATATAAACTGTGCGCCGACATAAAAAAATAAATAGAACTTTTAACAAATCGGCTCGGACATGTCCATGGAACACGGGCAACTGGTACGAATGTGTTTTCTAGCCGGATCCAATGGCATCATATGAACCGAATCGTATCCGTGATATAAATCGTATTGTCGAAACTCGTAAGATAAACAAGAGGAAAGAAATACTCAACACCCGACGCTGGGACGTAAACATTATCCATAGGAATAAATAGTTCCAGCAGCATTATGTGAAAAGAGCAAAACAAACAAAGAATCGGAATATAGGAGATCATATTCAAGAACGAGGTCTACACACACAGTACAAAAATAATCATCAAGAAAAGATTGTCAAAATATAATCTGTATTAATTATACAATATTTTAGGTGTCCATTAATTATTCATTTGAGTATTTATTTCTCCTTGTGTATCCACTGTACATACAAAGCTATATTAGCCATAAACAAAAGGCTCGTGCTTATGTAGTTAGTCAGGCATAAAAAATGCTCCGAAACATTATGTGGATATTTATGGAATTTACAGCATTTTGTACAGCAGTTCAAAGGCAATTTGTACAAATTAATTGCCCAAAAACAGAACCATGGCATAATCATATTGCTGGACCAATTGAAATAATGCATGCAATTGGCTAAAAATTGTTTCTCATAAGGCCGGCTAATTAGAAATATGTTTACAATACACATTTAATTAAACACACATATACATATACATAGTAAATAAAATTTAAAAATTAATTAATTAAATCGATGGCACAAGCCGATAGAATAAAAAGTAAAACTAATTAAGAATACCCTTCTAGAATCGAACCACATGCCAAAAACTGTATCCTTCGCCCAAATATGATGAAGACTTTCCTTCACCTCTCAATTAATAATTGAAAATTAATTATTTTTCCTATCTTAGCGTGTTACTCCATGAATCATTGATCCGTCAATATTGTTCTCCATCTTCTAAAGTGGATCCCCATGTATATTTTCTTTCAAACTCCTCATAAGACTCTTGATGGCTCATAAGGTGCCCTATGAAGAGTCCCATCTTTCTAACATCTATCAGGCATATCCGAATCCGTTTTCATATTCCTCAAACGAGTTTGTGGAATTTTTTCCATATCTGACAGCCTGTTCCTCATAATAAACTATCATCCTAAGTGCTATTCTATAGCCATGTACTATAAGCTACATATAGCTGCTATAGCAAACTCCTTATGAGGCTCTTGATGGATCATAAGGTGCCATTTTTCCTGCCCGATGAAGAGCCCAGTCCCAGTCCTTCCAATTTCTTTCAGGCATATCCGAAATATTCCGAAATTAGATATTCCTCAAACAAGTCATCATAGCCATGTATAGCTAGGTATATCTAGCTGTTATTTCAATCTCCTTATGAGACTGCAGATCTATAGATTTATTATCTATTGGATTTTTTGGTGATATTCAATTCAATATTCTTTTAGGCTTATGTTTTCATTTTAGTCCAGTTTTCAGTTTAAAGTTCTCCTCTCTTTCCATGCCTTGAAATTTTGCTTTTGGATTTTGAAGATTCAATTAATTAATTGGCTTTTATTAATTGGCATTTCTCATATATAAGATTAACTTTATTAAGTTCATTCTGGGAAAATCGGAGTACTTATTCTACACTTCCGAATGCTTATTCAGCAAGGCGAAGTATATATTTTTGGACTGTAACCTCTGGGTAACTTTAACTTATCAGAGTAAGGACTTCGATTTAAAATCCGGTAATTCTTTATAAAAATTCTTAGTTCGTATCCCATGCAGCAATCTATTTTTAATAGGATCTGATGTGTCTCCTCCATTATTACACACCTTGGCCCGAATCATAATACCTCAAAAATCTCAAAGAATTATAAAATAAAAATTAATTTTAGCTATAGCTATAGACGTATTAGAAACCCAATCAAAGCACCAAGTTGGCGCAACAAACGGAAGTGAAAATCATTGAAAATCACATTTTTGTATCGGCAACAAGTGCTCCAATTTCCCCCCATTGGGAATCCGAATATCTGAACATTTTTGAAAGGGAAGTGGAACTTGCCAGACGCCGGAGATTCGCGTCCACCAGATGTTCCCTCGATTGCCTTTCAATTGCTTGTGAAATTTGCGATAAACAATAGACTGAGGGAAACTATATAGTTTATTTGGAAATTAATGATCCTAAACCTAAACAATTGAAAGTTATTTATTTTATAAGCTTGACTCTTTATGGTCTCATCACTTCATTTCTCACTGTGTACTCACACTTGTCTCTTCCAGCCGAGAACGATGACATGGGCTGTGTGGAGATCCTGGCCACCATGGTCTCCGTGCTCATCATGGTCCTGACCTTTCCCATCTCCGTCTTCATCTGCTTCAAGGTGGTATCCGAATACGAACGGGCGGTGATCTTCCGGATGGGACGACTGCGCAGCGGAGGAGCCCGCGGTCCTGGCGTATTCTTTGTGCTGCCCTGCGTGGATGACTATTATCCGGTGGATCTGCGTACCGTCTCCTTTGATGTGCCGCCGCAAGAGGTTCTCTCGAAGGACTCGGTAACGGTGACTGTGGATGCGGTAGTCTATTATCGCATCAGTGATCCCCTCAAGGCCGTCATCCAGGTGTACAATTATAGTCATTCGACCAGTCTCCTGGCAGCCACTACCCTGAGGAACGTTCTGGGAACGAGGAATCTGTCTGAGCTGCTGACGGAACGGGAAACGATATCGCACACCATGCAGATGTCCTTGGACGAGGCCACCGATCCCTGGGGCGTTAAGGTGGAACGTGTGGAAATGTGAGTTGTTGTTGGACCTCGATGAGCCTTTGAGTTTAATTTTTGATCCTCATGTTTGACAGCAAGGACGTGTCCCTGCCCACGGCTCTGCAAAGGGCTATGGCTGCAGAGGCGGAGGCCGCCAGAGAGGCCAGAGCCAAGGTTATAGCCGCCGAAGGTGAAATGAAATCCTCCCGAGCTTTAAGGGAAGCCTCCGAAATTATATCAGCCAGTCCGTCCGCCTTGCAGGTGAGTCTAAAAGTGTAAATTAGGAGGTCATTTTTTTATTACTATGTGATACCCGATACTTCAAGGCCCAGGGAATCAGTCTAGTTTAATAAAAAAATAAAAAATAATTATTAAATTAAATAAAAACCCCATTTTTAGCTCCGTTACCTGCAAACCTTGAGCAGCATTTCCACTGAGAAAAACTCAACCATTATCTTCCCACTGCCTATGGAGCTGTTGACGCCCTTCCTGAATTCCCAGGCTCATGTACAACAATTGCAGTTGCAACATCAACAGCAGCAACATCAACAACAACAACAACAACAACAACAGCAGCAACAACAGCAACATGCAACAGGTCCTGGAACGCCAATACATCGTCATCAACACCATCAGGCACATCACCAGTGACGCTCGATGTCGGTGCTGCAGCCGTATCTGGAGGCACTGCATCGCTGCGAGCTCCAGAGGCAGCAGCGGAACGTGGCGGATCCGGATGACGATATCGTTGGGTATTTGTTGTAAATTGCAAAGCGACGGCCGCAGCAGCGACAAAGCTCTCTGGGGGGAAAACCCTAAAGAAAATTAATCATTTGCGGGGTTACAATTTTTTACCAGACTTTTCACTGAAAAAAAAAAACCAAAAATTCATTAGGAAAACAATTAACAAATTACACTGTTTTTTTTTACCTCTGTATATACTAAAACAATTTTTTTTTAACAATTAAATTAAGAGTTTAAATAAATGAGAAGGTAAATTGCATAGAATATTTTTTAGATATTTAGAAACCTATCTTCTATCTGTCCTAGATATTTAGAATATATCTAAAAAATATTTTAAAATTTAATAACATATTTATAATACTAATGGTATAATTTGATAAATTTAAAATTAAACAAACCGGTTGAAAATGCTTGAATACGTAGTTAAAAAATTAAATAAATGACAAGAAAACTTTTAAAAATAAACTAAACCAAACTAAATGTTTTTAAATTAGAAAAAATAATACAAAAATGTAATCGTTTTTTAAAGTGCCTTTAATGATGATTTAAATGCAAAATAGAGCCTGTTTTGAAAAGATTATTTCTATGAATCACGGGAATTTCGTTCCATGACCTCAGCTCTCTTGGCCAAAGAATCTGACAGAATTTCAATCTGAAATTCTGAAATCGATTCACCAATTAAGTAATATTTTTAAAAACTGATAGCGAAAGCTTCGTTGATCGATTGTGGGATTAATCTGTTGCACGAGTGCTTTCTGAGCTTGTACTTTTTATATTTCTCTTTTTAAGATTCCACAGATGAATCATTCTGCGAATGCGGCTCTATCGACAAGGTCATTATTTTTTATAGGGGAGGTTATAAAGGTTACAGAACTAAAGTAAAATATAAATATAAATTAATTACAATTTTAACTTAAAGTTCAAGCAGCAAAAATTAGATCTATCTATCCTTAGATTTAAAATGGCTTAAAACTTTTCACAGCTTTCTCTTTTAATTTTAAATAATTTTTTTTTTAAATATTGACTTCACTCTTAATCCATAATCATATTACTCGATGCACCCTCGTAACCCGAGCAGAAAGTGGAACGATAAAGCAGTATCGTTTAGAGAACCACCCGGGGCTCCCGGCTCGTATTCTTATCTCGTCGAGTGGTTCAGTGCTTGGTGGGATTGGACAAATCGAACATATTTCCGATGCTCCAGTAGTTGCTCCGGCAGTTTCGAGAGTGTTTCGCTGACCGGACGGGAACAGAAGCCATGGCATCGCAGATGGACGATTCACCCGTGTATGCCAACTATGAGGATATGCGCCACTCCGGCCCGACCAGCTCCACGGATTATATGGTCCAAATGGGTCCCTCTGGGGATACTGTTCGAGTGCCGGTAGTTCAAATTCCGCCAAAACAAACGCAACAATATCGAGGTTTTAAGACCTGTAAGTATACATATATATTATGTTTTTAAAAATATGTATTATACATATTCTGAAAACATGATCAGTGTGTCAGATTCTGCTTTTATGATTCTCGATAAAAATGTTATAAACATATTTTAGAAGCTTTTTTAAACGTGTTAAAGACCTATTTTAACTTAACTAGTTAGAACTTAACACCAATCACTTTCTTAGAAATCCTACCACTTGTAGATAAAACATATATGTACTCTATATAAATTATCAAATCCCATACTTAATTAATTTATAAGTATTACCTAAAAATTGATATTTCCATCAGCCGGAACTATATATTTACCTTTGAAATTGTTTATCAAGCTGTAATCGATCGATGCGACTATTAAGACTCTGGCAAATTTCTTAAGAATCGATTTCTTGAGATTAGATTACGGACAAACAATGGGGTAATGCGATTGAATACTCCCGGTTTTTGGTTAAAGTTTATACAAGTTTCTTTTTTCATTTTGTGTACATGAAAGAGTCAAATAGGAGTAATCGTGGAGTAATAACCTGAACGGAAACCTTATCGGTTGTTACTGGAAGCGTCATTAAGTCAACATCTATAGAGAAAAAATAAATAATAATATGCTTACAGCTCGAAGCTACAACCGATTTCTTTGAAAATTATATCTAAAAAAATAATTCTGACGTACAATTATTAATTCTGTTATCGAGCTAGATATTTATATATCTAGTATATATAAATAAGTGTGTAAGTGTAAGTGTTTGATTGATAACCTAATGATTTCATCAGCTACTGGGTGGCAATAACAACTTTATTTTATTAAAGAATTCAAGTTATTAGCCGCAAACCTTAACTTATCCATATTGAGTTTAAAAAATACTACAAAATTATGTCTAAAAAAGGCTTAAATTGGTATGTTTTTTTTATAAAGAGAGGTTATAATATTTCATTATATTTAATATTTATTTAAGTAGAAATTACTTTAAATGACATTGTTTTTTAATAAAAAATCTTTTAAAGATACCCGACATGGCCATAAAAATGAATGTATAGCTCCGAAAATATTTATCAAATTGAGTTAAAAATTTTAAAGAACATGCACACCCCTTACAGGAAGTGCTTGAAGTATGCCTTACATCCGGACTGATAACTTTTGATCTAATCATGGGCCCTTCAACTAGTTTAACTTATATTACATAATTAAAGTACTTAATTGAAAATTAAATTACATTTCGTACTTTCAGCGGAAAACGAACCTCGAGGATGCATGGAGTGGTTGGTTACCATCCTATCCGTGTTTATCTTCATCATCACCTCGCCCATCTCCATCTTTATCTGCTTCAAAGTGGTGGCCGAGTACGAGCGTGCCATCATCTTCCGGCTGGGCAGGCTGTCCGGCGGAGCCCGTGGTCCGGGCATGTTCTTCATCCTGCCCTGCATCGATGAATACCGCAAGGTGGACCTGCGAACGGTCACCTTTAATGTGCCGCAGCAAGAGATGTTGACCAAGGATTCGGTGACAGTGACTGTGGATGCCGTGGTCTACTATCGCATCAGCGATCCCCTTTATGCCGTCATCCAGGTGGAGAACTACAGCACCTCCACGCGCCTGCTGGCCGCCACCACACTGCGCAACATCGTGGGCACTCGCAATCTCTCCGAGCTGCTGACCGAGCGCGAAATCCTCGCCCACCACATGCAGTCCACCCTGGACGAGGCCACCGAGCCCTGGGGCGTTATGGTAGAACGTGTGGAGATGTAAGTGGGTGCCTTTCAACTTTTGAACTGTTGCTTCACTAGTATCCCTTTGCAGCAAGGACGTCTCTCTGCCCGTTTCCATGCAGCGAGCCATGGCCGCCGAAGCGGAGGCTGCTCGGGACGCTCGCGCCAAGGTGATTGCCGCCGAGGGTGAGAAGAAATCCGCCACTGCCCTGAAGGAAGCCTCCGATGTGATCTCGGCCAGTCCTTCGGCTCTGCAGGTGAGTGTTCTATCCATCTCCTTGAAATATTTACATAAACATGGGATTTTGTGATTTTTCAGCTCCGTTACCTGCAAACCCTGAGCAGCATCTCGGCGGAAAAGAACTCCACTATTATCTTCCCGCTGCCCATGGAACTGCTAACACCGTATTTGGCCAAATACGCTGCGATGATGCCACAAGGTCCTCCTCCAGCTCAGCCGCCGGAGAAGTTCGATGTCTCGTTCATAAATGCCCAGGCGGCGTGGCCCAAAACAAACCTATAGGATATTCCACAATGTATTTCAATGATGGCGCTTTCCAAGCCCTTGCTGGATATTTTAACTAGAACTACTAAGGAACAAACCTTGCCTAGACGTAGACCGAAGTTACGATTCCTTACTACCCCTTTTTTTTTTTAATAAGCAAACCTCTTGTTATTCACAACAAATATACATTAGCTGCCTCCAGATCCAAGGCTTTGATGGCCATATCTTTCATAATCTCTTGAAATCTTGAATCTCCCGCTATAATGGCCACACGGGTTCCTGAAATGTTTTGGTTTGCAAAGCTGGAGAGCTCCGAGATGTCCAATCGCGATACCTTGGCTGCCTCCTTGTATCGCAGACTCTTGGCCAGCTCCAGGCACTGTGGTAGGCAGTGATCTGCCGCCTGGCAAGCGGAGAATCCACATTGTTGGTGCGGTAGATACAAACAGCTCTTGTAGTTCCAGTTGCGAGCGAATTCTAGGAGCTCCTCTCTGAAATATACATGCTGGAGATCCCTGGAGCAAACCAAATGCCAGATGCGACTCATGTCGTCCTCGTTCTCCAGTACCTGCCGCACCAAAGGCAACGTGGGGGCAATGGCCACTCCTTGGCAGATGATAAAGATGCACTTGGTAACGCTGCCATCGTACTGGTAGTTTCCTATCGGCCCTCGGAACTCCAAGAGATCGTTGACCTGAACAGAAGCCAGTTTCTGGGACATTCCACCGCCGGGTTGGAGCTTCACCAGGATGCGGAACTCTTTAGCCAGAAAGTCGCTCCAATAGGGCGAGTAGGGACGCAGCAGGGAGCCATCGCGGAGCATCACATGATGGCCGGGAGGAATGTCTAGCACCGATTCAGCGTCCTCCTCATCCACGGCATGCCGGAGATGTAGAAAAATCACAGTATCATTCGCTGGGTGGCTTTCCCGCCAAATCAAACGAAACTTTGTGTAGCCTAGGATCACATTCCGCTTGCCGGCCAACAGAAGGCGCCGACTTGGTTTCGGCTTGTTGTCGAGGATGCAGTTAGTACAGCCATTGCCACAGCAATCCGATTCCTGAATGGCAAACGAGTCCTGCTCTTCGGAAGGCAAAGATTCCTTTTTTAAATCCTGCTCCTCGGTCACCATAACAGCACAATGTTGGAAAACGTCAAAATCAGTTAAGATTAGACAATGTATCCACGCAAAAAAAAATAATTAATAAAATTTAAAAAAAAAATTAAATAAAAATATTATTTTCATAAATGTACATACATATTCCTTTAAATTGATATAAACGATTTAACTGTCAACACTGATAGCTGTCAAGCGACGATATACAGCACTGTTTGTATTCAGGCAACGCTTCTCAGCACTAGGCCAGTAAAATTTGTTAAACATCACGCTAAAATCAAAAATAAATAAATACGAACGTCATATCGGCCGATCGTAGCTATATCTTCGGCCCCGTTACTCCCCCCCCGCCTGAGATTGCGTGCAATAGAGAGCGCCCAAGTGAGAGAGTGAGAGGGAAAGCCAGGAGAGCGACGATGAGCAACTAGTGTCCACCAGCGCATCCTTTGTCCAGCTTGGAGCCGCTCTCTCCGAACATGAACCTGGAATCGCTCTTCCGCGACTTCAATCCCTGGTAAGTAGGGTTCACAGATGCCTCTAATTGGTCACTCATGCCTCCCCATTTTTTGCAGCAAATTCATTGTCCACTGCAGCCTGTTTACATTTGTGACCCTATTTGCACTGCGTCTGGATAACTTTATTGGTGAGTACCTGAGCAGCCACACCTGGATGTGTTACCTAATCGAATCACCATCCAATCCCTTCCACAGACTGGCCCTATTGGGCTATTTTTACGCCGCTCTGGATATGGAAGTGCACGGCTATACTGGGTGCCATTGTCGGGGCGATTGTGTGGTGTCGCTACCCGCACTACCGCCTTGAGGGCGATGCCTACACTCAGTTCAAGGCCATGCTCATATCCCTGGCCCTGCATCTTATATTACTGATGTTCGAGCTACTGGCCTGCGATAAACTGACCTCGGATAGGCACCTCTGGGTGCTGGTCTTCATACCGCTGATCTTTGGGTCGGTGGTCAGTGTCGGCGCCTGTGTGTGGGCCGTGAAGCATGATCGTTCCTTTGAGCTGGAGCTATTCCTGGCTGTGAATGCCCTGCAGTTCGTATCACTGCCGCTGAAGCTGGACAAGTTTGTGTACTGGCACTGGGACGTGGTGTTTGTGCCCATGTGGATTGTGATTTGCCTCAGTCTGGTCAGTGTTCTCTACAACATTATATTCTGTGGCATTATGATGCGCACCCCCGAGGTGTCGTTGCAACAGAAGAAGGCGGCCCTCAATGCGGCCGTTGGAAATATATGCACGGTGCTGCCATTGCTGTGCTTTCAGGTAAGCTGTGGATTGGAACTTTTTATTGGAAATTATGTGAACATGTGCTTTTTCCAAACAAATCCAGGTGGTGATATGTGACAAGCTGGACGGCGAGCTTAAATTCCCATATATTGTGGTCTTCTCGCCGCTACTAGTCTCCATTCTGGCCCTAATCATTCTCAGCTTTACGGCCAAGGGCGGAAATATGTGGTGGTTCGGTATTCGGAAGTCATTTAGCCAGTTCCTGTTGTCGGCCATGCCCTTCCTGCAGGAATACGGCAACATTAGCTATCACGCAGAGACGCACAGCGGCAATGCCGGGCAGTCAGTGCCATTGGATGCCACCTCATCGTCGACGAGCACGGGCGGCGGCAGCGGCAGCGGCAACGAGCAGTTGCACGAATTCGGGAAGCACGACAAGAAAAGCAAGAAGGCTGCCAAGAACGATATCCTCAAGCCGGTGGTGCCATTCGTGAGCATTGATTTGCCGGACTAGATTAATCAGTAATGGACTATGATTGATTTTGAGAAGGAGGAAGAGGAGGAGGAGGAGGAGGAGAAGCAGCAGCACGTAGACCTAAGGACAGACTCTCACCCACATACACACAACCGCACCTCAGTTCAGGTGTTTAAATTAAGCAAGCAAAACACACACAGAAACACATCGGCCGTAGCTTTTAGACTCGTACTGAATTATAATTGTAAGCCAAAACGCTAACACCATTCCCCCATCCCCACCCATTTACCTCCGCGCCACTTGACTGCATATAATGGCTGTACATATATATATATATTCTCGTATGTATAAACACTTGTATACCGATCCTGAGCAAGCCCAATTATCCGCTGGGCTATTACATCGTAAAATTGGTTTCTACCGTGATGACGAATCAGAAAATACCTTCGAATGATGACAACAACAACAAGAAATTGCCAACCTTGACCTTTGACTATGTGACCCTACCTATGAACGTATATATGTGCTAGTATTATATGTCCTCCCACATTAATGTTTTCCTTCAAAACAAGGCAAAAATCCTCCCACTTATGTGTAATGCGCTACAAAAAATTGTAAATAATTTACAAATAATATGATTAAACAGAAAATATCTAATTAAGTGCTTCCAAAATGAAATCTAATTATTAATTTTTTTCCAAGGAACTGATGAGAGGTTTTTGTTCGAGTGTATTATAAGACATTTTAATTTGTATTAATCTTTATTCAAATTAGGAAGCTACAAAGTTTACATATTTGGTTTTTTTCATAGTTAAGTTTTTTTTTGTTTTTTTGTTTATTTTGTTTTATTTTTTTTGCATTAATTCTCTTACGTTGTGTCGCCTAAAAAGTTATGCAAAAAGGTAAAAAGTTGCATTTTAAAAAGTGACTAACCATTTACATACGAGTATATATCCCAGAAGCCGCTGCCATATAAAACTAATTCGAAAATAGCCGGGTGAGTGATGAGATATTATCGTATATGGTAGAGTGTATATAGAGCATTATTCTGGAAGTACATACGTACATATGCATATCTTCAAGGAGCGAAAGAGAGAGGCACATTTTGTAATTTTGTTTTTGGAAAAAAAAAAAAAATCGAAAAGAAACAAAATGAGTGAGACAAACGATAATGGAATTAGAGTGAGATGGGTAATGGAAGCAGGGTAGTAATATTATATATATATTTGCTCGATCGCAGGTGCAAGCTGGCAACTCAACTATTGCATAACATATGTCTCTATACAATATATATATATAACGCTCAAGTAAGTAATACAATTTCGTGTTAAATTTAACAATTGTTTCATTGGTTTAGCTACGACGTTTTTTTTCGTAATTAATAATAATAATGATAGTAATAATAGGTATTACTTATGGAATAAACCTCTTCGACTTCCGCTGTGTGTATAGTACAAAGTTTCTTCGATTTCAGCTAAATACTCTCGTTTCGAAACAAAACATATCTATACCCGATACTGTTCACTGTAAAATATATGTATATGGATCCTAATCTGGTATTACAATTCGGTTAACTATAAATATATATTTAATATATTTATTTAGTGAACCTACTTACAACGGAAAGCCTAAAAAATGGAAAAGTGTTTGCTTCGCACCCGCATACTGTTATTTCTTATATTTCAGTTTTTTTTTTGTTTAAATTTTACTATTCAAGTTGGCTAAGAACAATTCTTTTATTTACTACTTTTTTTTTTCTTGTTGGTATAGTCTGTGTTTCATCTTGATTCGCCGATTTTGAGAATAAAGTGATGGGATTTACAAAATAAAAATTATAAATATTTTTCAAAAACATACTTTTGAGTTTAAAACGAAATAGAATTCTTGTATTCCCATCACTAAACCTCCAATCCGTGTGCCACTACTATTGGTAATTTCGTTGCCCTCGATTTCGCAGCTTAATGTCTATTGTCTGGATTTTGTTTACAGTGTATTCGGGATTGGGAATCGGGCCAATAGGACCCGAGACCCCACACAATCCCCGCAAACATGTTACTTTCCTTTTGTATAAACGATATGTACTAAGTGGTAAGTAATACGATTACTAATTGCCTAAGAAATGAAACGCTTTTCGTTTCCATTTTTTTCGTTTTTCGATATTTTCTGCTTTTTTTTTTAATTAAGTTTATTTTTTTTGTTTTTTCGGATTTTTGAAATTTCAAAATTGACTTGAGATCTTTGGCGAGCTGCGATCCATTCAGGCATTCATAATTATTTTCATTCTTGGATTTTCTGGGTGCACTTAGATTGTAGGTAACTTATTTCATTTATTTAGAATGTGTACATAGAACCGTATGTCTTCTACAGTGACATATCCATTGTATATAGTACATATTTTTGTTTAATAATTAATATAATTTTTTGGAACTATGGAACATTTTGGTTTCTAGCTTTCGTTTTTTGTTTAATTTTTTTTTTATAGTGTATCTGGGTGGTAGGGAGCATCGAAGAAAATTTCTAAAGTTTTTTTTTTATGGGTTGTGGAAGCGCTTAGTTTTAAATTTGAAGAAGTTCGTTAGTTGTACGTTTCGTATGGAAATTTTACCTTAAAAAAAAAAACATTTTTTAACACAAACACACTGTACACTGGGAAAAAAAATTACGTCCAGGTGGGTGGTTGGCGCGTGACACTCTAGTCCACCTTCGGCCTATTGCTCAAGTACTGGGAGAGATTATCGCGAGGTCCTTGAACAATCAGCATGAACTGCGAGGGGAAGTCCCAGATAATGGTGAAGTGGAACAGCATATTGGCAATGGCGATCAAGTACTCGAAGAATGCGAACCAACTGAAGGCTGAAAAAGGTAACAGAAGTGGGTATAATAATAGTCAAGTCATTAATAAATAGTCAAGTTATATATAGGATTAGATTCGATTTAAATACGATATTCAGAGATATTCATATATCCATTTCCTATCATTTTATCTTTCTGGTATTTCTGATGTATATCTTTTCTGAATCTTCTGTAGGTTGAAGCCTATATGTCCCAGGGTGATGACTATATCTAATATTTAAATTACCCAAATCATGACAGTAGAAACGATGTTTGGCAAAGAACACCAACAGCCCAATGGTGCTCAGAATGGAGACAGCGAAGAGGATCTTCTTCCACTTGATGGAGAGGCGTTGCTGCTCATTCAGTTCCTGTCCAGAGTTGAGGATAGCGTTCAGCTTGATGGTGGCCAGCATATAGCACAGAGAACACACCATGAACGTGATGAAAATGCGCTCATGAACGGCTACAAAATAAATATGTTATTTTTTAGTGTTTCGAATATTTTATAAATATTTACGGTAATTCTCTCGATTCGATATATAGGTAACACCGCCCAAAGATGCTATCTCGATGCAGTTAAGCACCAGGATCAGCGTGATCAGCAGGCTCGTCTGCGAGGCCTGGGCCGGAGCCAGACGACGCAACTGGGAGCGATAGTAGTTCTTGTAGACGAAGGCAATGGGGATGCGCGGTCCGATGTGGAGCGCAATGCTGAAGCGCCAGAAGTAGCGCTGGGGACTGACGCCAGTAATTGCACTTATCGAAGGTATTATGTTGTAGACCTATGGGATAAAGAAAATAAATAATTATTTATTAGAAAACAAGTTACTAAAAATTCTTGTTGATATGGCTATGTGATACCTCGTACTTTTCTCAGGTGACCTCACTTCCCTATTATTTTTTATTTAAAAAGATAGTGGACCTCTTGCTTTTATAGCTCTATAATAGGTATGCATTTCATTTCTGTTAGTTATATGATACCCAGTACTTTGACGAGCTCTTACCAACTTGGTTTAATTTAATGGATAATAGGCAGAAGTACAAATTATTATAAGAAAAAAATATGTATCTATATCTCTAAAATAAATGATGTGGAGGAAATCTTTTATTTTTATTGTATTGATGACTATATAATATATACTATATAATATATATAAGTATATACTACCCGGTATAAACAACAGTGTTTAAAAGTAAAATATATACCTAAAGTCCTCTGTTATATATAGCTTTAAAATAAGTATAAATAGTTGAAAAAACTCACTATATAACTATGTTCAGTATAATACCCAGTGCTTGACGAAATCTGATCCTTTCTAACATTAAAT